>OZ012738.1:114038839-115238839 GCA_963859935.3 Lathyrus sativus | reverse complement strand
ACAACTAAAGATAATCTCCACATCGTAGTACTCCTGAGAGTACCAAGCAATACCATTGGCCTCTAGAGACATAATGCGTTGAGACCACTTCAGCTTTTTCTTGTTTTCTACGAACGGTCCCTTCTTCAGTAGATGAGAGGCAAACCATTTGAATAGTAGATGAGAACAACATTGGACCATTCCTGACTTCTTTTCACTTCTCCAATGAATAGAATGGTAAACATCAGCGAGGAGGGTAGGAATGGGATTCTTTTGCATGAAGAGAATGATAGCAGCGATGTCTATGAAATTGTCTACATTTGGAAAGAGGACAATCCCATAGATCATTAGAGCAACGACAATACCAAACCTTTCCCAATCTCCCATAGTCTTGTACTGAGCAACTTTATCTAGCAGAAATTTCAAAGGAAAACCTTGAACTCCTCCCTTATTGGCTAGCCCCTCTTTGACCTCCTCTCTGGTCATACGTAGAGTAAGAGCAATGGCAGGAGGTTTTGGTTCTTCTTCCAAGCCTGTGTATATAGGTTGATCCTTAATCTTGATGTTCAAAATGTGAGAATATTCCTCAAGAGTAGGGGCCAACTGATAGTTTTGAAAAGTGAAACATCTGAGAGGTGCATCATAGAACTGAGCCATAGCGAACAAAGCCCAAGTATCGACCCTAGAACAGAGGAGATCAAGCAATTTCCCATACTTCCCCTGAAAGTTGATCTTGATAGCCTTTGGTACGTCAATCAGAATGTCTTGAATTAGTTCCAACTTTGGTTCTCTAAACTTGATGGAATTTGTGCTTCTCTTTCTTTGGTCAGTCATTGTATTCACCAATACCTGAGATAATCACAGTCTCTTAAGTCCCTTGATATGCGAAAAAGGATATGTAATGCAATGTTTTATGAATGCACATGATAAAGAACACAAAGCGAGATCAAAATCACTGGCCCTGCAAAACAATACAAAAAGTATCTCTCCCATCGGGTGGGTTATCTATTGGTTTGTAAAAGGGTATCCCAAAAGGCTTTTAAACAAAGTCCCATGCACTAACTCTCAAAAGTTTTCCATCATAACGACTACTCGTAAGACGGTAATCCTTTCAAAGGATGAACACAGAGTTATGTCTTAGCAACCTTTGGAATAAGGTTCTATAAAGGTCCTCAGAGTCACGGACTCCCACGTCGGAAATAAAAACGTCATTACGACTACACGTAAGACATAATCATCCCAACGGGGTCTCATCTGAGCGGTGGAATTCGATCCAACTCAACGAGTCTTAAGTCTCGCAAATCAGAAAGAACCCACCTCCTATCTTAGTATATACTCGAAAGCTCGGGTAGAAAGCTTTTATGCTTACAAACCATCCAAATAAACCCAACAGTTATAGAATAAAGCATAAATAAATAAAACAAATAAAAACATAAACACGACAAACAAAATAGGGTTGGCTCGCTAGGGGTCCCCAGCAGAGTCGCCAGCTGTCGCTACTCGAAAAATGCATCGTGCAACGACGGGGAGGCGAAAAAGATTAGACAGAAGAGTCGCCACCGAACTTTATTTATCCCATGAGGGGAAAGGAAAATATCGAGAAAACCTTAAGAAAGAAATGGATAAGATGGTCTCGCGACCAAGAACGGGTTCGGAAGCCGGTTATGCGAGGGGAAGGTATTAGCACCCCTCGCATCCATCGTACTCGATGGGAACCATTTGTTTGTCGATGTGTGAATTTATTTGCTTAAAGATTATGCTTAAAAGATTGTTCCTAGGGGTAAAGAGAAGGGTTTAGAAATAGGGAAAAAGGAGATAACGAGGGTGAAAGGAGAAAGAACAGACTCGGTAAGACTTCGCGGTCCTAGGACTACGTATTCTCAATAGGTATGAGAAAGTCAGAGTCGACGTAGTTCGGGGCTACAGATATATGGGGGGAATGTGCTCGGCAAGGATTGTGTCCCTTGTGCCTACGTATCTTTACTCAAAAGAAGTAAAGAATCAGAGCAACCGTAGTTCGGCCTACGGTTTGTTGATGTTTTGTGGATGATGCTATCGTGCACATTATAACAGTTTAGGTGTTTTGCTGCTCGCATGTGAGGAGACTTATGCGTTACCTGTTTGCGGTAGAACGGACGCAACATATCCTTTTTGAAATGATTAGGTTTTCGCTATGCGAGGCAAGATGTCACATTTGATTTGTGAGGTTATTTTTTAGGGGCGAGATAAGTCCTCGGACAGTAACCCCTACGGGTAGTATCCAATTCTTTATCTCAAGGTTTTTGTTATAAAAATGGTGTGGCGAACGTAGCGTCTTCGTATTGAAAGATGAGTATCGAGACCACCCACACTACAGTGAGCATCTCAACATTCAGAGAGGAAGAGGTCTACACCCAATCCTCTCTCTTTAATTCAATACAAAGAGAAATGATTCCTTATTGAATGGGTTTGAAAATGCGCTCGGTACGGGTCCGAGGTTTTAGGAGAAAAAAGGGTGAAAGCGTCTTCGTATTGAAAGACGAGTGTCGAAACCACCCTCATTACAGTGGGCATCCCAACACTCGAAGAAGAAGAGGTCTACACCCAATCCTCTCTTTTTAATTTAATACAAAGAATTTGTTTTAGAAATGGTTTGAAAATGGATGGAAAGCGTCTTCGTATTGAAAGACGAGCGTCGAAACCACCCTCACTACAGTGGGCATCCCAACACTCGAAGAAGAAGAGGTCCACACCCAATTCTCTCTTTTTAATTCAATACAAAGAATTTGTTTGAAAATGGTATTTAAAATGGGATAAAAAGCCCAAAATCAAAAGAGATATAAAATGAGAATAAAAAAGATGGAGAATAAAATAGCACATTAAAATATGAAACAAAATGATTTTTTGTGTTTTGTGATTTTTAAAGATTTTTCTAAATAAATGAAATAGAAAAAAAGAAAGAAGTAAATATTTAAAAATTTAAAGAACTAAATTTAAATAAATAATAAAACATCAGTAAATAAAAAATAAATAAAAAAACAAAAAAAAAGTGAGAATTGTTCTAGCTTTGTCTCTCGTTATTCCTTCTATCGTGAAACTCACACTCGCTCCCTGTTCTCGCTCGATCTCATTCTCACTCGCTCTCATGCCTCGATCTCACTCTCTCTGTTTCCGATTCTGTTTCAATCACTCCCCTCTCGTTCTACTTCTGTTTTAGGTTAGAGATTTGAGTTTGAAAGAAGAGGTTTTGATTTCTGGTATGGATTTACGGTGGTCGGCGGTAGATAGTGGATAGAAGGTGATGTGAGTTGTTATGGTGGATACAGGTTGGGGATGTTTTGTGTTGTTGAATCTGGAAGAAATCTGGAGAATGGGTAATATGCTTGAGGTTGGTTGAACGGATTCACGAGGGTGGAACAGCTTTTTCGCGGTGGTTTAAGGGTGATTTGAGGGATTTTGAATGGATGAAGATGGGATGGTGTAGTGAGATGGTAGCTGACGGTTGTGGTTCAATTCGAGTGACGATAATGTCGTATTTCATCGCTCCCTAATCTCGCCTACCATCTGTTTGATGAAAGTACTAAACCAAAATGTTTCTTCTCCTTCTATTCCATAATGTTATTGACATTGTTGAATGGAAATGATGGATTCTGTTGGCTAATGATGATTTGAGCTTATGGTTGTGAATTTGAAGACGGCTAGTGTGTATCAAGAGTGAGGAAGAGATTTTTAAAGATTTTTGTTTACGGTTGAGCTTGATGGATGAGAGTAAGAGGATGTCGGTTTGAAGATTTAGAACTGGGAGAGCATGTCGTTGGGTTGCTGCGGATTTACGTCACTTGGATTGCTGTTTTGTTATGAACATAGGGGTCAGAAAACGTGGTTTGTGAAACAGGGTGTGAGTTTCAAAAGATGTGTGGTTGCTGAGATTTTTCCTGGGTTTCATGTTGTTGTTCATGTCGGTGAATGTCAGTTATGGAGTTGGGAGTTTGAATCTCAGTTTGAAGATTCAAGGCATTTGTTGTTTGAAGGTTTTGGGTTTGTTTACATTGTGATGACAAAATATCAATGGTGGTTTGAAGGTTATTGAAGTGTTGTTGGATATGGTGTTTGTTTTGAAGCAGTTAATGTTGAATGAAGAAGATGGCCAGAAACCGAGTTGGTGAGATGGTTTATTGAAGTTTGTTTGGTGTTTGAAGATAGTTCACAGTTGTGATGGAGAGTGAGTTGAAGATTTTGTGAATGGAGTTGAAGAGAAGGTGAGAGTTTGTGGAGTTTAGAGTCTGTTGCGGAGGGGTTTGCGTTATCTTACGGTACCTTTCTATGGAGGTGAGTGTTAATTTTGTTGGTTAATGGAGTTTGAAATGGTAGAGTTCACAGGTGATTTAGCATTGTGATTGTACTGGTTTTGTGTGCAGGTGTTTACTTATTGAGTTTGCGTATGGTTTATGAGTAACATGAAGACGGATGAGGGCTGCTGACTTGCTGAAGGTGAAAACAGATATGAAAACGGAAGGAGAGAGGTTACCGGTAAGTCTGATGGGTTTGAAGGACAGTTACCTCATAGGCTCCCAAGTTGGTACGACTTGTTTATTGCCGTCATCTGTTCAGATTGCGGCATCGGTGCGAAGGTACAAATGAGACGAAAACAGAACCGTTAAAGCTTCTCATTCCCAAACCAACTTGCTGCTAGTGGACTTGTTGATGATGTTTATAAAATGGTGATAAAGATGGAAGTTATGACAGATTTTGATTATGGTGTTGGAAGCTGAGTATGGAAGAGGTGAGGATGATTTTCAGAAGTCTGGTGTTTGTTGGTTTTTACGGTGAGGTTGAAAGCTTTGTGAGGTTGCGATGAAGAGGGTTTGGATTTGTGGTAGCAGGGTTTATGGTGGTTTCGAAAGCCTTGCCCAAAAGAGTATGACAGCGACACAACATGGAAGGCGAGGTTGGTGAGTGATTTGAAGCGAGAATGAGGGTGTATGAAGTGATGTTTAAGGAGGAGCTTAAAGTGTGTTGGGGAAATGAGCTTAAGTTTGAAGAAAATGCCAGCGGTGCAGGAAGTTCTCGTTTTGCAGCTATAGGAATATCACCTCTGTTATGGAACGAGCAAGGTGATGAGTTGTGGTTCAGAAATGAAAGCTTTGTGTTAAGGGTAGTTTGAAAGTGGTGAGCTGGGGTTTTGGTGTTCGAGATGAGGTTCAGAATTTTTCTGGTGAGTTCTGTTTGAAGTTAATGGAAAAAGAAATGGTGGTTAGAGCGAAGTTGAAGTGTGGTTAAGGTTGAAGCTTCAAGGTTTTCGGTTGATGAGGTGTGAACATTGTTGCTGCGTATGTGGTCACATGAAGGTTTATGTTCAGGGTTTTTACATTAAGATAATCTCCTAACGAAGGTTTGGCTCTCTGAAGAGCCTCTTTCTGTTCTTCTTCTCTCTCGCAAACTCACCGCCGGGAAACAAATCAACAACAGTTTAAGATTATGAAGACAGAAAAAACAAATAGAATACTTACAGAGTTGGAGCAAATCCGACAAGTTCCCACGCTAGCAACGAGGAGTTGGGTGATGGAGACTTGAGCCTGCGATGCAAAGCTTTTTGTTGGACCGGTACCACCAAATCGCCAATACCGAAAACAGATAAGTTGAATCTTCAATCTTTTGTCTTCAGCTTTGTGTGTGTGGATATTATGAGGGTTGAATATTGTGGTTTGTTTTTCAAAGATGATAATGAGGTAGCTGTGGAACAGGGGAAGTGTTAGGGGTGATCAAGGTGTGGAACGAAAGTGTTGTTTTTGTGTGAGTTGGAAAAGATAATGAAGTTGATTTTTGTGGAGGTGAAGGTTAATAGTTGGGTTGAAGATTTGAGGTGTTGCTGTTTTATGGTTTTCTGTATCTTAAACTCATGAAAGGTTTTGTTGTTTGTCTTTCAAATGATGTTGCAGAATGTTAATGGAGGTTGTGCTGTTGAAGAAAAAGTGAGAGAGAGTTTGATGTGTGGTGAGAAGAACAAGGAGTGTTTTCTTTTTTTTCTTTCAGCCAAGATGTGCCAATGTAAGCCTCTCCCCCCGAAGGTATGTTGGTTGTTTTTGTTTATATGTTGAAGATTCAATGAAGTTGAAACAAGGTCTTTGGTCGGTTGCCCTATTTTTCTTCAAAATTCAAAGTTTTTCCCATTATTGTATTTTCTGATCTATTGCTTTCATGCTGTAGACTTTGTTGGTTGCCGTGTTGGGTATGTTTTTGCAGGCTTGTACGGTTTTGTTTGTCTTCTGCAGGGTGTGAGTTGTCTTTCAAATGTGGTCTGGCATGGCTTGTGTAGGCTGTGTATTTTAGTGCAAGTCTATGAGGGTATGGTTTTATGCAGGAATTTGTTGGCACCGTTTAGGAAGTTTTGCAGGTTTTATGTTTTTTTGTGAGTTTGTGTAGCAGAGTGCAGCAGGCCTAAGGTGAAGAGTATGGTACTGGTTTGGTAATGGGAAAACTGGTTTTGTCACATTTTGAAGGGCTATGGCTTGCAACAGGTTGTGGGTAGTGTTGAGATAATGGTGTGGAGGTGAGGTACGTACGCTGCGGTTTGGCTTATAGAAAGCCCAATTTTCTTTTTACCAATTTTGTGTGGGTCATGATTTGTGCCTACTGCCTGTACTACCTTCTCATTTATGTATTGCTTTTTGTTATGTTGCAGGTTGTCGGTTCAAATTATGTAGTGGTTGTGCAGGTGATGGTCAGCAGTTTACGGGTTGTGGTGGATGTATGTGTGGTACCAAAGAAGAGATTATTACATGAAGACTGAATCATGATCCTTGTTGTTTTGGTTGTGCAGGCTGCAACCAGTGGTGTCGTTTGTGATCCGCGTGTGGTTTAATGCATCAAGGTCTGGAGCTATTTGGAAATACAACTTATCACTTTTGAATTTTTTGCACTAAGTGGAGGTGAAGTGGGCCGTATGGGAAAGCTCCTTTTTTTTTCAATATTTTTTATCTCCTTTTGCAATTGATTGTAACTTGTATGTATAGTATACAGCAGCACTTGTGGAGAATTTGTGAGTTTTGTAGGCGTATGAGCCTTTTTATTACTTTAAACAAGTTTATTATGAAATAAACCCTTGTTTATTGTACATTGGACTTTTGTACTTTCCTAATGGTTCTGGTAGTCTTATGAATCATAACATAAATAAAATTATGGTATTGTGTTTTGTGTTAACTTATGAAAAGTGGGTGAAAGTATGAATGGCTTGACAATTTAGTAGTGGTAGCATTTTGGCACTTGTGTTGGAGATATGATTAGGCCACGAATGATTTTCATGGGCTCATCCTTTATTCTTTGCAAACGAGTTTGTATGGGATTTCTCTTGTGAAATGAAATTTATTTGGATAATGTATTTCTTTGGGATTAATGGATGGATTTGGACCTGAATGGATCTAAAACCTCTTGAATTTTCCTTGAATCAAAGCTCGACTTCATCAAATAAAACTTGAACCTGCACCACCTTCGGCGGGAACCATGCCTTGAAATCATAAGGCTTATGAATTGATATATGAACTTCTGAAATTTGTATAAAAACCCCAATTGAATCCTGAGACATACAACTTTTAAACTGTCTATACAAGCCTTGATCTAAATGAAACTAAATCCATTACTTGAATGACCGGTAGAAACAACATATATATACTTTTTTGGACTTTTTTGAACAGTAGACGGTGAGCGGATGTACAGATGAAGGCTACATACAGGCAGGACAAATTTGGAGTATAACAGTGCTAAGCTCACGGAGTGATGTGTATGGCTAGAGGTAGGTGTCATTAGTTGCGCACAACAGCAGGGTCGACGACGGGTTCGATCTGCTCGCATGGAGGCTTGCTCGCCACACATAGTCAGCTTTCTTTCCAACTTCTCCCGAGGAAGTGTTCCCAATTGTGCTCGACAGATTGGGCGGTGTAAGTGAAAGGGGCGGACATGTCATTTCCTCGAGCAGTGCATCAGATTTTTAAAGGATACGCGTGATGTCTCCTTGAGCCACGTGTCCGAAGCAATAAATGCCTATGACAGTTACGAGTAAGGGTGCTTGAGTGCCTACAAGATGCTTTGCTTCCCGTGCTAGGGCTTATAAATATAGGGGAGGACCAATTCATTTGCACGCTCCTCCATCCTAGCTCAAGAATTTCTTAGTCTCCTACCGCATGTTTGTTGATGCCGCCGTCAGTTCTTTGCTTTGCCGTCCTGCTCTCCATATTCTTCTTTGCATAAGTAAGTCTTCTGTCTTTCTCCAGGATTTGTGCTTTTTCTGGCGTGTTTTATGAATTTTTCGAGAAACTTCTTGAGTCTTCGATGAAATTTTCGAGAGGTTCATGAAGTTTCTGGCGAATTTCCTGGTTAGTTTATGAAGTTTCCGACGAATTCATGAAGTTCTCGATGACTTCTTGGAGTTTTCGGCGGAATCATGAAGTTTTTGATGAAGATACCAGAAAGTTTATGAGGATTCTGGGAAACTTCGTGAAGTTTCCGATGAAGGTCTCGGGGACCCCATAAGACTTATAACATCCTCGTCGGGTGGACATCGGGGGAGCTTCCTCCTTGCAAGTGTTTGAAAGAGATCTTGCATCGGGGACATCTCCCTCCGTGAGTGCGCTCTTACAGAAAGGGGGCTTCGGTCGAGCATGTATCTTCACGCTTTTCTCTTTGCTCTTTCACTTGATTTACGGTGGAAGGGTGGATTTAATCTTAAATGTTGAATTCGCCATTTTCCTCTGCTTTTCAAGTAAAATGGCCGAAATCCCAAGGATGTCATCATGGTCGATGAAGAAGCCGAGCTTGATTTGGCCAACGAGGAAGTTGAGGTCATGGAAGCTGGTACACAGTTTAATTGGGTTGGGCAGGAGCCTCGCAGCATCGCTTCGCGCTTCACCCTTGATGACTTGAATGCCTTTACGATAGTCGAGGATCTCGCCGAAGGGGCCTCCGCAAACTGGATGGTCTATAAACCTAGAGAACCGCACTGAATATACTCATCATTCAAAGGGATGCGATTTCCGATGTACGAGTTTCCGTTTCGGGAAGCAGGGCTTCGTATGCCCTTCATCGACTTACAAAAAGGGATGTTCCAGTGGTTGGATTTGGCACCCTCACAGCTTCACCCCAACGCGACTGTGTTCATGCAGGCGTTTGAGCTCGTGTGTCAATATCTTTGCATTAGTGCCACGTTCCCCCTATTCTTTCGCATGTTTCATCTTCAGCAACAATCCTTACATGGCCAACACAGTTGGGTATCTCTGAAGCAGTCGAGGAATTTGTTCAAGGCGTACCTGAATTCTGTCCGTGCTTTTAAGGGCAGATACTTCTTCGTAAAGCCCGTATCGCATTTGGTCATTGATTCCCAGTTCGACCGTGTGATCAAGCACCAGAATGGGCAATAAGTGGAGGCTTTGGAAGCGAAGTTCCCCCTTTATTGGTAGGGGGTCCACTTCAACAAGGGACGATATCTACATCATCGAGCTCGACGAGCTGGATGCCGAGGATCGACTCGCTTATGAGAAGATAGTCTGATTTGTTTACAAATTTACTCCTGCCAAGTGTGTCAATAAGGATGGGAGTTTTATTTGTGATGAGCGCGAGGAGGTTCGCCTCGAGTCCCGATTGATTAACACTAAGGCCCTCCTCGAGTGCGGGTCTGACAGGGAAGTATTGAGGCTCTTAGGTAGTGGGTGTTTCTAGCTTGTTTGTGTGTCAGCTTATTTTTTCTTGTCATGTTACCTGTTCTTTTCTTTGTTCCAGGCCAGATGTCGAGCCTTCAGGAACGCATGATGAAGCTCGCGACTACCAAGGGTGCAAAGAAGGCTACAAAAGGTCGATTCGCCCAGGTCTAGCAAATGTTAAAACCTGATCAGCATCCTAGGGGCTACTCCTCGTCTCTACAGTGCAACTAGTCTCCCCATTTGCAAGAGAATTCACCCAAGAGGCAGCGCGCCGATGAGTATGTGCCCGTGAACTTCCTGTAGGGCGTTGTTAGGGAAAGGTTTGTGTTGCCCCCTGTCATTTCCATCGGAGGCTTTTCAGCGGGGACAACTCCTTGATCGTGTCCGCGAATGAGTCCAAGGAAATCACGGGCGTTGACAAAGCGACCATAAGAAAGGCTCTATGTGAGGACATGACTGCCATGATGAGGGTTTTCGAGACGGTCTTGGTCCTCAACAATGAGACCAGCCCCACCTTTAAGCTGAAGACATTATGGAATGAGAATGTGTTCCTTTGGACGGAGAAGAACAAGGCGGAGAACGACCTTTTGACTACCAATCAAAGTACGAGGCGCAGATTGGTCTTCTCCAAGATATGGCTGAGATGCGGGAAACAATAAAGAAGGTCGAGGAGAGAGGAACCAACTCCGAGCTAGGGTTGTTGAATTGGAGGCCACTGCTAACCCCGCTGAGGATGAGACCGGCGAGGAGAAAGCCTTTGCGACTCGCGGTGACCTGGTCACCCGGATCTGGGAGCTCGAGCAGGACTGCTTGGAGGCTCTCGAGGTAGGGTTCAACAACACTTTGGATCAGCTTCAAATTTTGAATCCTGAGGTTCAACTCGTCACCGAGGGGATCGGCCTTTTTCATCAGGTGGTCGACGGCCAGGTGGTCACTTCAGCTGTGGAATGTGAAAGTGGTAATCAAGTCGGGGGAGACCTAGCCGGAGGAGGAGGCAGATGTTTAGTTTTTCTTCTTAGTTGTTTGGCCTGCGCGCCACATTTTTATTTTGACTTTGCCCGACCTGCGTGCCTATTTACTGTGAAAATTAGTAAACAACCGTTGGTCTTTCCAATTGAAAAAGAAATGGGTTATGTACAGGATCAACCATACAAATCCTAAGACATGTGCTAGTAATTCTTAAATTAAAGTTTGGGAAATGGTGAATATTTCAACAATACTCATGATCTAACAACTATCAACTTTGAAATTTAAAGGAAGTAGATTTCAGAAACTTAATAAAAAACAATTAAATGCATTGAAAAATAACTTGAATAATAAAAAGATAGACTTTGTGGTGAAAAGATGAAATT
The DNA here is from genome assembly GCA_963859935.3 of Lathyrus sativus. Taxonomy (NCBI): domain Eukaryota; kingdom Viridiplantae; phylum Streptophyta; class Magnoliopsida; order Fabales; family Fabaceae; genus Lathyrus; species Lathyrus sativus. The sequence goes on along the minus strand of OZ012738.1, from coordinate 115,227,840 downwards.
TGCATTAAAGTGTAAAAAGTATGGTGTTTGTCAAACGTATATTTTCTTCGACACACTCTTTTTCTCTGCACAAAGATACTTTGAGTAATTTTAGAAACTTTGTACAATTTTGAACACCCAGATCCTAACACTAGGACCTTCTATTTATAATGATAAAAAAATAACCGATCCTAACGGTCTTCCTACAAACAAATGACAAGTGGCGCTCAACATGTCTCCTTTCCTTAGAAAAGCTCTTTGTGTCTCCTTCACAAAAATGGATAAGAACAAAAGTTCCCTCCTTTATTTGAATTCAAATCACATGTCGAAACAACATCACCATCTTCTGTCGAACCAACTTCTAAGACTTTAGAGTATTTTTCTTCGAATCTTATTCGACATATCCTCCTTACGCAAAAGGGCAGCTTCGACCAAAACAAGCAAGTCTCATAACAAACCTCTCACCACTTCATACAACTCTCTTTATTATTTCCATTAATTAAGATTATGAGTCGAATTTGGGAGCTAACAAATTTCCCCCTAAAAATGTCATTTTCGATAGAACTTAAGAAAAAGACATTTTTTGATAGCCTTATTCGACGCCTCAATCGATCCATGTGTGATTCGACATCTCTAACGAGTCAATGTTACAAACGGTTTAGCTTCTATATCACGCTTATGACATCATGGTCATGATTACCTTTTCTGAAACGTCCCCTCAAAACCCACGTGAGAATCTTTGTCATCATCACATATCCTAGACCATAGGAGATCATGGGGCTAGGCATTAACTGCCACCGTTTCATCAGGATAGTGGGTAGAACATGTGTCCTACTCGAATTTTAACCATTAAATGCTGCTTCAGAACTGTTCCCGCTTCCATCCTTATAAATACCCCTTTTCTCATTTCTTTCCATTTTTTGCATCTTCTAAACCCCTAATTTCACAATCTTCTTATCCTCCAAAAAACCCAGTTTAGTTCTATTTCAACAATGGCTTCCTCTAACCGTTCCACCAAAGATGTCACCAAATCCACCAAGGAATCTACTAAATCTGTGAATGCTCCCAAAAAGATTTCTCAACTTCCTCCGTTTGACACCATCAATGGTCCAACTATGGTGGGTGTCATACCCCAAATTTGTCCTACCCTCTCTTTTTTTCATGCTAAGTATTTGTGTAGATTCATGATCTTCCTCTAAAGTGATCATCTGGCATCTGGACATGATCCTCTAAGGTTGGGATTAATGGAGGTTTTGTTTGCACTTTCTATGGTTACAACTCTTGCCAAGGTGGTGGTTTTAGATAAGTCTGATTCTTGCTTCAAGCTTAAACCATACCTTTTCAAGTTATGATTTAAGGAGATTCGAGACCATGATTAGAATTCATTTTCTTAATCTAGGTTTAAGGTGGTTTCAAGTTTCAAAATAAATTTGTGACAAGTTTTGCTTTAATTTGCTTCAAATTGAAATCAAATTAGTCAAATTAGGATTCAAGTTATTCAAGTTGTTCAAGTTGTCTTAAGATGAGTCTAAGTCATTTTCAAGGTGATCCTGAGCCATATCTCAAAGCATGTTTAGTTTTTTCTCTCAAACTTAAGCAATGGCCAATTTGTGTTTAGAGCTAGAATTAAAATTGTTTCAAGCCGTATTCGATTCGTGTTGTAGATAGGAGCCGTTGTCTCTAACCATGATTGAGAGTTGTTCAAGCCATGACCAAACCGTGTCTAAATTTGAGTTATATTTAGTGTTCTGATGCCTCTTGAGCCAAGTTTTGGCTAAGCAAAGTGACAAGCCATAGAAACCATCAAATTGAGGTCATGATATGCGCAATTACACCAACAACAACAAACTTAATTCATTATTCACAAACCAAGTTCTTGTTATTCCATAAAAAAGAAAGGGGTTTGCAAAATGTATTGAATTGTAAAAGTGCACTACTTAAATTTGCAAAGCTACTTTCAAAGTGTAGCAGCACCTACGTTGAATTCAAAATGGATACAAAAGTCAAAATCAAAGCAATATGAGATACAAGCTACAAATGAACACAACTTGGCACAAAAGTTACAAGAGAAAAAAATGCCCAAATTCCAACTGATTCATAATTCAAAATGCCATTACAAGGTTTTTGTACAAGGTGCAAAGCTTAAAACGATAAATGCTTGAACCTAGAGCTAAGGATCCCATGAGTTCTCCAAGCCACCAAATTTGTCTTCATACCAATGTTTCCTACTCTTCATGACTCCAAGTTCCCTCATCTTCATGATATTTACATCATCATCACATAACCTACAAGAATAATCAAGGAATGGTCAGGCAAAATGACAAGAAATTAACATGAACTTAAGAAGAATCCAAAACACTATTTACCTTCATGTCAAGTATCCAAAACACTCAATATCCTTTGTCAAGCTTCAAAAATAGCCTTCAAACTCTTCTTCATTCCAAGTTCACTTCATGCCATGTTATCCCTTCGTGTCAAAATCAAGGCACATGAAAAGAAATCGACACAAAGTCACGATTAGTTCATACTACAAAAAGCAATAGTAGAAGCTAACACGCACAAGTTTTCAAGTTGCAAAGTCCCGAGCCATAACACAAAAATATTAAAGATCCACACTTTATATGCACTGGGTGATTTTACAAACAATTTCAACAAATAGTTTTTTAAAAATGTTAAATTCTATAATAAACATTTTTTACCAGCCATAAACTTTTCTTCGACTCTAGTCTATAAATAAGTTGTATATCTAATCTAATTATAAGTATTTGAAAAATTCAATTTTGAAAAATCCAGTTATTATATTAATTATAGTAAAAGTATTTATTATATTTATTGTTTAAAGTAATAAATTAAAAAAAAAAAAGATTATAGAAAGAATGATTTGGTTTTATATTTTACTAGCGTCCATCTGTCCGCTTTTTTAATACACACACATAAAAATTTAAATGATATTTTTTATTTTATATTAATTTTAAATAGAAGTTTAGTAGGAAGTTAATAGTAGGAAATTAGGTAGGAAGTTAATAGTAGGAAATTAGGTAGGAAGTTATGTTAGAAGTTAATATAAATTATTGAATAAGTTATACATTAAAATAAGGGTAAAATTGATAGAGAAATAGACCATAGCAAAACACAATGTTTTGTCTTTATATATGTTATAGATTTTAAATAGAAGTTAAGTAGAAAGTTAATACTAAGAAGTTAGATAGAAAGTTATGTAAGAAGTTAATAGAAGTTATTGAGTAAGATATACATTAAAGTAAGAGTAAAATTGGTAGAGAAATAGGTTACACCAAAACACAATGTTTTGCCTTTATATATGTATTATAGAATAAATAAGCTGTATATCTAATCTAATTATAAGTATTTGAAAAATTCAATTTTTCAATTATTATATTAGTTATAGTAAAAGTATTTATTATATTTATTCTTTAAATTAGTAAATAAAATAAAAAATTTATAGAAAGAATGATTTGGTTTTATAATTTAGTAGCGTTCAGACGAGCACTCGCGTGCCCGTCTGTCCTTTTTTTAATGCACACATGTAAAAATTTAAATGATATTTTTTATTTTATATTAATTTTAAATAGAAGTTAAATAGGAAGTTAATAGTAGAAAGTTAAGTAGGAAGTTATGTAAGAAATTAATAGAAATTATTGAGTAAGTTATACATTAAAATAAATATAAAATTGGTAGAAAAATAAACTAGAGCAAAACACAATGTTTTACCTTTATATATGTTATACATTTTAAATAAAAATTAAGTAAAAAATTAATAGTAAAAAATTATATAAGAAATTAATAAAAATTATTGAATAAATTATACATTAAAATAAAAAACTTGATAGAGAAACAAACTACACTAAAACACAATACAATATGTTTTTTTTATATTAGATTATAGATAAATCACAGATAAATTCGTTTTTAAAAATTAGATGACAGAGGAAGTATAACAAACACACAGAGTAAGAGAAATCAACCTCAATTTTTCTCCCTCCAATACCCATAGTGGCCGCTCCCATTTTCCGGCTTCCCTCCGGCCACCATGCTCACCGTAATAGAAAAATATCGCATTTCTTCCTCCGCAGTAGTAACGCCCATTCCGGCCACCGCGGTTTGTTTATCTTCTTCATCTTTACCTCAACAATAAAACCTAGGAATTTGAATTTGTTGTTTCCGCCGCCGTTTTCACCGCCGCTCGCAGCTACCGTTGTCGTCCTCTCATCTTTTTCATTGCTTTGGTAAGTTGAAACCTAACACTCACCTGATTACTTTACCAATTCATTTCCCCCAAATTCCATTGAACCCTAATTCTATAATTTCAATTTCAATTTTTACTTATAGTAATTTAATTTGTTTATTTGATGAACGCAATTGTGCTTGAAGATTTAAAATTCGGAATTGATAAGAAAAACATAAATTCTAAGTTTTTTTAATTAAACGTAGAAGCCTTTTATGGCTATTAAGAGGGGTTTATGTCTATAATATATGTCTAGGATTTTTTATTTTTTTTTGCGTTAGATGTTGATATTGGAGTTTAACCAACTCTAAAGAATTGTAGTGTATGTATAGGAGAAAGCCATATATTTTAAATGATAAGCATGTCCTGGAAACAAAAAAAAATGTAATTACTTGATATTGTTGAGATCCTTAATCTCATTTCCGTTTGCAGTGAGCTGCCAGCCATTCTCTTCGATGCCACGACCGCCACAGGTTTGAGACTTTGATTTTTGATTTTACTTGATTTTTGAACTCTAGTGTAGATTTTGTTATTGTTTGATTTTGAAGTGTTTCTTAACATCATTGTACTGGAATGGGGTTCTGTCTCTGTTCATTTTGTCTTCTTTAGTTTTATTTCTGATGTTACTTTATCTAAATTTTTCATAACTTAGACGTTTTAGCGTCTCTTGCTATTCACAATTTTGTGTCTTTTAGGGTATATACTAGTTCCTGTAAATGACGAGGATAGGAAGGAGACGAAGATTGTCCTAGTATTATGACATTAAATTTCAAAGAAGTTTGTTATTCTAATAATGAATAATGTGAGGTGTAAACTGAAGTATACAATCCTTGCTTTATATTTACGTTACAAATATTGATAAAGTAATTGAGTTATTAATTATATTTAAACTATAGTCTCTAAGATAATCTAAAATGGAATCTAAGTAGAGTAAATAATTGTTGGATTTTTTTATTTCAGGATGGTTGAATTTTCAATAAGTAATGCTAGATATAATTATGTGCATGATCAGAAATATCCCTCTGAAGATGTTGACATACACCATATAGTTCTGAAGAGGAGTGGTGCAAAATATTATTTTTTGTATGCCTCAGCACTTCTTGTATTAGCATGTGGCTTTTATCTGTATGTTTTTGAGGTATGTCTTCAAACAAAATTTCTTTGTCAGTGACTTGAGGATTTTGAAAATTTTGTGACTTTTTCCTTGCTTCTTTCTTTTCTGCTTGTTTATCTACCTTCTATTGACAGGCAAAATCGATTAGTCTTGTGTATTACAGCTTGCTTTTTGACATACTTCTTGTCAAGTTGTTACTTCAGAAGCCTGTTAATAAAGGTGAGCACCTAACTAAAGGGGCTTGTGATGCTCTGAAAGGTTTATTTTCACTGTAAACCAGGAAAAATAAATCTAAAATGCATGTTTTATTTTTAAAACTCGGCTATTTTGACAATGTTGTCATTTACTTGCAGAGTCTGTTGTGATTATGCCAGCTTTTGGTGTACAGCTTGAGACTCATTATTCGAGGTAAAATTTTTGTTAATCAGTTGTTTAGTCAACAATCAACATTATGTTAGGACACATGAAAAGCGTAGTCTAGAATTATATAGCTTGTTTTGTAAATTGTAAATGATTGTGCACTTCATAACTATTGTCTTTCAAAGAAAAGGTTGGGACATTGGAATGCTGGTGCTAGTACAGGGTTCTTTAGTCAGTTTGTAGGATGCAGATGCATTGCAATCAGGAAAGTGTCGCATTCATTCAGTCTAGATATCCTCCACCATTTGATTCATCCAACGGTCCACATTATTTCTTTTTCGCTTCAGTCTTTAACCACAGAAGGAGTCATCCAACACTCTGCATTGTTTGTTTTGCTCTCATGCACACACCTTTCTCTCTCCCCGAACATTGAGGCCACCTCTAGGATCAGATGATATTCAGACGTGCCACAGCACCACCTTTTGAGCACACCCTGTGTTTCCGTAATGGTGTTCCCAAAAGATCCAATCTACAGTTACGAATTTCATCATCTTCTACTACAGAGAGTATAGTAGGATCCAATGCTACAGAATTTGGGATGAATCTTTCCCTTGTCCTCTCCAGCATTTGTGCAGGCAACAAGGTATTTTCATGTACTGAAGTTGCCGCCCAATACATTTGGAATGATTGAGGATTTTGTCCTTGGGGTTTTAATAGAAAGTAACTTGTGCTTGGGTAGTAAATCGTGCTTTAAGGTTCCAAAGAGATTTAAGATTCAAGACCATCTTTGCAGTAAGATAAATTGTGCTCTCTGCTTTGGGGTTTCAGTAGATAAATTTGCCACTTGAAGCATAAGGATCCCATTTTTACAGGGGAAAGTAACTACTATACCAACACTTCTAGTTAATAATCTATCAGATTTAATATGTTAAATTGAACCAATTTGTTCATTCTCATTATTTGTATCAGATTTGCTAATGTAAAACTTTATCCTTATTCAATTGTGCATTTGATGTTGTTGTTTTCGGCTCAAAACTGAAAACTTAAAAGGAGGTGATATGGGCCTTTGGAAGAATGAAATTGTGGAAGAGTATTTAACTGTGTGAATGTGGGAATTCTCTTAGTGCAGATAATCCACATCAATATGTTTTTCATGAAAATGAAAATATCTTGTAGGTTTTATTTTTAGTTGTGAGATCATATCTAACTTTTTCAAGCCCATTCAACTAGTTATCTCGCTTGGCTTTCATTGTGATCCTTCTAACTCTGGCATGGATTTCTCATATTCCATTCCATAAAGTACTTATTTTGTTGATTCTTTGTTACAGTGGAAAAGTCATCAGATGCTTTGTTCCCATTGACAAGATTCTAAAACCTGTTTTATTAGAATGTGTGACTCCAGTGACTTGTTACTGGACTCTATCCTTGATTGTTCGTGAAGAATCAGAAATGGTGTTAGTTTTCAAGGTAAAGTCAAATTTTGGTTTGCACTAAAAAACAACTGCTATTTTTTGGTTGGCTAAATGTATGTAGAGTTAATGGTCTCCTAATAAAGCATTTAACTAGGATATAATTAGATAGTTGTTTTATATATTTTTTAAATATTTTTTAAGTACTAACAAAGAATCACCAAATTTGTTTGCTAGAACTTGCGACCGCCTGTTAAAATGCTGGTCCATGTCTGGAAGGCTTTGTGTGCGGCAACAGATAATAAAGAAGAGACTTGTACACATACAGAGTGAGTTGGATAGCCATGAGTTCCTAATAGTTTTATTCTTGAATTCACATGAAACAATGGTCATTATAACCACATACTGGTTCATTACTCACTGATATGATCTCAAGTTGATAGTTTGGGATAGGACTGCTAGAGCAAGTGCCTTCCCATTCCCACTATCATCATGTCTGAATTGAATCTGTGCTATATGTAATTAAGAAAAATGTAACAAGGCCTTGAAAATTGGCATAGAAAATCAGCAGAAGCATTAGAAGTTTAAGAAACAATGTTAAAACAATTCATTGTCTCTTTGCAGTTTAATCTTCATTAGAATATATGATCAATTATTTTTATGTTGTTTTAAAGGGTACTGCTTATTTTGTTTCTTTTGATTTTTTTTTGTTTGATTTTTTTGTTATTAATCAATTGTTGTACCCATCACCACATTTTCTAGTTTGCATACTTAACAAAAAATTTCTGTAGTAACTAATGTTATTTTTAGATTTGGGTAACTCAAAGTTGAGTTTCTGATAATTTGTGTCACTAAGAGGACCTGGATATAGATTATAGAATAAAAGTAAATTAAATTAGAATAAAAATTTGAATGTGAATCAAACTAAATCAAGTCAAAAGTGATTTGAACTATGAATATTTAGTTGTCCATACAACTATTAACCTCCTTCCTTAAGCTGTGTAGATATCTATCGATGGCCAACTTGCTTGCTAAAAATTCAAAATTGGGCTTAAACAATCGTTTTATAAGGGTATCGACAATTTGTTGCCAACTAAGAATGAAATTAACCTGCCACTTTTACACTTACACCTCACACCTTCGATCTGTATGAATAGATCAAAGTAATCTTGAAAAATAATTTCCTCAATTTCAAATTTACGGTGTTGAAAAGGAATTTTTAAATTTCAAGACGGAAATTTTAAAATAACTACAGAAAATTTCAAAACAAAATTTTCTGGAAAATTTATAATTTTTTTGTATTTTATACCAGAAATTTTAAAATTTTTGGTATTTCTTTACCTAAAATTTTCATAATTTCTGGTACAAAACCCAATATTTTTTACAAGGAAATTTTAAATTTTCTGGTAGTTCAAAAAACCTAGTCTTGTATCGGAAGTTCAAAATTTCTGATAGCTCTAAAAATTCAGTTTCGTATTGGAAATTTTAAAATTTTCGGTAGTCATAAAAATTTAGTTTTATACCAAAAGTTTCAAAATTTTCGATAACTGCCATTGTTATTCTTTCATAGTATTTAATTATTTTATAAATTTAGAAGTAGAGACAGTACTATTGCAGGGAGAGCTGCAGATTGAACATTAGACTAGGATAGGGCTCTCAATGGTGCTGCTGCTGAGTCTTTCCAGCTACAGGCAGGACGAGTGGTCTCCACCAGTTCACATCGAAAGAAGATGGCTGAACGAGGTCATTTTCGGACACCTCGTTCCACTCGACGCCATGGAGTTCGCTTTAGGCTCACCTAAGCTCGCCCAGCGACCACATCTTTTTATGCATAATAACTTGTAGAAACAACAACAAAACAAAGGGGTTTCAACCCCAACCAACACACAAGCTCACTCTCAAGAAGTTATCAACATATATTGCAACTATTCAACATAAACAACATAATCAACCACATATTTATAAGATTTACATGACATTGATAAAATCATACACCAAAAATCCAATCTCACAATTTCTATCTAACATTTCTAACCTAAGGCATCTAACTAGAACCTACCTTTGAATGATGATGAAGAAATTGTGGATGATGGAGATGAGACGATATTGATGAAAAATGAGGAGAAACCAAGTTTCTTCTTCTTTCCTGTAGGTTTTCTTCTTCTTTCTCTCTATTTTTCCTTTCTATCTTTTTACTCTCTAATACTCCAACTTTGTTGGAAAGAAGTGAAAGAAATGATACACAAAAAATATCATTAGAGCTAGCAAGACCAATTGGCAACTGTGGTAGAAAATGGTAAGTTAGTATAAGAATAAATATTAAGTGGTACAATGCTTAATATTTGTTCTACTAGAGCAACTGACTCATTATCAATGTTATCAAAATGTTTCTATTGTACCAATTAATAAAATGTCAGTGTTGAATAGTATTAATTAAATCAATATTAGCTCACTAGTTACTCTAATCATCCCAACTGATAACTCTCAGAGCACATAGGAACTCAACTGATCTCAACTAATATTATTTAGAGTATTTTAAGAAATACGAGGTATTACATCCTCCCCCTTAAATAAAATCCATCCTCGATTTTAAAGATTACCTGAAAAAGGTGAGGGTAAGCTTCCCTCATTTCCGACTCAAGTTCCCAAGTAGCATCACCGGACGTGTCTCTTCCCACTGAACCTTAATAAGATGAATCTTCTTATTTTTTAATACTTTAGTTTCTCTTCCTACGACACGGCTTGGTAGAGGTTCAAAGTTAGATCTGCTTATATCTCTATTGTGTATGGAAGAATTGGCTGAAAAGGATCAGGAATGAACTTTCGAAGTTGAGACATGTGAAAATATCGTGAATCTCAGATAGAGAAGGCGGTAAGGCTAATTGGTAAGCTACTTCACCAATCCTTTCTAAAATATGATATGGTCCCACGTACCTCGAATTTCCGCAACTTAAGCAGTCCTTTCAATCTCAATCTTGGAGTAACCTTCAAAAATACATGATCACCTTCCTCAAATTCTAAAGGCCTCCTTCGGTTATTCGCGTAAATCTTTTGACGGTCTTGTGTCTTCTTTAACTTGTCATGAATCATTCGAATCTTCTCTATAGTTTCTTGAACAATTTACGGTTCTAAAATACGTTTTTCGCTAACTTCCATCCAACACAAATGTGTTCTACACTTTCTTCAATACAAAGCTTCATAAGGATCCATTATGATACTTGCGTGGTAACTATTGTTGTATGCAAATTTGACCATTGGTAAAAGCTCATTCCAATTTCATCTACTTTCAAGCACACACGCTCTTAACATATCTTCTAACGTTTGTATCATTATTTCCATCTGACCATTTGTTTGAGCATGATTCGACGTACTTAAGCACAACTTAGATGCCATGGCTTGCTGAAAAGCTCTGCAAAATCTCGAATTAAACTTTTGATCTCTATCGAACACAATACTAGAGGGAACACCATGTAGTCTCACAATTTCTGCAATAAACAACCGTGCAAGATGACTTTCCTTGTAAGTAGTTTCCATGGCTAACAAATGTGCAGACTTCGTCAACCGATCCACAATCACCAATATAGAATCATAACCACCTTGTGTGCGAGGTAACCCAACTACAAAATCCATAGAAATGATATCCCATTTCCATATCAAAATCTCTAATGGTTGCAATAAAACACTTGGTCTCTGGTGCTTAATCTTCACCTGTTGGCATATACATATTCAGACACATACTCCGTAATATTCCTTTTCATCCCAGACCACCAATAGTCTTTTTTCAAGTCTTGATACATCTTTGAGGAACCAAGATGTATGGTCAAAGCGTCTTTATGAGCTTCTTCCAAAATCTTTATTCCCGAATCTACACCATTTAGAGCATAAATTCTTTGATTGAATAAAACAACTCTATCTATGGCACATGTGAAACCTGGTTGAACCAACATCTCTTGTAACTTCTCATCTGTCATTCGTCCTTGTTTAATTTCTTCCCTTAGAGTGGAAGTAACATTCAAATTTCCCACACCGCTCAGAGTCCAAACAAATTGAAGATTAATATCTTGGAACATTTCCAACAATGAATATTCTAACATCATAAACTCGGCTTTGTGAATCATTTTCCGACTCAATGCATCCGCCACCTTATTTGCTTTTCCTAGATGGTACTTCAATTCAAATTCAAAATCCTTTAAGTACTTCATCCACCTCATTTGACGCATGTTCAACTTCTTCTGATCAAAAAAATATTTTAAACTCTTGTGATCACTAAACATCTCAAAATGCACTCTATACAAGTAATGACACCACACTTTCAGTGTAAAGAGAACAACCGCTAAATGTAGATCATGAGTTGGATAATTCTATTCATAAATCTTCAACTGTCGAGAGGCATAAGCTACCACCTGACCACCCTGCATTAACAATCCTCCTAGTCCATTCTTAGAGGCATCACAAAACACTTCATACGACCCACTAGGATCAGGAATAATTAAAACAGGATCAATCGTCAACCTTTACTTCAAAATCACGAAGCTTCGTTTACAACATGAATCCAAACTATAAGGAATCTCCTTCTAGGTAAGTTTAGTCATTGGTAAGGCCAAATGAGAAAAGCCTTTGATGAACCTCCTATAGTAAGCTGTCTATCCTAAGAAACTTCTGACTTCGGAAGCATTCTTCGGTCTTTCCCAATTAATTAACGCTTCCATTTTAGATGGATCTACAGCTACACCTTCTTGAGATATTACATGGCCAAGAAATTTAACTTCCATCATCTAAAACTCACACTTGCTTAACTTGGCAAAAAGTTGTTTCTCTTCCAACACTGATAGAACGATTCTTAAATGCTATCCGTGCTCTTGTAGAGTACGAGAATAAATAAGAATGTCATCAATAAGATCACTAAAAATTTGTCCAAGTAAGGTTTAAATATCCAATTCATGTAATCCATGAAAACAGATGGAGCATTCGTCACACCGTAAGTCATCACAAGAAATTCATAATGGCCATATCAGGTCCTAAATGCGGTATTTGGTACATCTAAACTCTTCACACAGATTTGATGATATCCATACCATAAATCAATCTTCAAGAACACACAGACTCCTTTCAATTGATCTAACAGGTCGTCTATCCTGGGTAGAGGGTGATTTTTCTTGATGGTGACATTACTCAACTGGCGGTAATCAATACATAAACACATACCACCATCCTTCTTCTTTACTAGCAGTATTGTAGCTCCCAGGTCGAACGAAATGTTTAGCTAACAACTCTTCCAATCAATCCTTCAATTTTCTTAGCTCAAGAGGTGCCATACGATACAAAGAAACAGATACTGGAGCCGTTCCAGGTATTAGATCAATAGAGAATTCCACTTCCCTTTCTGGAGGAAAAAAAGTGACATCCTCAGAGAAAACTTTTGGAAACTCACAGACTACAGGGATTTGTGAAACCTTCAGGTCGTCACTTGCTTCCTTAGTGAGAACCAAGAAAAAAAACTTTTCCTTCTCAAACAAGAAATTAACCACGCCAATGGTACCTTCCAAAATAGTAGTTAACACATCCTTTGGAGTAGCTTCACTAGACTGAATGATGATTAACTTCTCCTCACACCCAATAAACACTGAATTAGAAGAAAACTAATCCATTACCAAGATTACATCAACCTCCTTAAGCGGAAAATAGATAAGTTCAATCTAGAAAACTCTACTATCCACCGATAACGAACCATTTTCACAAATCAACGATGTCTCGAACATATCACCCATGGCGGTAGTAACCACCATTGGAAGGGACAAAGGAATCGCTTGCAAGCTAAGTAGCTTCATGTATTTTATTAAGACAAAAGAGTATTTTGATCCACAATCAAATTATACAAAACAAGGATGACCATTCATGAAACACGTACCAGTAATCAAAGCGTTGTTACCTTTAGCCTTCTTCGTATCCAAGGTATAAACTCGATCGATACTCTTCCCTTGCACCTGATTCTTATTCTGAGGATAATCTATCGCTATATGGTCCATTCCTTGACATTGATAACACCTCACACCTCCAAGGTTACACCTTTCATGATGATTCTTATGGCATATTTGGCATGAAGGGGGAGTGTTAGGTCTAGCATTATGCACTTGTTTCCCCTTGAAAGGTTGTGGCCTACGCTTTAACTGGTGACTTAGTCTTCTCTGGTCCTTCTGACCAATCCTATTCAAATCCCTCTCTTCTTGAACTTCCTTTAAGCTATTCTCAGTTACATAACATTGCCTTACCAACTCAGCATAGGTAGTGAACTCTCTCTGGGACACACTGTGAGAGATTTCAGTCCTTAAACTAAACAAATTGATCAATCTTCCACTTCTCACCCAGTGCATACATAGCCTTCCTAGAATAAGCAGCCATGTCCTCAAATTTCTCATCATAAGTAGCCACAATCATATTATCTTATTCTAGCTGTTGAAATTTAAACTCTTTCTGAGTCCTCAGAGAGCTAGAAAAATACTTGTTCAGAAAGGTAGTCTTAAAATGTTCCTACACCCTAGGCAATCCTTGGTTAGTCATTAGAGTTGAAGCACTTTTCCACCACCTCAAAACAAGACCTTTCATCATGTGGGAAGCAATCACAACCTTATTCTCCTCAGTACAGTGCACTATCTGAAAGATTCTTTCTATGCCAAACACCCATTCATGAGCCTTCATAGGATCTAGCTCGCCATGAAACTCAAGAGGATTCATGCGGAAGAAATCCCTAAAACTACCACCCGTAGCTTCTTATGGAACCATTTGAATGTGAGGACCACGATTCAACTACGACATCATCTGCTACATGAATTGGTTCTGTTGCTGCTGCATCTGCTGCACAAATTAAGGCTACAAAACACTTTCACTGCCACCTGGTGGATTCGAATCGAAAGTTTGAGTTTTAGGTCTACCACGACTTTTGCGTCCGTCAACCATGATCCTTAACATCATACAAATAGAATTAAGTTGACCAGGCTCAATACTATTAATATAATATCCAAGACAATGATGATAACACACATATGAAGTAGAAAGAAATACTTATAATATTTGATGGCTAGGTCGAGGAGACGACCTGCTCTGATACCAACTGTAACACCCATATATAATATATGTCTAGAATTTACATATTATAAATAGTTGCAAATTTGGTACTGGAATACATAAGTTCTTAGTGACACATTGTACATATTACATGCCCAAGCCAAACAACTAAAAGTGGCACAATATATATACAAGATGCCCAAAGTATAAATAAGAACTAGATCACTATGGAATGATCTCAAAATAATGTTTTCACTGTGGAAAGCCATCCAAAAGGATAAAATAAGTAAGGACATCAAGCTACTTTTGTCCTTACCCTTCTCTGAATCAGAACTACGTGAAAAATAATCAACAACATGAGGTGAGATAATAATCCCAGTGGGTTCCCTATCTTATGGTTCTCTCGGATTTATAAGGTTCTAACTATCTTACTAGCTCAAGTCACAAAGGGAAAGGACTTGAGTTCATAATTCTTGCACTATATGGAAACATGTTACTTGAACTCACTAACTCAACTTATCATTAATCAGAAACCATACCAAGGCATATTTCCTTGTCCTATGCTATGTTTAGGACTTTTGGCACGGGTCACAGATCCTTGTATCATACTTTGACATACGAAATGGATTCGGATTCAAGGGAAACATAGTCCACACGAATCACCGCTTCCTATGGGACCTCTACCCATTTCAAGTCTTTTACCCGTTGTTGACTGGAAGTTTCGACCAGAGAGTAGCGATGTAGAGACTGATCGACAGGCTAGGTAAGATGTTGTAGAAGATGAAGAGAGTCGACGTTGACAAGAGGAAGGTTGTTGGGTCGAACCAGATGGTGTCGGTCGACTGGGTCGGCTAAAGCACATACAAGGAGACAAATATTCGAGCGGGAAATGGATTTGAAATCCAAGAATGTGGGAAGTTACAAAAGTGATGGGCGAACACGTGGCGTCACCAGATTCAAGATTATAGTTATTTATTTCCCTATTTAAAGCAATGCATGTTTTCATTTCAAGGGGCGCGTTTTTGTAATATTATAAGAAAAACACTCTGAGTACCAAAGCATTACGAGAAAATAGTTTTCACTCCTACAAAATGTATGATCGCGTCCATATTTCCCTTTTTATAAGCAATTTATGCCATTAATTCCATAGTACCTTGTCTTGTTATTTCTAACTCCTTTGTATACGTATTGATCTTTAATTGAAATTTCAGTCTTTACTAAAAATAATTTCCAGTCTATTTCAAACAAACACCATTCCACCACTTTCTCATACACTCCAAACCTAGTGTTTTAGGACTCGTTTGACCGGTCCCGTAAGTAAATCTGCATTAGGAGGTCAGAGGTTGTTCACGTGAAAACTGCGTGCGAACAAATTGGCACACCTGGTGGGACCGTAAGGTTTGGGTGTATGCATTTTCATAGTGGTAAGATGGTGATACCACTTCCAAATGAAGAACCGTCTTCAGAGGGAAATGCGGTTGTGACTTGAATAACCGACATTAACACTGACACTGTGTCTGCGGTGTCGACGGCTCATGGAGGGCCAATCATGACACCGTGTCAGCCTGAATCTAGGCCAATGGTGACAGGAACTGGGGGGCAATATATGCCTAATTTCACAATGCCATCCCCCAGGGCTTTTGGGATGCCGACCGAGTTTGTGTCGAGCCTGCATCAGAGTGGCCCACTCTTTGGGGAAAGCTCTTCGTCAGTGTTTTCCCCCTATCAGGGTTTATGGCCTTTGACGAACGAAGTCACAAGGCCCCCAGGGTTTCGTATTCTGTCACTTTTGTTCCCAACCTTTACGTCAAGTTCTGTCGCCATTGTGAGGCAAAAAATTGACGAAAGTAACAACGAAATGGTCGACATGTTGACCCAGCAAATGGGCACCATACTAAGGCTACTAATACACGATTTGACTCAGAGTTACCAACAATTGGCAACTCAGATGACGCGGATAGGTGATTTTTTAGGTGCCCCTAGGGCCATAGGTCCACAAACGCCTCCCCCGACCGGAGATGCCAGTTCGACAAGACGAAGTCTTTGACGAAACAATTAATCAGCAGCCCCACGAGGTTGAACACATACTCAGGATATCCCAAAGGCCTTCCGTTGTTTTAGTTCAAAGAAACCAAGACCCCGACTATGTGGTCAGGCAGGTCTGACACGAAGCCATGGCTGGTGAACCCAACTTAGAGGCCATGGTGGAAAAAATTATGGTTCACAATGGGGCGAATCCAGGCCTTTAATGGCCAACATATACGTCCCCACTACCAAAATTTGTCCTACAAACAAAGTTGTGTAGAGGGTGGAAAGTGCCAAAGTTTACCAAATTTTCCGGAGAGACCGAGAAGTCCACTGTTGAGGATGTTGCTAGATGCCAAACCTAAGCTGACGATATAACAAACAACGAGGATTTAAAATTGAAATACTTCCCCAGTTCCCTCGCCAAAAACGCACTCACTTGGTTCACCACTTTACCCCCACAGTCCGTCCAGACCTGGGCGCAATTGGAAAGATTATTTCATGAATAGTCTTACATGGGACAATCGAAAATTGGTCTGAAAGAGTTAGCCAACGTCAAACGAAAGACTACAAAGTTAGTAGACTAATATCTTAACAATTTTAGACTCTTGAAAGCGCGATGCTTCACGCAAGTCCCTGAGCACGAACTAGTCGAAATAGCGGCTGGTGGCCTAGATTATGCAATCAGGAAAAAGTTAGACACACAATATCTCAGAGATATGGCACAATTAGCCGATAGAGTCTGTCAGGTCGAGCGTCTATAAAATGAGAAAACCCAGGCCAACATATATCGTAAGAAAGAGAAAGTTGCGTATGTAGCTGCTGACGAATACTCATCTACCGATGAGGAACTTTTCGATAATAATGTGGTCAACGTGGTTGAACTAAAGCCAGGACCCCCATACACAAGAAAATCATTAAAACCGTCAAATGGAAAAAATCCAATTAAAACCTAAAAGACAGAAAAATATGTCGCAAAAACGTGTACTTTCGATGTATCTAAGTGCGATGAAATATTTGATTTGCTAGTTATAGATGGTCAAATTATTGTCCCTCCTGGGGTAAAAGATCCCCCTTTAGAACAAAAGAAAAAAAAAAGGGATTTTGTAAATTCCATAATTTCCTTAGTCATAAGACATCCTAAAATGCAAGTGGACACGGATCCTCTGAAAGAAGGCCAACTTCGATTCGGAGAAAGGCCCAAAATGCAAGTGGACACGGCTCCTCTAAAAGTCAAAGAAGCTTTGTATTCTGAGCTATACGATTGTATGATGGTGGAGGCTACTGAAGGTCTCAACAAACGCCAGACAATTGAAACAGTTGAATGCATGATGGTCAAGACTACTGATGGTCCCGACAAGAAGACTGAAGAGAAACTCGAGGCAGTTTATCCTTAAGCTGGCGAGAGTCTGACTAATTTCCAGGAGAAATGCAGGGTGAGCGGATCAAAGTTTGTATTAATGCCCAAAATGCAACACCTTCAAACACCCCACAAGATAAGTGGAACAAAGAGTACAAAAAGTTATTTTGACCAGCACGACCTAAGACTTTTATGCCACCTTCAAACACCCACAAGATAAATGGATGGCGCCTGTGAGCCAGCAGGGGAGCAAACGTCCGAAGTGGAAGACATTAGATCTGGACAAGGGGGCAAAGACCTCAGACCAGGGTACTGAGCCCAGAGGTTATGTGGTTTCCCCCAACTACAAAAGAAAGAATCCGATGACAAGGACCCAGTGGAGACGATATCAACGAAACAAAAAGGCTGCAAGAGAAGCCTCGACTTCGAGCCTGAAGCCTGTGGGACCCTCTAGCCTGAAAAGGCAACATCCTCAAGCAAGGTGGGTTGAGAAAGAGAAAATTGTGACAAACCAGACAACGACCGTGACGGTCGAGACTTCAAGAAAGAAGGGGGTGGTGTCAACCCAGATTTTGAAATATACATCTGGAGGTGAAAATAAGAAGGAGCTGGAGTATTCTCCCCAGTATGATGAAGAAGAACTAGAGTACACTCCCTAATCGAAGGAGGAATATGCTCCCTCACCGAAAGATGACTTCGACGAAGACATGTATGATGACACCAATGATGATACTTATGGTGAAGACTTTCTTGTGAACTGCGGCATCGTTTCAATATTACCGGCAGAACATGAGAGGGTATCAGAAGTCTCTGAAGCAGAATAGGATTTCCTGGTAGAGGAGGCAACTGCGGACAAGCCACTATACTACTACGTGATGAACAACGGGGTGGTGGAAGAGAAAACAACTATGTTTGAAAGACCTATTCTTGGAATGATGTACCACTTAAAGCCATTGTTCATAAAAGCGAAGGTCGACGGGGTAACTGTTGCACCCCAAAATTTTCTCAACCTTTTCTTAACTTGGTTTATGTTTCATTTCATTTCATTTTCTTATAGCATTTGCATTGCATAGAATATCGCATCGAACAGGGGATCAAAAGGATGTGCATAGCAAGAGGAGTCTTCTCAGAGGTTGGAGCCTAAGCAGAGGTTTTTACGCAAGTTTGAATGGTCATCAGGACATCTTGAAGTGGTTAGTGTCTTGTTAAAGGACAGATGGATGTGTGTGGGACAACTCCTAACTGGGAGGCCAACTGAAGAGCATCAAAGGTTTGTGAATGCATGATTTTGGGTATGAGATGTAAATAAATCTTATTGAGGGCCTTGAGGGTCATTGTGGAGCTTATGCAAGTGGTTGTGTGAAGTGGAACAAGCCACAGTTGAAAGTATCGCCGTTAGGGTTTTCATCTGGTAAATCCTCAGTCAACTGTGCAATTGAAGAAGATAGAAACTCAATTCAAAGTCTCTATGGTAATGGGATGTTGTGTTAAGACATATGAGACATCATTTCAAGTTCAATTCATCAAGGGTTAAATGTGTGAGAAGTTACTAAGTTAGGGTTCTCAGGGTAAAATCCCTTATTTAGTGCCTGGCTTCAAGACCACCTACCTCAAGATACAGGTCTCATATCAATTTTTTGCCAACATGGAACTTGTATATCATGTTATTAGCTTTAATTTGAGTACTAGAAGTCCTCGATTGGATTTATAGAACTCAAGTTATGATCCGGACAAGTTACAGGTCATTTGAGGTATGTGATTTTGGTCAACAAAAGTCAACCAACTTCCAAGCCAGTTTTGACATAGAAGGGTGTTTCTCCTCAACTGTTGGTCAACATGAAAGTTGTAGGTCTTGATCTTAGCTTTCCAAATTGTATTAGAAGTATTTAATATGATTTGTAGAACTCAAGTTATGAGGTTTACAAGTCAGGGGTATTTTGGGAAAGTAAGATTACAGGTCATAAAATTATAGGTCCATTTCACCAACTTGCACACTTCAAATGGAAATCTTTTCAACATGAAACTTGCTTCAGATGGGGCCATTTTCACTACCAAACCATCTCTTGTCATGGTGGGGGCTTGGATTGAGAATTTGGGGTTTGAATTTTTCATAAAGGAGGCTTAAATTGAGAATTTGAGAATTAATGGATTTTAAACTTTTCCAAGGCAAGTTTGTGCATTTTTTGATTGCAAATAATATTTCAAAGACATTGCCATATTCACATTGGAATTTTGAAGTCTCAAAATGGGCCATTTTCATGGTTTCTTCCTCTTGAAGTAACAAAATGAAAATCAACCATAGGATCAAAATTAAACCTCCAATCTCATTCCTTTAATTTACACAACTGATTTGTAGTGGATTTGGATCAAAAAATCAAGTGGTGTAGTGGTAAAAACGTGCATGGGATTTTCAAAAAGTGGTGAAATGTGAAAATTCAAAGTGGGCTGTTTTGCATGGATTAAGGCCCCATTTGATCACAAATCCATCATATAAGTATTCCAGATAAATTTTGAGGCTGAGCTAGGTCATTTTGCTGCATAAACAACCATTTTCGTTTTCAAAATAGTGGTGAAAACTCAAAATTCGAATTCTCAGATTTACTCCATTTCAAGGCAAATTGAAGGTTGCAAAAGCTTTATTATGGATCATTGAACGTGTTTGGATCGTTTTCTTCAAGCTTTAACACCTGTTGAAGGCTCAGTGGAAGTTCTCCACTAGGTAACTTGAATTCAACCTTACACTCTTAATACTCCATGACTTCAGACCATTTTCGTTGCATTTGAACCTTTTTGATGTATAGATCATTTCTGGATCATTGTTGTTTGTGTTTATGACAATTGTTTTTTTGAGCTTGTTGCACCCTAAAATTTGACCAACCGGTTCCCATATCTGGTTTATGTTTCGACGCATTTTGCATTCGCATTCATATACTGCATGCATTGCATTTTTCTCAGTCAGATCGATTTTTATCGGGATTGCAGCCCCTGGTGTCTCAGGCAGTTCAGGCCGGTTTGGATAAGCGTATTTTGAGAATTGATGCTCGTTCCCTTGGTTTTCAGGCCATCTCGGTGCCCAGGTTTCGCTATGGTTGCGCAATCGTCCTCTAATCAATTTAATTGGATTCCCGACATTTTTAGATTTTTCTCTGTTATTTTCTATATTTTTAATGCGCTTAATGGATTTTTTTTAATTCGTTTTTTAGATATTAATAGGTTAGTTTTTAATAGATATTTTCTTAATAGTTTTTAGATTTTTAAATAGATATTCTTCTTTTTTTAGATTTAATAGATTTTTAGCCCATTAGATATTGGTTTAAATAGATTAGTATAGTTTTTTAATATAGTTTTGAGACTATTAATAGTTTTAAATAGATTTTAATATGATTTTTAGAATATTAATAGATAATAGTTTTTTTAGAATAATATAGTTTTATTAGTTCTAGTATTAATTTTACAGAGTTTATATAGGATTTAATAGGTTTATTAGTTTTTCTAGATTTTTAATAGGTTTTAATTGATTTTAGAGATTTAATTAGGATTTTAAAATAGATTTTTTGATATTAATTTTTTCTTTTCTGTTTTAAATAGGATAATTGTGGTTAATTTCGTTTTTAGGAGTTAATTAGAGTTTATTGTTATTAATTTTTGTTTAGTTAATTAGAGCTTTAATTAGAGTTTAGTAGCAGTTAATTGGGTCATTAATCAGAGTTCAATCCATATTGGGCCGTTTATCCAGAATGTTCAAAAGCCCAATTCCCAGTCCAGCGTCAGGTGTCTATAAGATGACCATGCCACGCGTACGCTACTTCCTCCAGCCACCTCATTTTTGCATGCGCTCAGAGGCTTCCACCTCACTCTTCCTGCACTCTGCATGAGTGCCACTTGGCACTCTGACCCTTCCCTCCACACGTGTCTCCACTCACCGTCCCCTCTCCGGAATCCTCACCGGCCGGCATGCAAATGCCGGTAACCATCACCGGCCACCTTCTAACTGCTCCGACCACCGCAACTATCACCGGTAACTGTCGCCGGAATCCAATTTCTGCCGGAAACTGCAAATATCTCAAGAAACTCATCATCAACCACCACCTTGCTCATCTCTTTTCCAGAAAGTCATCAAAAAACTATTATCAAGACTCGTCAGATTTTTATCTTCTCCGATCAAGATTCATTGTTCATCACAACTCCACCGTTCATCATCAAGAGCAGTTTTCCAGATTTTCAACAAGATGTCAAGATCCACGAAGAACATTCATCTTCAGTGAACGATCTGCATAGATCTTCATCATTCATCATCAGATTCAACATCAAACACTTCGGATACAACGATCTTCATCATCATTCCATCGTTTGATCGTCCAATTCCAGATCGTCCTCGAGAGCTTTCGCATCTTCAACAGATCGTCAGATTTCCAATGAATCTTTAGGTATTTCAAAGATTTCAGGTCTTCAATTATCTCCAGACGTCATCACCGAGTTCATCATCGAATCTCCAGACACGCAAGAACCTTCAACGAACATCATCATTCTTCAGCCATCTTCAAAATGATCTTCATATCTCCGTCATCGTTCCATTAACATTCATGAACTACCTCCAGATTTGACAACAAAACTCCAAAGATCTTCATTGCCACGCTTTCATTAGTAAGAACATGCATCTTCCTCGTTTTGTTGAGCTTTCTCCAGAAACCTTCAGATTCGTCAGATACTTCACGAACGACTTCAAGCCAGGGATTAGATTGTATCGATCACGTCGTTTTGCTGGTGTTATGAGACTTAGCATGTTTGATTTGAACGATTATGGTGTTGAGCGTTTGAGGAAGAAGATGGAAAGAGAGTGAACTTCTGAGAGAAGTTTGAACGAAGTGAGAGAGTGGGAGAAAGGAGTGAGAAACGGTGCAATGCGTTGTGTGAACAGTGAAACCTGGATGTTTAACAATTTAGGGTTTTGTTGCTGAAACTTGGACAATGGCTGGGGATGGGCCTCTAAGCCCAATGAAGTTTTTGCTACATACACCTGCGTTCTCACTTTATTCCCCCTTCCCGTGTGTGGTGTGTTTTGTGGATTGGGCTGGGCTTTTTGCTAGCTACTGATTACACCATCCTCTGTAACCTTTACCCCCCCTGCTTGCTATGTTTGTGACTTTTTTATGGCAATTTAATTGAAGTTGTTAGGATAGTTTATTTTTTTAAAAAATAGTTAAATGCATAGAGTTTTAGAGTAGAATCTTATATTCTGTAGAATTTTTTTAGTTTAGTTTAATATTAGTTAGACTAGTTTTTTAATATCCTAGAATATTCTAGTTAGAATATAGTTTAGGATTTAATGGTTACCTTTAAAGAACTTTAGTCCAAAGCTTGTAGGATTTAATATTTTAATATAGTTTAGGAATTAATTCCTGGTTAAGAATATTCATAGATGTAATTCTTTTTAGATATAGTTCCCTTAAGACTTTAACTGCCGTATTTTAGGAGTAGACTTTTATTTCCATTTTGTTAGTAGATTTGTCTCCTATTGTCTCTCCTATTTTCGTTTCCATCTGATTTTATTCCCGATTTTATTTCTGGCTGGCCGTGTGACACGATTCAATTGGAGAATGATTTTCGATATCATTTCTCCATCTTGTCTTTGACACGGATATCAATACGCTACCTCTTAGAGTTCGATTTCTCGGGTAAGTCAAACCATGACGGTCTAAGCGTTACATTGGTCTTGGTTTGAGCGTCATCATCAAAGATCCAGAGAGGAGAAGATTGGAATGGAGCTTGTGCGTACGTCAGGAGCCCCGGAGCTGCTTCGTTCATCATCATTGTCGTATTCAAGTCTTCAGGCAACCAACGAGTGTTGTGGGCTGCATCATCAGATACAAAGGAAGTGCCAGCTGAGGAGTTTCTTCTTAGGTTCTTGCGTGTGTGTCCCGAGTTCCTTCCCGTTTAGGCGTAGGCCTGCTACCTCCTTTCTCTCGCGTTCAGGCGATCGAGACCCCTTCTCTTGCTCCCGTGCAATTGAGATTCGTTTTCTCGTCGAACTACGTTAGCTCTGATCTCTCGTGCCCGACGAGAGTACGTAGGCATAGGATGCCGTATCCTAGCGAGCTCCCTTTTCCCTTTTTCCCGGTTTTAGCTGTAGTAGGCTGAACTACAGCTGCTCTGATTTCTCATACCGAATGAGAATATATAGGCATAGGATGCGATATCCTAGCGAGCACACTAACAACTAACCTCTCTGTTCTCTCGCTGCTGTGTGATCGAGACTTTCCCGCTGACGACTGATGTTTCCCTTTTCTCTCGCTGCTGTGCGATCGAGACCAGACCGTAGTTATAGTTCCCGCAGGTTCCTGTACCTCTAGAACCAAGCTTAGTCTCTCACTCCTGTGTGATCGAGAATACCCTGTCTAGCCGTAGTTAGCCTGAACTACGAAAGCTCTGATCTTCCATGCTGTGAGGAAGTACGTAGGCACAAGACGTGAAGTCTTGGCGAGCCAATTCCCTGTAGTTTCCCGAACTACGATGACTCTGACTTTCTCTCTTGAGAATACGTAGGCATAGAGTGCGACGCTCTATCGAGTCAGTTTCTTTCCGTTTAGATTTAGCAGCCGTAGATAGATTGTTTTGCAATCCGTACCAGAAAACAAGCGTGGATCCCGTCGAGTACGATGGACGTGAGGGGTGCTAATACCTTCCCCTTGCGTAACCGACTCCCGAATCCAGGATTTGGTTGCAATGACCATTCCTTTCCCGTCTTTGCGGTAGGTTTACTTCGAGCATTTCCTTTCCCTCTGTTGGGATAAATAACGCACGGTGGCGACTCTTCTGTTCAGCCGGCGCCGATTTTCGCAGTAGCGACAGAGCTCAAAGTTGTGTAGTTTCTTTTTGATGTTTTTTCATGGTGTTTTACTCTAATTTTCATGGATTCTTACTCCTTGTAGCATGTAGATGATGTTTGGACCTTTTATTTTAAGTTTTGGTGAACTTTATTTTTTGGCATGTTTGCTTGTTGTTTGATTTGTGGAGTGTTTGTTGAGATTTAACGAAAATGGAGGTTGGATTCATGTTCCTCTCGAAGAGTAGATGAATTTTCATCTAAAGATCGCAAGAAATGGTGGAGTTTTGACAGGACCATGGTGGAGGGGCGGTCCGCGACGGCCGGAGCGCTTGGAGAAGACGACCGGAGTTCGTCCGGCGCCGGCGAGTCCACTTGGGGAAGAAGACGCTAACCTGGCACTTCCTCGTTCGTCCGATCGGTTTTGTTTCCATCGTGTGTTCCACATTAAGACATACGTGTTCCTCCTTTCCTTTATGCACATACAAATAGAACCTCAATTCATTAATTGAGGTGGCACAATCTGGTGCCTTGATTCTGTTGACTGGTATGCTGATCTAATGGTTGTGAATTTTTCTGCATTCTTGTTTTCTATATTTATTTCTTTTATTTGTTTGCACTTTAAAAATTTGTAAAAAATAGTAAAAAATATTTAAAAATTCTGAAAAAAATCATGAACATACTTTAACATGTCTTTTAATTTTGTGCATTTTTAATTTCGTGTTTTTATGCATTTTCCATTTATTTTCATATTTTCCTTTTAATTGGTCATTTAATGATGTGAAAAATGTGTGCTGACTTGTTGATTTTATTTCTTGCTCATGGTATGGATTAAACTTCTAATTTTTTTGAGCATTGTGTTGACATGTTGATTAATCTCCAGATTGTTTTCCATGAATTTTTAAGTACTGTTTCCATGTGGTTTGAATTGTTTTTGTTCCCTCTCTATTTCTACCTTGTTTTGGGACACTCTTGGTGTTTGCCTTCTGTTGAGGCACTTCCCTTTTTTTTTCAATCTCCCCTTTTGACCCCTGGTTCTTGATACCTTGGGGGCCCTCTGAGATTTTATTTGGCATTTTTAGATGCATTTTCTTATTTTTCATGTATTTTGCAAGTTGCTTCATGTTTGTGCATCTTTGCTGTTGTACTTATTTTGCTTTGCTTCCAAAAGCTTGGTTGTGCATTATTGATGAATCTAATTCTGATTGTTTCATGTTAGGGGCTTGTTATAGGTCTTGTGTGCTAATTTATG
Organism: Lathyrus sativus; assembly: GCA_963859935.3. Lineage (NCBI taxonomy): Eukaryota > Viridiplantae > Streptophyta > Magnoliopsida > Fabales > Fabaceae > Lathyrus > Lathyrus sativus. Next base: position 115,202,213 of record OZ012738.1, on the reverse strand, counting down.
GGTCTTTATCATATGTATAAGTTGTTCATTTGATCTCATACTTTCATGTTTGCATATTGTGTTTCCATAAGTGATGTTTGATTGCATTCTTTGATGTTATTGTTGGCATTTGCTTATGATGTTGTGCTTTGGATTTTGAGATCTTTTATTCTTATCCCCATTCTGTCCAATGACCTTGGAATACTACTTAAGGTTGCTTGGTTCCTCCTGAGGAGCAACCTAAAGCTTGCCTAAAGTAATGAATCCATGAGGACTTTTTCTCATTGTTTTTGTTACTTGTTTTCTATGCATCTTCTTCTCTTTTTCTCTTGTGTTTATTCATACCATGGCTTGAGGTTGAGATGATCTTGTGGAGGTTCCATCCCCACACATATTTCATCCCTCACTTGCATTGCATTTTTGTCTTCCTTGTTGCATTTGTGTTTGCATTCTACATTTGCATTGTTTCTTCTTATTGTTTCTTCTTCTTTTGTCTTCCTTCCCTTAGGATTTCTAACCTCTCTTGTTCAAGAGAGGTTATGATAAACATTAGGGTTATAACCATGTATGATAACATTAGGTAGTCCCCTTTCAAACTCAACTTTAGGTGCACATTGCATGACAACTTTTAGGGTTTGGACTAGTCCCCCTTAGTTCGTCCTCTTTCTCTTCTCATCTTCAAACAACTTCAATCCACTTAATAAAGTTTGACCATTGTTGCATGCTACGAGCCTTAATCCATTTGGGAAATTATGATTGGGTGGTTGCCTCTCAATTATCTAGAATGCTAGTGTATGTCCTTCGAACGATATACGAAGCATTCGCTCCTAGATCATAGTCTCTAGTGTAGCATGAGTCACAAACCAAATAAAAAACATTTCTTCCTTAAAAAACACAAAAACAATTCAAACTCTTTTTCACCCCTTGGGGTTTTAATCAGGAAAACTCTTTTCATAAACAAGAGTGTTGTTAACTTTCAGTCCTATCGCAAACGGTAACGCCTAAGTCTCCAAAGGTCGAGCTGCATACACCAACTGCTAGAACTGTCTGTTAACCCTACTCGGGTAAAACTTTTGATCAGCCTGTGTCTTGGGGAGCAACCTTCCCCCCTTCTTTATCCGTAGTTAGGAGAACTAAGTTGACTCTGACTTTCCTATTGCACGAGGGAGTACGTAGGCACAGAGCGGCGATGCTCAACCGAGTCAGTTCTTTTTCTTTCTCTCTTATCCATAAGCCTTTAGCGTAGATTGTTTACACACACTTTTAGCTAGACAACACATACGTGGATCCCGTCGAGTACGACGGACGTGAGGGGTGCTCATACCTTCCCCTTGCGTAACCGACTCCCGAACCTAGGACTTGGTTGCGATGACCTCGTCTTTTCCCATTTTCGTCAGGTTTTTTCCGATCGTTTCCTTTCCCTCTCTTTGGGATAAATAACGATAGGTGGAGACTCTGTTAGTCATTGTCGGACTCTTTTTTTCACAATAGCGACAGCTGGCGACTCTGCTGGGGACAGGAATATCCCCTATGCGAGTCAATCCTAGCGCTTGTGTGTTTTCTTTTTGGGTGTTTGTATATATATACTTTATGTTTATTTACTTCCGCATTTTATTTTCCGCATCATATATCATTACTGCTGTGCTGTGGGGAGGGAAGTTCCATTGAGTGAGAAGCCGGACCCGGGCTTGGCTACAAACTTAGTATTAGCAGCGAAAAGTAGTGGTGAACCTGTATGTTAGGCATGCACTAGTTCCCACAAAATCTGCACTCAGACGAAATTCTCTTTGATGTCTTTCTTTCCAGCCCAGTGGGCCGTTGAGAGAATTGCATATTAGAGGGTTGTCGACTCTAGGGACCGATCATTTGAGATTCAGCTAAGTGAGGCCTCTTCAAGAGATGATGATGCCACACCTTCTGGGTATCATATCATCGTTTCTTGAAAGTTTGTGACGCTGATGAACGCATAGGATGCTGAACCTTGTCAGTGGATAGGTCCATACCTGTGAGTGGGTGGGTTATGCAGGAAACCTTGACTTCCAGACTACCCAGTTCTTGACAGTGTAAACCTGTGTCCATGATACAAAGGGGTCTTATGTCAGTGATTTTGTCGGTACTAAGGCGAAGCGCTGGTTCTTCTCAACCGACAGCACAATAGTCCTGATCCCTTGTTTGCATTTGCATGTGCATTTTCATTTGCATTTCATTGACGTGTGTTTATGTTGCAGGTGTACATTTCCTCTTCGATTCTGGTGATTTTGTTCTATCTTTGTTGACATGGAGCCCTTGAGGAGGACCCTGGCCTACAAGTTTCCTACGCCTGACATTAGAGTTCTGCGAAGCCTGATTTCTCTAGCTGACAAGAAGGTTATGGAGGATTTCAGAGAATCTTATGGGAGGATTTTGAATATTTTTTGCAAACCTTCTCTGGATGAATTGAATGGCCTTCAGACATTGTTACAATTCTATGATCCTCAGCTGCGAGGCTTCACCTTCTGGAGTTTTGTTCTAGCATCTACATTGGAGGAGTTTTCTGATATATTGGGTATACCTATTTTGAACCAGATACCGTTCCATCATGTTGAGGGAGAGCCAAACTTGACTAATATTGCTAAGGCTTTACATTTGGATGTCTCTGAGTTGGAAGGGAAGTTAGCTAGTAGGAATGGAATGTTTGGGTTTCCATTGCCTTTTCTTGCGGACAAGGCTCGAGAGTTTGTTAAGAAGGGTTGTTGGGTGATATTCAATGCTATCTTGGCCTTGTGTATATTATGGCATTATGTTATTCCCGAACATCCCTGATTTTGTAGATGTTGATGCATTCAGTATCTTTGCTTCAAAGAACCCTATACCCACTCTGTTAGGCGATGTCTATCATTCCGTGCATTACAAGAATGAGAACAGGAGAGGGAAGGGCGTGTCTTGTTGTGCACCTTTGTTCTATTCTTGGTTCAGGAGCCATCTCCCTAAGACTGGTCCGTCCTCTGCTACTGATGGCACTTTGGAATGGTCTGAGCGATTGATGAGATTGTCTGCCGAAGACATTGTGTGGTTTGATAGAGACGTATTGGGCATTGAGATTATCTATAGTTGTGGAAGATTTCCTAACGTCCTGCTAGTCAGAAGGAAAGATTGCATAAACTATAATCCGACTATTACTATCCGACAGTTTGGGTACGCATTTAGAGGGCCTCCGAAGGAGGAAGAGATACATGAATCTCTGTATCTCACTGGTTTGTTGGAGGGAGATTCTTTGGCTAGGGTTGAGCATGCATGGAGAAATGTTCATAGAAGAGGAAAGGTTGCTTTGGGAAAAAGCAATAGTCATGTATACGCTCCATATTTGGCTTGGATTCAGAGTAGAGCCAAAGAATTAATGATGCCATACCCGTCCATTCAGCCTGTGCATCCTCCTGAGATTGTAGAACCCACTACAGTAGATATCCAAAGGTATGAACAAGTATGCCACGAGAAAGAAGAATTGCAAAAGACAAATGAAGAGTTAGAGGAAGAGATGGCTCAGCTCCGAAGTGAAAGGAACGAAGCGAGGTATTCTTTGAAAAAGCAAACAGAATTGGTGAATAAGTTGAGAACAGACTTAACTCAGGAAACTAGTGAGAGGGAGCGCACAGGCAAAGACTTGAATGCCACCTACGGTGTTCTAGCCACGAACAAGGAAGAGTTAAGTAAAGCCTACTTGCAGATTTCTAAGTTTGAGGCTCGATGGAACGCTGCCATGTCTACTAGCAAGGAGCATGAAGACAAGTTGAAGGCGCACATCATCAAACAGAAGGCCCAACTCAAAGCTAAAGATAAATAGATCTCAAAGGAAGCCACACTCAGAAGACTTAGTGATTGCAAATTGTATGAAGCGCTTGCAACCTTGGAGGAGCATAGAGAGGAAGCTAGTGCTAAGAGGCGTAGGCTCGAGGAGGCTGTTGGGAAGGAGGACTCGGTTGAGGATCTTTAGTCTACTATCAGTCAGCAGGAGTTGCTCATACGTGGTTTGCTCACTAGGCCAGACCATCCGGATACATAGGCGTTGTTGAAGGATTTCCAGTTTCGCCACCTAGTTTGATTCATTTCTTTGTATTCAGTAGCGTAAACTTTTGTATGGACCATCACCAGACTTGTTGGTTGAGGTCCCTTTCTGTTTGTACTCATTTGCTGTTTATACTCTGCCTATGGGCTTTTGTTTATATATGAGGAGTTTCTATTCTGTGTTTGCCTGCGGGGCTCTCCATCATCTTGGTTGTTATCGCGAAACTAGAATCGAGGGGGAAATGTCCCTATTTGCATAAATACTTGTCTGCATTTTAGCATATTTCTCGCATTTGCAGGTGCATCGGAACTGTTAACCTTATCTTGTTTCTTGTGCCACTAGTGTTTTAGGATTGTAGATCAGACAACTCACCACTACGGTACTAGAGGTAATCAGAGAAGGATAATGGATCAAATGCAAGTGGAAATGCAAGAAATGAGGGACCGCATTGCGCAGATGATGGATTTGATGCAAGGAGTTTCTACTGGGCAAGCTCAACTTCAGACTATGGTGTAACCCCTGTTGACACGAGTTGATGAGGATGGGGTACTACATGGTGGGATTCCTAATAACCATACTCGGGTTGAAATCTTTCAGGGGGACAATTCAATACCAACTTAATCATGGTGGCTTTGCTGATGGGGGTAATGGAAATGGGAATGGCTTCGGTTTTGATACTACGGGTGGAATTCATGGTAGTTTAGACCATACATGGGACGAGGATCGACAAGAGGATATATTCACTCCTAGGTTTGTAAATGCTGCAGGACCTTCTGAGGCTGACAGAAGGATTCAAATGATTAAAGAAAATATGCAATCTCTGGAGTGCCAAAATTCCATGGGGCTAGATATGTCAAACCTGGGGCTGATCCCAGGCTTAAGAGTGCCTCATAAGTTCAAAGCACCCGACTTCGATAAGTACAAAGGCACTACTTGCCCGAGGGTCCACCTGCGCTCATACTACAGAAAGATGTCCGCGTACTCGGACGATGAAAAACTCCTTATGCACTTTTTCCAGGATAGCTTGTCCTACCCCTCTTTGGAGTGGTACATGGGGTTGGAGCCCGCAAACGTCCGCAGCTGGAAAGAACTCGCCGAGGCTTTCGTAAGGCACTATCAATACAATAGTGACCTTGCAACGAACAGAGTTCAGTTGCAGAACCTCTCTCAAAGGAGTAACGAGTGCTTCAAAGAGTACGCCCAAAGGTGGTGAGAGATTGCTGCTAGAGTGCAGCCACCAATGGTAGAGAGGGAGCTGGTGGACATGTTCGTTGCTACTCTACCAGGGGTGTATTATGAAAAACTGATAAGCAGTATATCCGGAAGTTTCTCAGATTTGATAATCACTAGTGAAAGAGTAGAGAACGGTATCAAGCTTGGGAAGATTCAGGTAGGAGAGGTACCCTCAGCTGGAGGAGGAGGAGGAAAAAGGATGTTTGGAAATAAGAAGCGTGAAGGTGACGTCAGTTCAGTGGCAAGTTCTAGAGGAAGAGGAAGGGGTCAGCCCCAGAATCAATATCGCCAACAGCAAGTGGCTAATGTCACTATTCCTGTGCCACAGCAACAGAGACCACAACAACAACAACATCAAAGACAGTATCAGCCACAACAGCAAAACCAGCAGGGTTATATGAGGTATCCTGATAGGGCCAGGCCGAATAGAGTATTTGACACTCCACCAATGCCCTACTCTCAGGTGCTTCAAAATTTGTTGTAGCTACAATTAATTCAGAAAAGGACTCTCGCTCCTTTGACAGGTGATCCCCCACCCGGCTATGACGCAAATGCACGTTGCGAATTTCACTCTGGGGCGCCTTGCCACTCTATTGACGACTGCAAGGCTTTTAAACACAAGTTGCAAGATCTCATTGATAGTAAAGCGATAAATTTTTCTCATGATGCACCTAATGTTGTGTAGACCCCTATGCCAAACCATGGGCAGGCTAGGGTTGGTGCTACTCTGGTGGAAGAAGATTTAGACTTGATAATGGATGTGAATGAATTGAAGACTCCATTGAAGTTTGTGAAGGACAAGTTGCTAGGAGGAGGGGTATTCCCAGGCTGTAATGAGGATTGTGTTAATTGCTTGAGTCATCCTGAGGGATGCGTTGATCTGAGAAGGTGTATCCAAGGAATGATAGACGAGGGGACGTTGCAGTTTGAGCGGACTGTAGAAAAGAAACCTGTTGAGGAAGTGAACGAGGAGAGGGATGAGATCGCTACGATCTTGATTCCTTATAAGACTATAACTATTTCAGCGCCTCCTAGGCCACCAACAATCACTATTACCAAAGCAGGACCTGTGCCTTATGAGAGTACCAAATCCATCCCGTGGAACTATGGGGATGAGGTGTATTGTAACGGTCAGAAGATAGATTTGAAAAGTTTTCCTGTGGAGTCTGCAGAGAATATTGTGGGAGCAGCGCCAATTACCCGAAGCGGCAGAGTCTTTGCATCGCCCGAAGTGGTGGCTGAAAAAGCAGATAGAGGAAAGGGTAAGATGGTAATTAAAGAAACCTCCCAGTCTGGTGAAAAAGGATCTTTGGAGAATGATATGGAGGAGGTCATGAGGCTGATACGCAAAAGCGACTACAAGATAGTCGAGCATTTGCAGCAGACACCTTCCAAAATTTCGATATTATCGCTGTTGTTGAGTTTCGAAGCTCACAGAAATGCATTAATGAAAGTGTTGAGCACCGCTTTTGTGCCTCAGGAGATATCAGTAAATCAGCTTGAAGGGGTTGTTGGGCATGTAAGAGCAGGAAATGGCATTGGATTCACAGATCTAGACTTAACGCCAAGGGGCAGAAACCACAATTGTGCGCTGCACATTTCTGTTGAATGTAGAGGAGTGGTTATGTCTCATGTCCTTGTTAACACAGGGTCATCTTTGAATGTGCTGCCGAAGAAGGCACTTATGAAGCTGGATACTAGGGGCATTACCTGTACACCGAGTGATTTGGTTGTACGTGCTTTTGATGGTACTCGGAGGTCTGTCTTCGGGGAGCTGACCATGCCTATCCAAGTGGGCCCAGAAGTTTTTGACGCTGTATTTTATATCATGGACGTTTAGCCTACTTATAGTTGTTTGTTAGGCAGACCATGGATCCACTCAGCTGGGGCTGTCACATCGACTCTACATCAGAAGTTGAAATATATGGTCGGTGGTAGTGTTGTGACAGTATGTGGAGAAGAAGACATCATGGTTAGGTACCTGTCTTCTTTCAAGTATGTGGAGGTCGATGGGGAAATTCATGAGACCCTGTGTCAAGCGTTTGAAACTGTTCAGTTGAAGGATAAGGCGCCAGTGGTGAGAAAAGAGCCTGAGGTGGCTATGTCCTCTTTCAAAGAAGCGCAGGCGGTGGTACAAGCTGGCTCAGCCCAAGGATGGGGGCAAGTGATTGATATCCCTCAAAAGCAAGAAAAATTCGGCCTGGGGTACCACCCATCCTCTTCACAGAATACACCGAAGTTCAAGGGGCCAATCAGGTTTACCAGCGGGGGTGTTTTCTTCGAGCAGCTCAATGCCATTCCAGATGATGAGGCTGGAGACAGCGACTGCGACATGGATGCTTGGATCAAGCCATGCCTTCCAAGACAACGCTTATGCAACTGGTCCATCGAGGAATTTGTCCAAGTGAACAATGAACAGTAATGCTTTGTTTTTTAATTATTGTACGACCCTATGTTCTACCCGGAGCATAGTGGTTTGTTATTTTAGGGCTTGTCTTGTTTATGCTTGAATAATGTTTCATCTATTAATCAAAGGGCGTTTTTCCATTCAAATTTTGAGATCTCTGTTTTTCTTATTTTATCTTTAACAATAAAATGGCAATGTGTTTGTTTGCATATCATTTGAAGCACTTAACCATTTTCATTGCAGGTCTCATATCATTGCAGATGACACCAACCAAGAATCTTCTATGACTCGCTTCGACTTTGACAACCCGGTATTCCAAGCTGAAGAAGATATTGATGAGGATGAAGACTTGCCTGAAAAATTGGCTAGACTCTTAAGACAAGAAGAAAAGGTTATTCTGCCTCATGAAGAAGAGATTGAGATCGTCAACTTGGGTTCTGAAGAGGTTGTTAGAAATGTCAGGATAGGGGCTGCATTGCAAGAAGACATCAAGCAAAGGTTGATAGAGATGCTTCGAGAGTACAGTGATATTTTTGCTTGGTCTTATGAAGATATGCCAGGACTTGACACTGACATTGTGGTTCATCGATTGCCACTTCGGGAAGAATGTCCACTCGTCAAGCAGAAGCTTAGGAGGACGAGACCAGACATGGCGGTAAAAATCATAGAAGAAGTTCAAAAGCAGTTAGACGCTGGATTTTTAGCCGTGACAACTTACCCTCCGTGGGTCGCCAACATTGTACCTGTACCTAAGAAGGATGGTAAGGTATGAATGTGCGTTTATTACAGAGATTTGAATAGGGCGAGCCCAAAAGATGATTTCCCGCTCCCCCACATTGACGTATTGGTTGACAATACGGCTCAATTCTCGGTGTTTTGCTTTATGGATGGCTTCTCCGGTTATAATCAGATAAAGATGGAACCAGAGGACATGGAGAAGACGACATTCATTACACCGTGGGGAACATTTTGCTATAAGGTGATGCCGTTTGGGTTGAAAAATGCAGGGGAAACTTATCAGTGGGCAATGGTGACTTTGTTTCATGATATGATTCATCATGAGATCGAGGTTTATGTTGATGACATGATCGCGAAGTCCTAGACGGAGGAAGAACATCTGGTCAATCTATTGAAGCTGTTTGAGAGGTTGAGGAAGTTCAAATTGAGGTTGAATCCAAATAAGTGCACTTTCGGAGTCCGGTCCGGAAAGCTATTGGGGTTTATTGTCAGCAGAAAAGGAATCGAGGTAGATCCTGCAAAAATAAGAGCTATTCAAGAAATGCCAGCACCGAAGACTGAAAAAGAGGTCTGTGGCTCCTTAGGGAGGTTGAATTACATCGCTCGGTTCATATCTCATCTAACGGCCACGTGTGAACCAATGTTTAAGTTGTTAAAGAAAGATCAGGCGGTGGTCTGCAACAAAAATTGTCAAAAAGCATTCGACAAGATAAAATAGTATTTGCAGGAGCCTCCGATACTGATACCCCCAGTGGCTGGAAGACCATTAATCATATATCTAACGGTTCTGGAGAATAGTATGGGTTGTGTTCTCGGTCAACACGACGAGACAAGGAGGAAAGAGCATGCGATTTATTACTTGAGTAAAAAGTTCACAGATTGTGAGTCCCACTACTCAATGCTTGAAAAGACGTGTTGTGCACTCGCTTGGGCGACCGAACGTTTAAGACAGTACATGCTCAATCATACAACCATGCTAATTTCGAAGATGGATCTGATTAAATATATATTTGAAAAGCAGGCACTTTCTGGAAGGATTTCCAGATGGCAAATGGTATTGACAAAATACGACATCCAGTATGTTTCCCAGAAAGCCATTAAAGGGAGTATTCTGTCAGAATACCTTGCTGAACAACCAATTGATGATTACCAACCGATGAGATTTGAATTTCTGGATGAGGACATTATGTACTTGAAAGCAAAAGATTGTGAGGAGCCATTACCCACTGAAGGACCAGAGAGGGGATCTCAATGGCAGATGATATTCGATGGTGCAGTTAATTCATATGGTAGCGGAATTGGGGCAATTATCACAACTCCCCATGGAACGCATATCCCTTTCACTGCCAGATTAACTTTCCCTTGTACCAACAACAAGGCCAAGTACGAAGCATGTATCATGGGTTTGGAAGAAGCTATTGATCTGAGGATCAAAAATCTGGATGTATATGGCGATTCAACGCTAGTTGTTAATCAGATCGAAGGAGAATGGGAAACTCGACAGCCCAATCTGATCCCTTACAAGGATTATGCAAGAAGACTGTTACCATTTTTCGACCGTATAGACTTCCACCATGTGCCAAGAGCGGAGAATCAAATGGCAGACGCTTTGGCTACACTGTCTTCAATGTACAAGGTCAATTTTTGGAATGGAGCACCAAGGATTGTTATCTCACACCTCGACAGGCCCGCTTTCATCTTTGCTATCGAGAGAGCTTCCGATGGTAAACCGTGGTTTCATGACATCCATAATTTCCTTAAGAACCAAGAGTATCCGCCAGGGGCATTGACCCAGGATAAGAAAACTCTTAGGAGATTGTCTGGAAACTTCTACCTCAACCTAGATGTTGTGCAGTATAGAAGGAATCATGATCTGGTATTACTCAGGTGTGTGGACGAAAAAGAAGCAAGCTTGCTTATGGAAGAAGTCCACGAGGGTACTTTTGGCATGCATGCCGGCGGACATGCCATGACTCGAAAGGTTCTACGAGCTGGTTATTTTTGGCTAACAATGGAGTCGGATTGTTTCAAATTCGCGAAGAGATGCCATAAATGCCAGATTTATGATGATAAGATTCATGTGCCGCCGTGCCCGTTAAATGTAATGTCATCCCCTTGGCCGTTCTTCATGTGGGGCATCGATATGATTGGAAAGATCGAGCCCACTGCTTCCAACGGACACCGTTTTATTCTGGTAGCCATCGATTACTTTACCAAGTGGGTAGAGGCAACATCGTATGCTAATGTGAACTAGCAAGTGGTGAAGAAGTTATGCAGATATGGAATCCCCGAGAGAATCATTACTGACAATGGTTCGAATCTTAACAATAAGATGATGAAGGAGTTATGCCAGAGCTTTAAGATTGAACATCACAACTCATCGCCCTATCGGCCGAAGATGAATGGCGTTGTTGAAGCGGCCAATAAGAACATTAAAAAGATAGTGCAAAAGATGGTTGTTACATACAAAGATTGGCATGAAATGTTACCTTTTGCCTTTCACGGTTATCGTACGACGGTACGCACATCAACTGGGGCAACTCCTTTCTCACTAGTATACGGTATGGAAGCTGTTCTACCGTTAGAGGTTGAGATTCCTTCTTTAAGGGTTTTGGTTGACGTAAAACTTGATGAGGCAGAATGGATCAAGAACAGATTGAATCAACTTAGTTTGATGGACGAAAAGAGGCTAGAATCTATTGCATATGGTCGTTTGTACCAGAGCCGGATGAAGAAAGCTTATGGTAAGAAGGTGCGCCCTCGAAGCTTTCAGACGGGCGATCTTGTGCTGAAAAAGATTCTCCCACCACAGTCAGATCACAGGGGCAAGTGGACTCCCAATTATGAAGGTCCATTTGTTGTACGAAAGGTTTTCTCTAGAGGAGCCTTAGTATTATCCACCATGGACGGTGAGGACTTTGCATCCCCAGTGAACACAGACGCAGTCAAAAAATACTTTGCTTAAAAAGAGACCCGTTGGATACAAAAAGAAAAGTCCAGGCAAAAATGGGGCATCCCGGCGAACCATAAAAAAGGAAAAAGGTTCGGGCAAAAATTAGGGATAAAAATTGAAAAAAGATGTAAACCCGCAAAGTTAAAAACCTGAAAAGGAAACTTTGGTAAAAATGGGTATCCCGGTGAATCGAAAACCCGAAAGGGCGGTTCAGGCAAAACTTAGGGATTGAAAAGCAAATGACTGCGGTCTGCGTATTGAACTTCATTGCTTAGTGGATTGGGAGAACTTGAGGGCCGTTTAATCCGAATCAATCTCTTCTGAAGACGAAGCGTCGGGAAAGCGTCATGGTCAAGCGAGTCATAGAGGAATCAGCTCATGGTGTTCGTCTGCGCCACATTGCCGACATTGCTGTACTTTTTGTTTAAAATGTACACTTTTGTATTTGCTTTTATACATACTTGTAGATTTTGTGCAGTTTCCTCTTTTCAGGAGTTGCATCTGTTGTAAAAAACTTTGCCTATTCACAGGCCGTTATCAATAAACATATACTATTCAGTACTTTGTTTGTGCGCTTTGTTTTTATGCTTTTACTGTTTTGTTTGTGAAAAACGCCTGATGTTTTTGATGAACTTGCATACATAAACTTGCAGGCCTTGGCCAATAATTGCTAAAACTTTGATATTAATTGAACAATGCCACAGATGATGACCAAGATAGGCTTGTTGTATAGGTTGCCTGTTTGTCTTTTGCAGGGTTGTTACCCTTAGGGAAAGGTTTATGAATATGGATAGATTCATCTTCTCCCCCAGACAGTGTTGTTCTCCCGCAATCGAGGTTGCATCTCTATCCCAGTAGAGTTACATGCAGTGGTTAGCATTTCCCTGGCAGTGTGCCAGTACGCTTTTAATCCCTGCAGAGTACGAGATTGTGTTCACTCCCCAGCGAGTCGAGATTCGAGCGTATCCCCACAGAGTAGGTGCCAGGTTTACCCCAGCAGTGGCCTGGTATTTCTCCCTCTCACTCAGTCCAATCGAAGGAACTCGGCTTTCAGCAGTACAGACTGAGACATCCGATAGAAGTTCTGTTCTCTATCAGGTAAGTGAGGCTGTTTAGCCTAGCTGTTTTAAGTACCTGGTGAGTTATCTGTTCATCAGAAGGTTTTGTATTCCAGAGAGTCAGTCTGGACATTTACCTCAGCAAGTGTTGATCTGCATCCTCAGTTGAGTTTTGGATTTTCTGTTCTTGTATGAACTTTATCCCCGGTAGATGAGCCTTTCGAGGCCTTTTTTTGGTGTAAATTGTTATTGGCATGGGTAAGCTTTTCCCTGCAGGGTTGTTTGTTGTTCCTGACAGGATGGTTTCTATTTCTCTGGCATTTACTTTGCTGTTTCAGTTCCGATGCATCTGCATGTATGCATAGCATCTACCCAAACGCGTAGCATTTCCATTTCGTATGGAGCATTACGCCATTTTCAAACATTTGCATGCGAAATATAGACCAGGTTGTTATCTCTTTGTTTCAGGTGTTTCTTCGGAGGTTTGATTTTCCCTTGGTATCCAGACCATGTGATTTCTTTTAGCCCGTGTGGTATCCAGACCCCGACTCATGTTATTCCCCAGCAGTATCTTCGGATTTGAATGGGCCATGATAAGTATGGTAATGATCACCTCTCCCTGTTGAGTATCCAGACTCCGGCCTGTACCCAGTTGATGAAATTTTCCTTTTCCCGTCGAGTATCCAGACTCCGATAAAGATGGTTGTGGTATCCAGACCATGGTGACCGATATTATTTTGCTTTTTCCGTTGAGTATCCAGACTCCAGTATTTTCTTCCAACAGGTATTTTCTTGATCCATTGAGTATCCAGACTCCAGTCAAATTCCTTTGTGATATCCAGATCACAGCAAGTGTGTTCGTGCCTTATGGTATCCAGACCACGGCTTATGCTCGTTTTATGATGCTTTCTCCGTTGAGTATCCAGACTCCGGTAAAGTTAGTTGGGCATCCAGACCCTGATGAATCTTGTTTGTGCCTTCTCCATTGAGTATCCAGACTCCGCTAAAGACAATTATGGTATCTAGACCATAGTAGTTTCTCTGATGCTCTGTGATATCCAGATCACAGTAATTGTTGTTATCTCCTATCGCCGTATGGTATCCAAACCTTGGCACATAATGTTTTTTCATCCTACGTGGTATCCAGACCACGACTAATTTTGTTTCCCAGCAACGTCGTTTGACTTGAACTCATAGGATATCCAGATCCTGATAAGTATATTTCTATTCGCATAGAGCATCCAGGCTCAGATTGCATCGAGCGTCCAGGCTCCAGTTTTTGAGTATCCAGACTCAAGTTTATTTGTTGAGTATCCAGACTTATATTTGTTAAACCGAGTATCCAGACTCAGGTTATTTGCATAGAGCATTCAGGCTCAGAATTATTATTGAGCATCCAGGCTCAGATTTTTGAGTATCCAGACTCAAAATTATTATCGAGCATCCAGGCTCAGGTTAATCGAGTATCCAGACTCAGGTTATTTGCATAGAGCATCCAGGCTCAGATTGCATTGAGCATCCAGGCTCAGGATATTGAGTATCCAGACTCAGATGTGTTCTTTGAGCGTCCAGGCTCCAATTTGTGTTACTGAGCATCCAGGCTCCTGTTCTCCATTTATTGAGCATCCAGGCTCTAGTTTTGTGTTTATCGAGCATCTAGGCTATAATCTTTGAGTATCCAGACTCAATTTTGTTCCTTTGAGCAATCAGGCTCCGTTTATTGAGTATCCAGACTCAGAGTTATGTTGAGCATTCAAGCTTTGATTTCTGTGGAGTATCCAGACTCCGACAACTTAGATCGTTACCTTTTGCTAGTATGGTATCCAGACCATGGCGCCGTTTTTGACATTTGTATTCTCTTTCCCCAACAGGGTGGCTTTGAGATCAATTCTGCTATATTCAGATTCTTGGCGGTTGGCAAATTTCTGGGTTCTTTGGTATTCAACCGTCTTTTACCTCGATTGCGTGAAAGCCGTTCGCTTTTCACTCATTCAGGTCCAAGTCGTTTGAATAGGGGCAGTTGTTGCACCCTAAAATTTGCTCAACCTTTTCTTAACTTGGTTTATGTTTCATTTCATTTCATTTTGTTCTAGCATTTGCATTTCATATCATATCGCATTGAACAGGGGATCAAAAGGATGTGAATAGAAAGAGGAGTCTTCTCAGAGGTTGGAGCCTAAGCAGAGGTTGTTACTCAAGTTTGAATGGTCATCAGGACATCTTGAAGTGGTTAGTATCTTGTTAAAGGACAGATGGATGTGTGTGGGACAACTCCTAACTGAGAGGCCAACTGAAGAGCATCAAAGGTTTGTGAATGCATGATTTTGGGTATGAGATGTAAAGAAAGCTTATTGAGGGCCTTGAGGGTCATTGTGGAGCTTATGCAAGTGGTTGTGTGAAGTGGAACAAGCCACGTTTGAAAGTATCGCAGTTAGGGTTTTCATCTGGTAAATCCTCAGTCAACTGTGCAATTGAAGAAGATAAAAACTCAATTCAAAGTCTCTATGGTCATGGGATGTTGTGTTAATAAATATGAGACATCATTTCAAGTTCAATTCATCAAGGGTTAAATGTGTGAGAAGTTACTAAGTTTGGGTTCTCAGGGTAAAATCCCCTATTTAATGCCTGACTTCAAGACCACCTACCTCAAGATACATGTCTCATATCAATTTTTGGCCAACATGGAACTTGTAGAGCATGTTATTAGCTTTAATTTGAGTACTAGAAGTCCTCTATTGGATTTATAGAACTCAAGTTATGATCCGGACAAGTTACAGGTCATTTGAGGTATGTGATTTTGGTCAACAAAAGTCAACCAACTTCCATGCCAGTTTTGACCTAGAAGGGTGTTTCTCCTCAACTTTTGGTCAACATGAAAGTTGTAGGTATTGATCTTAGCTTTCCAAATTGTATTAGAAGTCTTTCATCGGATTTGTAGAACTCAAGTTATGAGGTTTACAAGTCAGGGGTATTTTGGGAAAGTAAGATTACAGGTCATAAAATTATAGGTCCATTTCACCAACTTGCACACTTCAAATGGAAATCTTTTCAACATGAAAATTTCTTCAAATAGGGTCATTTGCACTACCAAACCATCTTTTGTCATGGTGGGGGCTTGGATTGAGAATTTAGGGTTTGAATTTTTCATAAAGTAGGCTTAAATTGAGAATTTGAGAATGAATGGTTTTTAAACTTTTCCAAGGCAAGTTTGTGCATTTTTTGATTGCAAATAATATTTCAAAGACATTGCCATATTCACATTGGAATTTTGAAGTCTCAAAATGGGCCATTTTCATGGTTTCTTCCTCTTGAAGTAACAAAATGAAAATCAACCATAGGATCAAAATTAAACCTCCAATCTCATTCCTTTAATTTACACAACTGATTTGTAGTGGATTTGGATCAAAAAATCAAGTGGTGTAGTGGTAAAAACGTGCATGGGATTTTCAAAAAGTGGTGAAATATGAAAATTCAAAGTGGGCTGTTTTGCATGGATTAAGGCCCCATTTGATCACAAATCCATCATATAAGTATTCCAGATGAATTTTGAGGCAGAGCTAGGTCATTTTGCTGTATGAACAACCATTTTCGTTTTCAAAAAAGTGGTGAAAACTCAAAATTCGAATTCTCAGATTTACTCCATTTCAAGGCAAATTGAAGGTTGCAAAAGATTTATTATGGATCATTGAACGTGTTTGGGTCGTTTTCTTCAAGCTTTAGCACCTGTTGAAGGCTCAGTGGAAGTTCTCCACTAGGTAACTTGAATTCAACCTTACACTCTTAATACTCCATGATTTTCCACCATTTTCGTTGCATTTGAACCTTTATGATGTGTAGATCATTTCTGGATCATTATTGTTTGTGTTTATGACATTTTTTTTTTTGAGCTCAAAGTTGTGTAGTTTCTTTTTGATGTTTTTTCATGGTGTTTTACTCTAATTTTCATGGATTCTTACTCCTTGTAGCATGTAGATGATGTTTGGACCTTTTATTTTAAGTTTTGGTGAACTTTATTTTTTGGCATGTTTGCTTGTTGTTTGATTTGTGGAGTGTTTGTTGAGATTTAACAAAAATGGAGGTTGGATTCATGTTCCTCTCGGAGAGTAGATGAATTTTCATCTAAAGATCGCAAGAAACGGTGGAGTTTTGACGGAACCATGGTGGAGGGTGTGGTCCGCGGCGGCCGGAGCGCTTGGAGAAGACGACCAGAGTTCGTCCGGTGCCAGCGAGTCCACTTGGGGAAGAAGACGCTAACGTGGCACTTCCTCGTTCGTCCGATCGGTTTTGATTCCATCATGTGTTCCACATTAAGACATACGTGTTCCTCCTTTCCTTTATGCACACACAATTAGAACCTCAATTCATTAATTGAGGTGGCACAATCTGGTGCCTTGATTCTGTTGACTGGTATGCTGATCTAGTGGTTGTAAATTTTTCTGCATTCTTGTTTTCTATATTTATTTCTTTTATTTGTTTGCACTTTAAAAATTCGTAAAAAATAGCAAAAAATATTTAAAAATTCTGAAAAAAATCATGAACAAACTTTAACATGTATTTTAATTTTGTGCATTTTTAATTTCGTGTTTTGATGCATTTTCCATTTATTTTTATATTTTCCTTTTAATTGGTCATTTAATGATGTGAAAAATGTGTGCTGACTTGTTGATTTTATTTCTTGCTCAGGGTATGGATTAAACTTCTAATTTTTTTTGAGAATTGTGTTGACATGTTGGTTAATATTCATATTTTTTTCCATGATTTTTTAAGTGTTGTTTCCATGTGGTTTGAATTGTTTTTGTTCCCTCTCCATTCCATTTCTGCCTTGTTTTGGGACACTCTTGGTGTTTGCCTTCTGTTGAGGCACTTTCCTTTTGTTTTTCAATCTCCCCTTTTGACCCCTGATTCTTGATACTTTGGGGGTCCTCTGAGATTTTATTTGTCATTTTTAGATGCATTTTCTTATTTTTCATGTATTTTGCAAGTTGCCTCATGTTTATGCATCTTTGCTGTTGTACTTATTTTGTTTTGCTTCCAAAAGCTTGGTTGTGCATTATTGATGAATCTAATTCTGATTGTTTCATGTCAGAGGTTTGTTATAGGTCTTGTGTGCTAATTCATGGGTCTTTATCATATGCATAAGTTGTTCATTTGATCTCATACTTTCATGTTTGCATATTGTGTTTTCATTAGTGATGTTTGCTTGCATTCTTTGATGTTATTGTTGGCATTTGCTTATGATGTTGTGCTTTGGATTTTGAGATCTTTTATTCTCATCCCCATTCTGTCCAATGACCTTGGAATACTACTTAAGGTTGCTTGGTTCCTCCTGAGGAGGAACCTGAAGCTTGCCTAAAGTAATGAATCCATGAGGACTTTTTCTCATTGTTTTTGTTACTTGTTTTTTATGCATCTTCTTCTCTTTTTCTCTTGTGTTTATTCATACCATGGCTTGAGGTTGAGATGATCTTATGGAGGTTCCAGCCCCACACATATTTCCTACCTCACTTGCATTGCATCTTTGTCTTCCTTGTTGCATTTGTGTTTGCATTCTACATTTGCATTGTTTTTTCTTATTGTTTCTTCTTCTTTTGTCTTCCTTCCCTTAGGATTTCTAACATCTCTTGTTCAAGAGCGGTTTTGATAGACATTAGGGTTCTAACCATGTATGATAACATTAGGTAGTCCCCTTTCAAACTCAACTTTAGGTGCACATTGCATGACAACTTTTAGGGTTTGGACTAGTCCCCCTTAGTTCGTCCTCTTTCTCTTCTCATCTTCAAACAACTCCAATCCACTTAATAAATTTTGACCATTGTTGCACGCTACGAGCCTTAAGCTATTTTTAAAATGATGATTGGGTGGTTGCCTCTCAATTATTTAGAATGCTAGTGTATGTCCTTCAGACGATATACAAAGCATTCGCTCCTAGATCATAGTCTCTAGTGTAGCATGAGTCACAAACCAAATAAAAAACATTTCTTCCTTAAAAAACACAAAAATAATTCAAACTCTTTTTCACCCCTTGGGGTCTTAATCAGGAAAACTCTTTTCATAAACAAGAGTGTTGTTAACTTTCAGTCCTATCGCAAACGGTAACGCCTAAGTCTCCAAAGGTCGAGCTGCATACACCAACTGCTAGAACTGTCTGTTAACCCTACTCGGGTAAAACTTTTGAGCATCCTGTGTTCTCGTAAGCCCAAACTACGTTTGCTCTGATCTTTCGTACCAGACGAAAGTACGTAGACACAAGACGCGATGTCTTGGCGAGCAACCTTCCCCCCTTCTTTAGCCGTAGTTAGGCGAACTACGTTGACTCTGACTTTCCCATTGCACGAGGGAGTACGTAGGCACAGAGCGGCGATGCTCTGCCGAGTCAATTATTTTTCTTTCTCTTTTATCCATAAGCCTTTAGCGTAGATAATTTACACACCCTTTTAGCTAGACAACACATGCGTGGATCCCGTCGAGTACGACGGACGTGAGGGGTGCTCATACCTTCCCCTTGCGTAACCGACTCCCGAACCTAGGACTTGGTTGCGATGACCTCGTCTTTTCCCGTTTTCGTCAGGTTTTTTCCGATCGTTTCCTTTCCCTCTCTTTGGTATAAATAACGATAGGTGGCGACTCTGTTAGTCATTGTCGGCCTCTTTTTCTCACAGTAGCGACAGTAACCGCTAACAAAGTGTTCGTGGATGGAGGGGCAGCTGTCAATCTAATGCCTCATTCATTATTCACAAAGATTGGAAAAACTGAAGTTGATCTCGGACAACGCAACATGGTTCTATCCAACTATGAAGGGAAAACCAGCAACATTTTGGGAGTGGTCCAAGTCGAGCTAGCTGTAGGTACCACTATCCAATCAACGCTCTTCATGGTCATAAACTCGGAGGTAAATTTCAACCACTTGTTGGGTCGAGAGTCAATCCATGGGATATGGGCAGTACCTTCAACGCTACATCAAAGGTTGAGCATTTGGAGGAAAGATGACGTTGTTGAAAACATCGAAGTTGACCAGAGTTATTATAGGATGGATGAAACAAAGGGTACCAAGGAATCCTTTAACCAACACCTAGAAAATGTGACACCTTGTGATGATGGATCGAGATCTTACACTTCTGTTGACGCAGGTCGCATCCTGAACTTGGATCCTGACTATGAGTTTGCTTGGGATGCTGTTGACGCTACAATGACGCCCACAGAAGAACTTCCACCCCCAGGGTGGCCCACAACTGATGAAAATGACTACTGAGTCTGCTAGTTTGACTCGAACTTTGGCCTATTTGGCTGAAAACAAACAAAATTCGGCACTAGAAGCAAGAAAGCAACATAATATGTATGGAGACGCCGTCAACAATACGCAAATCATTGGCCTACAAGGCCAAAAAACAACTTTAGAAAGCCAGAGGCTTGATTGCATTTATGATAATGAGCCGTTAGGGTTTGAGAAAAGCCCATCAATTGAGCTGCAAAGAATGCAAGCCCAAGACCCACTCAAAGAAGTCGACCTGAGAGATGGGGCACACAAATAGACCTACATACGTAAGCACTAAGATTGGGGTATTAAAGGAATACAAAGATTTATTTTCTTGGGATTACGGTAAAATGCCGGGTTTAAGTCGGGATGTAGTAGAACACTGACTTCCGATTCAGTCAGGCAAAAGGCCAGTAAAGCAGCAGCCACAAAGTTTCGCTCCAGAAATCACTTTAAAGATCAAGCAGGAGATTGAGAGACTGCTCAAAATCCGGTTCATAAGAACTGCAAGGTACGTCGAAAGGTTAGCAAACATAGTCCCGGTTATTAAGAAAAATGAGACTCTAAGGGTCTGTATAGATTTTCGGGATCTAAACAATGCAACCCCTAAAGATGAGTACGCAATGCCGGTGGCAGAAATGCTGGTCGATTCGGTAGAAGGTTATGAGTATTTGGGTATGCTCGATGGATACTCTGGTTATAACTAGATCCTCATAGTCGAAGATGATGTGCCTAAAACGGCATTCCGATGCCCTGGGGCCTTGGGAACATACAAATGGGTGGTGATACCATTTGGTTTAAAAACGTCGGGGAAACTTATAGAAGAGCCATGAATGCTATATTTCATGATTTTATTGAAAATTTTATGCAGGTGTACATTGAAGACATTGTCATAAAATCCTCATCGGAAGATGGTCACTTGAACCACCTTCGGTGCTCATTTAAAAGAATGAGGAAATATGGATTAAAAATGAATCCACTAAAATGTGCTTTTTGTGTGCATGCAAGGGACTTCTTGGGATTTGTAGTCCACAATAAGGGAATCAAGATCAACCAAAATAAAACCAAGACATTTTGGACCTGAATCCCCCTTCGACGAAGAAACAATTCAGCTTTGTTGGGGAAGATAAACATTTTAAGAAGGTTTATATCAAATCTAAGTGGCAAGACGAAGGTGTTCTCACCATTGCTCAAGGTCCAAAAATAAAGTGACTTTCATTGGGGGCAGGAGCAGCAAGAGGCCTTCGACACCATCAAAGAATACCTCACAAGGCCTTTCATTTTATTGCCACCTAGTATGAATAAAAACATGAGGTTATACATCACTACGTCAGACGCAACTATAGGAAGCATGTTAGCACAAGAGGATGATTATGGCATCGAAAGACCCATTTATTACCTTAGTCGAATGTTGATAGACGTTGAAATTAGGTACACCATGATTGAAAAGTTGTGCCTATGCTTGTACTTCTCATGTATGAAATTAAAACAATATATTAAACAAGTTGAGGTTTGTGTGTCTTTGAATTTTGATATTATTAAGCATGTGCTGTCTAAACCCATTTTGCATAGTCAAATTGGGAAGTGGGCACTAGCTTTGATTGAATTCGCCTTGACATATGTCCCTCTAAGGGAAATGAAAGGGCAAATAGTGGCAGACTTTATCGTTGACCACGCAGTGGTCGAATCACTGCTGTTGATGATCGACATGGGTCCTTGGAAGTTATATTTCGATGAATCAAGTCATAAACATGGAACAGGCATTGGGATCTTGATAATATCCTCACACGGCTATCATACTAGATTTAAATGTAGGGTCGACGGAAAATATTCTAATAATGAGGCTGAGTATGAAGCCTTAATCATTGGCCTTAAGATCCTTAAGGATCTAGGTGCCAGGAGATTCGAAATAAAAGGTGACCTGAACTAGTGATTAAATAGATCATGGAAGAGTATAAGTGTGTTAAATAACACCTCGTGGTGTACTTCACGATGGCGAAACTACTTTTCAAACACTTCGAAGTCGCTAGTGTTATGCACGTGCCCAAGATAGAAAATCAAGAGGCCAACTATTTAGCACAGATCTCCTCTGGGTACAAAGTGTCAGTGAGAAAGCTAAGAGACTTCATTGAAGTTAAGGAGAAGGCAGTGTCTAAGGTTTTACCATCGGCATCAGACGTGCCAGAAGCCGGCGGAGTAGACAACCCGGCGGAGAATGTAGTCACAAGTTTGGGAAACTGTGAGATTTTCGCTATCAGCGATCTGTCACCGTCAAATTGGAGGAAATCAATTGTCGAGTATTTGTAGAATCCAGTAGGGACGGTTGATAGGAAGACTAAGTACAGAGCTTTAAGTTACGTCTTAATGGGAAATGAGTTGTGGAAAAAGATGCCAGAGGAGCTGTTGCTCAGATGCTTAGGGGATGCAGACACATACTTAGCAATTTCGGAAGTCCATAGTGGGACATGCGGGGCTCACCAAGCTGGCCACAAAATGAAGTGGCTATTATTTCGGAAAGGTGTGTATTGGCCAAGTATGCTTAAGGATTGCGTATATTTTGCAAAGAGGTGCCAAGATTGTCAAAAACACGCAAATGTCTAGCACGTGCTAGCTAGTGAACTTCACTCCATCGTTAAGCCATGGCCTTTTCGTGGTTAGAAATTAGACATTATTGGAGAGATTCGACCATCCTCGTCAAAACAGCAGAAATTCATCCTTGTAGGGATAAATTATTTCACAAAGTGGGTAGAGGTTGTACCCTTGGCAAAAGTAGACCAAGACACTGTGATTGAATTCATCCAGAACCACGTTGTATACAGGTTTGGGGTTCCTGAAACCATCACGACGGACCAAGGTTCCGTATTTATTGGCCGGAAGATGTAGGAATTTGTAGAAGAGACAAGGTTTAAATTGATCACTTTGACATCGTATTATGCCCAGGCAAATGGGCAAGTCGAAGCTGCCAACAAGGTGTTGATTGGACTCATTAAGAGGCACGTTGCTAAGAAACCTAAAAACTGGCATAAGACGTTGGATAAAATTTTGTGGGTCTGTCGAACGTCTCCTAAGGAATTGACCAGTTCAACTCCATTTCATTTGACTATCGATCATGATGCTATTTTGCCAGCAGAAATTTGTCTACAGTCAATTAGAGTGCAACGTCAGCATGAGATCCCGTCGGAGAAATATTGGAGCATGATGCTAGACGAAATGGTGGACTTAGACGAAGAAAGGATGGTAGCATTAGACAAGTTATTACACCAAAAGGCACGTGTGGCCAAAGCATATAATAAGGTTAGGGAAAAGACCTTTGCATCTAATGACTATGTATGGAAAACGGTTTTTCCTGTAGATCAACGGGATCGAAGGTTAGGAAAGTGGTCACCAAATTAGGAGGGACCGTTCCAAATAACCAAAACATTCAGCAACAATGCATACGAGATTCAAGAAATTGGTGAAGGCCAACGAATCATAAGAATAAATGGGAAATATTTGAAAAAATATAGACCTATGTTACAAGAAGTTCGAATCCAAAATAATTTTCATTGATAATTGGCCTACGGTGGTTGAACGCTGACATAGTTACAAAATGTCTCCAGAATGGAGTTGCAACCAAAATACTAATAAAGGTTAAAAGAATACGGTTATGCAGGAAACTTGGCCTTGAAGCCTTCAAAAAGGGTCCTCTCATGATCCACCCTGCTTTCCAAGAGAAATTTTCTTTGCCGCATTTGGTCGATGGTATTTTTTAGCGCAAGGGCGGTTTCGATGTGGGCTAGCCCTTGGGATGCTTCCTGTTCGATTACCTCTTGAGCCGGAAGAGGACCATCAGAATCCAAAGAAGCTTCTGTTTTTCAACCTCAACAATCTTTCTTTCAAGTTCTGCCATCTAGGCTCGATAGTCAGATATCTGCTAGTCGAAGGTTTGACATTTGTCAGAACACTCCTTCTTCGTGGCTTCAAAATCTTCAAGTTTTTTCTCACAAATAAAGCTGAGATACCATGCTCGTTTCATTTCATTAATCTTCCTCCTGATTTGGGCGTCGACCTGCTTACACATCGGCAGATTCTTCTCCAGCTGAGTAAAGAAAGCCTCAAACTCAATGAAGTACTTAGCTATAGAGGGAGGCACACTAAAGAGAGAGAGAGTTTATCCAGGATTTTAAAAATGTCGCAGGCCACCGCCGACTCTTCTGCCACTGCGTCCAGGAATTCATCCTTAAATAAATACGTCTTCAATTGTTGAAGCTTCAGTTTGAATGAATCATCCATCTCTGGGTTAAGAGTGGCCTTCGAACTAGCAGGGGTGGCGTCCACAGTCGACTGGCGAAGTTTGAGAAGAGCCTTCAAAGCTTCTGCTGGGTTTCACTACTGCGAAAATCGAGGTGCCGGCAAAACAGAAGAGTCGCCACCTTTCGTTATTTATCCCTCAGAACGGGAAAGGAAACGATCGGGAAAAACTTGACGAAAGGGTATAAGACAAGGTCATCGCAACCATGTCTGGGTTCGGGAGTCGGTTACGCAAGGGGAAGGTATTAGCACCCCTCATGTCCATCGTACTCGATGGGATCCACGCTTGTTGGTTTGTCCACGGGTGAAAAACAATCTATCTACGGCTGCTAAAGCTAAACGGAAAGAAATTGACTCGATAGAGCATCACACTCTATGCTTACTTATTCCCTTGTGCAATGGGAAAGTCAGAGTCATCGTAGTTCGGGAAACTACGGGGAATTGGCTCGCCGAGATGTCGCATCTCGTGCCTACGTACTTCCACACGGCGTGAAAGATCAGAGCTTACGTAGTTCAGGCTAACTACGGCTAGACAGGGTGTTCTCAATCACACAGGAGTGAGAGAAAGGATTGACGATACTAGTGTACGCATTCTAGCAGTTAGGTGTATGCTGCTCGCTCGACGGAGACTTAGGCATTACCTGTTTGCGGTAGAACGGACATAGTATGTCGGGTTTTGAAGGTATGGGAACCTACGGGTTCTAGAACTACGGTCTGGTCTCAACTGCGCTCGGGCTAGAGAAAGGGATAGATCAGTCGTTAGAGGGAAAGTCTCGAGCGCACGGCAGCGAGAGAACAAAGAAGTTAGTTGTTAGTGTGCTCGCTAGGATATCGCATCCTATGCCTACATATTCTCGTCTGGTACGAGAAATCAGAGCAGCTGTAGTTCAGCTAACTACAGCAAACAGGAAAAGGGAGAAAGGTAGCTTGCTAGGATATTGCATCCTATGCCTACGTAATCTCGTCTGGCACGAGAGATCAGAGCAAACGTAGTTCGACGGGAAAATGAATCTCAATTGCACAGGAGCAAGAGAAGGGGTCTCAATCGCCTGAACGCAAGAGAAAAGGGTTTCGATCGCCAAGGGGCGAGAACAACGAGGAAATAGGCTTATGCCTAAACGAGAAGGAACTCGGGACACACACGCACGAACCTAGGACGTGGGAGCGAATGCGTCGCATGTCACCCAAAGGGTACCATACTAGACATCCTAGACGATTGAGAAGAACTCTTCAACTGTCATTTCCTACGTATCTAACGATACAGCTCACAACACTCGACGGTTGCCTGAAGACTTGAATAAGATGATGTTGAACGAAGCGGCTCCATTAGCTCCTGACATGCGCGCAAGCTCCATTCCAATCTTCTCCTCTCCAGATCCTTGATGAGGACGCTCGAATCAAGAATAATGTGACGCTTAGACCATCATGGTTCGACTTATACGAGAAATCGAACTCTCAGAGGTAGCGTATTGATGTCCGTGTCAAAGACAAGATAGAGAAATGATATCGACAATCATTCTCCAAGTGAATCGTGCCACACGGCCAGCCAAAAATAAAATCGAGATAAAATCGGATAAGAAACGAAAATAGGAGAGAAAATAGGAGAAAAATCCACTAACAAATGGAAATAAAAGTCTACTCCTAAAATTAACAATTAAATTCTACTAGAAAAATATTCTAAAGAAAACAAAAGAAAATGCATATGAAAATAGCATAGAAAATTTCTATCTAAAATACTATAATATTCTATAAAGAAAATATAAAAAATCTATATTAATTCTATATTAAAAAAATATGCATGATATTCTAAATTATAATCCCTAAAAAAAATAATCTCCTAAAAGAAAATAGGAAAATAAGACTAAACTATTACAAGCATTCATCCAATACAAAGGGAATTAAAAAATCCAAAGGGGAGGGGGTACAATCTGCAAAACTGGGTGTATGCAGTAAAAAGAACCCCACTGGGCCCTAAGCCCACAATACAAAATTCAGAAAGAAATAAAAAAACAAAAACAAAAGCCATGGGGGGTGCGCTGGAGAATTGGAGTATGAGGCCAGAAAAATTATTGTTGGGCCTAACCCAACAACAACAAAAAAAAACCATCAGAAAAAAAACTAAGGACGAGGGGGGGGGGGCAGAACGGAGGTGTAGATCCAAAAACTCGCTGGGCCTGAGGCCCAACGTCCAATCCATTTCCCTTCCTCTCTTCCCTCACTCAGAAACCCTAACCCTAACTCCTTCCTCACTCAGCGACGCCGCCATCTCTCTCCGTCTCCGCTCTCCCTACACAAACTCAAGAATCCAATCCTCCGTTTCCATTCTTCGACTGCCTCCATTCAACCTTCCCTCCTGATGAAAGGATTCAGTTAGACGTTGGAACTCCATTACTGAAAATCTGTAGATCTTAACCTTTTCTGGAGAACGAGATGAAGACGATGAAGATCCTAGAAGATCTTTGAGGATCTTGAAGAAAAGACTTTGACGAACAATCGGTTGTTGAAGAGCTGTAGATCGCTGCTAGAGAAAGTCTTGTATGAGAGGAAAATGATGAAGGCGCATGTTGAAGGATTCATGAAGATTAACTGGAAAATCTGGAAAATACGAAGAACAGTGAAGATCGAGGAAGTTTCTTGAAGGTGTTGATGAAGTTCGTTGAACGTTTGATGACGGATCCTAATGACTTGTTGAAGGTTCGATGTGGATCTGTGGTTATTTTAAGATCTGAAGGCGGTTTTGGATGTTCCTATGAAGATCGATGAAGATCTTTGAATATGTTGAAGGATCTATGAAGGTCGGTGATAATTTCTGGAAAAACTCATGATGAATTGATGAAGATCCTTGCGAAATCTGGAAAATCTGATGAAGTGGATGAAGGTTCATATTCTGGAGATGGCGATGAATTTTGAGCGAGAACGATGAAGATTGCTCGGAGAAGGTGAAGAACACGGTGGAGAGGTTGAGCTTCTGGAAGGATTGATGAAGATCTAATGACGGTTACCGGTGGAAAACGCAGTTTCCGGCGTGTTGTTGAACTTCCGGCCTCAGTTACAGTGGCTCCGGCGACGATTGTGGCGGTCCTCCGGCGCATGCATGGCCGGCGGCGAGGGAAGATGGTGAAGCCAGGGAGAGACACGTGGGGATAGGAGGGGCTACGTGTGGCAGCTGCATGCAGAGAGGGAGGGTGAGGTGTCAGGTTGTGGTGAAGTGGAAGGGTGAGTTGGCGAGTGATGAATGAGGTGGAGAGTGCTGAGTGTGCCACGCGTGGCAGCTTTATATACGACACATGGCATGGATTTGGACTTGGGCCCCCATAATCAAACACCTGGCCCACTGATTCTGATTTAAAACTTGATTAACTCCATTAATAAAGCACTTAAGACTCAATTAAAATGCAAAACGAAAATTAATTCTAAGTAACTAAAAAACATTAATCAATTCTCCTAATTAATCCTAATTAAAATGATTAAAATCTAATATTAATCTCTATTAATTCTAAAAAGAAATTAAACTCTAATTAACCCTATCAAAAAATAGAAAAAGAGTTATCCTATTAAAAGAACATTTAAAAAAAACCTATTTAATATCTAGAAAAATCAATTAAAACTATTAAAATCTATTTAAAAAGAAATATCTACTAATATCTATAAAATCTAAAAAAAACAATTAACATATAAAATATATTTAAAAATTATAAAGACACGATTAAAACCCAATTAAAATTCTAGAAATTAAGAGAGAAATCTAAAAATGCAAGAAAGGTCAATTAAATCGATTAGAAAACAGATGCACAACTATAGCGAAATAAGCGGTAAAAACCGAACACCGAAATGTCCTCAAAAACAACATCGAGAGCTGAAAACACCGGGACGAGCACAAATTCTCAAAACAACTTATTCGAACTGGCCTGAAATGCCTGAAGCGCCAGGAGAGGCTGTAATCCCGATAAAGTCAATCTGACTGCAAAAATGCAATGGATGCGGTATGTAAAATGCAGAATGCAAAATGAGTCGAAACATAAGCCAAATACAATAATTGGTTGGTCAAATTTTGGGGTGCAACACTGGGTTGGATTTCTTCGAAGCCAGAATTTCTTTTGGAATGTGTGTCTTTTCAACAGAAGGGCTGCCTTCGGCTGAACCTCGAGGAGTCGGAGTACTTTCGACAGCGGCTGGGATGATCACACGATTTTCTTTATCACCATTGGTCGCATTATCCCCATCAGCCTCATTTGTATGATCAACAGAGGTTATTTGGGCTACTGGACCCTCCTCTGTCGACTTCCCCTGGAATTCGTCGACCTTTTGAGAGCTAAACAGAGGCATTGAGTCAGTAGGATTGCCAGCAGTTGTCGTGGTTTGATCAACATTTACATTGATAGTCGTGTTGACCGTATTATCCTATGTAGTACAACATGAATAAAACACCCATGTAGACAAGGAAATATATATATAGGGACAATAAAATACCTCAGCAGTATCTTGTGCTAGAGGGAGTTTGTTGGCTACAGTGGGGAAAACTTCAGTCAAATTTCTAGGAACAACAAGCCTCACTGTCGAGGTGACCATTCTCAAAGGAGTCCTCTTTGTAGGAGCTTTTTTCTTTTTAACCAAGGGAGTAGCAGGCGGAGAGTTCGACGAATCAGAAAGAAAGACCCGGGATTGGGCACTTTCGTCAAAAGCGCCGCCTTCAGTAGCCGATGGTTTTTCAGTGACCTAAACAAAAACAGTGAGTGGACAAGGAGAGACAAAATCAAACAAGCCACCAAAGAACAAGTGATACCTAAGGATTAAAATTTTTTGGTTTCTTCGTCAACCTAGTAGAGGTCGACGCTACAGGTGGCTCCCTCTTTCGACCCTGGGAAAAAGTATACATAATAAAATGGTGACAATTAAAAGACAAAGAAGGAAAGTAAAGAAAGCACCTTTTTGGAAGGGTCCTCGAAGACACCATATCTTGAGGGGTTTTCAACAGGTATAGAGATTGTTTTTCCAGGGGCTTTATCCTCTAGAGCGGCGAAACCGTCGACCACGTTCTCCAGGAAGATATCATGGTCGAAACATTGGTCTTGGTATTCAGACCACCAAACATTGAAAGCTTCAGTGGTGAAGAAAGACGGTTGAAAAGAGAAAACTGACAACTCAAGGTGTTGAGTCGATCTAGCAAATTTAAGGCAGCTCTTGTGACCTGCCAAGCTTAACCGTCGACCAGCCCACACAATATCAGAGGTATGTTGCACCAAAGACTTTGACAGCATTTGGCTTAAACCAAATTGTCGGGCCACCAGATTGGGCTGATAATTCATAAATCGAAAGCCATTGTTCCTCTTCACGATTCGAAACGACAACATGGTAGGAGTCAGGAACGCCCGCCATACTGAATTTGACATGGCAGCTTTATGTGGCAAAGTACTAGGGAAAGGGCTTCTAAACCACGACGAACCAAATCGTCGATGCACGAAAGGAACCATGCCAGGGACGAAGATGTTTTCCTCAGCAAACATAGTGAGATACTTTGTAAAAAGGGTTTTGTTGGGGGGTTTCCTGTGTATTCATCAAAGCAAGTCGAACGCCTTCGATTGGTCGATCCTCGTCAAGACGCTACATGGTTGCAAACACAAGGTAACCCATATGATGTTCAAAAGTGACGTTGAGTCAGTGCTATAATAACCACATGGGCCCTGAGACGTTCAGGGATTTGATGGTTTCATGAAGAAGTTTTTTTCTCAAGGCCGACAGGCCAAGAGAGTGGTAAAGGGAAGACAATAACAATTTGCCTAAGGAGACTTGTCGACCCTCGTGTATCTGGATTGCCAAGCTAATGTAACTCTTGGCTATCTGTAGAGAGCCAAGACAGAAAAGATAGTAAGATAGCCAGAGATTCAGGAAGGTAATGTGCTATTCATCTGACACTTCAGCAGAACCTTTGTCATGGTGATCTTCTATGTAGTTTTGGAAGCCAGCCCTGTCGAAGTCAAAAGTGGAATCCGTCTCTGGAGTTGGGTCGAATGTCTCACCCAGAGGGGAGATACCTGTAATAGCTGCCATGTCGAAGAGAGTCAGCGTCAGCATACTACAAGGGAAGTGGAAGGTGTCGGTCGAACCTTCCCAGAAGAACATTGCAACCAGTAGGAGACAAAGGTTGACCCTATGTGCATTCCGGGACAGCTCGATGGCATCGAAGATGCCAACCTTCTTCCATTGTTCTTGGCGCTTGTTTTGGACTTTGTTCGGCCAGGAGATGTAATCCTTGTTGCTTGAGGTAGGCATCGACCGGAAGACACGGGCTTTGGGTGCCATGAATTTCAAGTCGAGGATGCCTCTTTCTGGAAAGCTGGGGGGATGGTGGCCAGAAAACAGGGAAAAAATGCCTGTAGTTCCTCGTGGCTAGGCTTTTTGGCCGGATATGGCCCATGGAAAGCATGCAACTTTCCAGCGACAGCGAAGGGGATGACCATCTATCATCGCCATGTAGCTACCACCTTTTAATCAGCCGACGTGGGATTTAGGAGAGGCCTGAGAGAATCAACCTAAAAAAGAATGAAGGCTATAGGGTTATTCTTGGTGGTGTGGGTGTTGGAAATGCTATAAGAAGCCATTAAAATAGGAAGTAGAAAACTTTGAAGATTGAAGACAAAGAGGTTTTCAGAAAATAGAAATGAGAGAAGAGTGGGGAAAGAGAAACAAAGGGCGAAAATGGGCTATTTATAGACAATGTTGAATGTAGTGGAAGGGGCAAAATGGTTCTGATTCTGAAAGTTAGTAGGGGTGGTTTAAAGACCCATGACGTTGGGATGTATCCAACATGATTAGCCGTGTCTTAGAAATCGTGGCACAGAAAGGCACCATCATTACTTCAGACTATAGATGACGCGTGGCAGGAATCGACAGAAAGCAATGATGGTTTTTGTTGCGTCATAACCAAAACACGGTCGAAATTCCATAGAACTAAAACACCCAGTTTCTTGGTCGACAGAGTATCCCGTCGAAACTGGGTTTTAAGGGGGCATCTTGTTGACTGGAAGTTTCAACCAGAGAGCAGCGACACAGAGACTTATCGACATGCTAGGTAAGATGTTGCAAAAGATGAAGAGAGTCGACGTCGACAAAAGGAAGATTGTGGGGTCGACCCAGATGGTGTCGGTCGACTAAAGCCCATACAAGAAGACAAATATTCGAGCGAGAAATGGATTTGAAATCCAAGAACGTGGGAAGTTACAAAAGTGGTGGGCGAACACGTTGCGTCACCAGATTCAACATGGTAGTTATTTATTTCCCTATTTAAAGCAATGCATGTTTTCATTTCAAGGGGCGCGTTTTTGTAATATTGTAAGAAAAACACTATGAGTACCAAAGCGTTACGAGAAACGAGTTTTCACTCCTACAAAATGTATGATCGCATCCATATTTCCCTTTTTATAAGCAATTTACATCATTAATTCCAAAGCATGTTGTCTTGTTATTTCTTACTCCTTTGTATACGTATTCATCTTTAATATAAATTTCAGTCTTTACTAAAAATAATTTCCAGTCTATTTCAAACAAACATCATTCCAGCACTTTCCCATACACCTCAAACCTAGTGTTCTGGTACTCGTTTGACCAGTCCCGCAAGTAAACCTGTGTTAGGAGGTCATATGTTGTTCGTGCGAAATCTGCGTGCGAACACCCGTAGGCTCCATTTGTACACTGGGACTCAAACCTGTCAAAGTAATTGTGCACACATCCCAAAGGAGCTCTACTTAAGGATCACTCCCGGGACAACACAAATCAAGGTTTTTTTTTCTGACTATGTGATCAATAAGGATATCGTAATTGTATTCAACAATCACAAGGCGATCACATCACCTTACATTCATAACAATACCACATGCTCCATATAATATCTCACCTCTCCACTAGACAACTACTTGTCAAAGAAATACACCTAGGCATCATTTGCACAAGCATTGCCATCTAAGCTATATATTATGTCCTAATCATCTTACTAGTTCATTTCATTAGTTTCCATTAAGGGTTTCCTCACCATTCTTAATCATCTTTAGTCTTGTTACCCCATATTTACAAGCAATTATTCATGGATA
Organism: Lathyrus sativus; assembly: GCA_963859935.3. Classification (NCBI taxonomy): domain Eukaryota; kingdom Viridiplantae; phylum Streptophyta; class Magnoliopsida; order Fabales; family Fabaceae; genus Lathyrus; species Lathyrus sativus. The sequence continues at coordinate 115,170,177 of OZ012738.1, read as the reverse complement.
AAAAGCATGCATAATAACCATAATAGTCCATATAAAGCAACTCATAATATATTTAAACATGTATGTGAAGCAACCTAACAATTACCAAAAAAAATTGCCAAAGTTCTGTCACGGTCACCTATCGAGCAGCCAACGAGGATGGTTCAATTTCGGTTTGCCCAACGAACCCAAGGCGAGGTGAAGACAGAACCAAAATGGCACCATGGTTGCCTAGCAAGCTTCAACGAGATAGCTCATTTTCAGTTTGCCCAACCTCGCCTAGCGACCGTAGCAGAAAATAGGTCGCCTCGGGCTTTTCTAATCTCGCCCAGCGACCACGTCGTTTTCTACATAATAACTTGCAGAAACAACAACAAAACAAATGAGTTTCAACCCCAACCAACACACAAGTTCACTCTCAAGAAGTTATCAACATATATTGCAACCATTCAACATAAACAACATAATCAACCACATATTTATAAGATTTACATGGCATTGATAAAATAATAAACCAAAAACCCAATCTCATAATTCTTATCTAACATTTCTAACCTAAGGCATCTAACTAGAACCCACCTTTGAATGATGATGAAGAAGTTATGGATGATGGAGATGAGATGATGTTGATGAAGAACGAGGAGAATCCAAGTTTCTTCTTCTTTCCTCTAGGTTTCCTTCTTCTTTCTGCTTTTCTCTTCTTTCTCTCTATTTTACCATTTCTATCTTTTTCCTCTCTAATACTCCCACTTTGTTGGAAAGAAGTGAAAGAAATGATACATAGAGAATATCATTAGAGCTAGCAAGACTATGGAATTTGAATGGAATAGATCCCATTTGAAAGTTCAAGATCTTTGATGCTTCTTCAAGCCACTTATGTTGAATGTTTATCCCCACTAGCTTGCTCTTATTGAACTTCACCTTGAGGCCAAATATTACTTCAAAAAGCAAAATATTTACCTTTATTATTCGAATATTTGACCAAAATTTCCCCTCTAATATCATCTGCATATTGTAGATGAGTGAACCGATCTTCACCTTTCTCAAATTTGTACTCACTTAATCTACCGCTCTCCACTTCTTTTTTCATTAGCATGTTAAATGCTTCAGCAACTATAAGGAAAAGAAACGATGAAATAAGGCCTCCTTGTCTTAAACCTCGCTTCATTCTCACTTCCTTATCCGGGATACAACGAGCATAGATACTGAAGATGTTTTAAGGCATTCAACTATCCCCTTCCTCCATTTTTCGTGAAACCCCATCTTTGACATCACGAAATCAACGAAGTTCCAATCCACCGAGTCATAAGCTTTCTTGAAATCCACTTTAAATATTACCATTTATTTTTTTCCTTCTTCTAGCCTCATCCATAATTTCATTAGCAATCAATATCCCGTCCGGAATATGTCTACCTGCTATGAAGGCTGACCGTTGCTCTGATATAACCAAGCCTATCACTTTTTTAATTCTATTGGTAAGGACTTTAGAAATCACTTTATAGATATACCCTATCAATGAAATTGGCCTATAATCTGAGATTTGCAACAACTTTCTCTTATTTGGAACCAACACGATGAAGGAGTTGTTAGCACCCTTTACCACCCTCCTGTTTTCATGGATTTCGGAGGGAAAAAAACCCATCATAAAGTCCTATTTGATTTTGTCCCAAAAATACTCCACAAATCCAAATTTCACTCTGTCCGGTCCTAAAATTTTGTCACTATCACAATCCCATAGTGCTCCTCGAACTTCCGCTTTCGAGAATTCTCTAACTAGCTCTTCATTGTGCTTTACTCCTATCCTTTTGAAGTTTAGGTTCTCAGAAATTGCTCTAACTCCACAAGCTGCAAATTGGCAACTAAGGTGCTTGAAAATCTTGTTGTTTATTTCCTTCGCCGCCATTATCCTCCTACCATTCATATCCAAACTCAGGATTTCATTATCTTTTCTTCTTTAGTTTATGCATCTATGAAAAAACTTTGTATTTGCATCCCCATCATTTAACCATCTCGATCGGAATTTTTGCCATTGAATATTACAATTTTTTTCTCAAAAGGTCATGTAATTTAGATGAAGTCTCCGAATCTCTATTTGATTTAGCATTACTTCTTTTAATTGGAAGTTAACTTCCTATTTGTAATAGAATTTGCCTAGTATGTATCACTATGCACTTTAATGTCTTGCTAACATGTAGGGATGTACGCGGGTTGGTTGGACCGGATTTGACATAATCAGTTACCGAATTCGTTCAACTTTAATGGGTTGGGTTCATCGTCTAACCCTCAATTTCATTGTTAAAATCGACCCGTTTATTTATGAGTTGGGTTGCATTCGCGACTTGTGTTTCAAATAAAAAATATATTTTTTTATGATTCTTTTTGTCGATTTAAAAAAATGTAACACAATTCAATAAAATCATACTCATTTATAACACTCAAATTTGATGAAACACATCATATAATATCTAATAAAATTCATCAACACGACATAACACTTGATGTTAATATAAAATTTAACAAGACACGCGATTTCGATTAAATAGGTAAGTTAGAAATGATACATAAAAAATAAGAAACACCATTTAATATTAGAATTACGTAAACTCATTTGTCTAATAATATTATTGGTGGGGAATAAATTTATTTTTTTAAAAAAATTATAGTTATTAGTGAGATATTAATTTTATACTTTAATTTAAAATAAAAACAAAAATAATAAAAAATTACTAAATCCACATTAATGGATTGAGTCAATAGATCTTTGGTTGCAAAACTTAAACTCGACACCCGACCTAAAACTATACGAAATGTTATGCATTAAATTAAATATATTCGTAAATGAATGAGTTCGGATAATTTATAAATGCAGTAGACAATATCTTAAAGAATAGTCCTTTGCGCGAGGGGGGGGGGGGGGGGATGAGATAGATAAATTAGCCTACTACTAATATTTGATACCGAAATGTTTCCACTAGATTACCATTGCAATACATCTAATCTTCTGATTCAACCCATCAATCTAGTTTTTTTTGAGTAAAATTATATTTTTAGTGACAAATTAATCTTCTTCGATCTTGCAACTTCCATTTCCAAAAAAAAATATGTAAGTGAGTAATCTCAAATTCATTTTCAAGGAATGCTTTAAAATAGGTGGTAATTTATCATCTATACAATATATAAAAAGAATACTTTGTTTTGGTTTAGTTTTTTTTTTTTTTTTATCAATTTACTTAATAACTTTTTATTATTAACTTTCACATAATTTATTATTATTAAGTTTCACATAACTTTTTATTATTAATTTTTATATATTATATTTTTAAAAAATATTATTTTAATAAAAAAATATTGTTTATATTTTTATACGCATTAAAAAAACGGACAAACGAATATGGGAATACCCGTTTAAACACTAGTAAGATATAAAATTAAAAACAAAAGATATTTTGTTGAGGAGATAATTATCAATTGTAGGTTGAAAAAGGAAAACATTATCAAGTGCAAGTTCTTAGAATTTTCAAAAATTTTAAAAATGTCAATATAATTTGAAGACATTTTTACATGTTATCTCATTTTTTATTTCTGAATTCAACAAGACATTTTCTAGTTGTCATGAATAAAAGTCACCCGAAAATTCTATTTTCTTTTTTTTATCATCTTCCCTAATTGACATTTTTTGATACTTAGGTGACATTGTTTTTATTTTTTTCACTCTATTTTCTTTCTGATGTGTCAATAGGAGACCTTTGGTGTTGCTAAAATCCTTTTTGTTTTCTTTTTTAGTAACTAATATTCTAAACTATTCAGCTACTCTCAGAACTTCGTTGTTGCTTCTTCGTTCCTTAAAAAAAACCTAGCAGTTGCGAAGAACATGACGACCATGGTTGAAGGCGATGGTAGTTTGCGAAAAGGATAGCAAAAGAAGATATGTAGAGAGTCAAGCATTTTAAAGAGGTACGTGTATAAACTCATCATTTTAAAAAGCATTTGTATTTACAATTTCTTTTACTGCGATGTGTGATTTCTGAGGTATCTTGTGTGACTAGGTGATGAGTGGTGATAGGTTTGAGTGTGTTATCCATCACGGAGGTGGGTTTGGTGAGTTTAACAGATATGGTTATAATGGTTTAGAGGAGTTTTGACACGTTGACCCGTATTTTTGGAGTTATTTTGAGATTATAGGCGGGTTGAAAGATTTAAGGTACCCAAAAGTTGAGAGCTTGTGGTATTATGATGCAATGGATGGTAATGAGCTAGTGATGTTGCAAGGTGACACATGAAAAAATAGAATGAAGACCATTGCTCTGATAAATGAGAATGTTCATCATCTCTATGTGATGCATCTAGTGTATGGAGAAGAACAAATATTGCCTCTTGAGAATAATGTAGGTCCAAATGTTGAAAACAATGTAGGTCCAAATGCTGTAGAAGACGACAATTTGGAAGATGACATGTTGTATGAATTGAATAATGGTGTAAAAGGAACTTTTGATGACTTGGGGACCATTGAAGAATTGAATAATATAGGTGACAATTTTGAAGAAAGAGGGCCCACAGGATTTGAAGATTCAACTGCAGTTGACCAAGAAGCTTTATTTGAGGATGTTAATATGGATGAGACCACTGAGGGCTGTAGTAATCAAGAAGAGTCATGTCAGGATGTTAACTTTGAGGGGGACATTGTGTATGAGGATGTCATAGTGGATATTACTTTAGATGGGACCACTGGACATATGGTATGTGACCAAGAAGATGATGTATTGGATGATACACCCTACTTGGTGAGTGTTCAAACTGAACATGTATCTGAGAGACTGATTTGTAACTAAGAGGTGCATCAGGGAGCAGAATGTAACGAAGAAAATGGGAGGCTTAAATGTAACCAAAAAGATTGTGGTTGTAACAGCCCAATTTTCAATAATTAATTATTTATGTTAAATAATTGAATTATTTTAGTTATTTTAATTATTGGAATTTTAGTAGATATTTTGAGAGAAGAAATGTGATGGAAAGAAATGGAAAAGAAAACATATAAGGAAAAGTGGGAAGAAAAGAGAAAGATAGAAACATAAGAGAAAAAGAAGAGAAAGAAAGAGGAAGAGGAGAAAAGAGAAGAAAAAGGGGAAGAACTTGGATTCTTCAAGAACAACTTCCAAGCTCTGGATTGACCAAGGTAAGAGTGTGAAATTCTATCATCTTATCATTGTGTATGAATCATGTATGTATGTGTTTGGATTTGTTTGGTTGTTTTCCCATCTTTTTCCATTTAGGTCGAATTAGGAAAAATCGATAGAAACCGATGTTTGAACGGTTAGAATCGGGAATAACTTGCGTAGTTTAGTCGAGGGATGTTAGACTAAGACTATTGAAACTGATTTGGTGAAAATCAGATGATTTTGTGAGTTTTGACATTTTTGGATAATTTGGAGTTAAGATTTTGGATAAAAATCGGAAGTCGTAAAATTCATGTTTTATGATCCTAAATTGTTACTATAGGATTGGTAATGATGAGTAGGTATTTAATCGGGTGAAAATAATTTAATCGGCTGGTTTTTTTAGGGTTTTAAGCTCAAACCCGTAACTAACTTTCCAAAAATAGCAGGTGTTAACCGATTAACGCTATGGGTTAACCGGTTAACCGTGTGTTGTTGCGCCTGAGAATTGAAGTTTTGAGGGCGTTAACCAGTTAGCGTATATGGTTAACCGGTTAACACTATAAGTGTGAGGAAAAATACTACTTTTCAAAACTTTGAAAATTCATAACTTCTTCACCGTGTATCGGATTTTGCCGTTCTTTATATCAAACTGAAGCTAATAATATGTTCTATAACTTGGTAAAAAGAAATATTATTTTTAGCCGACTTTTAGCCAATTTAATTGATTAATCGAGATTAATTACTATAAGTAAGTGAGGCTTAATTAATTTAGAGCGTTCAGTTGTGATCGACCTCTTCTTGTATGAGTAGCTCATATACTGTGGTATGGTATGTTGTGGGTAGCCGTATGGCGTGAATCCTAGGATGTGGAATCGATGGTGATTTTGTGGCCATTTGGAAAATGTATGCATTGTTTGAATTAATTAAAAGTGCATGGTGAATGTGATTGACTTCGTTGTCGTCGGTGCGATTTTGTACTGCATGAGAACATATTGTGGATATGTGTGCATTGCTTGTGATTGTATGTGAATGATGCATGGGAACATATTGTGAATATGTGTGCATTGCTTGATAAATGTTTTGATGGTATTTAAATATGAATATGTTGTGTGTGCAATCATGTTATAATTCGTATGTGATGAATTATTTGAGAATGCATGGGATTAAGATGCGAGAACGGTCTTAAGTGCATTTGGTTGTTGATTGCATATGCATCATTTAGTCAAGAGGCAATGCTTGCTAGTTTAGTGGAGACTAGTGACTTGTCCCAAACCTAGAAGGGTGGGTTTGAAAGCTTAGGGGACGGGCTTTTGTTGTTATCGGTCTAGAAGGGTGGACCCGGTTTAAGTGTAAAAACCGAAAAGTGATAACAAGTGTTGGTACCACATGGCATTGAGTTGCATTGAGTTGTGTTGGGTCACATAGCATAGAAATCATTGTTATATGAGATATGCATGTGTGTGAATTGTTGGATTGTGAATTATGGATGTATGTATGATGAAACGTACTTGAGTGATTATCCATATTTGTTTATACATGTTGTGATGTATGTGAGGATTACAATGAATTATGGTGAGAAAATGTGGGATATGTATATTCTATGCTTGTGTATATATATGTATATAATTATATGCATTGATTATTATGATAATATTTCTCACCCTTCTGTTGTTTTATAATGCTCTATGAGGCATTGCAGATTAGGATTGTTGGAGGTCTTTTTGTGAAGTATAGCTTCATTCTTTTATCAGTTAGCTTTGATATGTAGCATCGGGTAGTTAGATTGTATAGCATTCTTTTGAGATGCATCTGTGTATGTATCTGATGACAAATGTTTTGTAAAACATGAATGATATGATGAATCAACTGGATAATACGTATTTATGTGATTACATGTTTAAAGTGATTCGATGTTTAGATTTTCCTCTTTTAATTCTAAATATTGAAATGTGGGTGTAAGGATTAAGTTCCTCTGTTGAAAGCTACCCCACTATTACATGTCTTTTATTGAGTAAGTGTTGTATGTTTTAATTTTATGTATGTGCGACATGCTCCTTTTATACCATGATTTAATTTTACTCTGATGAAATTTAAATATGTGCTCAAGCGATTTATATGTTTTATTTGGGGTATAGAAAGGGGGTGTTACATTAGTGGTATCAGAGCAGGTTGGCCAGTTGGCCAAGTTGTTAATGTGTTCATTCCCCATTTATATTTGGTGTGTGTGTAGCGCTATCAATATGGGTGTTCTAACGAGGATTTGTTGTGGGAATCAAGAATAATGGTTGCAGGCAGGAATGATGAAGCGATTGTTGAGGCTTTGACGAGGTTGGCTGGAGCGATTGGGCAAAATCCTCAAGCCAATGTGAATGTTGGGAACAATGCTGATGATGAGTTTCGTGCTTTGGGAAGGTTCCAAAGGAATAATCCGCCAATTTTCAAGGGAACCCATGAACCTGACAAAGCACAAGTTTGGCTGAAAGCGATCGAGAAGATTTTTCGAGTTATGAACTGTTCGGATGTACAAAGGGTGCAATTTGGCACTCATATGCTCGAAGAGGAAGCTGAGGATTGGTGGGGTAATAATCGCCAAAGGTTTGAAGAGAATGAGATTGTGGTTACTTGGGATCTTTTTAGAGAGACATTTCTGGAGAAGTATTTTCCAGAAGATGTGCGTGGGAAGAAGGAAATTGAGTTCCTTGAGCTGAAGCAGGGTAACTCAACTATAGCTGAGTATGCGACAAGGTTTGAGGAATTAATTAAGTTTTGTCCTCATTATAACACTGCTAATGCTGAGAGATCCAAATGTCTCAAGTTTGTGAATGGTTTGAGGCCGAAAATTAAGCAAGTTGTTGGTTATCAGGAAATTAGGAGATTTTCTGAGTTGGTGAACAAAAGTAGGATTTATGATGAAGATAGTAGAGCTCGATCTAATCACTATAAGAGTTTAAGTGATAAGAAAGGAAAATGTCAATTTATAGGGAAGTCGTATGTGACTCCTGCTGATAAGGGGAAACAAAAAGCTGGTTATGCCAAGAAGCCAAGTGGGGGAGGAGTTTCTTCTCCGGTGAGATGTTATAGATGCGGTGAAGAGGGACATCGTGCTCCCGAGTGCAAAAGTGTTGAGAAGAAGTGTTTCAAGTGTGGCCACAAAGCTCTTGAGTGCAGAAGCGGTGTGAATGTGACTTGCTACAACTGTGGTGAGCAAGGGCACATTAGTACCAAGTGTGACAAGCCAAAGAAGACTCAAGGGAATAGGAAAGTGTTTTCTCTATCAGGATCGAAGACTGCTAGTGATGATCGATTGATCTGAGGTACGTGCTTCATTAATGGTATACCTTTGATCGCTATAATTGATACTGGAGCTACACATTCTTTTATTTCTTTGGATTGTGTTAAGAGATTAGATCTTGAGTTGTCTGTTATGAGTGGAGGTATGGTCATTGATACTCCTGCTATGGGTTCAGTAACTACCTTGTATGTGTGTTTGAATTGTCCGTTGAGTATTTTTGATAAAGACTTAGGAGTTGATTTAGTGTGTCTTCACTTAGATCAACTTGATGTCATTCTTGGGATGAATTGGTTGGAATTCAATCGTGTCTATATTAACTGTTTTGACAAGACAGTTATTTTTCCTGAATCCGATGAGGAAGGATATTTGTTCATGTCTGTTAAGCAAGTGAAGGAATCAGTGCAAGATGGTGCGAAGGTATTTATGTTAATGGAAACTTTGAGTATTGGTGGAAGTGGAGCAATTGACACTTTGCCAATTGTCCGTGATTTTCCGGAAGTTTTTCCTGAAGAGATAAGAGATTTACCGCCGGAACGAGAAGTGGAGTTTACGATCGACTTGATTCCTGGAACTAGTCCGATATCGATGGCTCCGTATCGTATGTCCGCGTCGGAATTGAAAGAGTTGAAGAGTCAACTTGAAGATCTACTTGATAAGAGGTTTATTTGTCAGAGTGTGTCGCCGTGGGGTGCACCAGTGTTGTTGGTTAAGAAGAAAGAGGGTTCTATGAGACTCTGTATGGACTACAGACAGTTGAACAAGGTGACTATCCAGAATAAGTATCCACTTCCGAGGATTGATGATTTGATGGATCAGTTGGTTGGTGCGAGTGTGTTCAGTAAGATAGATTTGAGATTTGGGTATCATCAGATTCGTGTGAAGGCTGAGGATATTTAGAAGACTGCTTTTAGAACGAGGTATGGACATTATGAGTATTCTGTGATGCCATTTGGTGTGGCTAATGCACCAGGGGTATTTATGGAGTACATGAATAGGATTTTCCATCCTTATTTGGACAAGTTTGTGGTTGTGTTTATTGATGATATTTTGATTTATTCGAAGAGTGAAGATGAACATGTCCAACATTTGAAGTTTGTGTTATCTGTGTTGAAAGAGAAGCAGTTGTATGCTAAACTTTCTAAGTGTGAATTTTGGTTGAAGGAAGTGAGTTTCCTTGGTCATGTAATTTCGAGTAGAGGTATTGCAGTTGATCCGTCGAAGGTTGAAGCGGTATCGCAATGGGAGACTCTGAAATCAGTTTTTGAGATTAGAAGTTTTCTTGGTTTGGCAGGTTATTATTGGAAATTCATTGAAGGGTTTTCCAAGTTATCATTGTCGTTGACACAGTTGACTAGGAAAGGTCAAGCTTTTGTTTGGGATGCAAAGTGTGAAGAAAGTTTCCAAGAACTTAAGAGAAGATTGACGACAACTCCTGTTTTAATTTTGCCGAATCCGGAAGAACCGTTTGTTGTGTATTGTGATGCTTTGTTGATGGGTTTAGGAGGTGTGTTGATGCAAAATAACCAAGTTATAGCTTATGCTTCAAGGCAACTCAAAGTGCATGAGAAGAATTATCCGACACATGACTTAGAGTTGGTCGCCGTTGTATTTGTGCTGAAACTTTGGAGGCATTATCTGTTTGGTTCGAGATTTGAGGTATTTAGTGATCATAAGAGTTTGAAGTATCTCTTTGATCAGAAAGAATTGAATGGAATACAGAAAAGATGGTTAGAACTTCTGAAAGATTATGATTTTGGTTTGAGTTACCATCCGGGTAAAGCGAATGTGGTAGCTGATGCACTGAGTAGGAAATCATTACACATGTCGATGATGATGGTAAAAGAGTTGGAATTGATTGAACAATTTCGTGATTTGAGTTTGGTGTGTGAGAAGACTTCTTATGGAGTTAAACTTGGTATGTTAAAGCTCACTAGTGGTGTTCTTGACAAGATTCGAGAAGGACAAATATCTGATTTGAGTTTAGTTGATCGGTTGACTTTAATCAATCAAGGTCAAGGTGGTGATTTTCAGATTGATGAGAATGGTATCATGAGGTGTCATGATAGAGTTTGTGTTCTTGATATTGTTGAGCTGAAGAAGAGAATTCTTGAGGAAGGGCATCGTAGTGGATTGGGTATTCATCCGGGTGCTACTAAGATGTATCAAGATTTGAGGAAGGTATTTTGGTGGCCTCGTATGAAGAAGGATATTGTCGAGTTTGTGTATTCTTGTTTGACTTGTCAGAAGTCAAAGATTGAGCATCAGAAACCGTCGGGTTTGATGAAGCCGTTGTTTATTCCTGAGTGGAAATGGGATAGCATTTCTATGGATTTTGTGTCTGGTTTACTTAGAACGCCGAGTAATTTTGAAGCTATTTGGGTTATTGTGGATAAATTGACCAAATCTGCTCACTTTATTCCTATGCGAATGGATTGTCCGTTGGAGAGATTGGCAAAGTTGTACATTGAGAATATTGTCAGTTTGCATGGTATTCCTTCTAGTATTGTGTCGGATAGAGACCCGAGATTTACTTCGAGATTTTGGGAAAGTTTACAAAGAGCTTTGGGTACAAAGTTGCATTTGAGTTCAGCTTATCATCCGCAAACTGATGGTCAGACTGAAAGGACAATTCAATCACTTGAGGATCTTTTGAGAGCTTGTATGTTGGAAAAGGGAGGAGCTTGGGATAGCTACTTACCTTTGATTGAGTTTACTTACAACAACAATTTTCATTCGAGTATTGGTATGGCACCGTTCGAGGCCTTGTATGGTAGACGGTGTAGGACGCCATTGTGTTGGTATGAGTCCGAAGAGAGTTCTGTAGTTGGGCCCGAGATAGTCCAACAGACTACCGATAAGACTAAGATGATTCAAGAGAAGATGAGGATTTCTCAGAGTCGTCAAAAGAGTTATCATGACAAAAGGAGGAAGGCACTTGAATTTCAAGAGGGAGATCACGTGTTTCTTTGAGTTACTCCTATGACTAGTGTTGGTAGGGCATTGAAGTCGCGTAAGTTGACGCCACGTTTTATTGGTCCTTATCAGATTTTGTAGAAGATATAAGAAGTAGCCTATCGTGTGGCTTTACTGTAACACCCCATTCTAACCCAACGAATAAATAAGAAAACAACAGAAATATCAGAGTTCATAAAAACAGACTGCATGACGACCGTCACACTCACAAAAAAATGGACACATCAGAGATGTTACACTTCAACTTGAACAGAAACCATACACTTGCAATTATTCATTAAGCATCATACATAGCACAGATTTTTGGATGAACAAGTAACGACAACATGCTCAGCATCTTAATAAAAAAACACCCTTTTATTTCGCAGCAGAACTTAATAACCTTTCAACAACTCATGATAAATTCAACAACTATATTTCATTGAAAATTCAGCAAGTAATTATCTTGCATCAATTCAACATAAACAACGAGTTTCAACCATAAAAATTAACACTACTAATTCCTCGGTATAGTGCATCCAACCAACATTTGGCACTTAACAGCAGCCACCAATTTAATGAAAAATACTTGATAAAGTTCAGAAACAAGGACATTAAATAAAAGCAATAACATCAATAGTTCATCCCCCCAAGAGTGCTACGTATCAGAGCGACCAACAACTTTAAACGGAAAGCTACACTTATTCCGGATTACCTGCAAATTACCACCAACGGAGGTAACATACAACGTAAAGGGTGAGATATCAACAACATAACATAAGGCATGATAAAAGTCATGTCAGAATATTATCACAGCATTAATTCCAGCAGTTCGCATAAATATTAGTAATAATAAACTATAACCACCCTTTATTCATAACCACAACAATTATCATCATATCTCAGCAACTCATCAAAACAACTCAACAATGCAACTCAACAATGCAACTCAACAATGCAACTCAACTGTGCATATGCATGTGGTACCATTTGGGGAGACAACACTCCACAATAATTCGGGAGACAACTCTCCACAATAATTCGGGAGACAACTCTCCACAATCATTTTATTTTGTCATTAAAGACACAGCCGTCGCCAATCCAGGCTAAATGATATGCTATGAGATGCAACTATTATGGACTATAACACAACAACAACAACTGTGCAACAACCGTGCAATAAGGCATCACGCCTACAACCAATTATCCATAACAGAAACATCACATTTCGCATACGTCATGTACTCACCACTTCAATCTGTTCATATCAGAGAACTACCAACAGTATCGTTCCTACGAATAAGACTCTAACACATTTTCGCAGAGAACAATTAAAAATAACCTCGTCTCTACAATTGAGAACTCAACAGCATTTTCATATACCTTCATACGAGTAATATAACTACAATTTACCCACATAATCCAAGGAGAATATTATAATAACATTTTCTCAACAGTGACATAACAACTTCATATGCATCAAGTATTCATCATTTCAATCTGTTCATGTAGGGGAACAATAACAACATACTTTCGACAATTAAGAATTCAACACATTATCGTAAGGAAAACATTACAACTTTTACTCACTAAATTAATTATAGTTCCTAAAAAGGTTCGTTAACTATGGGGAAACTAATCTTGCCTCATTAGGGGCAACCATATAGCATCGTACAACACTGACGATATAACACATTCATTCCTACACAGAAAAACCTCATCCCTAACATTTATCGAGTCACGGGAACTATATCTATGATTCGATTCCCTACCTGAAGTCGATCAAGTAAGAGCCTAATAACAACCTTTTCTCAACAAAGGGGAAATTAGCGTGTGTCGGCGCCGATTCCCAACATTACTACATAAACTAAGGACATAAACACTGATGCAGGCGTAGACAAACATTAACCCTTAATATTTCTCAACCTACAGGAACATTTACCCTTAATATTCCCTTAATATTTCTCAACCTACGGGAACATTTACCCTTAATATTGCTCAACCTACGGGAACATTACTACGGGAACATTACCACGGGAATATTACTACGGGAACATTTCCACCGGAATATTCCTACGGGAACATTTCCACGGGAACATTAATCCTTAATATTTCTTCAACTTACGGGAACATTACCCCTTAATATTTATCAATCTACAAGAACATTAATCCTTAATATTTATCGATCTACAGAAACATTAATTCTTATGATTCAATTCCCTACATGAAATTGACCATACCCACAGTTATAGAATTGAACCCCACCCTTACCTTTGGAATTGAGGTCAACTCTACGCTTCCAGTTCCCGTTAGCTCTCCGGCGACTCTTCTGCAACTACCGTGAATTCTCTCTGGTGGTTACTTCTTCTCTTCTCAACTTCTCTCGGTCACGATTTCTTTTTCCTTTGATTTTGATTTTGAGCAATTTTAACGTGTTTTCTCTTTCTCCCAAAATCCCTCTTTTATATTTACTCCAATAATAATAATAATAATAATAATAATAATAATAACATTACTATTAATTATTAAATTATCACCAATTATTAATTATATTATATTAATATTAAACTTCAACCGTTATTAATAATTCTTACAGTCTAAGGGCATCCACCAACGCCACTCAGACACACCTCCGTAAGGACACACCAATATAAAAATAACGCCAAGGAGACTAAATAGTTAAAAAGGGTGTTACAACTCTCCCCCACTTTAAGTATTTTCGTCCTCGAAAATCACCTGATGGAAAAAATTCCGGATACGTTTCCCGCATCCTGCTTTCCAATTCTCAAATCCGAGCACAACACTCTTGCTCGACTCATTCCAACACAAGGGAGTCCTACACCTCCAATCACACAAAGCCTCATACAGCGCCATTCCGATACTAGAATGGTAATTATTATCGTAGGTAACTCAATCAACGATAGTTAACTATCCTACGATCCACCTTGATCCAACACACAAGCTCTCCACAAATCCTCTAAAGACTGGATAGTTCTCTATGTCCGTCCATCCGTCCATGGATGATAGGCAGAGTTCAACTTCAATATGGTACTCAAGCGTCTGCAAACTCTTCCAAAATCTCGATGAAACTCAGATTCCCATCAGACCCAACGGTCTCTGACGTTTACTCTTCGACTTCCGACAAGTCTAACCAGCATATACAAACTCAGCCACTTCTCTCTCCATCTATGGCCCTCAAAATAATTCCCTCAAATCCGGTTACATCTTCATAGCACCGGGATGTATACTCCATCTACCTCAACACTCTTATTCCATTCAATAATATCTAGAACACAAATTCTATCACGACATCCCATGATACCATTTCCATTAATCTGAAAATCATCCCTTCGACTTTAATTCCTCAGATTCAACCAATCTACCAACTCAAACCAGAATTCTGACCTTATCAAATCTCGTCAAGAATACCCTTAGTAAGGTCCAACATACTAAGCTAAACTCCATAAGAAGTCTCTTCACAAACCAAACTCATATCACAAAAATTGCTCAATCAGTCCTAACTCTTTTCACTACCATCATTGGCATATGCAAAGATTTCCAAATCACTGCATAGGCTACCACGTTTTTGCTTTCCCGAATGAAAATTCAATCCAAACCATAATTCTTCCGGAGTCCCAATTATTTCCTCTGCCTCATACTCAACTCTTCCAAATCAAATAAATATCTTAAGCTCTTGAGGTCACCAAACATATCAAATCTCAAACTAACTAATTGAAGCTTCCAACTCCGGTACAACCACAACAGCGACCAAGTCTAAATCACTTGTCAGGTGATTCCTCTTATGTACTTCAAGTTCCCTTAAAGTATAACCAAAACTCACTGAAGTTTCACTTAACATATCTCCCAATCGTATGGACAAGGCATCACAAAACACAACAAATGGTCCTGTCGGGTTTGGCAAAAATCAACACACGATATGTTTTCAATCTTATGCTATAATTGAACCAGGTACAGGCCTCAAAACAATTTTTCCTATAAATAGCATCTCGTTAGCTTTCCAACGCTTCGAACAGGGACTAAAACCGACTTACGGATCAAGAGATATGAATTTTCGAAGTTTTTCTAAAACATAATTTTTCTGCCTAAAGACTGCTACGGGTTTGAGCATTTTTGCCCGAAAATCCGACCGATTCAATCATTTTCTTCGAAACAATCACATACTCATTTGTACCAAACATACATTAGTGATTTAGAACCATCAAACGTGAAATCTACGACTTTCGATTTCAATCCGAATCTTAAATCCTCAAATCTCCAAAAATGCAAAAACTTACAAAAATCCATCAAATTCGATAAAACAAGCATACTCGATCACGGCCTAACATTACCCGACACAACTGCGTAATCTATTCCAACTTTCATCCATAAAAACATCGATGCCGTAAAAAGCTGCGATCTCGGAATTCGACGTACGACAACAATTTCAAACTTAGAAGGTCATTCGACACATCTTCAACTCTTGGAATATTTAAAGGTTTAATTATGCCAATATTTCACTCCACATCTTACTTTGTTTAATGATCACCAGGAGTCACTATCCACCTTTTATATACTCAACTTTACACTCTGTTGCCTTAGCACACACACCAGACACAAGTCTCAACGCTAATTAATCAGTTTAATTCCCTGACCATCCAAACAGACATGAAATATGGAGCTCTCACTCTCAGACTAGTTGCCGTAATGAAGTCGGTCACAACTCCACTTCACGTCCTGGCTGTATATCACTATCTTGTCAGGATAACTTCCAGCCAACCACAATTAATCGGCAAATCGCCAACTTCTCACTTTCATTATAACTCAAAAATTCCCATCAAAATTAAACACCTCAACACCGTCCTGCGCCGACTCGTCAAAATAATTATTAAGCACTTAGCTTAACTCAAGACAATTCTCTACTCACGTCATCCAAGCTTGCAAGAGACGCATATCCCATCTAACATGACTCCGTCCACTATCAACAAGAGATTAAGGGTGATCAGTTCCTCAATTTGTCAATAGACAGCCGAAAATCATGATAGGGTACAAACCATCTTTACCAAACTATAAGAGCATTCAACCACACACCAAGATACAACTCCACACTTGCAACATCCTGGAGAAGCACAAGCTTCTCCCCCACTTGAACCATTCTCACTCCTGCAGACAAAGGTTCTACAACAAAACATGTAGCGACAGTGTTTTCACACACATGTCGCATACCAGGGAATACACAACATTAGACAACTTGGTCGGTCGGACCGACCTGCTCTGATACCACTAATGTAACACCTCATTCTAACCCAACGAATAAATAAGAAAACAACAGAAATATCAGAGTTCATAAAAACAGACTGCATGACGACCGTCATGGAGTCGTGACGACCGTCACACTCACAAAAAAATGGACGCATCAGAGATGTTACACTTCAACTTGAACAGAAACCATACAGTTGCAATTATTCATTCAGTATCATACATAGCACAGATTTTTGGATGAATAAGTAACGACAACATGCTCAGCATCTTAATAATAAAACACCCTTTTATTTCGCAGCGGAACGTAATAACCTTTCAACAACTCATGATAAATTCAACAACTATATTTCATTGAAAATTCAGCAAGTAATTATCTTGCATCAATTCAACATAAACAACGAGTTTCAACCATAAAAATCAACACTATTAATTCCTCGGTATAGTGCATCCAACCAACATTTGGCACTTAACAGCAACCACCAATTTAATGAAAAATACTTGATAAAATTCAGAAACAAGGAAATTAAATAAAAGCAATAACATCAATCGTTCATCCCCCCAAGAGTGCTACATATCAGAGCGACCAACAACTTTAAACGGAAAGCTACACTTATTCTGGATTACCTGCAAATTACCACCAAAGGAGGTAACATACAACGTAAAGGGTGAGATATCAACAACATAACATAAGGCATGATAAAAGTCATGTCAGAATATTATCACAGCATTATAATTCCAGCAGTTCGCATAAATATTAGTCATAATAAACTACAACCACCCTTTATTCATAACCACAACAATTATCATCATATCTCAGCAACTCATCAAAACAACTCAACAATGCAACTCATGAATGCAACTCAACAATGCAACTCAACTGTGCATGTGCATGTGGTACCATTTTGGGAGACAACACTCCACAATAATTCGGGAGACAACTCTCTACAATAATTCGGGAGACAACACTCCACAATAATTCGGGAGACAACTATCCACAATAATTCGGGAGACAACTCTCCACAATCATTTTATTTTGTCATTAAAGACACAGTCGTCGCCAATCCAGGCCAAATGATATGCTATGAGATGCAACTATTATGGACTATAACACAACAACAACAATTGTGCAACAACCGTGCAACAAGGCATCACACCTACAACCAATTATCCATAACAGAAACATCACATTTCGCATACATCATGTACTCACAACTTCAATCTGTTCATATCAGAGAACTACCAAC
Source organism: Lathyrus sativus (assembly GCA_963859935.3). Classification (NCBI taxonomy): domain Eukaryota; kingdom Viridiplantae; phylum Streptophyta; class Magnoliopsida; order Fabales; family Fabaceae; genus Lathyrus; species Lathyrus sativus. The sequence continues at coordinate 115,152,295 of OZ012738.1, read as the reverse complement.
AGTATTGTTCCTACGAATAAGACTCTAACACATTTTCGCAGAGAACAATTAAAAATAACCCCGTCTCTACAATTGAGAACTCAACAGCATTTTCATATACCTTCAAACGGGTAATATAACTATAATTTACCCACATAATCCAAGAAGAATATTATAATAACATTTTCTCAAGAGTGACATAACAACTTCATATGCATCAAGTATTCATCATTTCAATCTGTTCATGTAGGGGAACAATAACAACATACTTTCGACAATTAAGAATTCAACACATTATCGTAAGGACAACATTACAACTTTTACTCATTAAATTAATTATAGTTCCTGAAAAGTTTCGTTAACTACGGGGAAACTAATCTTGCCTCATTAGGGGCAACCATACAACATCGTACAACACTGACGATATAACACATTCATTACTACACAGAAAAACCTCGTCCCTAACATTTATCGAGTCACGGGAACTATATTTATGATTCGATTCCCTACCTGAAGTCGATCAAGTAAGAGCCTAATAACAACCTTTTCTCAACAAAGGGGAAGTTAGCGCGTGTCGGCGCCGATTCCCAATATTACTACATAAACTAAGGACATAAACACTGATGCAGGCGTAGACAAACATTAACCCTTAATATTTCTCAACCTACGGGAACATTTACCCTTAATATTCCCTTAATATTTCTCAACCTACGGGAACATTTACCCTTAATATTGCTCAACCTACGGGAACATTACTACGGGAACATTACCACGGGAATATTACTACGGGAACATTTCCACCGAAATATTCCTACGGGAACATTTCCACGGGAACATTAATCCTTAATATTTCTTCAACTTATGGGAACATTACCCCTTAATATTTATCAATCTACAGGAACATTAATCCTTAATATTTATCGATCTACAAGAACATTAATCCTTATGATTCAATTCTCTACATGAAATTGATCATACCCACAGTTATAGAATTGAACCCCACCCTTACCTTTGGAATTGAGGTCAACTCTATGCTTCCGGTTCCCGTTAGCTCTCCGGCGAATCTTCTGCAACTACCGTGAATTCTCTCTGGTGGTTACTTCTTCTCTTCTCAACTTCTCTCGGTCACGATCTCTTTTTCCTTTGATTTTGGTTCTGAGCAGTTTTAACGTGTTTTCTCTTTCTCCCAAAATCCCTCTTTTATATTTACTCCAATAATAATAATAATAATAATAATAATAATAATAATAATAACATTACTATTAATTATTAAATTATCACCAATTATTAATTATATTATATTAATATTAAACTTCAACCGTTATTAATAATTCTTACAGTCTAAGGGCATCCACCAACGCCACTCAGACACACCTCCGTAAGGACACACCAACATAAAAATAACGCCAAAGAGACTAAATAGTTAAAAAGGGTGTTACATTTACCGCCGTCGCTTGCTAATCTCCATGACGTATTCCATGTATCTCAGTTGAGGAAATACATTGCGGATCCGTCTCATGTAGTCCAAGTAGATGATGTACAGGTGAGAGATAACCTGACTGTGGGGACATCACCTATGCGGATAGAGGATTGGAAGTTGAAGCAACTTCGAGGTAAAGAGATTGCTTTGGTGAAGGTCACTTGGGGAGGACCGCCTGGTGGAAATGTGACTTGGGAACTTGAGAGGCAGATGAGGGAGTCTTTGTTAGACTATGGCACAGATCTAGAAGGGGGGGTTGAATAGATCCCCAATTAAAATTTGAGTCGGCGCTACCAATTAAAAATTGGTTTTGAAAAATTGTTTTAAGTGCGGAAGCGGCCGAGGAAAATATAGTCTAAAACGAACGGTTATTGGAAAACCGAATATGCGTAAGCCTTTGGATTAATGACAATATGGAAAATAGAATCACAACACTAATCACACTTATCAATGATCTACTTCAGTTGTTAGGATTCCTAGTTCCAATAATTCAAAGAGCAAACCAAAACTAGATACACAAGTAAGATAATTTTGGTTCAAGCAATTTGTCAAACACTTGGTGTGCAAAACACTCCAAGTGATATTTATGTTGAGTAAGTGATTCCAACTAGCCTAGTACAATGTCTTATTATACTTTGGAGTCAAAAATAGAGTTTTAACCTCTTACTCAATTGATATCACAATTTGACAATAGTGCTTATACAAAAATCACTTATTTTGAGCTATAACGTAAATGCTGAAAAATAGAGAAGACAAGTATTTGGTGAGGCAGTTCCCCCGTCGTCCTCGCTTCGGGGTACGTCTGCCCTCAATTCTAAAACTAGAATTGAGATAGATTTTATAGATATCACCTGTTGAATGTAATAGTTTATACAAGGATTGAGCAGCAAATATACAACAAAAATCTCAATGTTTTGAAAGTTACTTTCACTCCTTGCCCCTTCATTCAAGATGAATCAAGTCCTCCGATTGTTGTTGATGGACCTCCGATTCCAGCCACCTTATTGAATAACACGTTGTTGTTCAAACCTTCGGCTCCGGCTGATCTCAACAGCAACACATCGAACCCGAGATCTTCCCTTCAATATCACTGAATCCGCTACTAGACTTGTGAAGAACACCTCTTCACAATCACCTTCGCTGAGTTGACCCTTGATGAAGAATCTCGTCCAGAAAACCCCCAAAATTTAAACCAATCTTGGAGGGTAAAACCCCAACGGTTTTATTCAAGAAAGAACCTGTCACAAGCTTCAACCCGAACTTGATTCTCCAATCTAAGCTTAGAACCTTATCACCTTGAATCACTCACAATGCACTTCAAAAATGGTTGTGTGTAATTGAAATGTTGTGAGATGTTGAAGATGAAGATGATGAATCTTGGACACCTATTTCACTCTTTCTTGTTTTTGAACACATGAATCAAATATTATCAAATGTTAATATGACACAAGTGGTTAAACAAGTATATATAGTACCAACCCAATTATAGACATAACAATATTTCAAATATAAGAGGGAATCATTTAAAAACAGGATTTCCGCACGAACGATCGACCGCAGCACGTCTGTGCGTCGACGCATGGCCTGTGTTTTTTGGAAATCTGGAAAATGCATCAGTATGCGTCGACCATACAATCGGCGTACGCTGACCCGTTGAAAACTATTTCCTTCATGCACCGACCCTATGGTCGACTCATGCCTTTATGCGCTGACCCGTTGGAAAATATTTCCTTCATGCGCCGACCCTATGGTCGACTCACTGCCTTTGTGCGCTGACCAGTGGAAAAGTGCTCTGATGCATGCGCCGACCCTATGGTCGACTCATGCCCTGCAAACCTGCAAAAATTCATCAGTTTGTGGTCTTTCATGCCTCCGGTCATGATTGCATTTTATCTACACATAGTATATTTATTACAACAGTTTTAAGACAAGTATAAAAGGATATGGTAGGTGATACTTTGCATCTGTTTAGTAGATCTAGAGTTTATAATTTCCAATCTATCCAAGGCAAGGCTGTAATTTGTCATCATCGAAACCTGTATTGAACAATGTCTTGCAGACTTGTGTGATGTGTGGCGATTTGCCTCCACAATCTCCCCCTTTTTGATGATGTCAACCTGTATACAACCAAAACAACCAATATGCAATGTATACACAAGCTCCCCCTTTCTTTTGTAATATAAGGCTGCAGAATAAACAACCATCAACTGTTGTTAATATCCTAACTTGGCTTTGGTGTTGGCTTGCTACATGTTCTTCTCGCCCTTTGACAATATCAAAAAGAGAAGGAGAACGCATCAATTAACAGAAAACATACAATAGGTGATAGTTAATTACCAAACTTCACACATAAGAATGATAATGAACAAAAGTAACTTGAATTAATAGATAATTAAGAGATCATGCAAATAGGTGAATATTCAGGCAAACATAACACGGAAAAATGGAAAGTACACAGAAGAAACAAATATGCAACTATGAAACTAATATCCCCGACCCCGACCTCGGCCCCTCCCCCGGTATGCAGTATCGGGATTGCGGTAAGGATCCGAGAAGTCCAGAAATGCTTCTACGGACATGTTGAGGTGATGAAGAGAGTCGGTGATTTCCAGGTCTTGCCTTTCATGTGATTCAACAAGAGCTTCAAGACGGGCATCCATCCGAGTCGAAAATGAATTTAACCTTTCATTTTGGGTACGAAGCTCAGCTTTAATCTGCTCCATTTGCGTATCTTGACTCCTCATGAAGGTTTGTTGATCTAACTGCATGGACTGCAGCATATTAGTTACTTCAGAGTTGTCCGATGGTTGAGGAGGTGATGAGTGCTGGGAAGGTTGATAGTCTTTAGGGTAGCCGTGATATGGGTCGTAGAATCTACCCAGGGTAGTCCAGCCTGTGTATTGCCATTCACCCCATCCCTGATTTGTATAACCTTCTTCTTGTTCTTCAGATGGAGCTGAATGCTGGAGCCAATCGGTATTTGGAGACGCATGTTGAACTGGCGATTGATGATAGTATTGCGTCTCACATACAGGTTCTTGTACCTCAGCAGCTGTATTTTTTTCATCATCGTCCTGTTCGCTATGTTCTTCACTTGATAATTTTGAAAGCCTACAGTATGCGTCGACCGTTGTCCTGTTTAGGTCGACTCATAACCTTCAAAAACCCAATTTTTCAGTTTCATATTATGCAGAATGCCACACTTGCCTATTTATCATGCCTATTCACCCTTTCACAATATAGTTTGCATTCAACACACATAGTATTAGCAGCAAAAGTCATAAACATATATAAGTACCATGATTGTCAAACGATATACTTAGTTTCAAGTCATGAATGTTTAGAGAGAGAGATACAAAGAGAGAGAGAGAAAGGAGCAATATCACCTCTATACCGACCACACTTGTTAACCACATATTTGTACTTGCAATAAAAGCTAAACTTGTTAGTAGTACAAAAGCATAGTTGTAAATAGATTAATTATGAACGTAGTAATTGTTAAACCCGATCAAAAATGTCGAGAATACCAAGTTCTCGATGGATATGAAAGAAGGGCTCAGTGGCTAGCGGCTTTGTGAAAATGTCCGCTAGTTGGTTTTTGGTATCAACGTGTTCAAAGACAATGTCACCCTTCTTTACATGGTCCCTCAGAAAATGGTGTCGAATTTCTATGTGTTTGGTATGCGAATGTAACACCGGATTTTTGGTAAGATTTATAGCACTGGTGTTGTCACAAAATGTTGGAACACGTTCTAGCTTCAAATTGAAGTCCAATAGTTGTTGTTTAAGCCATAGGACTTGCGCACAACAACTACCGGCGGCTACGTATTCCGCTTTGGCGGTTGACAGAGCAACGGACACTTGTTTCTTACTGTGCCAACTGACCAAGGAATTTGAAAATAGGTGACACGTACCACTGGTGCTTTTCCTATCCGATTTGCAACCGGCAAAATCGGAATCGGAGAAGCCTACCAATGAACAATCATTACCTTTGGAATACCACAGTCCATATTTCAGAGTACCAGATAGGTATCGAAGTATGCGTTTGACAGATTTTAGGTGGGATTCCTTAGGACATGATTGGTATCTGGCGCACATACACACGCTAAACATAATGTCGGGACGAGAAGCAATAAGATAGAGAAGCGAGCCAATCATACCTCTGTACCTTTTTACCTCAACATTCTTACCACTTTCATCTTTACTCAAATTTACACATGTTGGCATAGGAGTGTCTATGGCTTTTGAATTTGCCATGTCAAATCTCTTGAGAAGCTCCAAACAATATTTTGTTTGGCTCACGAATGTTCCTTCCTTCAGTTGCTTGATTTGCAAACCGAGAAAGTATGTGAGTTCACCCATCATACTCATCTCGAATTCTCCCTGCATAAGCTCAGCAAACTCTCTTACGAGATTCATGTTAGTGGATCCAAATATGATATCGTCAACATAAATTTTTACAAGAATTAAGTGCTTTCCTTGACGTTTAATGAAGAGAGTAGTATCAACCTTTCCTATTGAGTAGCCTTGATCAAGTAAAAATTTGCTTAGTCTCTCATACCAAGCTCTAGGAGCTTGTTTGAGTCCGTATAAAGCTCTTTTCAGTTTGTAGACATGATCAAGATACTCATAAGACTAAAAACCAGGTGCTTGAGCAACATAGACTTCTTCATTTATGAACCCGTTAAGGAACGCACTTTTGACGTCCATTTGAAATAACTTAAAATCCTTCGCACAAGCGAAAGCAAGTAAAAGGCGTATAGCCTCGAGTCGGGAAACCGGCGCATAAGTTTCCTCATAGTCGATGCCTTCCTCTTGGTTATACCCTTGCGCGACTAACCGCGCCTTGTTGTGAGTTATTACTCCGTTATCGTCCAGTTTATTTCTAAACACCCATCGGGTGCCGATTACTCGATGACCTCGCGGAAGAGGGACAAGGTCCCAAACCTCATTTCTAGTGAACTGATTCAGTTCCTCCTGCATTGACAAAAACCAGTGTTCATCGAGTAGGGATTCCTTAGGGTTTTTAGGTTCCATTTGTGAAACGAATGCGAAGTGATAACAGAAATTACTTAGCTTTGATCGAGTTGTTACACCCTTTGTGATGTCTCCGAGAATGTTTTCAATTGGATGGTCTTTAGATGACTTCCAAGCTTGAGGGAGATCATCGTTTGAAGGCGGATGAACTTCCTCTGTTACATCATGGTGTACATCCTTATCCTCCTCAACTTTGACTTTGTCAGGTTGATCAATCCCCGTCTCGCCACTTTTGAGTATGTCTTCTGTGGATGTACCTGCACCATGAACAACACTATCCTTTCCGACATTTCTCGGATAGGACTCATCAAAAGTAACATGCACAGACTCTTCTACAACAAGTAATCGTTTATTATATATTCTATATGCTTTACTCGATTGAGAGTATCCGAGGAAGATACCTTCATCGGCTTTGGAATCAAATTTGCCCAAGTTTTCATTTCCATTGTTTAATACAAAACATTTGCATCCAAACACATGCAAGTGAGAAACATTTGGCTTTCGCCCTTTTAAAAGTTCATACGGTGTTTTATTTAGAATGGGGCGAATAAGCACCCTATTCAAAACATAACACGCCATACTAATGGCGTCGGCCCAAAAATATTTCGGTAAACCACTTTCGTTAATCATTGTTCTTCCCAATTCTTCTAAAATACGGTTTTTACGCTCCACAACCCCGTTTTGTTGAGGGGTGCATGGAGCGGAGAAGTTATGATCTATACCATGGTTACCTCAATATTCTTCAAATAAGTGATTTTCAAACTCACCTCCATGGTCGCTTCTAATTAACACTATATTTGTATTTAACTTATTTTGGGAAAGCTTAGCAAACTTTTCAAAAGCGGCAAATGTATCACTTTTACTTACTAAAAAGATGGTCCAACAAAACCTAGAAAAGTCGTCCACTATTACGAACCCGTAATAGTTTCCTCCTAGACTTTTGATCCTAGACGGCCCAAACAAGTCCATATGAAGAAGTTCAAGAGGTCTCGTTGTTGAAATTATCTTTTTGGATTTAAATGAGATCCTCGTTTGCTTCCCTTTTTGACAAGCATCACAAAGGTGATCCTTGGTGAACTTTATTTTGGGAAGTCCTAAAACTAGGTCTTTTGAGACTACCTTATTGAGTAAGTCAAAGTTAACATGCGCTAAACGCCTATGCCATAGCCATGAGTCTTCACTCATAGTTATGAGGCATTTGTCGCTTGTTAACGATACTTCATTTAAGTCAAGCATATATACGTTGTTTACTCTAAAACCATTAAACATATTCTTCTTATCATTTTCATGCACAATTTTGCAACAATCTTTTGAAAAATATACATTGTATCCTTTGTCGCATAATTGGCTAATGCTAAGCAGATTATGTTAGAGGTTTTCGACAAGCAACACGTCGGAAATCATAGTAGAGGCGGGATTACCTACACTACCTTTACCTAGTATTGCTCCGCGGTTGTTATCACCATAAGTTACATACCCTTTCTTCTTAGCCACAAAGTCTATGAATAAGGATATGTCTCCAGATATGTGTCTTGAGCACCCACTGTCGGGAACCCATCTTCTCTCGGTGGTCTAGACACATTTCACCTATCAAAACATAATTAGCACAAGGAGGTACCCAAGGGCATATTGGGTCCTAATAGGTTAGCGACAAAATGGTTGCGTTTGGGCAACCATTGGTAGATGCCTTTAGGAACAAGAAATTTCCTAAATCGACATTTACCAATGGAGTGGCCTTTCTTGCAACAATATAAGCATGCAAAATCGACTTTAGAATCACTTTTACTTGCTTGATCCCTAATTAAATATGCATATTTTTGGTATGGATTAATCATACTTTTTTCTAAAATCCTTTTTATCAATAGGAAATGTAATTTTAGGCTCAAGTGCCTTGTTTAATTTGGCCTTGAGGTTTCTAACCTCACCTTGCCAAATATGACAAGTATCACATCCAAAGTCAAAAGGATTTCTATTGTCCTTACAATCCGATTCATTGCCTTTCACAATGGAAGCCTTAAGGTCCTCTAATTTCTTTTCGGACTCTTTAACTTTGTGCTCTAAATACGTAAAAAAAAATTTATTAGAGGCAAGTTTCTTGAAGGCTTCAATTGCTTCATTGTGTAAAGAATTAAATGCGGTGTGTAATTCTGAATGTGATATATTTGAGGACTTATCATATTTAGAGTGACGTACCTGTTTTTTTTCTATTTTTCTGATGAGCGGAGAGGCATAGATTCACGGACTCTTCTTCATCACTAGAGCTTTCATCAGAGGAGGACGAGTCGTTGTCGCTTTCCCAAGCTATGTACGTTATCCTAGGCTTTGATGATTTCTTGTGTGACTTTGATGATTCCTTTTCCTTTCCCTTTTTGTTCATCGAACAGTCCGGTTTGTAGTGACCGGGCTTTCCACACTTGTAGCACGTCCCTCTAGTCTTTTTACCTTTTGAGTCATCATCCTTGGAGTACCTTGATTGTTTCCGGAAGTTTACCAAGTTCTTCTTGGAATGTTGGATGCCGTTCTTTCTCACGTAACGGTTATACCGTTTGACAAACAACCCCATATCTTTGCTCTTGTCCTCTTCTTCTTCGTCGCTTGAGGAATAATCACTTTGCTCTTTTGCTTGAGACTTCGAGGAGGAAGTCTTGAGAGCTATCAATTTCTTTTCACTCACCTTCATTTTGTCTTTCTTTTCCATCTTTTTGCGTTGGTCTAGGCTCAAAAGTACTTGTTCATGCTCTTGTAGTTTGCCAAACAATGTTGTCAAGTCTAATAAGGTAAGATCATGTGCTTCTTTGATGGCGGTCACTTTTGGCTGCCATTCCCTGTTAAGACATCTTAAGATCGTATTAGTAGCAACATCATTGGAAACAGGCCTACTAATGAATGTAAACGATTGATGAGATGAGTAAATCTCTTTTGCATGTCAGCAATGGTTTCCCCTTGCTCCATGAAAAAGAGATCGAACTCTTGTGTTAATGTGTTGATTCTAGCCAATTTAACATCGTTTGTCCCCTCATGGGCTATTTATAGTGAATCCCACATGACCTTAGCAGTAAGACAATGGGATACACGATAGTATTCATCTACACCTAATGAGGAGATTAAGATATTTTTGGCTTTCCAATCATAATTGTATTTTTTCTCATCGTTATCGGTCCATTGTGCTTCGGGATTAGGCACAACTACGTTATCCGCATTGGTCATAGTAATTTCTATTGGACCATTGAGGATAACGTTTCATATTTTTCTGTCTATGGAGTTTATATGCACCCGCATACAGTCTTTCCAATAACTATAATTTTCACCGTTAAAAACGGGAGCTCTATTGTACGCCCCTTTTGGTTCGTTAGCCATTTTCTATCTACGTTGTATTTGAAGCACATAATAACCGAAGCTCTAGATACCACTTGTTAGACTATGGCACGGATCTAGAAGGGGGGGGGGGGGTTGAATAGATCCCCAATTAAAATTTGAGTCGGCGCTACCAATTAAAAATTGGTTTTGAAAAATTGTTTTAAGTGCGGAAGCGGCCGAGGAAAATATAGTCTAAAACGAACGGTTATTGGAAAACCGGATATGCGTAAGCCTTTGGATTAATGACAATATGGAAAATAGAATCACAACACTAATCACACTTATCAATGATCTACTTCAGTTGTTAGGATTCCTAGTTCCAATAATTCAAAGAGCAAACCAAAACTAGATACACAAGTAAGATAATTTTGGTTCAAGCAATTTGTCAAACACTTGGTGTGCAAAACACTCCAAGTGATATTTATGTTGAGTAAGTGATTCCAACTAGCCTAGTACAATGTCTTATTGTACTTTGGAGTCAAAAATAGAGTTTTAACCTCTTACTCAATTGATATCACAATTTGACAATAGTGCTTATACAAAAATCACTTATTTTGAGCTATAACGTAAATGCTGAAAAATAGAGAAGACAAGTATTTGGTGAGGCAGTTCCCCCGTCGTCCTCGCTTCGGGGTACGTCTGCCCTCAATTCTAAAACTAGAATTGAGATAGATTTTATAGATATCACCTGTTGAATGTAACAGTTTATACAAGGATTGAGCAGCAAATATACAACAGAAATCTCAATGTTTTGAAAGTTGCTTTCACTCCTTGCCCCTTGATTCAAGATGAATCAAGTCCTCCGATTGTTGTTGATGGACCTCCGATTCCATCCACCTTATTGAATAACACGTTGTTGTTCAAACCTTCGGCTCAGGCTGATCTCAACAGCAACACATCGAACCCGAGATCTTCCCTTCAATATCACTGAATCCGCTACTAGACTTGTGAAGAATACCTCTTCACAATCACCTTCGCTCAGTTGACCCTTGATGAAGAATCTCGTCCAAAAAACCCCCAAAATTCAAACCAATCTTGGAGGGTAAAACCCCAACGGGTTTATTCAAGAAAGAACCTGTCACAAGCTTCAACCTGAACTTGATTCTCCAATCTAAGCTTAGAACCTTATCACCTTGAATCACTCACAATGCACTTCAAAAATGGTTGTGTGTAATTGAAATGTTGTGAGATGTTGAAGATGAAGATGATGAATCTTGGACACCTATTTCACTCTTTCTTGTTTTTGAACACATGAATCAAATATTATCAAATGTTAATATGACACAAGTGGTTAAACAAGTATATATAGTACCAACCCAATTATAGACATAACAGTATTTCAAATATAAGAGGGAATCATTTAAAAACAGGATTTCCGCGCGAACGATCGACCGCAGCAGGTCTGTGCGTCGACGCATGGCCTGTGTTTTTTGGAAATCTGGAAAATGCATCAGTATGCGTCGACCATACAATCGGCGTACGCTGACCCGTTGAAAACTATTTCCTTCATGCACCGACCCTATGGTCGACTCATGCCTTTATGCGCTGACCCGTTGGAAAATATTTCCTTCATGCGCCGACCCTATGGTCGACTCATTGCCTTTGTGCGCTGACCAGTGGAAAATGCTCTGATGCATGCGCCGACCCTATGGTCGACTCATGCCCTGCAAACCTGCAAAAATTCATCAGTTTGTGGTCTTTCATGCCTCTGGTCATGATTTCATTTTATGTACACATAGTATATTTATTACAACAGTTTTAAGACAAGTATAAAAGGATAAGGTAGGTGATACTTTGCATCTGTTTAGTAGATCTGGAGTTTATAATTTCCAATCTATCCAAGGCAAGGCTGTAATTTGTCATCATCGAAACCTGTATTGAACGATGTCTTGCAGACTTGTGTGATGTGTGGCGATTTGCCTCCACAATCTCCCCCTTTTTGATGATGACAACCTGTATACAACCAAAACAACCAATATGCAATGTATACACAAGCTCCCACTTTCTTTTATAATATAAGGCTGCAGAATAAACAACCATCAACTGTTGTTAATATCCTGACTTGGCTTTGGTGCTGGCTTGCTACATGTTCTTCTCCCCCTTTGACAACATCAAAAAGAGAAGGAGAACGCATCAATTAACAGAAAACATACAATAGGTGATAGTTAATTACCAAACTTCACACATAAGAATGATAATGAACAAAAGTAACTTGAATTAATAGATAATTAAGAGAACAATCCAAATAGGTGAATATTCAGGCAAACATAACACGGAAAAATGGAAAGTACACAGAAGAAACAAATATGCAACTATGAAACTAATATCCCCGACCCCGACCTCGGCCCCTCCCCCGGTATGTAGTATCGGGATTGCGGTAAGGATCCGAGAAGTCCAGAAATGCTTCTACGGACATGTTGAGGTGATGAAGAGAGTCGGTGATTTCCAGGTCTTGCCTTTCATGTGATTCAACAAGAGCTTCAAGACGGGCGTCCATCCGAGTCGAAAATGAATTTAACCTTTCATTTTGGGTACGAAGCTCAGCTTTAATCTACTCCATTTGCGTATCTTGACTCCTCATGAAGGTTTGTTAATCTAACTGCATGGACTGCAGCATATTAATTACTTCAGAGTTGTCCGATGGTTGAGGAGGTGATGAGTGTTGGGAAGGTTGATAGTCTTTAGGGTAGCCGTGATATGGGTCGTAGAATCTACCCAGGGTAGTTCAGCCTGTGTATTGCCATTCACCCCATCCCTGATTTGTATAACCTTCTTCTTGTTCTTCAGATGGAGCTGAATGCTGGAGCCAATCGGTATTTGGAGACGCATGTTGAACTGGTGATTGATGATAGTCTTGCGTCTCACATACAGGTTCTTGTACCTCTGCAGTTGTATTTTCTTCATCATCGTCCTGTTCGCCTTGTTCTTCACTTGATAATTTTGAAAGTCTACAGCATGCGTCGACCGTTGTCCTGTTTAGGTCGACTCATAACCTTCAAAAACCCAATTTTTCAGTTTCATATTATGCAGAATGCCACACTTGCCTATTTATCATGCTTATTCACCCTTTCACAATATAGTTTGCATTCAACACACATAGTATTAGCAGCAAAAGTCATAGACATATATAAGTACCATGATTGTCAAACGATATACTTAGTTTCAAGTCATGAATGTTTAGAGAGAGAGATATAAAGAGAGAGAGAAAGGAGCAATATCACCTGTATACCGACCACACTTGTTAACCACATATTTGTACTTGCAATAAAAGCTAAACTTGTTAGTAGTACAAAAGCATAGTTGTAAATAGATTAATTATGAACATAGTAATTGTTAAACCCGATCAGAAATGTCGAGAATACCAAGTTCTCGACGGATATGAAAGAATGGCTCAGTGGCTAGCGGCTTTGTGAAAACGTCCGCTAGTTGGTTTTTGGTATCAACGTGTTCAAAGACAGCGTCACCCTTCTCTACATGGTCCCTCAGAAAATGGTGTCGAATTTCTATGTGTTTGCTACGCGAATGTAACACCGAATTTTTGGTAAGATTTATAGCATTGGTGTTGTCACAAAATATTGGAACACGTTCTAGCTTCAAATTGAAGTCCAATAGTTGTTGTTTAAGCCATAGGACTTGCGCACAACAACTACCGACGGCTACGTATTCCGCTTCGGCGGTTGACAGAGCAACGGAAACTTGTTTCTTGCTATGCCAACTGACCAAGGAATTTGAAAATAGGTGACACGTACCGCTGGTGCTTTTCCTATCTGATTTGCAACCGACAAAATCGGAATCGGAGAAGCCTACCAATGAACAATCATTACCTTTGGAATACCACAGTCCATATTTCGGAGTACCAGATAGGTATCGAAGTATGCGTTTGACAGATTTTAGGAGGGATTCCTTCGGACATGATTGGTATCTGGCGCACATACGCTAAACATAATGTCGGGACGAGAAGCAGTAAGATAGAGAAGCGAGCCAATCATACCTCTGTACCTTTTTACCTCAACATTCTTACCACTTTCATCTTTACTCATATTTACACATGTTGGCATAGGAGTGTCTATGGCTTTTGAATTTGCCATGTCAAATCTCTTGAGAAGCTCCAAACAATATTTTGTTTGGCTCACGAATGTTCCTTCCTTCAGTTGCTTGATTTTCCAACTGAGAAAGTATGTGAGTTCACCCATCATACTCATCTCGAATTCTCCCTACATAAGCTCAGCAAAGTCTCTTACGAGATTCATGTTAGTGGATCCAAATATGATATCGTCAACATAAATTTTTACAAGAATTAAGTGTTTTCCTTGACGTTTAATGAAGAGAGTAGTACCAACCTTTCCTCTTGAGTAGCCTTGATCAAGTAAAAATTTGCTTAGTCTCTCATACCAAGCTCTAAGAGCTTGTTTGAGACCGTATAAAGCTCTTTTCAGTTTGTAGACATGATCAGGATACTCATGAGACTCAAAACCAGGTGGTTGAGCAACATAGACTTCTTCATTTATGAACCCGTTAAGGAACGCACTTTTGACGTCCATTTGAAATAACTTAAAATCCTTCGCACAAGCGAAAGCAAGTAAAATGCGTATAGCCTCGAGTCGGGCAACCAGTGCATAAGGTTCCTCATAGTCGATGCCTTCCTCTTGGTTATACCCTTGCGCGAATAACCGCGCCTTGTTGCGAGTTATTACTCCGTTCTCGTCCAGTTTATTTCTAAACACCCATCGGGTGCCGATTACTCGATGACCTCGCGGAGGAGGGACAAGGTCCCAAACCTCATTTCTAGTGAACTGATTCAGTTCCTCCTGCATTGACAAAAACCAGTGTTCATCGAGTAGGGATTCCTTAGGGTTTTTAGGTTCCATTTGTGAAACGAATGCGAAGTGATAACAGAAATTACTTAGCTTCGATCGAGTTGTTACACCCTTTGTGATGTCTCCGAGAATGTTTTCAATTGGATGGTCTTTAGATGACTTCCAAGCTTGAGGGAGATCATCGTTTGGAGGCGGATGAACTTCCTCTGTTACATCATGGTGTACATCCTTATCCTCCTCAACTTTGACTTTGTCAGGTTGATCAATCCCCGTCTCGCCACTTTTGAGTATGTCTTTTGTGCATGTACCTGCACCATGAACAACACTATCCTTTCCGACATTTCTCGGATAGAACTCATCAAAAGTAACATGCACAGACTCTTCTACAGCAAGTAATCGTTTATTATATATTCTATATGCTTTACTTGATTGAGAGTATCCGAGGAAGATACCTTCATCGACTTTGGAATCAAATTTGCCCAAGTTTTCCTTTCTATTGTTTAATACAAAACATTTGCATCCAAACACATGCAAGTGAGAAACATTTGACTTTCGCCCTTTTAAAAGTTCATACGGTGTTTTATTTAGAATGGGGCGAATAAGCACCCTATTCAAAACATAACACGCCATACTAATGGCGTCGGCCCAAAAATATTTCGGTAAACCACTTTCGTTAATCATTGTTCTTCCCAATTCTTCTAAAATACGGTTTTTACGCTCCACAATCCCGTTTTGTTGAGGGGTGCGTGGAGCGGAGAAGTTATAATCTATACCATGGTTACCGCAATATTCTTCAAATAAGTGATTTTCAAACTCACCTCCATGGTCTCTTCTAATTGACACTATGTTTGTATTTAACTTATTTTGGGAAAGCTTAGCAAACTTTTCAAAAGCGGCAAATGTATCACTTTTACTTACTAAAAAGATGGTCCAACAAAACATAGAAAAGTCGTCCACTATTACGAACCCGTAATAGTTTCCTCCTACACTTTTGATCCTAGACGGCCCAAACAAGTCCATATGAAGAAGTTCAAGAGGTCTCGTTGTTGAAATTATCTTTTTGGATTTAAATGAGATCCTCGTTTGCTTCCCTTTTTGACAAGCATCACAAAGGTGATCCTTGGTGAACTTTATTTTGGGAAGTCCTAAAACTAGGTCTTTTGAGACTACCTTATTGAGTAAGTCAAAGTTAACATGCGCTAAACGCCTATGCCATAGCCATGAGTCTTCACTCATAGTTATGAGGCATTTGTCGCTTGTTAACGATACTTCATTTAAGTCAAGCATATATACGTTGTTTACTCTAAAACCATTAAACATATTCTTCTTATCATTTTCATGCACAATTTTGCAACAATTTTTTTAAAAAGATACATTGTATCCTTTGTCGCATAATTGGCTAATGCTAAGCAGATTATGTTAGAGGTTTTCGACAAGCAACACGTCGGAAATCATAGTAGAGGCTGGATTACCTACACTACATTTACCTAGTATTGCTCCGCGGTTGTTATCACCATAAGTTACATACCCTTTCTTCTTAGCCATAAAGTCTATGAATAAGGATATGTCTCCAGACATGTGTCTTGAGCACCCACTGTCGAGAACCCATCTTCTCTCGGTGGTCTCGACACATTTCACCTATCAAAACATAATTAGCACAAGGAGGTACCCAATGGCATATTGGGTCCTAATAGGTTAGCGACAAAATGGTTGCGTTTGGGAAACCATTGGTAGATGCCTTTAGGAACAAGAAATTTCCTAAATCGGCATTTACCAATGGAGTGGCCTTTCTTGCAACAATATAAGCATGCAAAATCGACTTTAGAATCACTTTTACTTGCGTGATCCCTAATTACATATGCATATTTTTGGTATGGATTAATCATACTTTTTCTAAAATCCTTTTTATCAATAGCAAATGTAATTTTAGGCTCAAGTGCCTTGTTTAATTTGGCCTTGAGGTTTCTAACCTCACCTTGCCAAATATGACAAGTATCACATCCAAAGTCGAAAGAATTTCTATTGTCCTTACAATCCGATTCATTGCCTTTCACAATGGAAGCCTTAAGGTCCTCTAATTTCTTTCGGACTCTTTAACTTTGTGCTCTAAATACGTAAAAATTCTTTTATTAGAGGCAAGTTTCTTGAAGGCTTCAATTGCTTCATTGTGTAAAGCATTAAATGCGGTGTGTAATTCTGAATGCGACATATTTGAGGACTTATCATATTTAGAGTGACGTACCTGTTTTTTTTATTTTTCTGATGAGCGGAGAGGCATAGATTCACATACTCTTCTTCATCACTAGAGCTTTCATCAGAGGAGGACGAGTCGCTGTCGCTTTCCCAAGTTATGTATGCTCTCCTAGGCTTTGATGATTTCTTGTGTGACTTTGATGATTCCTTTTCCTTTCCCTTTTTGTTTATCGGACAGTCCGGTTTCTAGTGACCGGGCTTTCCACACTTGTAGCACGTCCCTCTAGTCTTTTTACCTTTTGAGTCATCATCCTTGGAGTACCTCGATTGTTTCCGGAAGTTTACCAAGTTCTTCTCGGAATGTTGGATGTCGTTCTTTCTTACGTAACGGTTATACCGTTTAACAAACAACCCCATATCTTCGCTCTTGTCCTCTTCTTCTTTGTCGCTTGAGGAATAATCACTTTGCTCTTTTGCTTGAGACTTCGAGGAGGAAGTCTTGAGAGCTATCAATTTCTTTTCACTCACCTTCGTTTTGTCTTTCTTTTCCATCTTTTTGCGTTGGTCTAGGCTCAGGAGTACCTGTTCATGCTCTTGTAGTTTGCCAAACAATGTTGTCAAGTCTAATAAGGTAAGATCATGCGCTTCTTTGATGGCGGTCACTTTTGGCTGCCATTCTCTGTTAAGACATCTTAAGATCTTATTAGTAGCAACATCATTGGAAACAGGCCTACCTAATGAATGTAAACGATTGATGAGATGAGTAAATCTCTTTTGCATGTCAGCAATGGTTTCCCCTTGCTCCATGAAAAAGAGATCGAACTCTTGTGTTAATGTGTTGATTCTAGCCAATTTAACATCGTTTGTCCCCTCATGGGCTATTTGTAGTGAATCCCACATGGCCTTAGCAGTAAGACAATGGGATACACGATAGTATTCATCTACACCTAATGAGGAGATTAAGATATTTTTGGCTTTCCAATCATAATTGTATTTTTTTCTCATCGTCATCGGTCCATTGTGCTTTGGGCTTAGGCACAACTACGTTATCCGCATTGGTCATAGTAATTTCTATTGGACCATTGAGGATAACGTTCCATATTTTTCTGTCTATGGAATTTATATGCACCCGCATACAGTCTTTCCAATAACTATAATTTTCACCGTTAAAAACGGGAGCTCTATTGTACGCCCCTTTTGGTTCGTTAGCCATTTTCTATCTACGTTGTATTTGAAGCACCGAATAACTGGAGCTCTAGATACCACTTGTTAGACTATGGCACGGATCTAGAAGGGGGGTTGAATAGATCCCTAATTAAAATTTGAGTCGGCGCTACCAATTAAAAATTGGTTTTGAAAATTTGTTTTAAGTGCAGAAGCGGCCGAGGAAAATATAGTCTAAAACGAACGGTTATTGGAAAACCGGATATGCGTAAGCCTTTGGATTAATGACAATATGGAAAATAGAATCACAACACTAATCACACTTATCAATGATCTACTTCAGTTGTTAGGATTCCTAGTTCCAATGATTCAAAGAGCAAACCAAAACTAGATACACAAGTAAGATAATTTTGGTTCAAGCAATATGTCAAACACTTAGTGTGCAAAACACTCCAAGTGATATTTATGTTGAGTTAGTGATTCCAACTAGCCTAGTACAATGTCTTATTGTACTTTGGAGTCAAAAACAGAGTTTTAACCTCTTACTCAATTGATATCACAATTTGACAATAGTGCTTATACAAAAATCACTTATTTTGAGCTATAACGTAAATGCTAAAAAATAGAGAAGACAAGTATTTGGTGAGGCAGTTCCCCCGTCGTCCTCGCTTCGGGATACGTCTGCCCTCAATTCTAAAACTAGAATTGAGATAGATTTTATAGATATCACCTGTTGAATGTAACAGTTTATACAAGGATTGAGCAGCAAATATACAACAAAAATCTCAATGTGTTGAAAGTTGCTTTCACTCCTTGCCCCTTGATTCAAGATGAATTAAGTCCTCCGATTGTTGTTGATGGACCTCTGATTCCAGCCACCTTATTGAATAACACGTTGTTGTTCAAACCTTCGGCTCCGGCTGATCTCAACAGCAACACATCGAACCCGAGATCTTCCCTTCAATATCACTGAATCCGCTACTAGACTTGTGAAGAACACCTCTTCACAATCACCTTCGCTCAGTTGACCCTTGATGAAGAATCTCGTCCAAAAAACCCCTAAAATTCAAACCAATCTTGGAGGGTAAAACCCCAACGGTTTTATTCAAGAAAGAACCTGTCACAAGCTTCATCCCGAACTTGATTCTCCAATCTAAGCTCCGAACCTTATCACCTTGAATCACTCACAATGCACTTCAAAAATGGTTGTGTGTAATTGAAATGTTGTGAGATGTTGAAGATGAAGATGATGAATCTTGGACACCTATTTCACTCTTTCTTGTTTTAGAACACATGAATCAAATATTATCAAATGTTAATATGACACAAGTGGTTAAACAAGTATATATAATACCAACCCAATTATAGACATAACAGTATTTCAAATATAAGAGGGAATCATTTAAAAACAAGATTTCCGCGCGAACGGTCGACCGCAGCAGGTCTGTGCGTCGACGCATGGCCTGTGTTTTTTGGAAATCTGGAAAATGCATCAGTATGCGTCGACCATACAGTCGGCGTGCGCTGACCCGTTGAAAACTATTTCCTTCATGCGCCGACCCTATGGTCGACTCATGCCTTTATGCGTTGACCCGTTGGAAAATATTTCCGTCATGCGCCGACCCTATGGTCGACTTATTGCCTTTGTGCGCTGACCAGTGGAAAAGTGCTCTGATGCATGCGCCGACCCTATGGTCGACTCATGCCCTGCAAACCTGCAAAAATTCATCAGTTTGTGGTCTTTCATGCCTCCGGTCATGATTGCATTTTATCTACACATAGTATATTTATTACAACAGTTTTAAGACAAGTATAAAATGATATGGTAGGTGATACTTTGCATCTGTTTAGTAGATCTGGAGTTTATAATTTCCAATCTATCCAAGGCAAGGTTGTAATTTGTCATCATCGAAACCTGTATTGAACGATGTCTTGCAGACTTGTGTGATGTGTGGTGATTTACCTCCACAGTCTTATCCAGAGTTGTTTGAATCAGGTAACATTTTCGAGGACGAAAATTCTTGAAGTGGGGGAGGGTTGTGTAATACCCCAAATTTTACCCTCAGATTAGTCGATTCATTCAGCATGACATCCCATTTTTTTGCATCCGCTAACCATTAACAGGTTACGTAGTTCGTTTGTTTTGCAGGAATTACATCAGGTGTGCTTTAACTGTGAAAAGGGCAAAATGGCAATTTGTGCATTATTTACTGACGGTTTTTGAGGATGAGTTGTTACCAGGTTTCTCCGGAATAATTAAAAACCTCCATCTCCGAATTCTTTATTTTAAGGATAAACAGAAATTTACAGTGAATTTTGGCATCGGGGTTTTCAAGATACAGTAATTTGTTCAGGAATCGAGACTGGGTCGTCAGCGGGTTTCAGGGCCTTTGTTTAGTGGCGTGGGGCTGATTATGTTGAGAAGCAGTGGGATTTTGTTTTGACTCGAGCCGGAAATTACTACGCAAGATTAAATCATGATTTCTAGCCGGCTCAGCTCAGGATATTTGCGTCCAATCATCGAAGAGACACGTTGGATCTTTTAGTACGGGGTTTAGTTCTGTTATTACCGTAATTGGATTTCTCTGCTTTTGCTGTTTTACTTCATTTGAGGCCCGTACCGCTTCTATCATCAGGTCCGATTTCGTTTAGGAAAATTATTTAACTGCAATTGAATGGCATGCCAGTATTAAGTGGAATGGCGTATTCGGAATGATAATTTGACTCAGATATTTATTGTGGGACATATTTGTACGAGTTTCGTCGTTGAAATTAATGCAATTGAGGAAGTTTAATTGATTAATTTTCTTTAGTCAGTTGAAATTAGCCGGAGGCGCTCAATCATTTGATCGGATGCTTGTGTAAGGAACTCGTTCGGTTCGGAATGTTGGAAAAGAAAAAAAGCAGACAAGTATTTTGGATGAAAAAAATAGTGTGAACATTTTTTATTCATATTTATTTTATTTTATTACAATTTACAAAAAGGAATTTAAGTTACATTTATTTTATTCTAAAAAATTCCTAATATCCTAAAGAGTTCTTCCGAGTATGTTTCGCGCCCGATTCTCCAAGACTCGACTTTTCATACCTGCACATGAAATAGTCAAAAAAACCAAAACAGAAAAGCAGAGTAAAAAAAAGATGTGTTAGAAAATATGTTGACACCCTCAGAAAAGTCATCATCGGGTGTCGGAAGGGCACGACAATTGTCGCAGCCGAACTCCCATTTCCGACCTCGACACCGGTTCTAGACCAATAGTATCTGTTTTACTTTGGGACAGCCGAGAAAGAGAGATAAAAAGAAGCACTTTGCGCCGAAAATTGGTTCTATACCAAAAAAGTGATTCTGAGCAAAAAAACGGATTTTTAGCCAAACAGGTCGTTAAACGCAATATCCAGAATCCGTATCCATTCCATCAAGTAAAAAAACTGGATACTCAAACATATCAAATTGAAAATCCAGAATCCAATAAAGAACACAATCCATCTCTATCAAGTAAACCTTTGGATATCCATCCAAACCAAATCCGGATTATTGCAAAAACCGAAAATCCAAATCAGATGTCCAAGCGAACCAGATCCGAATCTGACAGCCCACAGAAAATCGTTAATGCGTCCAAGTCCCAGATGGAAACAAACAAGCATTATTACCGTCATTAAACTTCCGAAATGGAAGAAGATAGTTGTTAAGAACAACAATATCAAACACTGTCAAAAACAGAAATCTAAGTTATTAAATTTCCAAAACCAACACGGAACATGTCGAGACATGTCCATCCCAAAACGGAAACAACTTTAAGACTTTCAAAACCTGTTCCAAAGCAAGAAATAGTATAAGAAGGACAAAAAAAATCATGAGTTTGGGACGGAAAAAAAAAAGAATCACGGTGAAACCATAACCGAAAAACAGATCCGAAAATCATCCAAGAAAAGCAACGAAAAATTAGAGTAGTTTCAAACGAAGCCAACCATCGTAAAACCGTCAACCGCCGTCACAAAAACCCAACTGGACTCAGAACAATCATCATCGTCCATACTCTAGTCAAAACCGTGAGCATCAAATAACCATTGTTATTTCTTTTGTTTTCAATTTCATTTGTTTTTCAAGACATAGGAGAAGAGCTTCGTAACAAAGAGGGAAGCTAAGAATAGAGAAGAAGATAACATGCACAGTAAAACATAGAAGAAGAGACGTTCGAAATAAAGGAGAGGAAATATTTTTTTTCTCAGAGAAAGTTTTGGAGGGGGGCCGCCGCGGTTCACATTGAGGAGTTGGGGTTTCCAAAACCCTACTCCTTCCCCTTTATATACACCGGGTCGGGTCTGGGTGTGATGACCCAGCCCGACCCAAACCTCTTCATTTTATTTTGCCCATATTATTTATTTATTTCCTGTTTACATTTCATTTTGTAATTTGTAATAATTAATAATAATAATAATAATACTAACAACTAACAACACTAACATAACCATTAAAATAAAATAATAAAAAAACGAAAATAATTTTTATGTAAATATTTAAAAACGAATTTTAATATAAAAATAAATAAATAAGAATAATAATAAAAATAAAAATATTAATTCTATTCCAATTCAAGTTTTTCTTACAATTATTAAAAATAAGTATATAAATAGGGATGTTTTAGCTTTTATCTCATTTTTTTGTTTTGCTTTATTTATTAAAAATTAAAAGAATAATAATAATAACAAAATTTCATTTAAAATTTAAAATTAGTTTAATAATCTATTTGATTTAGTTTATTTCAACCTTTTAGAGTTTTTTTAGTTAATTAAGTTGTTTTAAAATAAATAAATCATTTAGTCTAGTTCTTCTTATCAATTTAATTCAATTAATAAAAATAACTTTTAATTCAAACTTATGTTCTAAATCTTAATAAAAATCACAAATAAATAATTTTAAAATCAATTAGGATAATACTTTTATTAACTTAGTTATGATCCAATTATAATTTTTCGCAAGTATTTCACAAAATTCTTAAGAATGAACAAAAACAACTAATCTCTAACTACTTAAACTAAAAAGAAAGAAAACAATCTAACCACTCTAATATCTCATGTTACCTACTTATTCATATCATCCATTATCATCATCTATACGTCATTTACATTTTCCACTTTATTTTACCGATTTTTTTCCTCCGAAGGAAAGGTTTACATATTTGACCACCGAGTCAA
Organism: Lathyrus sativus; assembly: GCA_963859935.3. NCBI lineage: Eukaryota > Viridiplantae > Streptophyta > Magnoliopsida > Fabales > Fabaceae > Lathyrus > Lathyrus sativus. The sequence goes on along the minus strand of OZ012738.1, from coordinate 115,129,072 downwards.
TACCTCACCTTCACCCCACCTTAAACCTTAAAACTTTGAGTCGCCGTACTCATGCTTAGGCGTCCCTCCGTGGACATACATCCTTTACACCTAGCCTTAGGATCAGGAGGCTCCGTACTCCATATAAGTTTCCCGCCGTGGAATACTTATCTCACACCCTTTTAACTAAACCTTATAACGTAGAAAATAGGAGTCCTTGCACTCCAAAATAAGCGCTTCTCTATGAACGTTTATTTTCCCCTGGAACCTTGACCATAGTCAAGAAGTTCCTCATCTCCTTCTGTAAGGGGAACTACAAATACTCTGATTCCATCCCCTACCCAAGATACGTAGGCACAAGATGCGAGTCTTGGCGAGTATACTTAGGACTAACCCCTTGGGTTTTTCTCTTCACCCTTAACCCTTAGCATAACCTTAAGCAGATAGCTATAGCAATAGCACATTTTAAAACAAGAGGTTCCTGTAGAGTACTACAGAGGTTTAGGATGCTAATACCTTCCCTAAATTTAACAAACCCCCGAACTTTAAATCTCTCCTCGCATCGTGTTTACGATGCAAAATAGGTTTTTCCTTCCTTTAACCTTTCCTTCGGATAAATCAAAGACCGGATGTAAATGAATTAAGATTCAAGTTAATCAATAGCTTGACATCCAAATTTCACCGCAACAGAAAATGGCGACTTCACTGGGGAGTGTTCAGTGGGTTCCCCTAACTTGTTTATTATTTGTTATATACTTGCTTATTTGTTTATCTGTTTATTTTATTGCTTTTGAGATGATCCTTGAGTGGTGAGACAAATTCCTACACCCGGACTTGAGTGAACTTAAGACAGGATTGTGATACATTCGACGAGGCTTATAGGGAGTGAGTCCCGACCAAGTTGACTCGAGAATCACCGCTCAGTTGAGACCCTTTCGAAAATGGTTCGGTTGAACGAGTATAGTCGTGAAAACTTTAACTATTGTCGATTGGAGTCGGTGATACTGAGGACCGTAGTTACCTAAACACCACTTTGGCATGTATTAGGACGTAGTGCGAGACTATGAGGGAGTAGTCCCAAAATAGTGCTACGTGATACTACACTCAAAAGAAGTTCTCTTGAGAATATTATTAACCCTCGAGTTAGTTGGGAAGTTGATAATATCCGAAGGATGGGCTAATGACTTTGGGGACCTCTTTAGAACCTTGTTCTGCAGGTACAATTAACCTATAGTACATACCTTTTGGGATGGGTAGACCTTAACTCCACTCATTGTTCCTCTAACCTAGGACTTTTGTTGTTTGTGTGTATTTGTGCATGGCATTCATAAAACATCATTCCTAGTTTCAAGGAATTCAACAGTCCTTTGCAAATTCAAAAGCCCTACATTTTTAAAGTTTAAAACCTTTTCCCAACTTTCCTAAAAATGTTTGCAATCAACCGTTGAAATTCTTGAAACCATTGCATAGCATTAGCATCACATTTTTGCATTGCATTTTCCCCCCGGTTTCTCATTTCTAGTTGTCTTTATCTTCCAGTGTTCCTTTGGATCGTCAAGCTGATTCCTCGACACAAATATCAGACTAGAGCTAACCTTAGACGCAAGATGTCAGAACAAGAGGAGCATAATGCGGAAGTCCGAATGGAGATCGATGAGTTGAAAGCAGGCATGACTAGGCTTACCGAGATGCTTCAAGTACTGATTGCCAGAGGAGAACCACCTCAGAGGACCGTCATTCCGGAAGTTTCAAGTGCTGATCTATCTCCTGTTTCATTGTCACCCTCTACTTGGCCGGAGTTTGGTTTACCTCCTAACTACTCTCCACCTATTTCATCTGCTGCTACAATTGGTCAGACTGTCTGACCGGTTTTTCAAGCTCCTGTCTTTACCGAGGCCAGACCTATGGTCCACACTGTTAATCAGACTGTCCAAGCTCCCTTTGAGAATTCTCCCTATGAGTACAATGCTGCTCATGCTCAAGAGGACAACCAGGAAGATTTTGTTGAGCCTGAGATTACCCGTGAACAATTTCAGATCATAAATAAGAGACTCCAAGCCGTCGAAGGTACTGATTTCTTCAACGTTGATGCCGACAATATGTGCCTAGTTTCTGGTCTCGTTTTGCCTTCTAAGTTCAAGACTCCTGAGTTTGTGAAGTATCAAGGTCACTCATGTCCAAGAGCCCATCTAGTCATGTACTTCCGAAAGATGGCGGCATACACCAACAATCAAAAGCTTCTCATCCATTGCTTTCAGGATAGTCTGAGTGGTGTTTCTCTCAAATGGTATATGAACTTAGAGCATAACAGTGTCCACAGCTTCCAGAATCTCGGTAATGCTTTTATGAGGCAGTACAAATACAATTTAGACATGGCTCCTGATCGCCATCAGCTACAAAGTATGTCTCAGAAAGAAAAAGAGTTGTTCAAGGAGTATGCTCAACGTTGGAGGGAGTTAGCCTCTCAAGTTGAATCCCTTATAGTAGAGAAGGAACTGACAGGAATGTTCATGGATACTTTGTCTCCTTTCTATTGGGAAAAGATGATTGGAAGTGTCTCTTCAAGCTTTACAGATCTGGTGACTATTGGCCAAAGGATAGAAGAGGGTTTGAAAAATAGTAAGGTATCCAAAGCTGCCGAATCTTCTAATGGGGCAAAGAAATCCTATGGGAATTTCCAGATGAAGAAGGAGGAACAGACCAATGCTGTCATGACTGAATCAAGAAAGCCTCGCCATGGACCTCAACCTGTTGTTGCTCCACAGCCAGCTCAGACTCCTCGACGTCCAGTTATTAGGCAGGACCAGTCTCGAAATAGGAACCAATTTGATCCTATTCTCATGACTTATACTGAACTTTATCCTTACCTAGTTCAACGAGGGCTGATTACTATAAGGGATTTACCACCTCCTCCAGTTGGATTCAGGACTGATTTCCAGTGTGCTTTTCATGAGGGTGCCTTAGGCCATGACCTGGAGCATTGTTTCACACTAAAAGCTAGAGTGTGTGAGCTGATTAGAGATGGAACACTGGATTTTGCAGATAATCCTCCAAATGTCCAGAAGAATCCTTTGCCATTGCATCAGAAGTAAAAATTCAGACAGTACTGATTCAGTCACTAGGCTTTTTTTTCTCGTTGTTTGCATTTTCCTTATTTTTATTAGTTGTTTGCTTCCAAATTATGTTTGTACTTTTACATTAATGAACTGAGCATTGCAACTTTCGATTTCAATTCATCTTTGTCTTTTATTTGCATCTTTATGCTTTATCTTTTAAATATTTACTTCTTGTCCAAATTTTTGATATGCAAAGATTGGAGGGAGGATGACGAAAACGTTATACCCATAACAGTTGTCAGTGTGTTTTCAATCAAAATTTGTTGATGATGTAAGGCATTGTTTCAACTCCTAAACACTGGAGAAATAAGGAAGTTAATCCCTTGTCACCCACTTTGAGCCTAGAAGTTGGAGCGTTTTCTTCCTTTACAAAACAACCGAAATCTTAACCTGGGACATGGGTAGTTCTCAGTTAACTTGGTTATATGTTCATACAATACACCATTCATATAAATGTTCCATTCACAAATTTTACTTCGCACATAGCAAGTAAGTGTCAAAGATGTTTTCCAAGCAAAAAGTCGCTGATGGTTCACCGTAATCATTAAAGTCAAGCAGTCATTTTCTTTCAAAAATAAAAAAAATAATAAAACAAGCCCGCTAAGTCAAAACCTATGAAGGAGACTTAGGCAAAACATGGGGCATCCCGCTGACTGTGTGCTTTAAAAGAAACAGTACAGGCAAAAGTTAGGGATAATACAAATAGGAGATCTTTAAAGCCTTACCTTGAAAATCCTCATTGGCAAGACAACCAGATATTATAGGGAAGTGGTGGCTGCCTTTTCATAGGTCCATTGACTCCTGAACCATCATTGCTACCATCAGTGCAATTCCTAACCTATAGGAGCCTGAATGCATAATGAGTTAACTGAGCATAGGACTGAAGATATTCACGTAGATTGGGTGGGTACAATAAATTTTGAGCATTTATCCTTTGTTTCATAAACCGTGAACCAGACCACGTTACAACCCTCAAAAGACCAAATTGAAGCAAGGTTATTTTGAAAGCATACTACAGCAAGGTTGCGTAAGCTGACTCCAAAAGATCTTTGTGAATCATTTATTTTGGCAATACACTTTTATTTTAAACCTTGAGCATCCTGAACCACCGTGTTCTGACTAACGACTCATTTTTTTTTATATTCAAAAATAATTTCGACCTCAAAAGTTGCATGAACTTTGCATTACCATGTTGGTATGAATATTTTTGTTTGCAAACTGGCTTTTCCTCTAAGGAATTTTCAAACAATGAGAAACCTGGTCGGTGATCCTATCAGGGGGAAAATTCCTTCCACATCCTGTTTAAGAATCAATTAAAGTTTTGGTCAAGGCAAGGTATTCTCAGATTTGGTTTATCCCAAAGATCTTTCAAGACTCAGACTAGGGCAAGCTTTCGAGAGTACAGTAAAACAATCATTTTCACGAATCATACAAGCTGAAGTAATCTGGGGCAGTCTACTTGAAGAATCCCCAAGCAGCTATTCACCCTTCCTACAGGGACTATCAACTTGATACAGTTAGCAGAATGACAGTGACATATGTGTTGAGGAATCAGTCTCCCAATTTTGTCATCTCATCAAAAGAGTTGAGCCTTGTCATCGGCATCTGCATTTACATTTGATCATATATCATAGCGTAGTTCATATACATATACATGTCATGAGTGTTTCATCCTCATTTGCATTTCTCCCGAGGTCGTGTTTTATCCGCGTCTTACCTTGTGGTCAAAGTCCAATTTACTTGGCACCTATCAACAATTTTGTGTCGTGTCTATCTGATGTTCTTCCAGATATGACATGTCTCCTACCCGATGTTTCTCCGGTTAGTTTTTCTCTTTCTGACATTTTCCAGTTGGAGTTTACGTTCTGACGTTCTTCCAGAACCCCTTTTGTTGGCTATCTGATGTTCTTCCAGATATGTCTTCGAATTTCTCCCGTACATTTAGTGTTTCCCTAAATGTTTTGGGTATACCTTCAGAGACTTTGACTTCATCTCATGCTCTTATAGATGTTGTCATTTTATGCAGCCCAGAATTTATTCGATGTTCTTCCGAGTGTCTTGGTTGTGTTTCAAAGTTCATTCGACATTCTTCCGAATGCCTTTGATTTTAGTTTCTGTTCCCTGAGTTCATTCGATGTTCTTCCGAGTGTCTTGGTTATGTTTCAAAGTTCATTCGATGTTCTTCCGATTGACTTTGATGCTTGCTTTTTTTTCCGGAGTGTGTTCGATGTTCTTCCGAATATCTTTGGTGTTTCCTCGAGTTCATTCAATGTTCTTCCGAGTGTCTTAGGTGTGTTTCAGAGTTCATTCGATGTTTTTGGATGTTTCTGATGTTGTTTTTTACCCTGTATATTTTCTACGGATTCCCGAAAATTCCGTTCGATTCTGTCACGAGGGAAAGTTTACAGAAGCTCGGATGTTATTCTTTGCTCAATGCTCCAGTATTCTATAATCGATCTTGCAGTCGTGTAGATCCAGTTTTACTTTTGATCTTAGAGTATCATCCGGTCACGCCTGAACCTGTTGATTAGTTACTCTCAGATATTCCCCGGTGTGGCTTGTTCGTCGCGTCAGTCCCCAGTGTATTTCCTCGTTGCATCGTCCCCTGTAACGTTGTTTCGTCTGCATCCGTGCATTTTTTATTTTCATCATACGCATCATGTTAGATTCATGGCATTGGAAGTATTTTAGTTTGTTCTTTTTTGTCCATATCATTGCATAGCGCGGTGTCTAAGAGAAAAATTTTCGGTTATCTGTATTCAAATCCCTCCACCATGATTTCTCGAGTCTCCGCTGCTCAAATCATCCGGTGTAGTTATTTAAATAGGGGCAACTGTAATACCCCAAATTTTACCCTCAGATTAGTCGATTCATTCAGCATGACATCCCATTTTTTTGCATCCGCTAACCATTAATAGGTTACGTAGTCCGTTTGTTTTGCAGGAATTACATCAGGTGTGCTTTAACTGTGAAAAGGGCAAAATGGTAATTTGTGCATTATTTACTGACGGTTTTTGAGGATGAGCTGTTACCAGGTTTCTTCGGAATAATTAAAAACCTCCATCTCCGAATTCTTTATTTTAAGGATAAACAGAAATTTACAGTGAATTTTGGCATCGGGGTTTTCAAGATACAGTAATTTGTTCAGGAATCGAGATTGGGTCGTCAGCGGGTTTCAGGGCCTTTGTTTAATAGCGTGGGGCTGATTATGTTGAGAAGCAGTGGAATTTTGTTTCGACTCGAGCCGGAAATTACTACGCAAGATTAAATCATGATTTCTAGCCGGCTCAGCTCAGGATATTTGTGTTCAATCATCGAAGAGACACGTTGGATCTTTTAGTACGGGGTTTAGTTTTGTTATTACCGTAATTGGATTTCTCTGCTTTTGCTGTTTTACTTCATTTGAGGCCCGTACCCCTTCTATCATCAGGTCCGATTTCATTTGGGAAAATTATTTAACTGCAATTGAATGGCATGCCAGTATTAAGTGGAATGGCGTATTCGGAATGATAATTTGACTCAGATATTTATTTTGGGACATATTTATACGAGTTTCATCGTTGAAATTAATGCAATTGAGGAAGTTTAATTGATTAATTTTCTTTAGTCAGTTGAAGTTAGCCAGAGGCGCTCAGTCATTTGATCGGATGCTTGTGTAAGGAACTCGTTCGGTTCGGAATGTTGGAAAAGAAAAAAAGCAGACAAGTATTTTGGATGAAAAAAATAGTGTGAACATTTTTTATTCATATTTATTTTATTTTATTACAATTTACAAAAAGGAATTTAAGTTACATTTATTTTATTCTAAAAAATTCCTAATATCCTAAAGAGTTCTTCCGAGTATGTTTCGCGCCCGATTCTCCAAGACTCGACTTTTCATACCTGCACATGAAATAGTCAGAAAAACCAAAACAGAAAAGCAGAGTAAAAAAAAGATGTGTTAGAAAATATGTTGACACCCTCAGAAAAGTCTTCATCGGGTGTCGGGAGGGCACGACAATTGCCGCAGCCGAACTCCCATTTCCGACTTCGACATTGGCGCCAGACCAATAGTATCTGTTCTACTTTGGGACAGCCGAGAAAGAGAGATAAAAAGAAAAATTTTGCGTCGAAAAAGTGATTCTGAGCAAAAAAACGGATTTTTAGCCAAACAGGTCGTTAAACGCAATATCCAGAATCCGTATCCATTCCATCAAGTAAAAAAATTGGATACTCAAACAGATCAAATTGAAAATCCAGAATCCAATAAAGAACACAATCCATCTCTATCAAGTAAACCTTTGGATATCCAGCCAAACCAAATCTGGATTATTGCAAAAACCGAAAATCCAAATCAAATGTCCAAGCGAACCAGATCCGAATCCGACAGCCCACAGAAAATCGTTAATGTGTCCAAGTCCAAGATGGAAACAAACAAGCATTATTACCGTCATTAAACTTCTGAAATGGAAGAAGATAGTTGTCAAGAACAACAATATCAAACACTATCAAAAACAGAAATCCAAGTTATTAAATTTCCAAAACCAACACGGAACATGTCGAGACATGTCCATCCCAAAATAGAAACAACTTTAAGACTTTCAAAACCTGTTCCAAAGCAAGAAATAGTATAAGAAGGACAGAAAAATCATGAGTTTGGGATGGAAAAAAAAAAGAATCACGGTGAAACCATAACCGAAAAACAGATCCGAAAATCATCCAAGAAAAGCAACGAAAAATCAGAGTAGTTTCAAACGAAGCCAACCATTGTAAAACCGTCAACCGACGTCACAAAAACCCAACTGGACTCAAAACAATCATCATCGTCCATACTCAAGTCAAAATCGTGAGCATCAAATAACCATTGCTATTTCTTTTGTTTTCAAATTCATTTGTTTTTCAGGACATAGGAGAAGAGCTTCGTAACAAAGAGAGAAGCTAAGAATAGAGAAGAAGATAACATGCACAGTAAAACATAGAAGAAGAGACGTTCGAAATAAAGGAGAGGAAATATTTTTTTCTCAGAGAAAGTTTTGGAGGGGGGCCGCCGCGGTTCACATTGAGGAGTTAGGGTTTTCAAAACCCTACTCCTTCCCCTTTATATACACCGGGTCGGGTCTGGGAGTGATGACCCAGCCCGACCCAAACCTCTTCATTTTATTTTGCCCATGTTATTTATTTATTTCCTGTTTACATTTTATTTTGTAATTTGCAATAATTAATAATAATAATAATAATACTAACAACTAACAACACTAACATAACCATTAAAATAAAATAATAAAAAAACGAAAATAATTTTTATGTAAATATTTAAAAACGAATTTTAATATAAAAATAAATAAAAAATAATAATAATAATAATAATAATAAAAGTATTAATTCTATTCCAATTCAAGTTTTTCTTACACTTATTAAAAATAAGAATATAAATAGGGATGTTTTAGCTTTTATCTCATTTTTTTTTGTTTTGCTTTATTTATTAAAAATTAAAAGAATAATAATAATAACAAAATTTTATTTAAAATTTAAAATTAGTTTAATAATCTATTTCATTTAGTTTATTTCAACCTTTTAGAGTTTTTTTAGTTAATTAAGTTTTTTTAAAATAAATAAATCATTTAGTCTAGTTCTTCTTATCAATTTAATTCAATTAATAAAAATAACTTTTAATTCAAGCTTATTTTCTAAATCTTAATAAAAATCACAAATAAATAATTTTAAAATCAATTAGGATAATACTTTTATTAACTTAGTTATGATCCAATTATAATTTTTCGCAAGTATTTCACAAAATTCTTAAGAATAAACAAAAACAACTAATTTATAACTACTTAAACTAAAAAGAAAGAAAACAATCTAACCACTCTAATATCTCATGTTACCTACTTATTCATATTACCCATTACCATAATCTGTACGTCATTTACATTTTCCGCTTTATTTTACCGATTTTTTCCCTCCGAAGGAAAGGTTTACATATTTGACCGCCGAGTCAATACCTCACCTTCACCCCACCTTAAACCTTAAAACTTTGAGTCGCCGTACTCATGCTTAGGCGTCCCGCCGTGGACATACATCCTTTACAGCTAGCCTTAGGATCAGGAGGCTCCGTACTTCATATAAGTTTCCCGCCGTGGAATACTTATCTCACACCCTTTTAACTAAACCTTATAACGTAGAAAATAGGAGTCCTTGTTCTCCAAAATAAGCGCTTCCCTATGAACGTTTATTTTCCCCTAGAACCTTGACCATAGTCAAGAAGTTCCTCATCTCCCTCTGTGAGGGGAACTACGAATACTCTGATTTCATCCCCTACCCAAGATACGTAGGCACAAGATGCGAGTCTTGGCGAGTATACTTAGGACTAACCCCTTGGGTTTTTCTCTTCACCATTAACCCTTAGCATAACCTTAAGCAGATAACTATAGCAATAGCACATTTTAAAACAAGAGGTTCCTGTAGAGTACTACAGAGGTTTAGGATGCTAATACCTTTCCTAAATTTAACAAACCCCCGAACTTTAGATCTCTCCCCGCATCGTGTTTACGATGCAAAATAGGTTTTTCCTTCCTTTAACCTTTCCTTCGGATAAATCAAAGACCGGTTGTAAATGAATTAAGATTCAAGTTAATCAATAGCTTGACATCCAAATTTCACCGCAACAGGTTGTAACAGCCCAATTTTCAATAATTAATTATTTATGTTAAATAATTTAATTATTTGAGTTATTTTAATTATTGGAATTTTAGTAGATATTTTGAGAGAAGAAATATGATGGAAAGAAATGGAAAAGAAAACATATAAGGAAAAGTGGGAAGAAAAGAGAAAGATAGAAACATAAGAGAAAAAGAAGAGAAAGAAAGAGGAAGAGGAGAAAAGAGAAGAAAAAGGGGAAGAACTTGGATTCTTCAAGAACAACTTCCAAGCTTTGGATTGACCAAGGTAAGGGTGTGAAATTCTATCATCTTATCATTGTGTATGAATCATGTATGTATGTGTTTGGATTTGTTTGGTTGTTTTCCCATCTTTTTCCATTTAGGTCGAATTAGGAAAAATCGATAGAAACCGATGTTTGAACGGTTAGAATCGGGAATAACTTACGTAGTTTAGTCAGTGGATGTTAGACTAAGACTATTGAAACTGATTTGGTGAAAATCGGGTGATTTTGTGAGTTTTGACATTTTTGGATAATTTGGAGTTAAGATTTTGGATGAAAATCGGAAGTCGTAAAATTCGTGTTTTATGATCCTAAATTGTTACCATAGGATTGGTAATGATGAGTAGGTATTTAATCGGGTGAAAATAATTTAATCGGCTGGGTTTTTGAGAATTTTAAGCTCAAACACGTAGCTAACTTTCCAAAAATAGCAGGTGTTAACCGGTTAACGCTATGGGTTAACCAGTTAACCATGTGTTGTTGCGCCTGAGAATTGATGTTTTGAGGGCGTTAACCGGTTAACGTATATGGTTAACCGGTTAACACTGTAAGTGTGAGGAAAAATACTACTTTTCAAAACTTTGAAAATTCATAACTTCTTCGCCGTGTATCGGATTTTTCCGTTCTTTATATCAAACCGAAGCTAATAATATGTTTTATAACTTGGTAAAAAGAAATATTATTTTTAGCCGAATTTTAGCCGATTTAACCGATTAATCGAGATTAATTACTTTAAGTAAGTGAGGCTTAATTAGTTTAGAGCGTTCGGTTGTGATTGACCTCTTCTTGTATGAGTAGCTCATATGTTGTGGTATGGTATGCTGTGGGTAGCCGTATGGCGTGAATCCTAGGATGTGGAATCAATGGTGATTTTGTGGCCGTTTGGAAAATGTATTCATTGTTTGAATTAATTAAAAGTGCATGGTGAATGTGATTGACTTCGTTGCCATCGGCGCGATTTTGTGCTGCATGAGAACATATTGTGGATATGTATGCATTGCTTGTGATTGTATGTGAATGATGCATGGGAACATATTGTGAATATGTGTGCATTGCTTGATAAATGTTTTAATGGTATTGAAATATGAATATGTTGTGTGTGAAATCATGTTATAATTCGTATGTGATGAATTATTTGAGAATGCATGGGATTAAGATGCGAGAACGGTCTTAAGTGCATTTGGTTGTTGATTGCATATGCATCATTTAGTCAAGAGGCAATGCTTGCTAGTTTCGTGGAGACTAGTGACTTGTCCCAAACCTAGAAGGGTGGGTTTGAAAGCTTAGGGGACGGGCTTTTGTTGTTATTGGTCTAGAAGGGTGGACCCAGTTTAAGTGTAAAAACTGAAAAGTGATAACAAGTGTTGGTACCACATGGCATTGAGTTGCATTGAGTTATGTTGGGTCACATAGCATAGAAATCATGGTTATATGAGATATGCATGTGTGTGAATTGTTGGATTGTGAATTATGGATGTATGTATGATGAAACGTACTTGAGTGATTATCCATATTTGTTTATACATGTTGTGATGTATGTGAGGATTACAATGAATTATGGTGAGAAAATATGGGATATGTATATTCTGTGCTTGTGTATATATATGTATATAATTAAATGCATTGATTATTATGATAATATTTCTCACCCTTCTGCTGTTTTATAATGCTCTATGAGGCATTGCAGATTAGGATTGCTGGAGGTCTTTTTGTGAAGTATAGCTTCATTCTTTTGTCGGTCAGCTTTGATATGTAGCATCGGGTAGTTAGGTTGTATAACATTCTTTTGAGATGCATCTGTGTATGTATCTGATGACAAATGTTTTGTAAAACATGAATGATATGATGAATCAACTGAATAATCCGTATTTATGTGATTACATGTTTAAAGTGATTTGATGTTTAGATTTTCCGCTTTTAATTCTAAATATTGAGATGTGGGTGTAAGGATTAAGTTCCTATGTTGAAAGCTACCCCACTGTTACATGTCTTTTATTGAGCAGGTGTTGTATGTTTTAATTTTATGTATGTGTGACATGCTCCTTTTATACCATGATTTAATTTTACTCTGATGAAATTTAAATATGTGCTCAAGCGATTTATATGTTTTATTTGGGATATAGAAAGGGGGTGTTACAGTGGGGATAATGAAGATGATAATGTGTTTAAATTTGGTTTTTTTTATTATGAGCAATATATAGCAATTTCTGATGTGGATGTTTCCATTGTGTTATTCGTAGGCACTTATATTTGGAATATTTGATAGTTTCTGATGTGATAGTTTCTGTTAGGTAAACTCATTTTGTATTTGGAATATTTGGTAGTTTCTGATGTGGATGTTTCCATTGTGTTATTGGTAGGCACTTATATAGCAATTTCAAGAAGAAGTTTCCCGGTGTTAAATTAAAGGAATTGATGTGGAAAGCTCCCAATGCTAGTTATTCAAATGCTTGGGAAAGAATTATGCGTGAAATGAAAGAGGTGAATGAAGAAGCATTCAAGCACCTTTGGAAGATCCCACCTATGTTCTGGATCAAATCTAGGTTTATAAATGGTCCAAAGTGTGACACTTTGGTGAACAACATATCATAAGCCTTTAACTCTGTTTTTGTAGATGTAAGGGCCAAGCCCATCGTGATTATGCTTGAGGAGATTATAATGTACCTGATGCAAAGGTGAGAGTCTCACAGAAAAAAGATTTCCAAATATGCTGATACCATTATGCCAAATATCAGAAAGAAGTTGGAAAAAGAATCACAAAGGACTAATCGTTGGATTGTGAGGTAATGTCTCATACATGATTTTCTAGGTAATACAAAGAAGTAGTATGCATCCATAACTGATTTATGTATTTGTAACAGGCGTGCAAGTGAAGTAGACTATGAGGTTATGCACATATCACTCATTGAAGAAAAGCTTGTTGTTAATCTGTCAAAGCATGAGTGTTTATGTAGAAGGTGAATGTTGATTGGGCTACCATGCTGTCATGCCCTTGCATGTATGAAGGATCAAAATTTATAGGTAGATGATTTTGTTCCTGATTATTACAAAAAAAGAGTGTTATGAAGCTTGCTTTGCACCAGTAATTTATCCAGTCAATGGAGAATCTCTTTGGACCAAAACAGATGTTGTTGACTTGCAATCACCACCCATAAAAAAACAGCCTAGTAGACCCAAGAAGAAAAGGAACAAAGATGCTAGGGAACAAGTTAGAAATGAGACACAACTCAAAAGGGCCAAATTGGGTATCAAGTGCAGCAGGTGCCATAAAGATGGTCACAACAAGTCCACTTGCAAGCTGCCTACAACAACAACAATAACACCTAATGTTGCTGCTACATCAACACTACCACTAACTGCTGCTACATCAATACTACCACCAACTGTTGTTGCGACAACACCACCACCACCAATTACTGCTGCTACAACACTACCACCACCACCACCACCAATTGCTGCTGCTACAACAACACCATCACCAACTGTTGTTGCTGCTACATCAACAAGGCCACCAACTGCTGTTGTTACATCAACCCAACCACCAACACCAGTTACTGCTGCATCAAGCCTACCACCAACACCAGTTGTTGCTACATCAAGACAACCAACACTAGTTGCTGCTACATCAAGCCAGCTAACACCAGATGGAGGTTCAACTCAACAAGTATCCAAAAAAAGAAAGAGACTTCAAAAGGGTCTAAAATCTGTTCTGAGCCAACCATAAGATTATGTTTATCTTTGATGTGTACTAGTTATTCCACTTTTTTCCTATTATGTAGTTTAAGACTAAGGTTTATAATGCCACTTTTGTTGGACTTCAGCTGCTGTAACATATGGCGTAAAATGCCTATACTCTAATTATGTCTAATGGTTTGCAATGCCACTTTTGTAATGACTTGTAATGTTAATATTACAACTAATGTTATGGTTTTGTGACTATTGTTATGACCATTTTATAGTTTGGATTTGTTCTTGTAATTGTGGGAAACAAACAAAAGTAACATTTCCCATATACAATTCATTGGTAAATTTTGACAGAAACAGAAGTAACATTTTACAAACAAAACAACTACATTTCATTGATATATTTTGACAAATACATATCAATGTTGACAAAATATTTCACAGATACAATTCAACCTCCTTGTTCACAACTACATATCATTACACAAAAAAACAACCAACCTAAAAAACAATTGTTACAAATATAACATTAAACAATTAGCTCAATATTCCAATGATTATAGACAATTTCAACCATCCCTTTGTGTTGATGATCTCATTCTTCAACCTGTAAATTTTCTTCTTCTTCCTCTGGATCTTTAAATCCCTTTCATCAATAATGTCGTCGTCGAACCATTTGAAGAAATTACATCCCTTATTCACATGATTTCTAAAATTTTTGCAACCCATAAACTTTTTCCCAAAATTGACACTACTCATGTCACCCACGGTACAAAGCACACATTCATCTTGACAAAAGCACTCTCTCCTTTTGTTTCTTCGAACAACCGACCCAGTTGTACCAATTGAAGAACTGCTTGATATTTTAGACATTGGAGACGAAGAAGAAAGATAAACCCTAGGAATGGAGACAAAATGAAAAAAAAACGAGATGAAGAGAATAAGATGCAGAGAACAAGATGAAGAGAACAGGATGAAGGAAGCTACAAGAAGGAAGATGAATGAACCATAAAGACGAATATGCTAATAAAAAGATGCAAGAAGCTACGATCGTTTTTTTTAAACCATTACCATGAAGCAAACATTTAAACATTTAAAAACTAAATTAATTATTCATTTGATGACTAGGCATACAGTTGGAACGCCACCCTGACAATAACTAACGGTCTAACACATGAATGAACAGAATGAATCGAATATATTAACAGAAGTAACATTATGGTATCAAATCAAATCATTTCTTTTTATTGAGGGACTATGTCGCAACTAATAACTTTGATGAATAATGCCTTGCTGAAGAAACAAATCCATTCAAATACTTAAAGTTTGAGCGTCCTAACCTATAATACCATACCATTATTTCTCCATCTTAATGAAATTCTTCCTTAATATCAACCTCATCATTAAAGAGATAGAGACCATCATCTTCTTACTACTAAAATTTACAATTTAGTGTGTTAAAAATAGCAAAATAGTTAAGATCTTAGTTAATTTGCTTATGGATAACATGTTGCAAGACATATTTGAAACATGAAAGGATATTGCGAAGGGTTAGAGTCTTAGATATAGGAATGAAACCAACTTCATATATGGTAGAAAAAGTACCATTGACTATTTTAAACTATTTATGACTAGCACAAGTACAATAAAAAAATAGAACTCGGAAGATCATAAGAGAAACACATATCTTTTTGACAAGAGAGGAAGGAGTCAGTGACATAATATTAATTAATTTATATAGACAGATTTTCATCACACTGACATCAAAATTCTAACAATATCCATAAATATACAAAACGATAACCAAAACGACCTATAACAGAGACACAAAAACAACCAAAACGACAACCAATCAAACGGCAGCGTACTTAGAAGCTTCAAGATCCGCCGCTTTCTGAAGAAGACTCTGCGAATCATCTTCCAGAACCATCTGAATAGGCGAAGATCCCAATCCATCAGCAATCGCAAGCATGATCTTCTTCATCTCGGATTTAAACTCGTCACGATCGACAGTGCCACTTCCGTCACCGTCAAAAGCGTCGAACACGGAGTCGTAAAGGCGCGTGAGTTGCTCCGCCGGAGTCGATACGTCGATGCCGAAGTGTGCCTCGATTAGTCTCATCGATTCAAAGGCTGTGCGAAGCTCGGCGCGTGATAAAACGCCGTCGTTGTTGAGGTCGAGAGACGAAAACTGTTCGTTGACGCTGTTTGTGAAACGCTCGTCGTCGGCTATGAAGTTTGTTACGGTGGTACCGTCTATTATCACCACACCCATGCTCAATCTCAATTGATTGATTAAGATTATTCAGTTTAAGATGAGACTAGAATAATAGTTAGAGGCAATTGTTATATGGGGTTTCGCAATTGACGCGCGGCACCGTTTGTTTGATTCTATATTGCGTGCTATCCTTTTCTCAAATCTATGGACCTCTAGCCTCTAGTCTTTGTTTTGATTATTATAATATTATATTATTTTTTAAGACAATTTTTCCAGCATCACAAAAATTGGATAATATACCTTAAAACAATCGGCTACTCATATATTATTTTATTACATTTCATAATTTACTTAATAATTTAAAATTTTAAAAATGTTTAATGCACTATACTCTATGAGTAATTATTATCCGATTTATGAGCTGGATAAAAAGAATTTTTCAACATGAAGAACCCCACCGCCTAACTTTCCTCCTCCTTCCTTCTCTAATGGATCTGCCGGCCGTTAATACCTTGGCTTTGTATTGGATTAAACATAGAGAAATCTTCTGTTAATGTTTTGACTGCTGCTCTCCAAACTAAAACTATCAAATTTTTTTTTCTCAAACGGTTCATAACATTTGCACAATTTTCATGAGAGGATTATTTGACCCAAAGGTGATACTCCCCTTGAAAGTTGACGTCTTGAGGTTAAATTATTTTTTTAATAGAATTTTTTTTGGACGAATGAGGATTCACACTACCATAAATAATATTTTTATGATGAAATTTGTACTTCGAACATGCCAAAATGTGAATGTCATATTTTCTTCATTAAAAAAATAAACTTTTTTACTTCATTGTTTTTGAAAACCTATGTAATATAGCAATAAAAAACACATTTTGAATTCCTATAAGTGCATTTAAGGTGTTTCTTCAATGATTTTTCACTTGTCGCCTTCAAATCTTCTATTTTTTTTAGTTAATTAATAATTTTCAAAAAAAAATTTGTTATCAATACAAAGGAATAAACAATAATATAAAATGTTCATTAATTAAAAACAGGACAACAAATAACTATTTCACTTATTCAAATTTCTGACTCCACTTAACTTCAATAGTATCACTATTAATTATCTCTAATTGAGAAAAAAGTGTAGAAATTTTTTTTCCATATGGTATGAGAAAAGTCATTTTTTCCCTAGAGATGATTATCATTTTCTTTTAAGAAGTTGAAAATGGTAAGAGTAAAATTAACTATGATGTTCTTGATAAGGAATAACAAGAGATGTTTGTCATCTCAAGTAAGCGTTTCTAGTTATTTCTCTTTTGGACAGAGATTTGAAATTAAAAGTTGATACAAAACTTTTCCAATTGGTAGTAGAGTAGCAGGACTGTTGAGATTATCATTGTTGGCATAAATTAGGTGAAAGTGATTTTAGTAGACAATGTTGAATTTATAATTTTCAACACAACAATCTTCCTCTTCATAATTTATTGTCTGAGAAATAAGTGACCGAGTAATTGTGACAGGAAAGCCATTGACATAGGACAATCAACTTATTATCCAGGTTATTCGAAAAATTCGACGGGAAAAACAATTCAAGAACATTTTTTTTATTACTATAATTTTTTTAACATAATTAGATTTTACTATAAAAGCACTCATTAAACATATTTTACTATAAAATAATCAGATCTTACTCTAAAAACATCGTTAAACAAATTTTACCCTAACCCTAACTTATATGTAGCCGCTCTAATCTTGAATGCATCATTTTTATGGGATCCATCTCAAAAAATGGTGTTGATATTGTTGTTGTTGTTGTTGTAGTAGTAATAGTATTTAGAAGCTTGAAAAAGTTCTCTGTAATGGATTGCAAGTATAGAAAAATATTTATTTCAATAGTTGGAACAAATAACTCCTTTAGAAGTTGGATGCATTCAATGGTTGGATCAAATAACTCTTAGAAATTGGATATGTGCAATATTTGGACCAGATAACTTCTTACACCAAAATTTTTCTTTTGCTGTATTATTGTTTTTCAATATTCTGTGTAAACAATATAATTAAAAAAAATCATGTTCACCTCGATTTTTAACAAAACCGAGGTGATAATTTAGCGTGATAATTTTAGAGGGGTTGGGATCCACTCCATTTCTTTGTCCCTCCATTTTCTCCATTACTATAGTTTTGTGTGTAAATAACACACATTTCTAAGACATGTGACATATAATTAATATTTAGTTAATTTTATATACATAAAAACTATAGTAATGGAGAAAATGGAGGGACAAAGAAATGGAGTGGATCCCAATCCATTTTAGAGATTGATCATCATCGTTAAACAAATCTTTGTTGTCCATTTCATAATTATCAATATCTAAGACACTATCATTAGCAATCCGCGTGAAACCTAATTTTTTTTATTATAAAAGTTTTCTGATATCTATAATTGATAATACGTCATGAAGCGCTTGATATCTATAATTTTTCATTAACTTTTCTATAATTCTATGATAGATTGCAAGTGTAGAAAATTATCCAGATTTAAAGTTTGTGTTTTTAAATATTTATTTAAACAAAAAATTATTTATTTTTCTACTGTTCAAGTAGTTTAAAGTGGAAGCGCTCGTCTTATTTTTCGACGACTTTTCAGTCACATTTCGATTAGTCTGAGCCTTTTTACCGGTTCTAATTTATTTTTAAATCTGACCAAACACTGTATTTTTCTGAGTCGTTTATTTCGTCTAGTTCATTTTAGTACATTCAGTTTAATGTTTCAGAGTATTTTTGTGTTCGATTTTTTTATTCATTTTTTTCTTCTTCATTTTTTATGTTTTATTCAAAATAATCATTTAAATTAGTTAATATTATTTAGATATTTTAGTTTAAGGTTATCTTGAGTATTTGTTTTTATTTTAATTATTAAATTTTTTTTTAATATTTTCAAGAATGATAAAAAAAAGAGAGAATGAAAAAATTGATTGATTCTTATCCACCCCATCATGATCACGTGGCCAGCTGGAATGTTATTGGGATCCAAAGGATAGCACATGAAAATAGCAAATACTCTAACAACCAACTCATAACAAATTCTCCAGCTTCCCATAACACTCTCCAAACACGTCCTACTTGGGACCACTCTCTCCCCACTTGATTTTGAAGGTACAGATAAAACAAAAAGAAATTGCTGCTCACATGCTAACGGTCATGAGAGATGAAAAAGGAAAATCATTGAACAATATACCACTCTTCTCTGACCCTGGTCTTCAAAAATTCACTCTCTTCCCAATGAACCAACTTCATTTCATGGTTTTTCCTTCATAAGCTCACAATGTTAAACCTCAACCTTCCTCTATCATTTTTTTTAGAGAAACCATAAATCCCATCACCTTCCACACACCAAGTTTCCATTATTTTCCACCAAATCAACCCACCTCCATAATGTTAAATATAATTCATTGTGATTTGATTCGATTTGATATCATATGATTAGATTTGATTTAGAATATTTTGGGTCTTTTATGTTTTGGGCTAGTGTAAACCTAAAACTATAAATAGGGTGTCTTGCTTTGTATTCTAAATCATATTATTAGAACTGGATTCACAGTTGCAGTGTTAGCAAGTGAAGGTTCAATAAAATCAGAAATCCCACAGTTGTGGGTAACTCAATACTTTCTCATTCTTCTCTTTCTCGTGTGTTCTTCTTTTCTTTGTTGTTCTTGATAATTACTTGTTATTACCATTACTATCATATTGTGGGTTTGTTCATCAATCTTGAGATCAAGATTGAAGGGAATTCCTCATAGGGTGTGAGGTGAATTTCCAACATCTGGTATCAGAGTCTGGTTGAGAGATTCAAGGAAGGAAGATAGTGATGCCGATGAACTATCCGAACGGAAACTTTCCGGCGACCCTGCCAATTCTCAAGAAAGACAATTATGAGAATTGGTGTAAGCAGATTAAGGTGATTTTCTGTTATCAAGATCTTTGGGATCTTGTGAAAGATGGAGTAACATCGCTTGGGGAGAACGCAACGGAGGCGGAAAAGGATGCGCACAAAGAATTGAAGAAGAAGGATTATAAAACACTCTTTATAATTCATCAGTGTGTCGATCTTGATAACTTTGAAAAGGTTAGTGATGTTTATTCAGCAAAAGAAGCATGAGAGATTCTTGGAAAGTCGTTTAGAGGCGCAGAGAAGGTGAAAGAGGTGAGGTTACAAACTCACAAGAGAACCTATGAGTTGCTTCAGATGGAAGACAACGAAAGCATTACAAATTTCTTCACCAGAGTTACGAAGTTGGTGAATCAAATCAAAGTATGTGGAGAAGCGCTAACGACGAAAGCAGTTGTCTCAAAGATTTTGAGATCGTTGGCTCCAAAATTCGACCACGTGGTAGTTGCCATAAAAGAGTTGAAAGATCTGTCAGTATTGACGAAGGAAGAGCTTCAAGGGACTCTTGAGTCTCATGAACAAAGGATAATGAGCTGCAGGAAAGTCGAAAGATATGGCTTTACAGGCGCAGTCAGAAAAGGAAAGAAAAGGCAAAGGTAGCTGGAATGGCAACAAAGGAGGAAACCAGTCGAATCAGAAGAAACCTTGGAACCAAGGCAGCCAAAGAGGTGGTGCTGCAGGTAAAGGAAGAGGTGGTGGTCGAAAGCCAGACAAAAGCCACATTCAGTGTTTCAATTGCCAGAAGTATAGTCATTATGCTAGTGATTGTCCAGAAAAGAAGAGAAATCAAGAGACTAATGCAAAGCTGGCGAAACATGAAGAAGAAGAAACGTTGCTAATGGTCACAACAAAAGATGAAGAAAGATTCCAAGATCAGTGGTACTTGGACTCAGGATGCTCATCACACATGACTGGAAGAAAAGATTGGTTTGTCAACATGAAGCCCTCGTCGAAGAACACAGTGAAGTTTGCAAATGACAACACTCTAGCAGCTGAAGGTGTTGGTGATGTTCTGATTATGAGGAAAGATGGCAAAAGGTCAACAATTTCCAATGTGTTGTACATACCAGGCATGAAGAGTAATTTGCTCAGCATAGGGCAGCTTGTCGAAAAGAACTACAAGGTAGTTGTCGAAGACAAGATGATGAGAGTTCTTGACACAGGTGGTAGATTAATCTTGAAGGCTCCAATGTCTCAGAATAGGACCTTCAAGATTGGACTCAATGTGATGGAGCACAGATGTCTAGCAACTGCAGCCAGCAGAGATGAGTGGTTATGGAATTTTCGACTAGGTCATCTCAACTTTAAAGACATCAGAGAACTGAAGAGAAGAAATATGGTTTCAGGATTACCAGAAATCGACATTCCAAGTGAAGTCTGTGAAGAGTGTGTTCAGTCGAAACAACACAAGAATAGCTTCAGCAAGGATGCAGGAAGGAAGTCGAAGGCAATACTTGAAGTCATATACTCTGATGTATGTGGTCCAATCCAGGTGGATTCGATTGGTGGCAATAGATACTTTGTCACGTTTATAGATGATTACAGTCAAAAGCTGTGGACTTACCTCATCAAGAAGAAAAGTGATGTGATTGAGGTATTTTCTAGATTCAAGTCCATGGTCGAAAGACAGAGTGGTCGAAAGCTGAAAATTCTGAGGACTGATGGTGGTGGAGAGTATGTGTCGAAAGAGTTCGATACACTATGTGTAAAAGAATGGATTGTGCATGAGGTGGTGCCACCTTACACTCCACAGCAAAATGGGATTGCAGAACGCAAGAACAGAACCATCATGAATACGGTGAGAAGTATGTTGAATGGAAAGCATCTACCTAAAGAATTATGGGGAGAAACAGTTTCGACAACAACATATATATTGAACAGATGTCCGACGAAGAAGCTTGAAGGAATCACACCAAAAGAATGTTGGTCTGGTGTCAAGCCTAGTCTCAGTCACTTGAAGGTGTTTGGATCTATAGCACATAGACATGTGTCAGATCAGTTGAGAAGGAAGCTTGATGATAGGTCAAATCAGATGATCTTGATAGGATATCATTCGACAGGAGGTTACAAGTTGTTCGACCCAGTGAATAAGCAGGTAATGATCAGCAGGGACGTGATCATAGATGAGCTTAAAGAATGGGATTGGACTGAGAATGACAACAAGGATTCAGTTAGAATCTCTTGTGAAGAACCAGCCACTGAAGTCGAAATAGAAGTTCGACAGGAACCAGTTGCAGATGAAGCAGGTTCAAGCAGACCTCGACGAACAAGAAACATGCTTGCAAGGTTGCAAGAATGTGTAATTACATCAGATGATGTAGTCGATGAAGAGGGTGAGTTGGTACATTATGCTTTCTACGCAGATGTCGAACCAGTCAATGCAGCTGAGGCATTGAAAGATTCGAAGTGGATGAAGGCAATGATTGAAGAGTTGGAGTCCATCGAAGTCAATGATACCTGGTCACTTGTCGAATTGCCGCAAGGCAAGAAGGCAATTGATGTGAAGTGGGTTTACAAGGTAAAGGTAAATCCTAAAGGAGAAGTAACTCGACACAAGGCGAGACTTGTGGCAAAAGGATTTCTTCAGAAGGAAGGAATCGACTTCGATGAAGTATTCGCACCTGTTGCTAGAATCGAAATAATCAGGTTGGTTGTTGGTCTAGCAAATATGAACAACTGGCACACATGTCAGATGGATGGGAAGTGCGCATTCCTTAATGGCCCCTTAGATGAAGAAGTTTATGTTGCACAACCAGTTGGGTTTGTGAAACAAGGCGAAGAAAGAAAGGTGTACAGGCTTCATAAAGCCCTGTATGGACTTAAGCAAGCTCCAAGAGCTTGGAATAAGAAAATCGGCAGCTTCTTAAGGGAGAAGGAATTTGTGAAGTGTACAACTGAGCATGGAGTATATGTAAGAAGAAGCAATGGCGAATTGCTTATGCTATGTCTCTATGTTGATGATTTGTTGATAACAGGGAGTTGTAAGAAGGAGATCGAAGATTTCAAACATGACCTAAGTAAGGAGTTTGAAATGTCAGACTTGGGAAATCTCTCATATTTCCTTGGCATCGAATTCTACAAGACAAGTAGAGGTTTGATGATGAACCAAAGAAGATATGCAGGCGAAATACTCAAGAGATTTGAGATGCAAGATTACAACCAAACTTCGACTCCAGCTGAGCCCAGATTGCAACTGTCGAAGGATTCAGATGAAGATGATGTCGACCCAACCCAATATAGAAGACTTATTGGGTCACTTAGATACCTTTGCGACACAAGGCCTGACTTAGCATACAGTGTTGGTATGATAAGTAGATTCATGCAGAAACCAAAGGTATCACACCTAGCAGCGGCGAAGAGGATACTGAAGTATCTGAAAGGAACTCTCGACTATGGCATTTTATTTCCAGCAACCGATGAAGGAAAAGAATGCAAGTTAGTGGGATACACAGACTCCAGTTGGTGTAGTGATGCTGAGGATCGAAAATCCACAGCTGGTTATGTGTTTATGTTAGGTGGTGCACCAGTTGCTTGGAATTCGAGAAAGGAACCAGTAGTGGCATTGTCATCATGCGAAGTAGAATATATAGCTGATTCTCTTTGTGCATGTCAAGCAACTTGGATGGTGAACTTGGTCGAAGAAATCACAGGGAAGAATCATGGAGCAATTACCATGAAGATAGACAACATGTCAGCTATCTGTTGCACCCCAAAATTTGACCAACTTCTCTTTACCTAGCTTGTGTTTCATTTCATTCACATTAGCATTATCATTTGCATTTCATTGACATGTATGCAGGAGATTAAGAGGTATGATTACCAATCAAGAGCTATACAAGACTATGAAGCTAGCCAAGAAGGTTATTCAAGTGTTCAAGGGTAGATATCCTTGTCAGAGAAGTCAAAAGATCCTCAGAGAGAGTGGTTGAAACCAAGAATGTGTGCCTCCTAACTTGAGAGTTGCGGGGAGCTCCTCAGATGATTCTGAAGTCAAGAATGTGGACTTGAAGCCTTGAGAGAGCTTATGAGATGTCTTGAAATCCATCATGAAGCCTAGACAGGTCATTATACAAGATTAAGAAGCCTCAGCCATGAGTGGTATAATTAGGGTTTGACTGGGTCAACCCTAGGTCAACTGATGATTTGAACAAGGTTGAGACCTAATTCAAGGGGCATGTGATCATGGATTGATACATTGAGATGTTATAAGGATGATTCCAAGGTTAACTCATCATGATTGACGAGTTTGAGAAGTTTCAAGCTAGGGTTTCTAAGGCTTGACAGTGTAAAATCCCCTAGTTTGACCTCTATCTTCAAGGAAGTTTAGCTTAAGATGTGATTGTCATCTCATCTTACCCCCAACATGAATGTTGTAGAGCTTGTTCTTAGCTTTAATTTGAGTACTAGAATTCCTTGATAGGATTTGTAGAGCTCAAGTTATGACTTTGACAAGTTACAGGTCATCTGAGGTATGTGAATCTGGGGCCTTGAAAGTTACCCAACTTGCATCAAACTTTTGCCCAAGTATGATGACTCCTATGAACTTTTGGTAAACATGAATGTTGTTCCTTATCTTCTTATCTTTCTAGAGAGTACTAGAAGTCCTTGATAAGATTTGTAGAACTCAAGTTATGGCTTTGAAAAGTCAAGGGAATTTTGGTCATTTGGAGATTACAGGTCATTTCAAGCATAAGGCCATAACTCCTATTTCCAAGCTTCAAATGGAAAAATGTTCAACACCAAACTTGTTCAAAATGATGTTTTAAGGCTATTAAGGAGGTCATGAGATGTTGGAAAGGCTTGTAGCTCAAAGTTGCAAAAATGACATAAAATAAGGGCATAAGTTAAATAAACCAAAGTTGGAAATTGATATTTTCAACCTACACATCCAAACCATGGCATGTAATATATCATTTTGACTCTAGAAATCATTTTAAGAACATTGGTTTAGCCACATTTTTGAGTTGAGATTCAATTTATGGACTTGCTTTGAAAAGTAATGACTTGCATATTAAGTAACACTTGCAAAACTCAAAATCAAGGCATGAGCAAGGCCCTTGGCAAGCTAAACTCTTCCAAAATGTCATTAGGGGAGAAATTGAAAGAGAATAGGATGGTTTTCAAGCTGCAAACAGAATTGTACATGTCATGATATGTGATTGAAAATCTCATGACATGAGAAGTGGAAACTCTCATTGGAAGGATCTAGAGGGTTCTAGATCATCCAAACATCATCTATATAAGGAATAGAATGGATCCATTGCAGAGGTTGGTGATCATTAAAGGAGAGAGCATAGGTTGAGATTGAAATTTCATAGCTTGCAAGTGCAATCGGTTTCACCAAATTCTTCATTCTCCATCCATTTTCTTGATTGATACTTCTTCCATGGATGTCAAGGAGTGATTCCAGATCATTTTCAAGAAGAATTGGTGGCTAAATCATGTATGAGCAAGTGAATTTTTCCACCTGCAACTTGTTGCACCCCAAAATTTGACCAACATTTCTTTACCTAGCTTGTGTTGCATCTCATTCACATTAGCATTATCATTTGCATTTCATTGACATGTATGCAGGAGATCAAGAGGTATGAGTACCAATCAAGATCTACAAAATACTATGAAGCTAGCCAAGAAGGTTATTCAAGTGTTCAAGGGTAGATACCTTTGTCAGAGAAGTTAGAAGATCCTCAGAGTGAGTGGTTGAAACCAAGGTTGTGTGTCTCCTAACTTGAGAGTTGTGGAAAGACCTCAGATGATTCTGGAGCCAAGAATGTGGACTTGAAGCCTTGAGATAGCTTATGAGATGTCTTGAAAGCCATCATGAAGCCTAGATAGGTCATTGTGCAAGATTGAGAAGACCCAGCCATGAGTGGTGTAATTAGGGTTTGACTGGGTCAACCCTAAGTCAACTGATGATTTGAACAAGGTTGAGACCTAATTCAAAGGCCATGTGATCATGGATTGATGCATTGAGATTCTATAAGGATTATTCCAAGGTTAAATCATCATGATTGAAGAGTTTGAGAAGTTTCAAGCTAGGGTTTCTAAGGCTTGACAGTGTAAAATCCCCTAGTTTGACCCCTATCTTCAAGGCAGTTTAGCTCAAGATGTGATTGTCATCTCATCTTACCCCCAACATGAATGTTGTAGAGATTGTTCTTAGCTTTAATTTGAGTACTAGAAGTCCTTGAGAGGATTTGTAGAACTCAAGTTCTGACTTTGACAAGTTACAAGTCATCTGAGGTATGTGAATCTGGGGCCTTGAAAGTTACCCAACTTGCATCAAACTGTTTCCCAAGAAGGATGATTCCTATGAACTTTTGGTCAACATGAATGTTGTTCCTTATCTTCTTAGCTTTCTAGAGAGTACTAGAAGTCCTTGATAGGATTTGTAGAACTCAAGTTATGGCTTTGACAAGTCAAGGGCATTTTGGTCATTTGGAGATTACAAGTCATTTCAAGCATAAGGCCATAACTCCTATTTCCAAGCTTCAAATGGAAAAATCTTCAACATAAAACTTGTTCAAAATGATGTTTTAAGGCTAGTAAGGAGGTTATGAGATGTTGTAAATGCTTGTAGCTCATACTTGCCAAAATGGTCAAAATAAAGGAGGATTTAATGTATTAAAGTGACCTATTTTTGGGAATTTTCAATACATGACCAAAACAATGCAAGTGACCTACCAAATTGAATGGAAAAATTATTTCAGAAACAATGGCATTATTACAATTTTGATTTGAGGTCAAATTGAGGGACTTATCATAAGTTACTTGTAATCTAAGTTACACTTGCAAAACATAAGGGAAATCAATGTACAAGCTATCCAAGCATTCTAACATCTCATACATCTCATCTAAGGAGATTTTCAGTTCAGAACCAAGTACTGCAACAAGGGAAACATGGACTAGTGTGAGTATGGCTTGAAATGAGAAACCATGACATGAGATTTTCAAAATCTCCTTGGATTGTTCTAGAAGGTGCTAGAGGGTTCGGAATCATTCTATATATGATTTAGAAGAGGTCCATGGAAGAGGTTGGTGAGAGTTGAGGGAGGAGAGAGAGTTGGGATTCTAAATTTGTTAATTGCAAATTGAAATCCATTCTTCATTTCTACACCATTTCAATCGATTCTTTCAATTGCAATCTCTTCCTTATGAGTTACTGAGTGATTCCATAGCAAATTGAGAGCAAGAACATGGTTGAATCGTGCATGAGCTTTTGAGTTCCATCTGCTGCGAGTCACTATCGGGTTTGGAGTTGCAAGCATCTTCCATCAATTCTTTTGCAAACAGAAGCCATATCTTGATACAAGGAACGATTTTGGAAAGATTGAAGTGTTGAAGTGGAGGTTTGATACTACTGTTATTCAAGAAATCCCAGGTTTGCAACTTTCACCATACACCTTAATTTAAGCATTGTTAAGTTAGATTGTTAGGTTAGAATGGTTAGAAATAGTTAGGACATGGATTCTGGAGATTTGAGGGCATTTGGTTAGGTTCAAGATGATGAAACCATTTCAGTTTGGATCAAGAACTTGGTGTATAGTGAGAAATAATATGAGTTCTATAGTGGAAACTGATCAGTGTAATGTGATGAACGTTTTAGACCAAACAATTTCAAGATTAGAGACAATTGATTCTTGGCCAGAATTTTGATCCACGATCGGGTTTTATGTTAGAGGATATTTCAATTGTTTCTAAGACCAAGGTTGTGTTCAGTATGGAATTTAGATTATATTAGTGCTTTAAATCATGTGTTTCGATGGAGATATGGTGAAGTTCGAATTGAGAAGGTTCCATGTTTGAACTCTGTGTTGCTATGGTTCTTCCCTCCATTTCCATGGCTAGAGGTAGGAGATGATGTCCTAGCCCTCAGATTCACATATGACCCGTTGACTAGAGCCAGATCCAAGGGCTACGTTTTAACTTGAGTTTGTGAAGGAAATTCTGAGAACAATACCAAACGTTGCGTATCACTTAACTTCAGCATTGGGCTTAAGTGATGAATCACTATCCACACCCCACTCATGGCCCATTTGTGTTTTTGAACTGACTTTAGTTACTTAATGCACCGTATCTTTTCCATTTCTTTTCTATTTTTGCAATTAATTTCTGAATAGATCCTGGGCCTAGCGCATTCCTATTTGTACCCCATTTTAAGCCCATTCGCATATTACACTATCTTGGGTTACTATCTGCACCAACTGTTTTACATTTAATTTTCATTTTCTCCATTTTTCTTTAAACTTTAGAAAATCATATAAAATTGAAAATTAATCCAATCAATCCCATTCTTTTTGCATTCTACTCATGATTGAGTCTATTATTTTTTAGAGAAAAAATATTTTCATTTCATGCATTTTCTGAATTAATGGGAATTTTACATTTTACTTGATATTAAAATGATTATGTTTGATGCATATTTTTGTGGAATTTTGTGTGGTTACTTGGTGATGATTTTGAGCCTAAATTTTTGTGTGTGATTAGGTTAGACATGTATGATCCCATAGAATTGTTCTCACATTTTTGTGATGAAAATAGGTGTGCTTTCTAGATTGATATTTAGGTGCTTCCTTTTAGGGTTTTAGGTTTGATACCTTGTAATGTAGAATTTAGTTCTAGGTCCAATTTGATGATTTGATCTTTGAAATTAATGTGGTAGAGTCATGATTGACCTAGGTTCCCATAGTAATTTTTGTAGTATTTTACAATTGATTTTAGTGTTTTAGTTAGGACTAACTTTAGTACTAGGTTTTAGGTGATCCTAACTTACTAAATCAACTAGTTTAACTTCTCTAGTTCCCTTAGATTAGGGTCTGTGCTTGGTTTGCCTTTGGTTGAGATTGAAGACAAGTTGAAGACAAGGTGAGGATGCTTGAAGTTGCTTGGAGCTTTGGATTTGTTGGTGCCTGAAGGTATCTGATGAAGATTAGGAGATAGGACATAGGGAGAGCCTTGTAGTTAGAATGATTTCTTTCACAAACATGGAAAGCATCTTGTGCTTCCATTCCTCCCCATGACTAAAAGTCCTTCTCAGATATTCACATCCCTCCTTTGGAAGGATGAGTGGCTTTATCTGGGAAGTAGAACTTTGAGGGAACTAGTCTCTCATAACGATGAACCCTTACAGGCTTCCTTTGGTTGTCAGTAGGCTGTTTATCATTCCCACTCATCCTGTTAAATCAATTATCTTCTGGTTTGAGTAGCTTAAAAGATGTTGGACTTGAGTTTGAAGATGAGGACAGAGGATGATTCCTTGAGCATTGCCATTGCAGCTGAAGCTTGAAGAGCAAGAAGAGCAAGTTGATACTTGAAGACCCAATTGAGACTGAATGAAGAGCTGAGGCTTAAAGAATTGAAGGATGAAGTTGACACTCCCATATGATTGAAGACTACTCTGAGAAGCTGAAGCTTGTAAAAGGAGAAGACCAAGTTGAGACTGGTAAAGCAAAGAGAGCTGAAGCTTGAAGAATAAGTTGATACTTATGAGAGGATTCAATTGAGATTGAGTGTAGAGCTAAGGCTTGAGGAATAAAAGATAAGTTGATATTTGCATTGATGTTTGGAGAGCCTGAAGGAATCAAGCTGATACTTGTAGTTAAGAGTGAAGCCTGAAGGTGGAATTGACTGGAAAGCTGAAGCTTGAAGAAGAAGATTAAGTTGACACTTATGTTGATGGATTGAAACAAGTTGATATTTGTCATGACAGATGATAGCCTTGAAAGGTGGTTGAAGTCTGAAGACTGAATTGCTGTCAGAAGAGTTGAAGGTTAGAGTTGAGAGAGTTGTTGATCTGCTTTCTTGTCTGTTTTCTTTTCTGTGTTGATGTGCCTTGTTTGACTTGCTTGATGCATTAAAATAAGTTCATATCTAGACTGACTTTAATCTAGGAGCATGATTGCACTAGAGGTTGAGTTGCTCCCTCTGCTTGTATTGTTACTGTATGGCTTTGCTTGCGGGTATTCGGTAGAGCCCAGCTCCCTTGCCCATGTGGTTTATTTTGCTTGACAACATCTTATTTTCTTCTGTATGATTACATTCACTTATATCCTGCTTGACAGCATGTTAATTTTACTGTATGATTACAGTCACTTCTATTTTGCTTGATAGCATGTTATTTTTACTGTATGACTGCAGTTACTCATTCTGGCTTGAGGTTGAGATGAGCTTGTGGAGGCTGCTGCCCCACACACATTTCCTCCCTTACTTGCATTGCATGCATTTTACAGTCGTTTACTATTTATTGTTTAAGCTGATGCTTTATCTGTTTCTGTGTATCATTGATATGATCCCTTAGGACTCTCATTTCCTTTGATAAGGAAGTGATGATAGAACTTTAGGTTGAAACCTATGCATGATAACTTCTAGGAGTTCCCTGTTTCAAACTTCAACCATAGGATAAATCCTTGGCATGACAACAGTAGGACTTGATAGTCTCCCCATTAGCTGAGCCTGTTCTCTTCTCATCTCAAAACAACTTAAGATACTGTAATCATGAATGATTTCTTTTGTACGTTACAAGCCTTAAGCTATCTGAGAAAGGGTTGTTAGAGAGCTTCTTTCTAACAGTCTGGATGTTTAGTATGGTACCCTTTGGGTTACATGCGACGCATTCACTCTCAGGTCATAGTCTTTAGTGCGATTGAAATTGCAAACACAATAAAAACACTTCTTCCGTAAAAGACAGAAAACCAACTTCAAACCTTTTTGCCCCGTGGGCCCATAATTCAAAGGAAAGCTTTTCTGAAGAAAAGAGTGTCGTTAAACTTCAGCGCCAACGCAAACAGGATTTGTCCCTAACTGCTGGAACTGCTGTTTAACCCTACTTAATAAAATAGATGAATCTGAACCCCCGTAATCCATATTATCACGAACTACGTAAGCTCTGATCTCTCATATCTGTGGAGAGTACGTAGGCACAATACTGACGTATTGGCGAGCCACCTTCCCCCACCCGTAGTAGGTCGAACTACGTTGACTCTGATTTCTCATTCTCTAATGAGAATACGTAGGCATAAAGTGCGACGCTTTGCCGAGTCATTTTTCTTTTCTGTTTAAACCAGCCTTGATAGGTAGATAGATAAACCAACTCGTCCAGTAAACATAACAAGCGTGGACCCCGTCGAGTACGACGGACGTGAGGGGTGCTAATACCTTCCCCTTGCGTAACCGACTCCCGAACCCAGACAACGGTTGCGATGACCTTGTCTTATATCTTTTTCGTCAGGTTTTTCCGATCGTTTCCTTTCCCGTTCTGAGGGATAAATAACGAAAGGTGGCGACTCTTCTATTTTGCCGGCACCTTATTTTCGCGGAAGCGACAACTGGCGACTCTGCTGGGGAGTTGATAGTTTCCTGGGATCCAACGTCCCGTATGCGAGTCAGTTTGGGGATTCGACGTCCCCTGCGAGAGTCAATCCTAGCGCTTGTATGATTACTTGTTGGGTTGTGTTTATTTATCACATTTTTATTTCCCGCACTTTATTTTCAGTATGATATGATTATCTGTGCTGTTGTGGGAGGGGCAGTCTGATGAGTGAGAAGCCAGACCCAGGCTTGAGTGAACATAGCATTAGTTGTGGAAATTAGTGGGCGCGTGCTTGCTTGGCAGGCACTAGTGTCTCATGAAATCCACGCTTAGACGAGGTTCTCCCGGTTGGCTTCTTTTTCAACCCTTTGGGTTGAGGGGGTTGTTGGTTTGGAGGATTGTCGACTCTGGGGACCGATCATTTGTGATTCAGCCGAGTGAGGCCGCTTCATGAGCTGGTGATGCCACACCTTCTAGGTATTGTATCACCCCTCTTGAATGTTTGTGACGCTGATGAACGCATAGGATGCCGAACTTGAGTCAGTTTAGGTCCATACCTGTGAGCAGGGTTGGGTTTATTGCAGGAAACTTTGACCTTCAGACTACCTGATTTTCTTGATAGTAAATCAGTTTTGTTGGTACCGGAGGTTCTCATCATCAGATATATGATTGTTCTTGATAGAGCAGAGCTTTGGTCCTTTATCAGAGGACCTTATATTCAGAGATGTGTATTTGTTCTTGATAGAGCAGGTTTTGATCAAAGGGTCTTATTATCAGATGTTTGTTCTTGACAGAGCAGAGCTTTGGTCCTGTATCAGAGGACCTTATATCTAGAGATATATATGATTGTTCTTGACAGAGCAGATTTATGATTGGGGTCTGAGGATCTCATCAGCAAATGTATGGTTGTTCTTGACAGAGCAGAGTTTTGGTCATGAGATGTGTGTTCTTGACAGAGCAGAGTTTTGGTCATCAGATGTGTGTTCTTGACAGAGCAGATTTTTGGTCCTGTATCAGAGGTCCTTATTATCAGATGTTTGTTCTTGACAGAGAAGATTCATGATCCTATGTGTGTGTTCTTGACAGAGCAGAGTTTTGGTCCTGTATCAGAGGTCCTTATTGTCAGATGTTTGTTCTTGACAGAGCAGATTTATGGTCCTATGTGTGTGTTCTTGACAGAGCAGATTTGTGGTCCGATACCAGGGTTTTCTTCTTATCAGAGAAAGTGGTTGTTCTTGATAGAGCAGGATTGTGGTTTTGTTGATGCAGAATCTCCACGGCACAGTTGCCTTGATCTCCTGCTGCATGATTGCATTTTACATTGCTTTGCATACTCATCTGCATTTCATTAACGTGTGTTTGTGTTGCAGGTACCGTTTCCCCCGATTCAGGATTTCTTGCCTCCTATTGTATTGTTATGGGTTCTCTGAGGAAGACTGTGGCTTACAAACTCCCTGCCCCTGATGTGGTTCAGCTGACTGGGTTGATTGCTTTAGCAGATGATTCTGTGAGAGATGAGTTCAGAAAATCTTACGGCAAATTATTCAGTTTGGTTCGTAAACCTTCTGCGTTCGAGTTGAATGGGTTGCACGCTCTGCTGCAGTTCTACGATCCTCCGTTGAGATGCTTTACTTTCCAGGATTTTGTTCTCGCACCCACGCTAGAGGAATATGCTGATTTGTTAGGTGTGCCTATCAAGAGGCAGATGCCTTTTGTTCATATGG
This sequence comes from Lathyrus sativus, assembly GCA_963859935.3. Lineage (NCBI taxonomy): Eukaryota > Viridiplantae > Streptophyta > Magnoliopsida > Fabales > Fabaceae > Lathyrus > Lathyrus sativus. The sequence goes on along the minus strand of OZ012738.1, from coordinate 115,096,184 downwards.
ATGCTGAGCCTGATCTGGCTAGTCTAGCTCCTTCACTTCATCTGGATGCCTCCGAGTAGGTATTGTCTAATTAGAACAAGGTTCCCGGTTTCTCCTTGCAGTTCTTAGCGGGTAAAGCTCAGCAGTGCGCCAAAGACGGATGTTGGGTCATGTTCAACGCCATTCTCGCTCTGTGCATATATGGCATCATTCTGTTCCCCAATATGCCCGACTTTGTAGACTTCGACGCATTTCGCATCTTTGCTTCAGGGAATCCAGTCCCTACCTTGATAGGAGATGTCTACCATTCCATCCACTACAAAAACGAGAACAGAAGGGGTAAGAATGTCTCGTGATGTGTACCCCTGCTTTATAAATGGCTTGATAGTCATCTACCCAAGAGGGGTCCCTTTGTTTCGTTTGCAGCCACAGCTGAGTGGTTCGAGCGTTTGATGAGTCTATCTGCAGATCAGGACATTGACTGGTTTGACAGAGATAGGTTGGGTACCGAGATTATCTTCAGCTGCAGCGGGTTTCCGAATATGCCTTTGATAGGCAAGAAAGGCTGTATAAACTATAATCCGTCTTTGCTGGTCCGACAGTTCGTGTATGCTTTGAGAGCTCCGCCGAAGGATGAAGAGGTGCAGGAATCTCTGTACCTCACTGGTCTTCTAGAAGGGGATCTGTTATCTAAGCTTCAGCGCGCTTGGAATGGTATCAGTAAAAGGGGAAAGCCATTGCTGGGGAGAAGTAATAATCAAGCCTACCCTCCGTATGTGACGTGGATCAGAGCCAGAGCAGATGCTATAGGGATGCCGTTTCTTCCTGCCAAGCCAGAAAGCCCTCCCATGATTGAAGAGCCTACTACCGTGCCTATTCAGCAGCATAATCAGGTGTTAGCTGAGAGAGATAAATTGAAAAAGGCAAATGAAGAACTGGAGAAAGAATTGGCTCAGCTCCGAAGCGAGAGAAACGAAGCCGTTTATTCCTTCAAGAGGCAGACGGAGCTGGTGAACCAGCGGGGGACAGACTTGACTAAGCAGATAGCTGAGCGTGAGCGCATGGGTCGAGACTTCAAAGCTGTCAACAATGTACTGGCCACGAAGAAGCAGCACTTGGACGAAGCGTATCGGAGGATATCCAAGTTCAACCAGCACTGGAAGGCCTCCCTAGCCAACAGGAAAAAGCGGGAGGATAAGCTGATGCAACAGATCTCCAAGCTGAAAGCCCACGTGAAGGCTAGTGAGAAGAGGTTTGATGAAGAAACCGCTCGCAGATACGCCGCTGAAGGCTAGCTCAACAGAGCTCTCGCTAACCTGAAGGAGCGCAAACTGACGTTTGAGTCCAAGAAGCGGAAGCTAGAAGATTGTTTCGGCGAAGGAGCATGGGAAGATTCGGTCGAAGGTCTTCAATACACCATTATGCAGAGGGAGCTACTCGTCGAAGGGTTGCTCACTCGTCCTGATCATCCAGAAACGAAGGGATTGTTAGAAGAGTTTCGCGCCCGTGGCGGTACTTGACTATATGTGTATTCCTTTTGTTTTGATCGTTGTTATAGGCTGACCATCACCAGGCTTGTTGGCTGGGGTCATGCTGTTGATTCTGCTTGTACTACTGATGTCGTGTACTACCTTGATGGGCTTTCTTTATATATGAGATTGTTATTTCCATGACTGGACTCGGACCTCTTATTATCAGCACTGGAACTCAGGCACTAGGATCGAGGGAGATCTCCCTAACGCACAAACACACATTTGCATTTGCATGAAGCATTCGCATAACGAGCACTTTGTCGTTTTTCCTAACCCTTTTGTGTTTTCAGGTTGTTTCAGGATTGATCAGAGACCTATTCACCGCTATCCGACCAGAGCAAATCAAACCAGAATCATGGAGCAAGTGCAAACTGATGTTCAGGAACTCCGCGAAAGAATGGATCGCTTCATGGAGCTCATGCAAGCGGTCGCCAATGGCCAGGATCAGCTCAGAACCTTGGTTCAGCCTCTGATTTCAAGGGTCGATAGCAATGGCGTACTCCATGGTGGGGCTGTGCCTACTCCTCCACCAGTTGAAACTCCTCAGAATGGCGTCCCCGTGACCGGGGGGAATGGCAGTGCCAACGGCAGTGCGATAGCTAACATGGGACTCAACGGCAATACGACGGGCGTTGGTAATGGGAGTCTTGAAGCTAATGTCAATGTTGGGCTGGGCAACGGCAATGCAGGAGTTGGGAATCTGTTTGGGCCTCAGCCGTGGTTAGAAGACCGTCAAGATGATGTGTTCTCTCAGAGAGGTGCTGAAGGTGAGCTGACTTGCGAAGCACGTCTAAGGTTCAAGGCACTCGAGGATAAGATGAGAAATATCGAGAACCAGAACACCCTGGGTGTTGATATGTCCAAGTTGGGACTGATTGCTGATTTCAAGGTGCCTCCCAAGTTCAAGATACCTGACTTTGAAAAGTACAAGGGCACCACTTGCCCTCGCGTTCACCTGAGATCGTATTACAGAAAAATGTCGGCTCATTCTGAGGACGAGAAGTTGCTGATGCACTTCTTTCAGGACAGCCTGTCCGGACCATCCCTCGAATCTTACATGAGTCTGGAGCCTACCAGTGTGCGCACGTGGAAGGACCTTGCTAAAGCATTTGTGCACCACTACCAATACAACAACGACTTGGCCCCGAACCGAGTCCAGCTGCAGAATCTGTCGCAAAGGAACAACGAAGGGTTTAAGGAATACGCCCAGCGGTGGCGTGAGTTGGCAGCTAGGGTTCAGCCACCGATGGTTGAACGTGAGCTTGTGCAAATGTTCGTGGCCACCCTCCCAAGGGTTTATTATGCGAAATTAGTCAGCGGTATGTCTGGAACCTTCTCAGATCTCATTATCACGGGTGAGCACATTGAAAATGGGATCAAACTGGGGAAAATTCAGGGTGATTCATCCTCAGCCGGAGGAGGCGGAAAGAAACCTTATAGTAGCAAGAGACGGGAAGGAGAAACGAGCACCGTGTCCAATGCTCGAAGGAAGGGTAAAGGCCCTCACCAACAGGTGGCCAGCATAACTATCCCGACAGTTCAACAGCCACAGCAGCAGCAGCAGCAGCAACCGAATCAACAAGGGTACAAAAAGTACCAGAATCGAGCACCTCTATCGAGCCGTCACCTCGAGACACCACCCATGTCGTACGCGCAACTATTGCAGACTTTGCTTCAGCTACAGTTGATCTAGAAGAGAACTTTGGCTCCCTTGACAGGGGCACCTCCGCCAGGTTATGACACTAATGCAACTTGTGAGTTTCACTCAGGGGCACTAGGCCACACAATAGAGAATTGCAAAGCCTTCAAGCACAAGGTGCATGACATGGTGGGCGCTAAGATCATCAACTTCTCAGATAATGTGCCAAACGTCACGAAGAACCCTATGCCGAACCATAGGGGAGGTGGAGTAAACGCCATTATTGAAGACGAGAACTTGGATTTGTTGACTGATGTCAGAGATTTGAAGATGCCGCTTAGCTTCGTTAAAGCTAAGTTGATGAAAAGGGGTTTCTTTCCAGGTTGCGGAGAGCTGTGTATGGGCTGTGCTACTAGTCCTGATGGATGTGAACAGCTGATAGAGGGAATTCAAAGTCTGATGACTGAAGGGATTTTACAGTTCAGCCGGAAGGCCGAAAGCGGATCGGGAGAGGTAATGCTGAAGCAAGGTGATGAGGTTGCCACCATCACCATCCCTCGCCAGACGATAACTATTTCTGCACCCATACCGCTCACGATTACCATCACCAAAGCTGGGCCGATACCGTTCGAAAGCACTAATGTTGTCCCATGGCATTATGGGGCTGAAGTCTACTACAACGGCCAGAAGTTGGAGCTAGAACCGTTTGGGTCGTTTGTGGAGAACCTAGCAGGCGTTAGCGGAATTACTCGCAGCGGGAGAGTGTTTGCACCACCTGAAGTCATGGCGGACAAAGCGGTCAGAGCTGATGCAACTGATAAAGGTAAAAGTAAAGTCGTTGAAGAGATCCCGCGTGGGGCAGAAAAGGACTTACTTGTTAAAGATGCCGAGGAATTTATGGGGTTGATTAAAAAGAGTGACTACAAGATTGTGGATCATCTCCATCAGACACCCTCGAAGATTTCCATCCTGAACCTATTGCTGTGTTCTGAAGCACACCGCAACGCACTGCTGAAGGTGTTGAACACCGCATATATACCGCAGGAAATATCGGTAAACCAGCTAGAAGAGGTCGTAGCCCACGTGAAAGCTGGAAATGGGTTAGGGTTCACTGACCTAGAGCTGACGCCAAAAGGGAGGAACCGCAATAGCGCCCTGCACATCTCGATAGAGTGTAGGGGAACAATTATGTCTCACGTGTTGGTAGACACGGGGTCGTCACTCAATGTTCTTTCGAAGAAGGCAATGATGAAGTTGGATACTCGCGAAGTGATTTGCACATCCAGTGATCTGGTTGTGAAGGCGTTCGATGGAACCAAACGCCATGTTTTCGGGGAGGTGACCCTGCCGATCCAAGTCGGGCCGGAAACATTCGACGCGAACTTCTACATTATGGACATCATGCATGCCTACAACTGTCTCATAGGCCGGCCGTAGATCCATTCTGCTGGAGCCGTGACATCCACGTTGCACCAGAAACTCAAGTATGCTGTCGGAGGTAGCATCGTGACTGTGTGTGGCAAGGAAGACATAATGGTGAGCCATTTTTCGTCCTTCAAGTATGTTGAGATGGATGGGGAAATCCACGAAACCCTATGCCAAGCGTTCGAAGCTGTTAAAGTCAAGGACGTAGCTCCTATAGTCACTGAGAAGCCAGAGATGACTCTCTCTTCCTTCAAGGAGGCCCGGGCCGTTGTCCAAGCCGGATCTACCCCAGGCTGGGGGCGAATTTTGGAGATACCTAACAAGCAAGACAAGTTCGGGTTGTGATATTCTCCTGGAGCTGAAACCTCCTCTTCTAGCAGTGCATCACGAGGTAAAGGGCCGATCCAGTTTACCAGTGGCGGGGTGATATTTGAAAGCGTCAACGCGGTGTCTGAAGACAGCGGAGATAGCGACTGTGACCTCGACTCTTGGATCCAGCCAAGCAAGCCAGGCGAGAGCCTTACCAACTTGTCCGTCAAGGATATCATCCAGATGACAAGCGAAGAGTAATGATTTACTTTTTCCAATCATTGTACAACCCTATGTCCTACCCGGGGCATAGTGGTTTTATTGTCAGGGCCTCGTTTGATTATGTACATGCATTTTATCAATAAATCAAAAGGCATTTTTCTTCGTATTCAAATATTGTGATCTCTGTTATTCCTGTTTTATATTTGTTTTGAAAAACAATAAAATGGCAATGGGGTTTGTGCTAACCTACATATCCTTGTTTTAAGCTTAACCCTTGTTATTGCAGGATCCACATAACAGATGACATCGACTCTGGACCTTCTACGACTCACTTCGACTTCGATTGCCCGATCTATCAAGCCGAAGAAGAGATTGATGAAGACGAAGACCTTCCTGAAGAGTTGGCCCGCTTGTTGAAACAAGAAGAGAAAGTTATTTTGCCTCATGAAGAGGAGATCGAGATCGTGAATCTGGGTTCTGAAGAACTCGTCAGAAGCGTCAGGATGGGGGCTGCATTGCAGAGTGATGTCAAGCAGAGATTGGTCGAGATGCTGAGAGAGTATAATGACGTCTTTGCTTGGTCATACGAAGATATGCCCGGACTTGACACTGACATCGTGGTCCACCACATGCCGTTGCGAGAAGATTGTCCTCCCGTCAAGCAGAAGCTTAGGAGGACGCGACCAGATATGGCCGTTAAGATTAAAGAAGAAGTGCAGAAACAGCTTGATGCTGGCTTCTTAGCGGTCACTACTTACCCTCCGTGGGTCGCCAACATAGTGCCTGTACCGAAGAAGGATGGTAAGGTACGAATGTGCGTCGATTATCGGGATTTGAATAGGGAGAGCCCTAAAGATGATTTCCCGCTGCCTCATATTGATGTGTTGGTCGACAATACAACGCAGTTCTCCGTATTTTCGTTCATGGATGGCTTCTCCGGTTACAACCAGATCAAGATGGCGCCGGAGGACATGGAGAAAACTACGTTTATCATGCCCTAGGGAACATTTTGCTATAAGGTAATGCCTTTCGGTCTGAAGAACGCAGGGGTCACTTACCAACGAGCTATGGTTACTTTGTTTCATGATATGATTCATCATGAGATTGAAGTCTATGTTGATGACATGATTGCGAAGTCCCAAACGGAGGAGGGACATCTGGTCAATTTGCTGAAGCTTTTTGAGAGGCTTAGGAAGTTCAGGTTGAGGCTGAATCCTAACAAGTGCACTTTCGGAGTACGGTCCGGAAAGTTACTGGGGTTTATTGTGAGCGAAAGAGGCATCGAGGTTGATCCTGCGAAGATTAAAGCAATACAAGAAATGCCAGTGCCAAAAACAGAAAAAAAAAGTTCGTGGTTTCCTGGGCAAAATAAACTACATTGCGAGGTTTATTTCTCAGCTCACGGCCACGTGTGAACCGATGTTCAAGCTTTTAAAGAAAGATCAGGCGATTATCTAGAATGAGGATTGCCAAAAGGCATTCGACAACATAAAACAGTATCTGCAGGAACCTCCGATCTTGATACCCCCAGTGGCCGGACGACCATTAATCATGTGCTTGACAGTTTTTGAGAATAGTATGGGGTGTGTTCTCGGTCAGCACGACGAGACGGGCAGAAAGGAGCATGCCATTTACTATTTGAGTAAAAAGTTCACAGACTGTGAATCTCGTTACTCGATGCTGGAGAAGACGTGTTGTGCACTAGCCTGGGCTGCCAAACGTTTAAGACAGTACATGCTCAATCACACCACCCTGCTGATTTCGAAGATGGATCCGATCAAGTACGTCTTCGAAAAGCAAGCGCTTTCGGGCAGGATTGCCAGATGGAAAATGGTGTTGACAGAATATGATATTCAGTACGTTTCCCAGAAGGCCATCAAGGGAAGCGTATTGTCTGATTACCTTGTCGAATAGCCGATCGAGGATTACCAGCCGATGAAATTTGAATTCCCTGACGAGGATATCATGTTTCTCAAAGCGAAGGATTGCGATGAGCCGTTGCCTGACGAGGGTCCCGATAGGAAATCCCAGTGGAAATTGATATTTGACGGGGCGGTTAATTCCTACGGAAGTGGCATTGGGGTGATCATCACGACTCCCCACGGATCCCACATCCCGTTCACTGCGAGACTGACGTTTCCGGTCACCAATAACGAAGCGGAGTACGAAGCATGCATCATGGGTCCAGAAGAAGCAATTGATTTGAGAATCAAGAACCTAGACGTATATGGTGACTCAGCGCTTGTGATCAACCAAATTAAAGATGAGTGGGAGACTCGTCAATCGAATTTGGTGCCGTACATGAACTATGCCAGAAGGCTACTTCCGTTCTTTGATCGAGTGGAACTCCATCATGTGCCCAGGGCTGAAAATCAGATGGCTGATGCCTTAGCCACGTTGGCTTCGATGTATAAAGTCAATTTTTGGAATGAAGCTCCAAGAATTATCCTTTCTCGTCTTGATAGACCTGCATTCGTCTTTGCAATCGAGGAAGCCTCCGACGGCAAGCCATGGTTCCATGACATCCAGACTTTCCTTATGACTAAGGAGTATCCTGCGGGTGCGTCAACCCAGGATAAGAAGACTCTGAGGAGGCTGTCTGGGAATTTCTATCTCAACCCTGATGGAGTTTTGTATAAAAGAAACCACGATCTCGTGCTACTCAAATGCGTAGATGAGAAGGAAGCGAGTATGCTCATGGAAGAAGTCCATGAAGGCACATTTGGTACGCACGCCGGTGGGCATGCTATGACGAGAAAGATCCTGAGAGCAGGATACTACTGGCTGACGATGAAATCAGATTGCTTTAAATTCGCGAAGAGATGTCATAAATTCCAGATTTATGCTGATAAAGTTCATGTGCCGCCGTGCTCGTTAAATGTCATGTCCTCCCCGTGGCCGTTCTCCATGTGGGGCATCAACATGATAGGAAAGATCGAGCCCACTGCATCTAACGGTCATCGCTTCATTCTAGTAGCTATCGACTACTTCACCAAGTGGGTGGAAGCAGCCTCATACGCTAATGTGACCAAGCAGGTGGTGGATAAATTCATAAAGAGGGACATCATCTGTCGTTACGGAGTTCCCGAGCGGATCATTACTGATAATGGTTTGAATCTGAATAACAAGATGATGAAGGAGCTGTGCTAAAGTTTCAAGATTGAACACCACAACTCATCTCCTTACCGGCCGAAGATGAATGGCGCCGTTGAAGCGGCCAATAAGAACATCAAGAAGATTGTTCAGAAGATGGTTATGACCTACAAAGATTGGCACGAGATGTTGTCATTTGCATTGCACGGTTATCGTACAACGGTACGCACGTCAACCAGGACAACTCCTTTCTCCTTAGTGTATGGTATGGAGGCTGTCTTACCGTTAGAAGTGGAGATCCCTTCTTTGCGAGTTTTGGTTGACGTGAAACTCGATGAGGCAGAATGGATTACGAACCAACTGAACCAACTCAGCCTGATGGACGATAAGAGGTTAGCATCGATTGCGCATGGTCGTCTGTACCAAAGCCGAATGAAGAAAGCTTATGATAAGAAGGTGCGTCCTAGAAGCTTTCAGACGGGTGATCTCGTCCTGAAGAAGATTCTTCCTCCACACTCCGATCACCGGGGCAAGTGGACTCCCAATTACGAAGGTCCGTATGTCGTCAGCAAGGTCTTCTCGGGAGGAGCCTTGTTGTTATCCACGATGGATGGTGAAGATTTTGCATCCCCGGTGAACGCGGACGCAGTTAAAAAATACTTTGCTTAAAAATGACCCGCTGGAAAGAAAAAGAATATCCAGGCAAAAATGGGGCATCCCGGCGAACCATAAAAAAGGAAAAAGGTTCGGGCAAAAATTAGGGATATAAATCGAAAAGAATGTACACCCGTAAAGTCGAAAACCCGGAAGGGCGACTTTGGCAAAAAAGGGTATCCCGGTGAACTGAAAACCCGCAAAGGGCGGTTCACGCAAAAGTTAGGGATTTGAAAAAGCAAATGACTGTGTTCCGCGTATGGACTTTCATTGTTTAGTGGTTTGGAAGACCTGAGGGCCGTTTATCTGAATCAATCTCTTCTGAAGCTGAAGCATCGGAGAAGTATCGAAGTCGAGTGGGTCATAGAGGGATTAACTCATGGTGTTCGTCTACGCCTCGTTGCCGACATTTGTATATACTGATGTATATTTATGTTTTATTTTTGCGCAGCTTCCTCATTCCAGGAGCTTGCATCTGTTGTAAAACATTTTTACCCATTCAGGGGTTCGTTATCAATAAAATGTATACTATTCAGCAATTTTGTTTGTCTGTTTAGCATTTATCTGTTTTGTTTGCGAAAAAGAACGCCGATGTTTTTGACAAAATGCGCATACATAAACCCACTGGCCTAGGCCACTGATTGTTGAAACAATGAATTACTTGAACATTGTCAAGAGATAATAACCTTGATAGGTCCCTTTGAGAAGGGTATCTTGTCTGTTTGTTTGTGTTGGTGTAGGTGTAGCATGTACCAGGTAGTACGCCGTATGCGTCCCCGAGCAGGATGATTCCTCCTTCTCCAGCAAAGTTCAACAGTCTCTCCCTGCAGAGTCTGAACGTGAGAGCGTAAGCATTGATATGTCTCCCCAGGCAGAGAAGATTCTCTCCCCAATCAGATACATCCTGAAGGAATGTCGTCTCCCCAGCTGAGTCATATACTGAAGTATGCAGCAATTGGTAATTCCAGACTGAAGTCTCCGATGGAATTGAGATTCCCCACAGAGTTGTACTCTCCCCCGAAGCAGGATGACTTCCTCTTCTCCAGCCGAGTTTGCAGATCCCCAAGAGAGCCGAGTCCTTGGAAGCAGTTCGGGCCATGATTGGTTTTCCCCAGTAGAGTGTTGGATAGCTGATGCCGTATTTCCCCGCCGGAATCGTTATCTCCAGGGAAGTGGCCGTGAAGGCCGTGCAGTTTATTTCCGCGATTGACATCGCTTTCCTCAGCAGGTCCAGGTTCTCGTAGAGCTACGTTCCCCTGCAGCAGTCGACTGAAGTTTGCTTCCCCGTGCGGAGTCCGATTGAGATTGGCGTGACTCCTTCTCCTCGGCAGGATGATTCCTCCTCTCCGCTAGAGTGTTTCTTTCTCCTTGACAGGAGGATTCTCCCTTCGGAATTTATTTTGCTGACGGGGCCGTAGAATTTTGAATGTTTGCATAGCATTTACCCTGAAAACGCGTAGCATTTCCACCGTGTGGAGCATTGCGCCACTGTCAACGCATATGCATACTAAACATTAGTTAGGTCGTTACCGTTCTTGTTTTGCAGGTGTTCCTCCGCAAGGTCGTTTTCTCAAGATGATTCTTGAATTCCCCAGCAAGGTCGTTTGCTTAAGATGATTCTTAAAAATCCCCAGTGCAGTCTCCAGAGTTGGTTGCTCAAGTTGAGCTTAGAGTCCCCGGCAGAGTGTTTGCTCAGGATGATTCCTGAAATCTCCATCATAGTTATGGGTTCAGGATGATCCTTGAAGTCCCCGATGGAGTTATTGGTTCAAGAGGATTCTTGATTTCCTCAGCAGAGATGACTCACCCAGAATGATTTCTGGATCCCCGAAGCAGAGTTACTTGATAGTTCTCCAGAATCCCCAGCGGAGATGTGTTATCCCCAGCAGGTTTCTGAACAGTGAAGTTGAAAATCCCCTTGAAGACTTGATGATTGAAGTCCAACCGTATTGACGAAGCAGTTCTCTCAGCTGAAGCAGAGTGCCTGATGGTAGAAGTGGATATCCCCGAGCGGTTCATGATTGACCAAGAATTCTATTCCCGACTTAGTGATGAAGTCCGGCTGATGCCCGAAAATTTCTTTGAGTGCCCGACGACATGATCAACGTGATTGATGACTTGATGAGTCCCGGGGAATCTTGATGCTTGACGGCATGATCGACCATGTATCACCGGTTACCGTGTGACCAATTCCCCAGCTAGTTGCCGTGCAGCTATTATTTCAGTTTTTGAAGATTTGTTCCCATCTGAGTACCGTGTACTAGTGCAGTTGGCAAATTTCCGAGTTTGTTGGTATTCAACCGTCTCGCACCTTGATTGGTTGAGAGCCGTTCCCTTCTCACCCAGTCAGGTTCAAGCCGTTTGAATAGGGGCAGCTGTTGCACCCCAAAATTTGACCAACATTTCTTTACCTAGCTTGTGTTGCATCTCATTCACATTAGCATTATCATTTGCATTTCATTGACATGTATGCAGGAGATAAAGAGGTATGAGTACCAATCAAGAGCTACATAAGACTATGAAGCTAGCCAAGAAGGTTATTCAAGTGTTTAAGGGTAGATACCTTTGTCAGAGAAGTTAGAAGATCCTCAGAGTGAGTGGTTGAAACCAAGGTTGTGTGTCTCCTAACTTGAGAGTTGTGAAAAGACCTCATATGATTCTGGAGCCAAGAATGTGGACTTGAAGCCTTGAGAGAGCTTATGAGATGTCTTGAAAGCCATCATGAAGCCTAGATAGGTCATTGTGCAAGATTGAGAAGACCCAGCCATGAGTGGTGTAATTAGGGTTTGACTGGGTCAACCCTAAGTCAACTGATGATTTGAACAAGGTTGAGACCTAATTCAAAGGCCATGTGATCATGGATTGATGCATTGAGATGCTATAAGGATGATTCCAAGGTTAACTCATCATGATTGAAGAGTTTGAGAAGTTTCAAGCTAGGGTTTCTAAGGCTTGACAGTGTAAAATCCCCTAGTTTGACCCCTATCTTCAAGGCAGTTTAGCTCAAGATGTGATTGTCATCTCATCTTACCCCCAACATGAATGTTGTAGAGATTGTTCTTAGCTTTAATTTTAGTACTAGAAGTCCTTGAGAGGATTTGTATAACTCAAGTTCTGACTTTGACAAGTTACAAGTCATCTGAGGTATGTGAATCTGGGGCCTTGAAAGTTACCCAACTTGCATCAAACTTTTGCCCAAGAAGGATGATTTTTATGAACTTTTGGTAAACATGAATGTTGTTCCTTATCTTCTTATATTTCTATAGAGTACTAGAAGTCCTTGATAGGATTTGTAGAACTCAAGTTATGGCTTTGACAACTCAAGGGCATTTTGGTCATTTGGAGATTACAGGTCATTTCAAGCATAAGGCCATAACTCCTATTTCCAAGCTTCAAATGGAAAAATCTTCAACATCAAACTTGTTCAAAATGATGTTTTAAGGCTAGTAAGGAGGTTATGAGATGTTGAAAATGCTTGTAGCTCATACTTGCCAAAATGGTCAAAATAAAGGAGGATTTAATGTATTAAAGTGACCTATTTTTTAGAATTTTCAATACATGACCAAAACAATGCAAGTGACCTACCAAATTGAATGGAAAAATCATTTTAGAAACAATGGCATTATTACAATTTTGATTTGAGGTCAAATTGAGGGACTTATCATAAGTTAATTGTAATCTAAGTTACACTTGCAAAACATAAGGGAGGTCAATGTACAAGCTATCCAAGCATTCTAACATCTCATACATCTCATCTAAGGAGATTTTCAATTCAGAACCAAGTACTGCAACAAGGGAAACATGGACTGGTGTGAGTATGGCTTGAAATGAGAAACCATGACATGAGATTTTCAAAATCTCCTTGGATGGTTCTAGAAGGTACTAGAGGGTTCAGAATCATTCTATATATGATTTAGAAGAGGTCCATGGAAGAGGTTGGTGAGAGTTGAGGGAGGAGAGAGAGTTGGGATTCTAAATTTGTTCATTGCAAATTGAAATCCATTCTTCATTTCTACACCATTTCAATCGATTCTTTCAATTGCAATCTCTTCCTTATGAGTTACTGAGTGATTCCATAGCAAATTGAGAGCAAGAACATGGTTGAATCGTGCATGAGCTTTTGAGTTCCATCTGCTGCGAGTCACTATCGATTTTGGAGTTGCAAGCATCTTCCATCAATTCTTTTGCAAACAGAAGCCATATCTTGATACAAGGAACGATTTTGGAAAGATTGAAGTGTTGAAGTGGAGGTTTGATACTACTGTTATTCAAGAAATCCCAGGTTTGCAACTTTCACCATACACCTTAATTTAAGCATTGTTAAGTTAGATTGTTAGGTTAGAATGGTTAGAAATAGTTAGGAGATGGATTCTGGAGAATTTGAGGGCATTTGGTTAGGTTCAAGATGATGACACCATTTCAGTTTGGATCAAGAACTTGGTGTATAGTGAGCAATAATATGAGTTCTATAGTGGAAACTGATCAGTGTAATGTGATGAACGTTTTAGACCAAACAATTTCAAGATTAGAGACAATTGATTCTTGGCCAGAATTTTGATCCACGATCGGGTTTTATGTTAGAGGATATTTCAATTGTTTCTATGACCAGGGTTTCATGTTTGAACTCTGTGTTGCTATGGTTCTTCCCTCCATTTCCATGGCTAGAGGTAGGAGATGATGTCCTAGCCCTCAGATTCACATATGACCCGTTGACTAGAGCCAGATCCAAGGGCTACGTTTTAACTTGAGTTTGTGAAGGAAATTATGAGAACATTACCAAACGCTGCGTATCACTTAACTTCAGCATTGGGCTTAAGTGATGAATCACTATCCACACCCCACTCATGGCCCATTTGTGTTTTTGAACTGACTTTAGTTACTTAATGCACCATATCTTTTCCATTTCTTTTCTATTTTTGCAATTAATTTCTGAATAGATCATGGGCCTAGCGCATTCCTGTTTGTACCCCATTTTAAGCTCATTCGCATATTACACTATCCTGGGTTACTATCTGCACCAACTGTTTTACATTTAATTTTCATTTTCTCCATTTTTCTTTAAACTTTAGAAAATCATATAAAATTGAAAATTAATCCAATCAATCCCATTCTTTTTGCATTCTACTCATGATTGAGTCTATTAAAATGAATGGGAATTTTATGCATTTTCTGAATTAATGGGAATTTTACATTTTAATTTATATTAAAATGATTATGTTTGATGCATATTTTTGTGGAATTTTGTGTGGTTACTTGGTGATGATTTTGAGCCTAAATTTTTGTGTGTGATTAGGTTAGACATGTATGATCCCATAGAATTTTTCTCACATTTTTGTGATGAAAATAGGTGTGCTTTCTAGATTGATATTTAGGTGCTTCCTTTTAGAGTTTTAGGTTTGATACCTTGTAATGTAGAATTTAGTTCTAGGTCCAATTTGATGATTTGATCTTTGAAATTAATGTGGTAGAGTCATGATTGACCTAGGTTCCCATAGTAATTTTTGTAGGATTTTACAATGGATTTTAGTATTTTAGTTAGGACTAACTTTAGTACTAGGTTTTAGGTGATCCTAACTTACTAATTCAACTAGTTTAACTTCTCTAGTTCCCTTAGATTAGGGTCTGTGCTTGGTTTGCCTTTTGTTGAGATTGAAGACAAGTTGAAGACAAGGTGAGGATGCTTGAAGTTGCTTGGAGCTTTGGATTTGTTGGTGCCTGAAGGTATCTGATGAAGATTAGGAGATAGGACATAGGGAGAGCCTTGTAGTTAGAATGATTTCTTTCACAAACATGGAAAGCATCTTGTGCTTCCATTCCTCCCCATGACTAAAAGTCCTTCTCAGATATTCACATCCCTCCTTTGGAAGGATGAATGGCTTTATCTGGGAAGTAGAACTTTGAGGGGACCAGTCTCTCATAATGATGAACCCTTACAGGCTTCCTTTGGTTGTCAGTAGGCTGTTTATCATTCCCACTCATCCTGTTAAATCAATTATCTTCTGGTTTGAGTATCTTGAAAGATGTTGGACTTGAGTTTGAAGATGAGGACTCCACTGAAGAGTGTGGAAGAGGATGATTCCTTGAGCATTGCCATTGCAGCTGAAGCTTGAAGAGCAAGAAGAGCAAGTTGATACTTGAAGACCCAATTGAGACTGAATGAAGAGCTGAGGCTTAAAGAATTGAAGGATGAAGTTGACACTCCCATATGATTGAAGACTACTCTGAGAAGCTGAAGCTTGTAAGAGGAGAAGACCAAGTTGAGACTGGTAAAGCAAAGAGAGCTGAAGCTTGAAGACTAAGTTGATACTTATGAGAGGATTCAATTGAGATTAAGTGTAGAGCTGAGGCTTGAGGAATAAAAGATAAGTTGATATTTGCATTGATGTTTGGAGAGCCTGAAGGAATCAAGCTGATACTTGTAGTTAAGAGTGAAGCCTGAAGGTGGAATTGACTGGAAAGTTGAAGCTTGAAGAAGAAGATTAAGTTGACACTTATGTTGAGGGATTGAAACAAGTTGATACTTGTCATGACAGATGATAGCCTTGAAAGGTGGTTGAAGTCTGAAGACTGAATTGCTGTCAGAAGAGCTGAAGCTTGGAGTTGAGAGAGTTGTTGATCTGCTTTCTTGTCTGTTTTCTTTTATGTGTTGATGTGCCTTGTTTGACTTGCTTGATGCATTAAAATAAGTTCATATCTAGACTGACTTTAATCTAGGAGCATGATTGCACTAGAGGTTGAGTTGCTCCCTCTGCTTGTATTGTTACTGTATGGCTTTGCTTGCGAGTATTCGGTAGAGCCCAACTCCCTTGCCCATGTGGTTTATTTTGCTTGACAACATCTTATTTTCTTCTGTATGATTACAGTCACTTATATCCTGCTTGACAACATGTTATTTTTACTGTATGATTACAGTCACTTCTATTTTGCTTGATAGCATGTTATTTTTACTGTATGACTGCAGTTACTCATTCTGGCTTGAGGTTGAGATGAGCTTGTGGAGGCTGCTGCCCCACACACATTTCCTCCCTCACTTGCATTGCATGCATTTTACAGTCGTTTACTGTTTACTGTTTAAGCTGATGCTTTATCTGTTTCTGTGTATCATTGATATGATCCCTTTGGATTCTCATTTCCTTTGATAAGGAAGTGATGATAGAACTTTAGGTTGAAACCTATGCATGATAACTTCTAGGAGTTCCCTGTTTCAAACTTCAACCATAGGATGAATCCTTGGCATGACAACAATAGGACTTGATAGTCTGCCCATTAGCTGAGCCTATTCTCTTCTCATCTCAAAACAGCTTAAGATACAGTAATCATGAATGATTTCTTTCGTACGTTACGAGCCTTAAGCTATCTGAGAAAAGGTTGTTGGAGAGCTTCTTTCTAACAGTCTGGATGTTTAGTATGGTACCCTTTGGGTGACATGCGACGCATTCACTCTCAGGTCATAGTCTTTAGTGCGATTGAAATTGCAAACACAATAAAAAACACTTCTTCCGTAAAAGACAGAAAACCAACTTCAAACCTTTTTGCCCCGTGGGCCCATAATTCAAAGGAAAGCTTTTCTGAAGAAAAGAATGTCGTTAAACTTCAGCGCCAACGCAAACAGGCTTTGTCCCTAACTGCTGGAACTGCTGTTTAACCCTACTCGATAAAACAAATGAATCTGAACCCCCGTAATCCGTATTATCCCGAACTACGTAAGCTCTGATCTCTCATATCTGTGGAGAGTACGTAGGCACAATACTGACGTATTGACGAGCCACCTTCCCCCACCCGTAGTAGGTACGCTGACTCTGAATTCTCATTCTCTGATGAGAATACGTAGGCATAAAGTGCGACGCTTTGCCAAGTCATTTTTCTTTTCTGTTTAAACCAGCCTTGATAGGTAGATAGATAAACCAACTCGTCCAGTAAACACAACAAGCGTGGATCCCGTCGAGTAGAACAGACGTGAGGGGTGCTAATACCTTCCCCTTGCGTAACCGACTCCCGAACCCAGACAACGGTTGCGATGACCTTGTCTTATACCTTTTTCGTCAGGTTTTTCCGATCGTTTCGTTTCCCGTTCTGAGGGATAAATAACGAAAGGTGGCGACTCTTCTGTTTTGCCGGCACCTTATTTTCGCGGAAGCGACACAACTCACCATCGGGTTTCAAGATTCAAGCACTTTCAACCGGTTCTTTTGCATACAGAAGCAAGGAGGAGGTTCATTGATCGTGTATGCAAGATTGTAGAGCTTGAATTGGAGGTTTAGTGCATCTGTTCATCCAAGATTTTCAGGTTGGTAACTTTCTTCCTCTAGCATGATTTAGGTAGAATTAGGTTGAATTGAGGTGTTAGATTTATTGTAGAATGGTGTAGGATGGATTTCAGATAGTTAATTGGAGAATTAGAGACAAAATAGGAGAATTACCATTTTCGGTTGAGGATTAGATATGGTGAATCTTGAGGTTTCAGAGGAAACTAAGAGTATGGTTGAATTCGTGGCAAGATTTGGGATGAGTTTCATGTTTTGACCATTTGCAATGGAGGCATGTAGAGAGAACTAGGGTTGGGGATGGTGACCGGAGCTCCACCGGTGGTGGCCGGAGCTGGGCGTGAAGCTCAGATGTTCAAAAGGTTGAAGATGATGTTTGCACCATTGGATGAGGGTTTGACTTGGACTAGGAGCATGATCCAAGGGCCACGTTTTAATCTCATTTTGTGAAGGATCAGAATAAATGAAACGCTGCGTTTCATTTAGCAGCTGGTTTTGGGCTTAGTGAGTTAAGTGCTATCCACACCCCCCTGATGGCCCAACCCATTGTTTAAACTGATTCTGATTTCTATTTGCACCGTGCGCTTGTCTATTTTAATTGGATTTTCTTTATTTTTTTCATTTTGTTTATGGTTCTTGAAAAATTCATAATAAATTGAAAATTAATCCAATTAAACCCATTTTTTTTTGCATTTTACTCATGATTGAGTCTAGTATTTTTTAGAAAAAAAATATTTTCATTTCATGTATTTTCTGATTTAATGGGAATTTTATATTTTAATTGATATTAAAATGATTATGTTTGATGCATATTTTTGTGGAATTTTGTATGATCTCATGGTGATGATTTCGATCCTAATTTTTTGTGTGTGATTAGGTTAGACATGTATGATCCCATAGAATTTTTCTCACATTTTTGTGATGAAAATAGATGTGCTTTCTAGATTGATATTTAGATGCTTCCTTTTAGGGTTTAGGTTTGATACCTTGTAATGTAGAATTTAGTTCTAGGTCTAATTTGATGGTTTGATCTTTGAAATTAATGTGGTAGAGTCATGATTGACCTAGGTTCCCATAGATATTTTTGTAGGATTTTACAATTGATTTTAGTATTTTAGTTAGGACTAACTTTAGTACTAGGTTTTAGGTGATCCTAACTTACTAATTCAACTAGTTTAACTTCCTTAGTCCCCTTAGATTAGGGTTTGTGCTTGGTTTGCCTTTGGTTGAGATTGAGGACAAGTTGAAGACAAGGTGAGGATGCTTGAAGTTGCTTGAAGTTGCTTGGAGCTTTGGATTTTTTTGTGCCTGAAGGTGTCTGATGAAGAGTAGGAGATAGGAGACATAGGGAGAGCCTTATAGTTAGAATGATTTCTTTCACAAACATGGAAAGCATCTTGTGCTCCCATTCCTCCCAATGACTAAAAGTCCTTCTCAGATATTCACATCCCTCCTTTGGAAGGATGAGTGGCTTTATCTGGGGAGTAGAACTTTGAGGGAACTAGTCTTTCATAATGATGAACCCTTACAGGCTTCCTTTGGTTGTCAGTAAGATGTTTATCATTTCCTCTCACTCTGTTAATTCAATTATCTTCTGGTTTGAGTATCTTGAAAGATGTTGGACTTGAGTTTGAAGATGAGGACTTCAGTGAAGAGTGTGGAAGAGGATGATTCCTTGAGTATTGCCATTGCAGCTGAAGCTTGAAGAGCTTGAAGAGCAAGTTGATACTTGAAGATTCAATGGAGATTGAATGAAGAGCTGAGGCTTAAAGATTGAAGGATGAAGTTGACACTTCTAAGTGATTGAAGATTACTCTGAGAAGCTGAAGCTTGTGGGAGAAGAAGACCAAGTTGAGACTGGTAAAGCAAAGAGAGCTGAAGCTTGAAGACTAAGTTGATAATTATGAAGAGGATTCAATTAAGGTTGAGTGTAGAGCTGAAGCTTGAAGAATAGGGGATGAGTTGATATTTACACTGATGCTTGGAGAGCCTGAAGGAATCAAGTTGATACTTGTAGTTGAGAGTGAAGCCCGAGGGTGGAGTTGACTGGAAAGCTGAAGCTTGAAGAAAAAGATTAAGCTGATACTTATGTTGATGGGTTGAAACCTGGAGAAGCAAGTTGATACTTGGCATGTAGGGTGATTGAAGTCTGAAGACTGGGTTGCTGTCAGAAGAGCTGAAGCTTGGAATTAAAAGAGGGAGCTGTTGATCTGCTTTCTTTCTTGTCTGTTTTCTTTTCTGTGTTGGTGTGCCTTGTTTGACCTGCTTGATGCATTAGAATAAGTTCATATCTAGACTGACTTTAATCTAGGGGCATGATTGCACTAGAGGTTGAGTTTCTCCCTCTGCTTGTATTGTTACTGTATGGCTTTGCTTGCGGGTATTCGGTAGAGCCTTGCTCCCTTGCCCATGTGGTTTATTTTGCTTGATAGCATCTTATTTCTTCTGTATGATTGCAGCTGTTACTGTATTTTGCTTGATAGCATGTTATTTCTTCAGCATGATTACTGTTATTCATATCTGGCTTGAGGTTGAGATGAGCTTGTAGAGGCTGCTGCCCCACACACATTTCCTCCCTCATTTGCATTGCATGCATTTTACTGTATTACTATTTACTGTTTAAGCTGATGCTTTATCTATTTTTGTTTATCATTGATATGATCCCTTAGGACTCTCATTTCATTTGATAAGGAAATGATGATAGAACTTTAGGTTGAAACCTATGCATGATAACTTCTAGGAGTTCCCTGTTTCAAACCTCAACCATAGGATGAATCCTTGGCATGACAACAGTAGGACTTGATAGTCTCCCCATTAGTTGAGCCTGTTCTCTTCTCATCTCAAACAGCTTAAGATACAGTAATCATGAATGATTTATTTCGTACGTTATGAGCCTTAAGCTATCTGAGAAAGGATTGTTGGAGAGTTTCTGTTCAACAGTCTGGATGTTTAGTGTGGCACCCTTTGGGTGACATGCGACGCATTCACTCTCAGGTCATAGTCTTTAGTGCGATTGAAATTGCAAACATAATAAAAAACACTTCTTCCGTAAAAGACAGAAAACAAACTTCAAACCGTTTTGCCCCGTGGGCCCATAATTCAAAGGAACTTTTCTGAAGAAAAGAGTGTCGTTAAACTTTAGCGCCAACGCAAACAGGCTTTGTCCCTAACTGCTGGAACTGTTGTTTAACCCTACTCGATAAAACAGATGAATCTGAATCCCCGTAAGCCGTATTATCCCGAACTACGTAAGCTCTGATCTCTCATACCTGTTGAGAGTACGTAGGCACAATACTGATGTATTGGCGAGCCACCTTCCCCGTAACCTGTCGTAGGGCGAACTACGTTGACTCTGATTTCTCATTCTCTGATGAGAATACGTAGGCATAAAGCGCGACGCTTTTCCGAGTCAGTTTCTTTTCTGTTTAAGCCAGCCTTGATAGGTAGATAGATAAACCAACTCGTCCAGTAAACACAACAAGCGTGGATCCCGTCGAGTACGACGGACGTGAGGGGTGCTAATACCTTCCCCTTGCGTAACCGACTCCCGAACCCAGACAATGGTTGCGATGACCTTGTCTTACCCTATTCGTCAAGTTTTTCCGATTGTTTCCTTTCCCGTTCCGAGGGATAAATAACGAAAGGTAGCGACTCTTCTGTTTTGCCGGCACCTTATTTTCGCGGAAGCGACACTATCAACTTGGCGAAGAATCCAATAGCTCATGGTCGAAGCAAGCACATCGAAATGAGGTTCCATTATCTCCGAGAGCGGGTAGCAGAAGGGAAGATGAAGTTGGAACACTGCAGAACTGAGAATCAGATTGCAGATATCATGACGAAGGGAGTGCAGGTCGAAGCCTTCAGAAGACTAAGAGCCATGATGAATGTAGACAATTTAGACACAATGAATTAGGTGGTGTGTTAAATATAATTCATTGTGATTTGATTTGATTTGATATCATATGATTAGATTTGATTTAGAATATTTTGGGCCTTTTATGTTTTGCGCTAGTGTAAACCTAAAACTATAAATAGGGTGCCTTGCTTTGTATTCTAAATCATATTATTAGAACTGGATTCACAGTTGTAGTGTTAGCAAGTGAAGGTTCAATAAAATCAGAAATCCCACAGTTGTGGGTAACTCAATACTTTCTCATTCTTCTCTTTCTTGTGTGTTCTTCTTTTCTTTGTTGTTCTTGATAATTACTTGTTATTACCATTACTATCATATTGTGGGTTTGTTCATCAATCTTGAGATCAAGATTGAAGGGAATTCCTCATAGGGTGTGAGGTGAATTTCCAACACATAAAACCTTCAATCTCTCTCGCCAACATTCACCAGCGACACACTGTAACTCACCCTTTTTCGCTGCACAACAAAACTTGCTCTGTTGGCCTCTACACACGAACAACAACGACATAGCGATGCTCTTCGACATTGCAAGCCCAGATCCAGGAGACGACGTAATTTTATGAGCTACCGCCATTCGCTTCAACTCAGACTGCACGCCTTACAATAATTTCAGCAACAACAGCTCTCGCTTCCGCCATCTGCATCAAGAACAACACAAAGCTTCAACAACAACAATCACAACTACTACTTGGCAGCAAGTTTAGCACAACAATACAATGGCACTACGTTCACATTTCCACTCACCAGCTCTGCTCACAAATCCGGTAGTACAAATCAACGTTGGTTGGAGATTTCGCGATATTGGTAGGTATCTCGGTTTGATTGTTATTTGTGTTCTGTTTATTTTCTATGAGTATATAGGAAGTTGAGCAGGATAATGTTTATCTCCTTTCATTCACGCTGAATTTGAATTGGGGTTGTGTGTGTTTGACTTTATACAAATTTTGTAGATACTGATATTGTTTTCTTTGAACCATCACGAACATATGCATTTGTCTCTCATACAATAGTTATTATGTGGGTTTGTTTTCTTTCTTTTTTTTTTTAATTTTCTTTCTCAATCTCGTTTTCACTGTTTAATAGTTGCTGGTGCCAGCATTTTTGCGACAAAACTAGGTATGTCAGTGACAATTATTTGACACATATAGGTCCAATTTATGTGCGTAGAGTTTATGTTGCACTGTAAAATTTTCGTTTCAATATTTTCCAAACTGTACAGACTGGTGGCTGTTACGAATTTATTTCTCTTACATGACGTTTTGCGAAATTACAAATTGTTTGTTTACAAGGTTTGATTGTTTTGGTTTGTGTTTGATTATTATGCTGTGACTTCATTATGAACATGTGCTTAAACGTTTTGATTTCGTTTTGATATCACATTTGTTTCGATTCGTTTATATTAAGGAGGTGAGAATTTCAATTGTGTATCCGCTCACGGTTTGTTTCCATTACATTATTTGAACGTAATCAGGTTCAGTTCGATCGCTTCATGCTCATCCTGATTCTTTTCATATTTGAGTTTTGTAACATTCATGTAACTGATGAATTTGTTACTGCTACGGCTATCCTGAGTTGTGGTTGTTTTGATTTCCGCTTCCATAATACGGGTTCTGCTCCGGTTGAACCAAGCCCCGCCGACGATGTGATTCCCCATGGCCAACACTGCTGCGAGCATCACCTTTAGCACAACAACAATTTTGCAGCAACCCGTTGCAACTACTCAGCACCGTCATTGGCAGCGTCATTGGCAGCGACGACACGACCCCATCTTCGGTAACTCTTGGTTTTTGAACTCCTCTTTGATTTGAGTTGCTGTTTTAGATACATGTTTAATTTCGATTCAATTACGATTGCATTGTGTTTTGTATGTGTGTCGTCAATTTTAATTCTCGAGTACGTATAGCTGTGTGATTTGTGCTGAATTATGTTATCATGAACATTATCAATAAACTCTGATTTTGAAAGTATCAAATGATTACTATAACTCTTGTTCTTAAAAATAATAAAAAAAGAGAGAAAGGTTGTGATTTTATGAGAGATTGAAGTATGTGTTGCACCCTAAAATTTGACCAACCGATTTTCCTATCTGACTCATGGTTTAAATTCATATTCGCAGCTCAGACATGTGATTCTTGTGCAAAACAGGGGATATCAGAGTTTACAGCTTGATTTTTGTCTATCAGATATGGCAGACCCAGTCCAGATTATCGGGGTTTTATTTTCGGGAAATTGTGCGCTCCTCGGTGATTTTTAGCTTGCACAGTGATTTTAAGGATATTCTGATGCCCGGGGATCTCTGTTCGATTCGATCTGGTCTCGTGTGCGCCTTTATGGCGGTCATTTGCATTCATCTGCATTTTTAGGGTTTAATAGGCTTTTGTGAATTTTTAACAGGCTTTATAGATTTTTCTGGAATTTAAATAGGGCTTTTGAATATTTTAATAGCTTAATCCTCTTTTTAGAATTTTATAGAATATTTTAAATAGATTTTTAATAGAATTTAAATAGCTTTTATCATTTTTAGGATATTAGTGAATTTTTTCTTAGCATATTAAATAGAGTGACAAATTAGGGTTAATAGAAATTAATTGTTTTTTTAAATAATATAGTTTTTCTTTTTAATAATAGATTTTTAGTAGATATTAAATAATATTAGATTTTAATAGAAAATTAGATTGATTTAGAGTTAATTAGATCTTAACTAGATTTTTTAGATTTAATTAGTATAATATAGAATTAGTTAGACTTTTAATCATTTTTAGAGTTTAATTAGGTTAATTGAGTTTTTTAGAGTTAATTAGGTTAATTGTTTTGATTAGATATAAGTAGATTTAGTTAATTGTTTTTATGCAGTTTTTTACAGTTTTTTCATCCAATTTCGTACTGGGCCCAAAGCAATGCAAGGCCCAGTTTGTTTTTGTCAGAAAATGATCTCATCAGTCAAAAAAAAAAGTCCACATGGTCCAGCAATTCTCAGAGTCTTCCAGCGCACACCAGAATCTCCTAGAAGCTTCCAGCGCCTTCAGTGGTATAAATAGCGCCACGTGTTGGCCATGCAGGGTCCCACGCGTTTCGCCTTGAGAACGCCACCACAACTCAGATTTGCTCCCAGAATCACACCACGTGGCCCCACCTGTCCCCCACTCACTCTCTCTCTCTGCGCATGCACGCCACTTGGCGCCCCCACACCATCGCCTGAGTTTCACACCGGCGGCCATGCATCAGCCGTAGTTTCCCGCCGCCGGTCACCGTCAACCAACTCCGGCCACCACCTAACCACCAGAAAACCCAGAAATTCATCCTCTTCCTCCGATCTCCTCCCTTCCACCTTCATCGTCTTCATCCCCTAATTTCCAGAAATCACCATTGAAACTCAAACCTTCATACAACATTTCTCCAGGATTCATCCACCTCCTTCGTTCTCCATCAAGATTTTTCCAGAATCAACATCATCCTCCATCGAAGATTTCCAGAAATCATCCTAAGGCGTTCAATCTTCAAACAAGATTCCCAGAAACCCTAAACCTGCATCCATCTTCAAACAATATTTCCAGGAGCTTCGAACTGCATTCATCCCCCAAGCAAGAAAAACCCAGAAACTTCAAACGGCATTCAATCTGCAAGCAAGCTTTCCAGAAATCCACCAGATTCAAGGATCTTCAAGATCCATCTGCTTCAGATTCATAGCGTCATCGGTTCTTGAGTTTCTCCGCCCAGATCTTCGTAGAGTTCGTGAAGTTCTTCGTTAATCTGTTCAAGAGATTCGAGCCAGCTTCTACGCGCGCTTCAAGGCCTCCGTGAGTTCCTTCAACGACCTAGAAGATATCAAGATCTTCCTCTCTCGTGGCAATTTTCACTGAGCCTCCAAAAGGATCCCGGTGACGTCCTCGTTTCAGGTTAGCCCTCTCTCATAACCGCCATGCGTGTTCTTAGCATAAGTTTCTTGTTTTGGTTTTGTTCTGAGGATTAGGATTATAGGGATGATTCGTAAGGTTGAGCTGATTGAAGGGTTTGGTGTTTTTTCTGGGAATAGTGTGTGAGTGAAAGGATGAGTTGCAGAAAAGGTGAGTTGGGAGAGACGAAAGGGTGAAACGGCGCTAGGTCAAGGATGAACAGTAGATAGGCTTGTGAGAGGAAATGGTTTTTGTTTAGGGTTCATTCAGATTGGGGTTGGGTTGGGCTAAGCCCAAAAGCGTGTTTCTGAACGCACACCCCCCAATTGCTCAATTCCCCCCCCCCCTGGCGTGTGAGTCTGAGTGATTGGATTGGGCCTTATGCCCAATTTGCTAATAGCACCCCTCGTTGAAGCCCATAGTAGCCAAACAACTAACGCTGCACCCCCCTCTGGTTTCAATTCAGTTTTTATTGTTTTTTCTAGATATTCAATTTGGGCCCTGCGCCTCATGCTGTTGGCACCCCCCAATCAGGGCCCAGCTAGAAATCCCTCATAAATCCATTGCTGTTTAGACCTCCCATGTCATTTTCTTTTAGATTTTGATTTTCTTTTTATATTTTCATGTTAGAAATTCATAAATAAATGTAAATAATTGTTTTTTAATTCTTCTTTTTTCATCCATTTCATGAAAATGTTAAGAAAATTAAATAAAAATAAAAAATGCCATTTTATTTTTATTTCCTATTTTTGTGTATATTTTCCATTTAATTGATGTTTTTTTTAATATTTTCAATGCATGCATATCATTAGAAAATTCATAAAAAATGGTAGATTTAGTCAAATAATTCCGTTCTTTTTTCTGTAGACTCGTGATTCAGTGTAGAATTTTATAGTGTAGAAATATTAGCTTAATCATGCATTTTCATTTTAATTGCATTTGTTCACTGTTATTGATGTTGAATAATTGGTCTGTGGATATGTCTGTGTTGCTAATTTTAGTGCTTTCATCTGGTGTTGAATTTTGATCTGATTTTTCAGTATGTTATCCTAGAGTCATGTAGGTCTCCCATTAGATTTTTGATAGATTTTCATAGGATATTCTGATATGATTTGTCTGAGCCTGAAGATAGGAGAAGTCTTGATGACTTCTGACTTTGAAGTTCAACTGTGGTTGAACTTCAGAGATAGTCTCCTGTGGTTTCTTGGCCTGTGGGTTCTTCTTGAAGGTGGGAGCTGATTGAAGTCCTGTTGGAGCTTGCAGAGATGCATTGGATTGAGGCTTAGTCTAGAAGCTTGTTGTCTGTTTGTGAGGTTCGAGATCCTGAAGTTTGAAGGGAGTTTATGGTACTTTCCTGAGGAAGGCACTATGAATGACTTTCATCCTTCCTTCTCACCTCTTTCGTAAGTATCCAATGATGTCGGAGCCGACTTGTGAGTTTAATTTCTCCTGAGGAGGAATGTAAACTGATCACATGTTGTTGAGCCACATGGGATACGATTCATAAGTGGAAGCCTCCTAGTACTTTCCTGAGGAAGGTCCTATGGGTCTATTCACTTAGTTCCACTAGTTTATCTAGGTTTTCTTAAGTATCCAGTGATGTTGGAGCCAACTTGTGAGTTTAATTTCTCCTGAGGAGGAATGTAAACTGATCACAGTTGTTGAGCCACGTAGGATACGATTCCTAAGTGTCAGCCTCCTAGTACTTTCCTGAGGAAGGTCCTATGAGCCTGCTCACTTAGTTCCCCTAGTGCATATAGGTTTCTCAAGTATCCCGTGATGCCGGAGCCTTCATGTGAGTTTAATTTCTCCTGAGGAGGAATATAAACTGATCACAGTTGTTGAGCCGCATAGGATATGACTCCTGAGTAGTAACCTCCTGGTACTTTCCTGAGGAAAGCACTATGGGCTTATCTGCTTAGCTCCCTTTTCTCTGGTGAGCTTGTTCTGAAGCTTGGAGACTGGGATTGATTCCTCTTGCTTAGGGTTTTGATTAGAGTTTTGGCTCAGATCTTTGCTTAAGGTGCTGTATAGAGTTTTGTTTAGGGATAGATTAGGAGATTGTTTCAGGTTTGTTGGAGGCCCTGCTCAGGGTTAGTCTCTTTGTATTGTTTGACTCGCGTGATGTTATGTTGCATTAGACTTAGGTGTTCATCCAGATAGTTCTGAATAGGTGCATCTTAGAAGTAGACTTTGTGTGCATAAGAAGTTGAGGTGGTCCTCCTTCTGCTTGTTTGTTATTGCGTGGCTTTGCTTGTTGGTATTTGGTAGAGCTGAGCTCCCTTACCTCTGTGGTTTGCGGCCTTCGCGCCTTGTTTGTTTAGTTGTTGCATTCATGCATATTTTCAGTATTCCTTTACTTTGCAGTTTCTTGTTTGTGGTTTAATCCTGTTGCCATGATCCCTTAGGAGCTCTGACTTCTCCGCTGCGGAGTTGTTATGATAGACATTAGGATGGTTAACCAGGTGTGATAGCAATAGGCAGATTCCCCTTTTCCAGCTATAGTTCTAGGGTTTCCCTTTCCTTTCTGTAGGAGCTTTTGAGTAGCTTGATCCGTAGTTAGATGAACTACAGCTGCTCTGATTCTTCGTTCCAGACGAAGATATGTAGGCATAGGATGCGATATCCTAGCGAGCACACTAACGACTAACTTTGTTCTCTCGCGGCTGTGCGATCGAGACTTTCCCGCTAACGACTAATTGTTTCCCTTTCTCTTGCCCGAGCGCATTTGAGACCAGATCATAGTTGTAGGTTCCCGGACCCTTAGAGATCAGTTTGTTTTCTCACTGCTGTGTGAGAGCCCCTGTTTACCCGTAGTTAGCCGAACTACGTTTGCTCTGATCTTTCATTTCAGATGAAAGTACGTAGGCACAGGACGCGATGTCCTGGCGAGCAACCTTTCCCCCGTTTAGACGTAGGAAGTCGAACTACGTTGACTCTGACTTTCCCATTGCACGAGGGAATACGTAGGCCCAGAACACCGTATGTTCTGTCGAGTCCTGTCCTTTTATTTTCTTTTCAGACCAGCCATTAGCGTAGATAGATAACACACCCTTTTACCTATAAACACCAAGCGTGGATCCCATCGAGTACGATGGACGTGAGGGGTGCTAATACCTTCCCCTTGCGTAACCGACTCCCGAATCCAGGTTTTGGTTGCGATGACCATACCTTTTTCCCGTCTTTGCGAGGTTTACTTCGAGCGTTTCCTTTCCCGCTCTGAGGGATAAATAACGCACGGTGGCGACTCTCCTGTCAAGCCGGCGCCGATTTTCGCAGTAGCGACAGCTGGCGACTCTGCTGGGGACTTATAGCATCTAGGGACTTTTCCCATCCCTTGTGCTGGGACCGTTTCCCATCCCCTACGCGAGTCAATCCTAGCGCTTGGATGTTTATTGGTTGGGTGTTGTGCATATTGTGTTTTACTTTTCTGCACTTTACTTTTCTGTACCTTTTACCTTTCCGCCTTTATTTTCCAGCATTATATTATTGTGATTCTTGCTGTGGGCAAGGGAGGTTACTGTGAGTGAGAAGCCGGACCTGGGCTTGAGTACACACCTAGATATAGTTGTGGAGAAGTAGTAGACGAACCTGTCTGCTGAGCAGGCACAGTTCCCTACGAAAATCTGCGCTCAGACGAGATTCTTGCAGAGGTGCTCCTTTCCGGTCCTGAGGATCTGAGAGGAGTCCAGACGTGAGGGTTGTCGACTCTGGGGACCGATCATTTGGAAGTCAGCTAAGTGAGGCCTCTTCATGATTTGATGATGCCACTCCTTCTGGGAATCGTATCGTCACTCATGAAAGTCTGTGACGCTGATAACCGCATAGGATGCCGTACCTTTGTCCGTGGATTAGGTTTATCCTACCTGTGAGAGGGACTGGGTTATTGCAGGAAAACTGGCCTTCAGAAACCATGATTCAGTACTTTTATCAGATGGTGTTCTTGATTCATCTCCAGGTGTGTTGTCTGGGTCAGATGGGTTTCTTATCTGAGGTTGAGGCTATTATCAGATGGTATTCTTGTCAGATACAGAGGTTCAGAAGGTTTTCTTACCAGGGGATTGATATTTTGAGTATCAGATGATAGTTAGTGGCATGAGGTTCTGATGACCGTGTTGGTTTTCTGTTCATGATCACAGAGATATTCCTCTTCAGGCCACAGCATAGCCCCTATGTTCGCAGATTGCATTATTTATCATATTGCATCAGTGCATTACCATCTGCATTCAACTAACGTGTGTGTATTGCAGGTACATATTTTCCCTTCCAGTTCTGGTGTTTGTTCCTAGCAAGACATGGAAAACCTGAAGAGAGTATTGCCCTATAAGTTTCCGTCGCCGAATATCAGTCTATTGTTAGAGTTGATTGCTATTGCTAAGAAGAGAGGAATGGGTGACTTCAGAAAGAGATATGGGAGGATCCTGACCTACGTTTATCAGCCATCTGCCTACGAGACCAGCGGCATCTATACGTTGTTACAGTTTTACGACGCGGAGCTCAGGTGTTTTGTATTTCCCGACTTTGTTTTGGCTCCTACCCTGGAGGAGTACTCTGCACTTCTGGATATACCGATCCGTGAGCAGATGCCTTTTTATCGTACGGACGCTGAGCCTAAGCTGGCTGAGCTTTCTGCCATCCTGTGCTTGAAAGAGTCTGAGCTGTCTGGGAGAATGATCAGAAGAGGAGACGTATGGGGATTTCCGTTGGATGTCTTAGTGGAGAAGGCTCGAGAGTATGCCCAGAAGGGTAGCTGGGGTGTTTTTGACGTTATCCTGGCTGTATGTGTGTATGGCATCGTGTTATTCCCGAACATTCCTGATTTTGTTGATTCTGATGCCTTCTATATTTTGGCTGCGAAGAACCCAGTTCCTACTTTGCTGGGAGATATCCACCATTCAACTCATTACCAGAATGAAAAGCGACGAGGAAGGAATGTGTCTTGTTGTGTCCCTCTCCTATGCAGGTGGTTCACCAGTCATTTGCCTAAGTCAGGCCCTTTTGTCACCTCTATCAATTCTCTAGGATGGCCCGAGCGCTTAATGGGATTAACTGCTGAGGACGTGGTATGGACCAATAAAGAGGTATTTGGAGCTGAAGTCATACTCAAAGGCGAAGGATTCCCGAATGTTCCGTTAATAGGAAGGAAAGGTTGTGTCAACTATAACCCTTCCTTATTGATCAAGCAATTTGGGTACATACCTCAAGGAGCGCCAAAGCCCGAGGAGATACAGGAATCTCTGTATCTCACCGGGGCAATTGGGAAAGAGATGCTGACTAAACTTGAGAGAGCCTGGAAAAACTTGCACAAGAGAGGGAAGCTTTCAGGTAGCAGAGGGGATACTCGAGGTCCTAGCCCATATGAAGAATGGATTCGTGAGCGAGCTGCGAAGTTCCTTATGCCGTATCTAGCAGTTCAGCCATTGCATCCTCCTCCGGTAGAGGAGCCTACCACTGTGGACATGCAGGTTTACAAGCAGCTGATGGCGGAAAAAGAAGAGCTAGCGAGGGCTAAAGAGGCTTTAGAGCAGGAGAATGCCCAGCTTCGGCATGAAAAGATTGAAACAGGATATATTTCTAAGCAACAAGATGAAACTCTGAAACATCTGAAGACTACGCTACTGGAATTGACTGAAACCAAGAAGCGTCTAGAGTTAGATGTAGACTCAGTTAGTAGTGTGTTGGCCACCAAGAAGCAAGAGCTGGAAAGGGCCTACACAAAGCTAGCCAAATTCAGAGAACACTGGGATCTCACTATGACCAAGCGCAAGGGGCGAGAAGAAGAGCTGAAGACACATATTGCTCAGTTAGAAGAACAGGTCAAAGTGAAGAACGAAGAGCTTGAAGAGGAAGCCTGTCGCCGATACGAGGCCGAGCGCAAGTTGACAGATGCCATGAAGAACTTGGAAGATTTCCAGCATAGAGCAGATGCCAAGAGACCCAAACCAGGGGATGGTGCTAATGATAAAGCTTGGGAAGACTTTGTCAGAGACATCCAGGGGACGGTCAGGAAGAGGGATCGACTGATAGAAGGTTTAATTTATCAACCAGATCACGCAGAGACAAAGAAGATGGTCGAAGACTTCCGCAACCGTACCCGTATTTGATTTCTCTCTTGTATTCTGTATGTTGAGATCACCACCAGGCATGTTGGCTGGGATCCTCCTTATCATATCAGCTGTATGGAGCATAGTTATGTAACTTCTTGACAAGACTGTTATTTTAATCAATATATGAGGGTTTTTCCAAATATTGTCTTTATGGTCTACCTCGTCTTGCTACCACTGACACTGGAATTGGAGGGAAAATATCTCCAATGCACACATGCACGTTAGCATTTTTGTATTTCTGTTTGCATAAATCATACTGCATAGCATTTCTCTAGCAGGTCAGAGCACTTATCCAGCCTTTGTTTTCACCAGAAAGTGATTCTCAGGGATTTGTTTGAGTCAAGAGTAGAGTGCTGAAGACGACAAAGGGGCTGAAGCAGATTTGAGCAGAATCAAGCAGTGTAATCAGTTACCGGTAATTGGTAGCTATGTCTGAAGGCAATTTCCAGATTCCTGACACCCAGGCAGGGTTTACTGTGGCGTCCAACCATCAGTATGATTCTATGGAAGGCTTCCCACAAGCAAACAATCTTACTGCAGCCCAAGTCGTACAGCCAGCTGTTGAGAGCAGAGACCGGCATGAGCAGTTTCTTGCCCGAAATGAACATTATCCTCCTGTTAACAATCAATGTGTTGCTTTCCCTGTGATGAATTACCGGAGAGATATTCCAATGACCGGGTTAGTAGATCCAAGAACTCTTGACGATGGTAGAAGACTCCGAGTGTTGGAAGAGCAAATGAAAGCCTTGGAAGCAAAAGATGCCGTTAACCTGGATGCTGTGGCCATGTGCTTGGTCCCTGACCTCGTGTTGCCGTACAAGTTCAAAGTGCCGGAATTTGAAAAATACACGGGAGATAGCTGTCCAAAGCTGCATTTGATGATGTTCTGTCGAAGGATGACTTCGTTTGTGCGAAATGACAAACTAATGATCCATTGCTTTCAGTATAGCCTGACTGGGGCATCGTTAAGGTGGTACGTGCAATTGGAGAGTAA
Organism: Lathyrus sativus; assembly: GCA_963859935.3. NCBI lineage: Eukaryota > Viridiplantae > Streptophyta > Magnoliopsida > Fabales > Fabaceae > Lathyrus > Lathyrus sativus. The sequence goes on along the minus strand of OZ012738.1, from coordinate 115,064,160 downwards.
TCAGATTCGATCTTGGGTGGATTTAGCCAGAGCTTTCATAAAGCAGTACGATTACAACTTGGATTTGACTCCTAGTCTCGTAGATCTGCAAGAATTGTCTCAAGCAGAGAATGAATCATTCAGAGCGTATTTGCGAAGATGGAAGGAATTGGCTGCTAGTGTCCGACCACCGCTTCCGGAAAGAGAACTGGTTGACATTTTCTTGGGTACCCTGAAAGGCCATTATTTTGATAAATTGTTCGGCTGCACAAACTTTGTGGGCCTGATGAGGCTGGGAGAAATTGTTGAGAGAGGACTCAGGAGTGGAAAGTTTCGAGGTGTTCCTTACGTCCCAGTTAATAAGATTGAGCCAATTGTCAGTTCTCAAGAAGAGTGGGAAGGAGATGATGCCACCTCAGAATCTCTAGCATCTCAGGATCAGTTTTCAGACACTTCAAGTCAACGATCATCCTATCGCCGATCGCGTCAGCATGCTCCGCGCAGACCAAGGAAACCTGGAAGGCAGTTTACTCAGCTACCAGTGTCGTACAGTCAGTTGTTGCCAGATCTGGTTAGAAGCGGATTGATAGTGCCAAAAGAGACTAAGCCGGTGATTCCACCATATCCTCCAGGTTTTGATTCCAGCGCCCGCTGTGAGTACCATGTTGGGGCACAGGGGCATTCAACGAATGATTGTAAGGTGCTTAGAAGCCAGGTTCAGGATCTGTTAGACTCTGATCGTATTTGCATCACGCCTCAGGGTTTTGTTCAGATTAATGATTTTCCATCTTCCAGTTGCGGGTGTTCGTCAGTTAATGTCATGGAAGACTCCGCAGGAAGTGTGTGCTCTGAAGATTGTCCATCAGAAAGTTCAGTTGTATGGGAGAAATTTCTAGAGGTTTTCGCGCCGGATGCCGCATCTGTTTTCTCTGCCTAACCCGTTTAGCTTTTGTGCATCAGTATTTGTCGACCACCACCAGGATTGTTGGCTGGGGTCGTTATATTCATACTCATTTGTGCTTACCTGCTGATTTTGTTGGTTGTACATGTATGGGAGATGTTTGTCTGTGTGCTTATAGCTTGAGTTTCTCTTTATCTCGTTGTGAATATGTGTTTGCTTTCTGCGTTGCATTATCATCTAACAGGTATATCAGAACCGGGGGTCTTATTTCCTCATCGTCCAGTTTATTGCAGGAACTCCTTCAGAGATATGGAACAGAATCAGTGTGAATTGATCGAAGTCCAAAGCCAGCTAGAGCAGATGATGAAAGACATGCAGGAGATGCGTCTGGAGCAGAAGATTCTCAAAGAGGAGAACAGTCAGCTGAAGACCCAAATGAGCTTGATCATGGAGGTAGTCAAGAATGTGCTTAGGAAAGAAGACGATCAGCTATTTGAAGCCACAATGAAGAAGCTCGCGCCACCTGTGCATGTGGAACCTGAGCAGCAACAACAGAAGATGCATCCGGCTCAGCGGAAGATCCAGGAAGGGAAGCCAAGGAGAATATTTGAGGCACCGCCTATGACCTATGCTGAGCTCTTGCAGATTTTATTGAGGTTTAATCTGGTTGAGAAGAGAACGTTGGCACCACCAACGAAAGCGTTTCCTCAAGGGTACGATGCCAGTAAGCAATGTGAATTTCATTCCGAGGCATTCGGACATGACATCGAGGGTTGTCATGCTTTTAAGCACAATGTTCAAGACTTGATTGACTCGCACGATATTGAATTCACGCCGGGCGGCGTAGCTGTGCACATTGCTCCCGTCTCAGTCGATGCTAAAATGACAGATGTTTCTAAAGCTGCAGTGGGTCAAAAGCGTATCCTGGACTCCATGGTGTCAGAATCTCCAGGCCCACAATTGTTGCCTATTCCTGGGGCAGATCTGAGAAAGAAAATGGCTAAGCATCAGGAGGGCGTTAATCAACACATTGAAGATCAAGAAACCGATGATACGAAGGGTGCTCAAGGGTCAACCCGATACCAGCAGCAGCAGCCTCAGCAACAGAATAATCGGGGGTATAAAAGAGGTCAGAATCAAGGTCCTTTGGCGAGCCGTCATTTGGAAACTCCTCCTATACCGTACACACAGCTTCTGCAGACGTTGCTTCAGCTCCAATTGGTTCATAAAAGGACATTGGCTCCCTTAACGGGACCACCACCACCGGGGTATGATGCCAACGCTACTTGTGAGTTTCATACCGGGGCACCAGGCCATACGGTTGAGAACTGTAAAGCATTCAAGCACAAAGTACAGGATCTGCTTGATAGTGCAGCAATCAGCTTCGGGCCGGGAGGTCCCCAAATCATCTGAATGAAAGAGGAAGAGCTCTATAATTTGGTTGAGTCGTTGAAAGCAGATCAGGACAGCATCGGATTGCCTCTAATAAAGATAGCTGGTTCAGCAGCAGGGCAGATGCAAAAGCCCGGTTCTCAGAAGCTAGCATATTTTCTTTGTTTTAGCTTGTCATTTCTTTACATTTGTAGTTGCTTTCCTGTTTGAATTTGTAATCTTGTTTGTAAAACTTGTTGTTTTATTCAAATTGATGATAATGAAATAAATATGCATGTTTTGATTGAATCCATTCGTGTTCGCTAACATGTTTTGCAAATATCCAACGCTTGGTTAAGAAGGAATTTGGGGAGGATGACGAAAATGACCGACATGCAACTACCGATATTGTATGCTTTTGAAATAAAACCTGTTGATGATGTACAGGCATTGTTTCAAATCCCTAAACACCGGAGATATAAGGAAGATAATCCCTTGTCAACCCCTTTGAGCCTTGTAGTAGGAGTTTTCTTTCTGTGAATGAAAAACCCTCAATCATAACCTGGGGCAGGGTAGGTGTTAGCTAATTTGACCGAGAGTCCAAATTGCAAAAGGAGTGTCCGTTCGAGGATCAATCACGTCCCTAGAGGTCGTGCCTAAAAGACCATAATGGTTCAATCAAGAGTGGGACAGCCACATCATTCCCAAAGAGTCAGGCAACCAGTGTCACACGACTTGTTCGAAAAAAGAAGAGTGAAAAAGAATCAAAAGCCCGCTAAGTCGAGAAAACTTCAAAACAAATGACTTAGGCAAAAATGAGGGCATCCCGCTGGACTTAAAAAATCAAAAGAAACTCAAAAGGAGTCAGTCCAGGCAAAAGTTAGGGATATGAAAAGAAAAAGATGAAAAGGATCAAAAGAAAAATCCTCGATGGAAATACGAGTCGTGTGACCACAAGTGTCAAAGACGAAAAGTGAGTGGCTGTCACTCCAAAATCCAAAAGTTTCTCGAACTATCATCCCTATCTTTTAACCTCTGAGAGGTGAGCGCTAAGGTCAAATTAGCTGAACGTAGGATGGGAGAACATCAAGGAGAACGGGTGGGTTAAAGCGAACTTTGAGCCTTTATCCTTTCTTTCGAAACCATGAACTTGACCACATTACAATCTTCAAAAGTCCTAATTGAAGCAGGTTGTTTCGAAAGCATACTCCGGTAAAGGTCGCGTCGATTCTGACTCCTAAAAAAAGGTTCCTCTTACCATGTTGGTACTGATGTTGATAAATGTTTTGTGCATTATATGCCATAAACTGTTTTTCCTTTTCCCAGTGAACAGATTGGATGTCAAAGCTGTCATATGTGTTGCATTAATACATCTTTTATGCAGAACAACTTGTTTTACTTGCGAGTAAGCGCTTGACAGCAGGAAAGTTTCCTACAATGGAAAGTATGGTCAAGATAGAATGCAGAATGCCCGAATGTTCCGAGAGCAGGGGCAGGCTTTGTTGTGATCCCCAGTCAGGTCAGCTTTTCGAAGTCAGTTATTCTGGGGCAATCAGGTTGAGATTCAGGTGAATACGGCATAGTCAAGGGGCACTACTCTGAATCAGATAATCAGGGGCAAGGTCTTTGCAGTCCGGGGCAGACCACCTTAAGCACGCAGAAGTTACGCGAGGAGCATTCAAGGTGAAGTATCTCTCAGAAGTTCGGAATACTGAGGCATGTTATATCAGACCATCGAGGCCACAGATTTGTAGATTTCCTTTCAAGGACTATCCACGCAGAGGTCCCGTAGGCTTGGGACACATCAGAAGCAAAAGGATTGTTGTTCTCCGTACCTACAGGGTCATTCGGAGTTATTCGAGCAGATGCAGTCGATTTTCGAGAGCGAGATGATTGCGGGAAGTTGTGTTACTATCCCTTGACTCTTCACTAAAAGGCTGTGTATTCAGGAAGATTGTTTTCCAGCGTCAGTTGTACCTGACCCATCACGGACAGCCTAAGAGTTCAAATCCATGTTTGCGATTACTGTGAAGACCATCCGTGTTGGCGCATCAATTTCTAGATCCGAGCTGCGTCAGTACGTAGGAGGATTCCCTCCATTGTCTCCAGCAAAGACCAATTTGTCATTGGTAGGGATAAGCTATCCCCCAGAGGAGTCTAATCATATTCAGCACATCTGCTAGTTAGCAGTGGAGTTACATTCCCCAGCAGGGTATTACTTCGTCGAGGTGTTCGGTTAAGCTCCTAATATCCCCAGCAGAGTTGATTTCACTCTCCCAACATTTATTTTGCTAGGACGATTCAGTGATATCCGGGTTATCCCCAGCAAAGTTGGCCTCGCATTCAGCATTTATTTTGCTGAAGTGGTTTTTTGTACCCGGCCTTCTCCGGCAGCTCGAGCCTGCTAGCATATTGCATGCATTATCATATTTGCATCATACTTGCATATCATTGTCAAAATGCGTAGCATTTCCATCCAGAAGGGGGCATTACGCCATAGAAAGACTAAAGCATTTGCATAAGCATACGAAGCATAAGTCAGGTTTTCTATCAGCCACATATGGCTCGTGAATTACTCTGTGATCAGTTCAGGGGCATTTATCCAGCAGCAATATTCAGACAGTTCAGCAGATTATTTGTATCAGATCTTATGATAGTTGTGCTTTGGTCAAGCAGTCATCTGATATCGACAAGCTGTTCTTCCCGTCAATTCATATTGACGATGTGTTCCTCCAATAAGTGGATTTCTTCGTCTATCATTAGACGTCTGGAGTACGAATGTGATTTTCTTTCCGTCTATCCATAGACGATGTGAAGTTGCGGGTGATCACAGTAAGGTTTCAAGAAGGGGTTTCCCCAGGATGTGCTTTTCTTCCCGTCTATCAGTAGACGATGTGAAGTTTTGATGGATTTTCAATAGGGTTCAAAATAGAGTTTCTCTAGCAAGTGGCTGTTCTTTCCGTCTATCAGTAGACGATGTGAAGTTTTGGTTACTGTCCAGCGGGTTTCTTATTGCCAGATCATACATATGATGAGGTGTTTCCCCAGCGAGTCTTTTCCGGCTATCCGTGGTTGTTGAGGGGTTTCAAAATGATTTTGAATATTGGTTCTCTTTCTGGTTATTGGATGAGATGACGTTTAAGAGAGACTTTTCTGACCATCAATCCCTATTGATGTCAAGGCTCTTCGAAGAATGTTCAGTTTTCGTGATTATCGATCCTTATTGACGACATGGTTCTTTAAAAGGTGGTTTTTTCTTACCGTCGGTTCATACTGACGATGTGGCCCCTTCAAGGATATTGATCTTTCCATCAATTCCCGTAAACAGAAGAATTCTGAAATTCAAAAGAGAGTGTTGAATTGCGTAATGGTGTCTTTCCGTCTATTCTTAGACGATGTGAATAATGATTTGTTCATCAATCAGGATGATGCCGTCTACCCTTAGACGATGTGAGTTGTTTTGTTCATCAATCAGGATGATGCCGTCTACCCTTAGACGATGTGAGTTGTTTTGTTCATCAATCAGGATGATGCCGTCTACCCTTAGACGATGTGAGTTGTTTTGTTCATCAATCAGGATGATGCCGTCTACCCTTAGACGATGTGAGTTGTTTTGTTCATCAATCAGGATGATCCCGTCTACCCTTAGACGATGTGAATAATGATTTGTTCATCAATCAGGATGATGCCGTCTACCCTTAGACGATGTGAGTTGTTTTGTTCATCAATCAGGATGATCCCGTCTACCCTTAGACGATGTGAATAATGATTTGTTCATCAATCAGGATGATGCCGTCTACCCTTAGACGATGTGAGTTGTTTTGTTCATCAATCAGGATGATGCCGTCTACCCTTAGACGATGTGAATAATGATTTGTTCATCAATCAGGATGATGCCGTCTACCCTTAGACGATGTGAGTTGTTTTGTTCATCAATCAGGATGATGCCGTCTATCCTTAGACGATGTGAATTGATTTGTCATTAATCAGGACTTTCCGTCTATCCTTAGACGATGTGTGTATGGAGATTAAGAATTTGATCCCGTCTATCCTTAGGCGATGTGAATTTGGAGATTAACGTTGTTTTTCCGTCTATCATTAGACGAGGTGAGTATTCAATCAGGGTATCTTCCCGTCCATCTTTGGACGATGTGAGTATATTTCTCTTCCTGCCTATCAGTAGGCAATGTGAAAGAATCAGGTATTTTGTTGCAGCCCTCAGGGTTTGTTATATGGGGTATCACAAGCAACGGGTGTTCGAATCAGGAGTTCTTTATCAGATGATTAATCAGTTTGGTGCCGCAATGACTGGACTCGGTTTTCTGGACTTTATTCCCCAAGCAGTTGACAGTATATGCTCGCGGTTGGCAAATTTTCGGGTTTTATTTGTATTCAACCGTCTCGTACCTCTGAATGTTTGAAGGCTGAGCGCTCTTCAAACCCTTCAGGTCCAAGTCGCTTGAATAGGGGCAGCTGTTGCACCCTAAAATTTGACCAACCGATTTTCCTATCTGACTCATGGTTTAAATTCATATTCGCAGCTCAGACATGTGATTCTTGTGCAAAACAGGGGATATCAGAGTTTACAGCTTGATTTTTGTCTATCAGATATGGCAGACCCAGTCCAGATTATCGGGGTTTTATTTTCGGGAAATTGTGCGCTCCTCGGTGATTTTTAGCTTGCACAGTGATTTTAAGGATATTCTGATGCCCGGGGATCTCTGTTCGATTCGATCTGGTCTCGTGTGCGCCTTTATGGCGGTCATTTGCATTCATCTGCATTTTTAGGGTTTAATAGGCTTTTGTGAATTTTTAACAGGCTTTATAGATTTTTCTGGAATTTAAATAGGGCTTTTGAATATTTTAATAGCTTAATCCTCTTTTTAGAATTTTATAGAATATTTTAAATAGATTTTTAATAGAATTTAAATAGCTTTTATCATTTTTAGGATATTAGTGAATTTTTTCTTAGCATATTAAATAGAGTGACAAATTAGGGTTAATAGAAATTAATTGTTTTTTTAAATAATATAGTTTTTCTTTTTAATAATAGATTTTTAGTAGATATTAAATAATATTAGATTTTAATAGAAAATTAGATTGATTTAGAGTTAATTAGATCTTAACTAGATTTTTTAGATTTAATTAGTATAATATAGAATTAGTTAGACTTTTAATCATTTTTAGAGTTTAATTAGGTTAATTGAGTTTTTTAGAGTTAATTAGGTTAATTGTTTTGATTAGATATAAGTAGATTTAGTTAATTGTTTTTATGCAGTTTTTTACAGTTTTTTCATCCAATTTCGTACTGGGCCCAAAGCAATGCAAGGCCCAGTTTGTTTTTGTCAGAAAATGATCTCATCAGTCAAAAAAAAAAGTCCACATGGTCCAGCAATTCTCAGAGTCTTCCAGCGCACACCAGAATCTCCTAGAAGCTTCCAGCGCCTTCAGTGGTATAAATAGCGCCACGTGTTGGCCATGCAGGGTCCCACGCGTTTCGCCTTGAGAACGCCACCACAACTCAGATTTGCTCCCAGAATCACACCACGTGGCCCCACCTGTCCCCCACTCACTCTCTCTCTCTGCGCATGCACGCCACTTGGCGCCCCCACACCATCGCCTGAGTTTCACACCGGCGGCCATGCATCAGCCGTAGTTTCCCGCCGCCGGTCACCGTCAACCAACTCCGGCCACCACCTAACCACCAGAAAACCCAGAAATTCATCCTCTTCCTCCGATCTCCTCCCTTCCACCTTCATCGTCTTCATCCCCTAATTTCCAGAAATCACCATTGAAACTCAAACCTTCATACAACATTTCTCCAGGATTCATCCACCTCCTTCGTTCTCCATCAAGATTTTTCCAGAATCAACATCATCCTCCATCGAAGATTTCCAGAAATCATCCTAAGGCGTTCAATCTTCAAACAAGATTCCCAGAAACCCTAAACCTGCATCCATCTTCAAACAATATTTCCAGGAGCTTCGAACTGCATTCATCCCCCAAGCAAGAAAAACCCAGAAACTTCAAACGGCATTCAATCTGCAAGCAAGCTTTCCAGAAATCCACCAGATTCAAGGATCTTCAAGATCCATCTGCTTCAGATTCATAGCGTCATCGGTTCTTGAGTTTCTCCGCCCAGATCTTCGTAGAGTTCGTGAAGTTCTTCGTTAATCTGTTCAAGAGATTCGAGCCAGCTTCTACGCGCGCTTCAAGGCCTCAGTGAGTTCCTTCAACGACCTAGAAGATATCAAGATCTTCCTCTCTCGTGGCAATTTTCACTGAGCCTCCAAAAGGATCCCGGTGACGTCCTCGTTTCAGGTTAGCCCTCTCTCATAACCGCCATGCGTGTTCTTAGCATAAGTTTCTTGTTTTGGTTTTGTTCTGAGGATTAGGATTATAGGGATGATTCGTAAGGTTGAGCTGATTGAAGGGTTTGGTGTTTTTTCTGGGAATAGTGTGTGAGTGAAAGGATGAGTTGCAGAAAAGGTGAGTTGGGAGAGACGAAAGGGTGAAACGGCGCTAGGTCAAGGATGAACAGTAGATAGGCTTGTGAGAGGAAATGGTTTTTGTTTAGGGTTCATTCAGATTGGGGTTGGGTTGGGCTAAGCCCAAAAGCGTGTTTCTGAACGCACACCCCCCAATTGCTCAATTCCCCCCCCCCTGGCGTGTGAGTCTGAGTGATTGGATTGGGCCTTATGCCCAATTTGCTAATAGCACCCCTCGTTGAAGCCCATAGTAGCCAAACAACTAACGCTGCACCCCCCTCTGGTTTCAATTCAGTTTTTATTGTTTTTTCTAGATATTCAATTTGGGCCCTGCGCCTCATGCTGTTGGCACCCCCCAATCAGGGCCCAGCTAGAAATCCCTCATAAATCCATTGCTGTTTAGACCTCCCATGTCATTTTCTTTTAGATTTTGATTTTCTTTTTATATTTTCATGTTAGAAATTCATAAATAAATGTAAATAATTGTTTTTTAATTCTTCTTTTTTCATCCATTTCATGAAAATGTTAAGAAAATTAAATAAAAATAAAAAATGCCATTTTATTTTTATTTCCTATTTTTGTGTATATTTTCCATTTAATTGATGTTTTTTTTAATATTTTCAATGCATGCATATCATTAGAAAATTCATAAAAAATGGTAGATTTAGTCAAATAATTCCGTTCTTTTTTCTGTAGACTCGTGATTCAGTGTAGAATTTTATAGTGTAGAAATATTAGCTTAATCATGCATTTTCATTTTAATTGCATTTGTTCACTGTTATTGATGTTGAATAATTGGTCTGTGGATATGTCTGTGTTGCTAATTTTAGTGCTTTCATCTGGTGTTGAATTTTGATCTGATTTTTCAGTATGTTATCCTAGAGTCATGTAGGTCTCCCATTAGATTTTTGATAGATTTTCATAGGATATTCTGATGTGATTTGTCTGAGCCTGAAGATAGGAGAAGTCTTGATGACTTCTGACTTTGAAGTTCAACTGTGGTTGAACTTCAGAGATAGTCTCCTGTGGTTTCTTGGCCTGTGGGTTCTTCTTGAAGGTGGGAGCTGATTGAAGTCCTGTTGGAGCTTGCAGAGATGCATTGGATTGAGGCTTAGTCTAGAAGCTTGTTGTCTGTTTGTGAGGTTCGAGATCCTGAAGTTTGAAGGGAGTTTATGGTACTTTCCTGAGGAAGGCACTATGAATGACTTTCATCCTTCCTTCTCACCTCTTTCGTAAGTATCCAATGATGTCGGAGCCGACTTGTGAGTTTAATTTCTCCTGAGGAGGAATGTAAACTGATCACATGTTGTTGAGCCACATGGGATACGATTCCTAAGTGGAAGCCTCCTAGTACTTTCCTGAGGAAGGTCCTATGGGTCTATTCACTTAGTTCCACTAGTTTATCTAGGTTTTCTTAAGTATCCAGTGATGTTGGAGCCAACTTGTGAGTTTAATTTCTCCTGAGGAGGAATGTAAACTGATCACAGTTGTTGAGCCACGTAGGATACGATTCCTAAGTGTCAGCCTCCTAGTACTTTCCTGAGGAAGGTCCTATGAGCCTGCTCACTTAGTTCCCCTAGTGCATATAGGTTTCTCAAGTATCCCGTGATGCCGGAGCCTTCATGTGAGTTTAATTTCTCCTGAGGAGGAATATAAACTGATCACAGTTGTTGAGCCGCATAGGATATGACTCCTGAGTAGTAACCTCCTGGTACTTTCCTGAGGAAAGCACTATGGGCTTATCTGCTTAGCTCCCTTTTCTCTGGTGAGCTTGTTCTGAAGCTTGGAGACTGGGATTGATTCCTCTTGCTTAGGGTTTTGATTAGAGTTTTGGCTCAGATCTTTGCTTAAGGTGCTGTATAGAGTTTTGTTTAGGGATAGATTAGGAGATTGTTTCAGGTTTGTTGGAGGCCCTGCTCAGGGTTAGTCTCTTTGTATTGTTTGACTCGCGTGATGTTATGTTGCATTAGACTTAGGTGTTCATCCAGATAGTTCTGAATAGGTGCATCTTAGAAGTAGACTTTGTGTGCATAAGAAGTTGAGGTGGTCCTCCTTCTGCTTGTTTGTTATTGCGTGGCTTTGCTTGTTGGTATTTGGTAGAGCTGAGCTCCCTTACCTCTGTGGTTTGCGGCCTTCGCGCCTTGTTTGTTTAGTTGTTGCATTCATGCATATTTTCAGTATTCCTTTACTTTGCAGTTTCTTGTTTGTGGTTTAATCCTGTTGCCATGATCCCTTAGGAGCTCTGACTTCTCCGCTGCGGAGTTGTTATGATAGACATTAGGATGGTTAACCAGGTGTGATAGCAATAGGCAGATTCCCCTTTTCCAGCTATAGTTCTAGGGTTTCCCTTTCCTTTCTGTAGGAGCTTTTGAGTAGCTTGATCCGTAGTTAGCTGAACTACAGCTGCTCTGATTCTTCGTTCCAGACGAAGATATGTAGGCATAGGATGCGATATCCTAGCGAGCACACTAACGACTAACTTTGTTCTCTCGCGGCTGTGCGATCGAGACTTTCCCGCTAACGACTAATTGTTTCCCTTTCTCTTGCCCGAGCGCATTTGAGACCAGATCATAGTTGTAGGTTCCCGGACCCTTAGAGATCAGTTTGTTTTCTCACTGCTGTGTGAGAGCCCCTGTTTACCCGTAGTTAGCCGAACTACGTTTGCTCTGATCTTTCATTTCAGATGAAAGTACGTAGGCACAGGACGCGATGTCCTGGCGAGCAACCTTTCCCCCGTTTAGACGTAGGAAGTCGAACTACGTTGACTCTGACTTTCCCATTGCACGAGGGAATACGTAGGCCCAGAACACCGTATGTTCTGTCGAGTCCTGTCCTTTTATTTTCTTTTCAGACCAGCCATTAGCGTAGATAGATAACACACCCTTTTACCTATAAACACCAAGCGTGGATCCCATCGAGTACGATGGACGTGAGGGGTGCTAATACCTTCCCCTTGCGTAACCGACTCCCGAATCCAGGTTTTGGTTGCGATGACCATACCTTTTTCCCGTCTTTGCGAGGTTTACTTCGAGCGTTTCCTTTCCCGCTCTGAGGGATAAATAACGCACGGTGGCGACTCTCCTGTCAAGCCGGCGCCGATTTTCGCAGTAGCGACAGTATGTGAGTGTGATGTTTCTGCATTCTGGGGATGGACGTAAATGCAGTATAGATTTTGTTTTCTTCTTTTCTCTGATTCGAAAATGTCAGCATATTTCAATTTTACTAGTTTATTTTCATGTAGAAACTTTCATGCACATATTATATTAACATGTTTTAGTTTTACTAGTTTATGTTGATGTATTTATGGTTATTGACAAGCTAAGAAAACAAGGTAGAAACTTTCATATGCAAGTTATATTAACCTTCCATGCAATCTAAATGTACCCATAATAAAATTAAGTTCACCATTTAAATTGATGTCAAAACATTGTATAAATTTTGTGTGAAAGTATTTCTTTTATTTGAAAGATTTAGGCTAATTCATTACTCTTTTTTAGGCCTATTTATTACATTATGCCCTGTACTTGTCTTCTAGCCAATGCACCCTTCTTTTCGTTATCAGTATTTAATTGCTTATTTTGTTAAATTAATTGATTGATTAAATTTTTAATTATTATTTTAATTAAATAGTTAGTTAATTAGTTTTTTTCTTTTTTTAGATTTTAGTTAGACTTTATTATTAGCTATTGAAAATTGTAATAATGTAAATAATTTTTGTGTTGTTATTGTTTATTTTCTTTGAATTAAATCGGATTTTAAATTTATGGTTTCGGCAAATCTATGTCGATTGTGCCACCAAAATTCTTACACATTAATCGAATAATTCGCCGTGTTATGACTCATGTGCATGACATTTCTTATGTTGTCATTACACATAAACCGACTTTTGAACACATTGTGACAAATTCGATTCGATTTTTTTATGCTCACTTTTGTGTTCATTTTTCTACAAAATTAATTAAATAATTTTGAGTTTGGTATTGAATTATTTAATTTTGTTAAACAATCTTAATTAACTTAATTATTTAATTTAATCAAATAATTTTGATAATTAATTTTAATTAGTCTAATTAATCGATTAGTCAAATTCCAATCATTTAACTTTATTAATGAATCTTAATTAACTTGATTATTTGATTATATTAATCGAATAATTTTGATAATTGATTTGGATTAATCTAATTAAGTGATTTAATAAACTTTGACCATTTGATTTTGTTAAATAAAATCAGGCCAAGAATGAGAGATTCCAAAACTCAAGTAGCTTTTGTTCATATGCGTTTGCTTTTGTGTTATTTCATCCTCATTCGACAAAATGTACCCTGTTCCCGCAAAATGTAATAATTTTATCGCTTTTGCCTTAATTGTGCTTTAATGCTTTAAACCCTTTTCAAAAGAAATAATTCTCAATCCAACGACGAGTCATTTTTCACCCTTGTAAGTCGATTGCTTTCTAAGCATCGCCATCAACCTTTTGGTCACCATACACAACATTCAAAGCTTACTCCTAGGCTTCCTTATAGTGAGACCTATTCGATCGATTACTTTTAGTTGGTCATTACTTTGCTAGTGCACACAATTAAAACTCAATTCAATTACTTGTTTATTTATATCTTGTAACCCTAAAGTACAAACCATACCTCTTGTAAGTCGAGCTCTTTTTCCTCGCCATCGACCTTACCTTATACCAATAGGACCTCCTTTCCATTAATTCAAACCTTTAACCATTTCGTACGCAAATTCAAACCTCGATTCACATAGAGTATTTTCTTCAAACCAAATCAATATACTTAACCATACTTAAACGCAGTTTCAATAAAAGATGAAAAGGGAGTTGGAATGGTGCCTTCGATTTCTCTCCACAAATGTTTGGGTCCGAGGAGCCTTTCTTACGCTCGAACAATTGTCTTCTCTAAAATTTCATAACCCGATTCTACATCAAATTTTTTCACGATAAACCAAATCAAACCTATTTTCCCAATACTTAGATGAAAAAGAGAGAAAGTCAAGCCTTTGACTCACTCTCCCAGTTACTTGGGCCTGAGGAGCCTTTCTTAAGCTTCGAGTAATCGTCATCCGGTTAACTTACTCTAATTATATGAAAATGCTTTCACAATTATGGTTGAAAGAGAGAGAGAAAGAGAGAAAGTGAGAAAGAGAGAGAGAGAGAGAGAGAGAGAGAGAGAGAGAGAGAGAGAGAGAGAGAGAGAGAGAGAGAGAGAGAGAGAGAGAGAGAGAGAGAGAGAGAGAGAGAGAGAGAGAGAGTTGGACCTTCGATTCACTCTTTCGATTACTTGGGCCCGATGAGCCTTTCTTAAACTTTAAGTAATTGTCATCCAAACAAAACATCCAATATGACAAACTCTCTTTTCTCGCCCCCGTGCGATCAAAACTTCTCAAGACACTAATTCGTCGCCCTGTAGGATCCACAACTCAAACAACTTTCCCAAAGAACATTGTTTAGTCCCTTCTTCCGCGCATATGAACTAGTGCTTCAGCCTCCCCTAACGAGCAGACAAGCCAATGTTTAGCAGTTAGAATGCAACCTAAACACTCATTCACTTAAAATGCAAATCCACTAGTCATAGTTTCCGAAATACGATTGCTTTGACTTCCTCATTGCATAGTGAGGGTATGTAGGCATAGGATTGCGAGATCCTAGCGAGCTACCTTTTTTTATTTTTACCTCAAATCTTTTCCCTACTCCATGAACTACGACGCTCCGACTTTCCCATTGCACGGGGGAATACGTAGGCACAAGGGCCTAAATTCTTGGCGAGCACCCTAATAAAAAAACCACACATTTTCCCCTTAGAAGCAAATCCCTTAGAAGATAACAAACAAACCTACTTAACTTCTCTCACGAATCAAATCAAGAGGTTCCCGTTGAGTACAACAGATGTAGAGGGTGCTAATACCTTCCCTCTTGCGTAATTGACTCCCGAACCTAGAATTTGGTTGCGATGACCATGTTTTAATCTATTAAAGATTTTATCTATATTTTCCTATTCCTTCCTTGGAATGAATAAATTTTGGTGGCGACTCTGTTCGAATGTTTTTTCCGCATCCATCACGAGGATCGTGTTTTTCGAGGTACGACACATGAGAATATAAGGAAAGCTTCTTCTAACTTAGATGATGTCCAATCTTAGATCCAAAGGAAGGGCCAGTCTGAAGCTTTGTTAGCTAAAGAGTAAGCTGATCAAATTGATATAGAATTGGCTCTGGGAATGAAGGATCTATTCTGGCAAGAGAAATCCAAAGTTAAATGGCATATTGATGAAGATAGAAACACCTCCTTTTCTTCATAGGATGAATAAAATATGGCACTACACCAAATTAATCAGTACTTAGGTAGGCTCATCTCATTTATCATAGCCTGGGCAACTTCCAAAATACAGGTTTTCCTCTCTACAACACCATTTTGTTGCGGAGTTCTCGAACATGAGAAATCATGAGCAGTGCCACTTTCGGTGTAAAAGTTTTGAAAATGATGGTTCACGAATTCCCCACCATGATCACTACGGAGAGTGATGATTTTAAAACCAACAACATTTTGAACAACCTTTAAAAAGTCAACAAAGCTTTAAAAGTGTCATCCTTATGGGCTAAAAACAGTGTCCACGTAAATCTAGAGTAGTCATTAACAATCACAAATTCGTAATAGTTGCCACCTAGAATGGCAACTATTAATCACATGCATTGAGAATCATCTAAATCAAGCATATAAACATTTTCAATCCTAGAACCCTTAAACACAAGGTACATACTAGTCTTATGCTCAATTACACAACTAAGAGTATTGAAAGCAATCGAATACCCTTTGTCGCATAATTGGCTAATACTTAGCTAATTATGTTTAAGCACTTTCACTAATAGCACATTTTCAATGGTGATTGTGGAGGGATTTCCCACAATAGCTTCACCAAGAATTTTACCTTTCGTATTTTCTCCATATGTGACGTGACCACTTTCCTTCTCATCGAACATGATGAACATGGAAGCATCTCACCCCATGTGTCTTGAACATCTGCTATCTAGAAACCAAAATCTTTTTGCGAAGGCAAGACTTTCCTGTGACAAATCAAATAGGTAATTTAGGTCCCTAACTAGTGGGTCCTTCAAGGTTAGTTGTGTTACATTTAGGAATCCATTTTATTTTACCATTGGGAACTTGAATGTTCCTAACTTGAAAAATGAGCCTAATATGACCCTTATCTCCATCATAATAGTAAATAGCTTTAGATGAAGCACTATTTCTATTTCTCCTTATGACATGAAAGTTTTTCTTAAAAACCTTCCTCTTTCCCTTGAAGAACTAGAACAAGAATTAGATAGTGAGGCAACATGTGTTAAATGTCCCTTAAGAGTTTAAATTTCAAGTTTAAAAATTGCACAATTAACACATTCACCAAATTCTATCTTTTTAGCTAAAGTATTCGAAACAACAAAACACTCATCAATAAGAGATGTATGGGCTTCCTTTAAACAATCTAAAGCACAATTAAGATGTTTTATCTCATGTTCAAGACTATCAATGATTTGTTTTTGGAGAGCAATTTTCTTAAAAACTTTAATGGAATCAGCATACATGTCATTGAAAGCAATAGACAATTCACTATAAGTATACTCATTTTCAGAATCACAATTATATACCTATGAAATTCCATTTTTCTTTCATGCCATCAAGCAAAAGTTGGAACACTCATCATCTGAACTCGAGCAGGAATTGAAGGAGGACCTCTCTACCTCTTTTTCCCATGTAATGTAGGCTTTACGACCTTTGGAAGATTTTTCATTTGTCTTGTAGAAAGCTTCTCTTCGCTTTTATGATGTTTGGTGAGATTTGGACATGTAGTTATATAGTGTCCCAATTTACCACATTTAAAACATGTAATCTCACCGTCTTCTTTCTTGTGATCCTTATTTGGTTGATGGACATTTCTAAATTCACTAGATCTTTATCGGTATGCTTGAGCTTGTTTCTCTTAAGATACCTATTGTAGCGTCTAACGAATAAAACTATATCTTCCTTTTTGGAAACTTCTTTATTGGAGTTATCACTTTATTCCTTTGATTTTTCCCTTTAAAATACGAGGCTTTCAAAGAAAGATATCATTTCTCTTATTTTCCTTTCTCTTTATTTTTCGAGTTTACTTCACTATCGACGAGTCATTTCAGCTCATTCTCATGCTCGAATAACTTCCCAAACATTTTTGTAACATCCAAAGTACTAAGATCATTTGATTCTTTTATTGCAGTGCTTTTGGTTGCCACTCCCTTCACATAGATCTTAATATTTTATTAGTACAAACTTTGTTGGAAAAAGTTTTATCTAAGTTTCACAGTTTGTTGGTTAAATGGAAGAATCTAGTTTGCATGAAATCCACAGATTTTTCGTGTTCCGTACAAAATAGTTCAAACTTCTTAGTAAACATATTGATTTTATAATCCTTGACGTTCTCTGTTCCCTCATAGAGAGTTTAGATAGCATCCCACATACCTTTAACACTCGTATGATGTGAAATCGAATAGGACACTTTAGCACTTAGTGCTGAAATAATTATGTTCCTCTATTTCAAATCATATAAAGCCTTTTTGGTTTCATCATCATTCCAATCTTTTGGATGTTTAGAAACTTCATCGTCTTCTTTGGGAATATATGCTCCTTCGTGGCGACACACTACAAATTTTTGTTAACCTATAACAAGTGTAAATACATGATTGATTTCCATTATGTATAATTTTCACCTTTAAAAATTGGTGCTTTATTATTTGTTCCCTTAGGATCGTTATCTTCTAACATATTCACAAACCTTTGGATGTCGATTAGATACAATCAAAACACCACATCTTGATGCCAATTGTTGGGTGTGAATATGGAAGTACAAAAATGGTCTAGAAGGGGGTGAGTAGACCCAAATTAAAAAATGCAACCTCCGTTTTCCAAAATCAGAGTGTTTTAAAAAATGAGTTGCGAGTGGAAGGTTTGATGCGAAAATGAAAATTATACAGATGAATATTGATAAAGCTAACACAGTTTGTTTCACAAATATTAAAGATTATATGATTGAAACACTTGGTATGAATTGATTCAATTTATGTACTCACAAGAAGTGTACACAATGATTCAATTTATGGAGTTATAAATTCAATTTGCTTTCAGATTATCAATCACAAGACTAGCTTGACAAGTTATCCAATTCCAACAAAACCTAATGATTATGTAATAAATCGCTATAAAGAACCAAAGATATAGTACAAAGGAATTGAAAATCTAAGCATGCAATCACTACGAATTTAAATGCGAGAGAGAGAGAAAGTGTGTGTGTGTGTGTGTGTGTGTGAGAGAGAGAGAGAGAGAGAGAGAGAGAGAGAGAGAGTGAGAGATTTATAGTGCTTCAGCATTGTCATCGCTTTGCCTACATGCACTCTTCAATAGTTTCCCATTGAAAATTGCATATTTCATTATTATTTGACAAATATTTTCAAGATTTGATACAATCACCAATTCACATTTACAGCTGAGAAAATAAATCTCCTAATTTGAATCGTTGACTTGTATACAACAATCTTGCCAAACTCTTCCATGTGATTTTTATTCAAATACGTTTCTTTAATCTTCTAATAACATGAATTCTTCTTCAAGCCTTTGTGTGTAACAATCAACCCATTGATCCTACCAATTCCTTGAGCGTTGAAATTTTCTGAAGAACTGAGAAGAACTACACCTTCTTCGTAGCCTTCCACACAATCACTACTAAGGAAATTATGGAGAGAAGAACCTACTTCTTTTCAGTAGAATTTGTCACCACCATTAGCAATCCCTTAATCTTGCTAACAACCTGAAAAATTCAAAAAGATCTCTAAGAGTGGTTAACCTGAAAAATCTTAACAAAAAGATTGATTCATGATGAGAAATGATGACAAAAAATCTTTTTATATGTTCTTGAGATTAAGCATACAAAATGGTCGAAAAAGGTGGTTAGATTTGAATCAAGAAAAATATGATTCAAATTTGATCAGGATCAAAAATTCAGTATAAAACTGAATGATTCAAATCAATCTTGTAAAATCTCAAATTTTTAAAATTTTAAAAGCATTTTTAGATTTTACTATTGAATCAACTATGACCAAAAACATAAAATGATTTCATTCCACTAAAATATGCTATTGATCAAAGAACATTTAGATTAAGATCAAATATAACCAAAGTTTTATGCATGCAAAAAATGAATCATTCAAACTCGATTCTGAGAAATTCAATCATGAAAGAGACTCAATGAATCGATGTAAAAACAAAGATTAAAGTGATAAGACAATCAATAAAATAACCAGATAGAAGCACCCCTGAGTCAATTAGGGACAAGCAACTTCAAGTTTAATAAGCGGGCCTCGTGTTATTGGGTCTTTGGCCAACACTGAAACTATAAGAAAATTATTGATTTGCTACACTTGATTTGAGGCAGTTGACACACAATTGTCGCAGCTTACAAATTGCGACATTTCAGACGACAATTTTGACTAGCTATCGTGAATCTACAACCACCCCACATAATAAATAAAACAAAAAATTCTGAAATTTTATTTTTGAGGATTTCTTTTACCTTAAAAAAAGTGACCAACAACCCTAAAGCACTCTCCTTCTCCCTTTTCACAATGAGAGTCGGTCCACCTTAATCCTTTCAAGAACCCAAAATCCATCTCATTCTAGTGTATAAGGTTTCCATGGAATCAAACCCTAAATCATTTTCATTTTCCTACGTAAACTGTAAAACCATTTCAATCTCAACCAACCCAGAACGAGACTTTTATTGATGCTGGAGAGAGAATGTGGAGATAGTCGAAGCCGGAGAGATTCAAGATGATGGGAGAATGGCGGTGGGTCCAGTTCCGATGAAATTGACAATGATGACGGCGAAGGGAACTCGTCTTCGTTTTGGTTCACCAAACACTGTGAAAGTTTTTGTGCGCTTTATTTTTAGTTTTAACTTTTAATGCATGTGTGATAGAATCACTTGGTTTTTTACTGGGGAAATTTATATATGTTTATAGAAATATATGTTGTGGAATCTTGCTTATGATAAGAAAACATATGGAAATTGCTTGGCTTTTAAATTAGTTTTGAACAAACCATTTAAAGAAGTATTATTGAATCAGTTATCATTCCAACAAGCTTGTTTTACAAGCTATTTTAGTTAATTATTTCTGTAAAACAACTTATAGTTATTTTTGTAATTGTACTTAATTGCTAATATAAGTGCTTATATTATGTCACAATTCTAAACAAGCTCTTCTAAAATGTTAATTGTTTTAAAAGACATGTAATTTCTTGAATGATCAATTTGGCTAATAAAATGTATTCTTTCTCTTTGATAGGGTGAATTTAGTTTCATACATGCATTTTTGGTTATTCAATGGATGATACTAGCATTCTACTTCTTTTTTAGTGAATACTTTGATTACTATAATATTTTGTCTATGGGTGAAGCGTGTTCTTGGAAGCAAGAGCGGGATGATGAAGATAATCTTAGTAGAGGATTTTTAAGGAAATATTGTAAATGTGGGAGTTTGAAATGGAGGACATCGTCATTTTCTACTCCATCCCTGGATTTACGTGCGCAAAAAGGAGAATGTCCATCATTGCTGGATTTCTGTGTCTAGAAAATAAGCGAGGTATTGTTTAATGATAAGTTTTCATTGTCCATCCAGACTCTATGTTTTGGTCTAAGTCACAGTGAAATCTTTATTCGAGACGAGATTTGGATAGACATGACATATTTTCTATGATGCCACGTGATATAAGTCATCAAATTTTAAAAAATCTGGTTTACTCTCGAAGTCTTACTAGTGGTTTCTCTTGATGCTTTTAGAGATTGTACTCTCAAGTTAAATCATATTAGATCAATTATGAACCCAACTCATTATGTATCCTTGATATAAGTTTTTAGTTTTATCTCTTAACTGCTACTGCCGAGATATATACTTGGGAGAATATACTGGTGTTGATGATTCTTGGATGGATGTCATCTCATCTCAGGGTTCATCTTTACTCTTGATAGATCTTTCTAGATATGATGTCACTGACTATGAATTGACTTACCTTAGAGATTATCAAAGTCTCATTTCCTTAAATCTAAATTATTGTGACCAAATTTCAGATCATGGAATGGATTATATCAGTGGTTTCTTTCTTTTCCCGTATTTGTGTCTTTTCCTGTATTATTTCTTATATATGCACTTGGGTGTTAGTCCATTGGTATCTTTGCAATTTCTTCTATTCATCTAAAATAGAAGAATAACATTTCTTATCAGAGTTCCTTGGCTAAACGATACCCTTTTTTTAAAGAAGATTTACTTCTTAGTGACACACCTATTTCTAATATATTTTTCAGTTATATTAAAAATAGGCATATGGACATCTTATGAAAAATAGGCATATTAAAAATAGGCATATTGTTCTAATTTGACTTTAATTTCTCCTTTTTAATATATCATGTTCAAAAAATGAAATTTTGCATTGGTGAAGCTAATACGGGAAATATATTTTCAATATACCTGCCCATTTACTAATCCAATTGAACATAATAAAACCTTATGCATTCAATTATTAATATGTCTAAAAGGATTGTCCATAGTTTGATTTTACTGATGGTTTACAACATTTGTTATGACATATTCCAGGTCTGTCAAACTTGAAATGTTTAATGTTAGAAGAAATCATTCAATGTCTTCCTAAGGAATGAGTGCCTTCTCTGGTCTTTTAACTTGGTCGAGTTGGATTTGGAGAGATGCCCTGGGATTCATGGAGGAATTGTCCATCTTCAAGGTTGGTTTTAAAGTGTAACTTTATGTGAAAAGTAAGGCTTTACTAACCAATTCTCTTTAGTGAACTTCAACTACTCTAGTTATTAAACAACATTCAAACGATATGCTTAAATATAACCGTCGCAACATGAAAAATACCCGAGCGCATCGCACGCTCGATGATACAATAGAGTCGCCACATACTTTATTTATTCCAAAAGAAAAGGGAAAAATCGAT
This sequence comes from Lathyrus sativus, assembly GCA_963859935.3. NCBI lineage: Eukaryota > Viridiplantae > Streptophyta > Magnoliopsida > Fabales > Fabaceae > Lathyrus > Lathyrus sativus. The sequence continues at coordinate 115,042,376 of OZ012738.1, read as the reverse complement.
AAAACACAAGGGAAATAGAAACGAGTAAGGAGTGCAAGGGGAAGGTATGAGCATCCCTCACACACGTCGTACTCAAAGGGAACCATTTTTTTTTGTTCTCTGCATGGATGGGTGTTATCATCTAAAGGTTATTTGTGAAAGGGAAAAAAAGAGGTTTTAAATTAGTGTGCTAGCAGAGGATTGGGGCCCTCGTGCCTATGTATCCTTATAGTGCAACGAGGAAACCAGAGCTTCGTAGTTTGGAGAAATAGGGGTGAAAATGAAGGAAGGTTGAAAAGAAGGTCGTGAATAAAGGTTGCTCGTAGAAATCTCGCAATCTTGTGCCTACGTATCCTTATAGTGCAATGAGGAAGTTAGAGCTTTGTAGTTCATGGAACTAAGGATGTGAAAATAAGTTGTGTCATAACCGAGAGAATGAATAAGAGTGATACAAGTGGTATTTCAAACTAATCACGAGGTGGCGTTTAAAAGAGATAAGAGAAATGATGTTTTAATCGAGAATCTGTTATTAATCAAGGAAAGGTGAGAAGATGATCTTTTAATAAAAAATCAGTGATTAACCAAAGAAAGGAGTTGTAGGGCTTTTTAACCAAGAAGTAATGATTAACCATAAGAAGGAGAAGTTGGTATTTTACCTGAGAATCAGTGATTAATGAAGGAAAGGAGTAGATGATGGTCTTTTAATCGAGAATCGATGATTAACCAAAGAAAGGAGTTGTATGGTTTGTTAACCAAGAAGTGGTGATTAACCTTAAGAATGAAAAGTTAGTATTTTAACTGAGAATCATTGATTAACTAAGGAAATGAGCAGATGGTCTTTTAACTGAGAATCAGTGATTAACCAAGGAAAATGTATTTTAACCAAGAGGTGATTAACCCAAAAGGAAATAAGATGGTCTTTTAACCGAGAATCAATGATTAACCAATGAAATGGTATTTTAACTAATAGGTGATTAACCCAAAAGGAAAGAAGATGGTCTTTTAACCGATAATCGGTGATTAACCAAGGAAAGCGTATTTTAACCAAGAGGTGATTAACCCAAAAGGAAATAAGATGGTCTTTTAACCGAGAATCAGTAATTAACCAAGGAAAGAGTATTTTAACCAAAAAGTTATTAACCAAAAAAGGAATGATATTTTAACTGAGGATCAATGATTAACTAAAATAAACGAAAGGTTTTTCTTTTAATTGAGAATCAATGATAAACCAAGGAAATGCTACAAGAAAAATTTAGTTTTGCGACACATGAGTTGCGGCAATTCAATTAAAATTGTCCTCCTTTAAACATTGCGACAATTTTTTGTAACCACTCCTGATTTGTAACAAACAAATGTTGCTATAGGGACAATCAACACTTAAACCACCTTCTTTATCTTAAAACAGTGGGTCTACGATTTAGAACAACCTTGCTTATTCCCATGCATTATGTTTTCCTATCTTGGGTTTCAATTTTTCCAATCCCGCACTATGTAATTGAAATCACAAAAAGCTTTTCGTTTGAATCCTGCCTTCTCAATTCCATGTTCTAAAATCACAAACTTTTCCTTTGATATGAAATTGTAACTTTTTTCCCTTTCTACCCTCTCAAATATGCTATGGAATTATACATTTTTTCATTTTCCTTTACTTTGTTTGAGTTCATACAACACACTCTCAAACCCAAATCGCAACCTTATCTTTCAATCAGCGCTCTAAAATCACGATTTCAAAAACTTTTCGTTTCAATTCCATATTCTCCAATTCAAAAGGGAAAATTTGGTAATTCCAAGATAGAAAAAAATTGTAATAGGTTTCTAAACGTATGTCTTACTTGTCATTATTCTTTAAATCATGCAAGGATTTGAATATCCTTTTAATTAGTTTCTTTTCACCGATACAAATTTGTAATAACTTTTTTTCACAAGTGTCCTTTTAATTTTTAGCAGGCTCTAGTAATAATCTTGTTGATGTCTGAAGGAGCCCCAACATGTTTATTAAGTATCTTGCTGGGGAGGATTATTCTCTCAAGGTTAGATTAGTGCAAGTAAGCATTTCTCAGTTACTCATTTATTTATTTATTTTTTGATCTTGAATGTTTATTAATGCTTAATTGTAACTCTTGTAGGCACTAGGATACGTTCTAATTTCAATGCCTTAATATATGTTAGAAAGTGACATTGGAAAGATGTTATAGGAAACATTGTCTTCCGATGTTAATGCTCAACTTAAGTGAAATTCTGGTATCAGATATAAGATGTTGAAGGCGATGTTACAACACTAATATCTGAACTATCACCAATAAGAACAAAGACAAAATGATAACAATAGTAAAAATACACAAGCAATTGTTAACCTAGTTCGGTGCAAACACACCTACATCTAGAGGCTACCAAGCCAGGAAGGAAATTCACTAAGTAAAATTAGTTTGAAGATACACAGTAGACTCTCTCTAGTTTACTATCTTCGCACATAATCTCTACCCTTGCAATTTCTACCTAGGACACTCCTAGATAAGAGACACCTCTCACACCCCCTCAATCACAGTAGTGATAACAACAGATGAATAAACTTTAGAAGACACTCTTCAAAGACAAAACTTGATCTTGCTTAAAAGCTTCAATCAAGGACAATACACTCATGCTTACAAGCTTTGAGTGAACAACTTACAACATAAAAACTTAGTCCAATTCACACATTAAAGTAATGAGTGAATGGCTCACAAACTAACACAAACACCCGAATGCTAAAAAGCTCTAATCCTTACGCAATGCACTATATTAAACCTAGCTTCTCTGAGCATCAAAATAGGATTGTGAATCCTTTGAATAGAAACTCTTGGATGAGGTTGGGCTTTGGTAAAAACACCATCTGATCATGATATAATCATTTTAAATAATTAGCATCAATGAGTAAAACCAAAACAGATTTGATTTGATCCAATCAGCTCCAATCAAATCACTTTTTAGATCTTCAAGATTTCCTTCAGAAAATAGCTCACACGATTCCATAAATACTCCACGAACTAGGAATCAAAAACACTTTTGAATAAAGACTATTTCCACGCAGATTTGAACCATAAAGACAAATCATAACAGCGCAAAGAGTTGCACAAAAAGTAACAGACAAACAAACACATTCTCACAAAATTTTCTGTTCACAATTGTCAGGACATCATGTTTGACATCATGAACTAAACCCTACAACAACAAGCATAGCTACCTACAGAATGTTAAGAACATATGTCAAGACATATTGTAGGACATCTTGTGATATCACCAAGTTTTACCAAAATTCCTGCCAATCAAGAACTAACAAACTCCCCCTTTGGCAAATTTTGGCTAAAACATTCAACAGATCACAAGAGCTCCTAAATCAGAGAGCACAACAGCAGAAACACAGAAAAACTTCAACAACAAAAGAGCACACAAACTCCCTTTCAACATAATAAGCAGCAACTCTTCAAGACACATAATAGCCCAAACATCCACCAACTTGTAATCACAAAACCTATAATCACAAACTCCCCCTCAACATAATAAACAACAACAACTAGCAGGAATCAGCAGAACAACAACAACTTCACTTCTACCCCTTTTTAGCCATAAATTAGGAACATAAACTAAAGGTAACATAGTAACATAGATCAAATAAACAGATTCAAGAAAAATCAAGGGTACAAAGATGACCCAATTAGAGTACAATCCAACAACACATTAAGTGCAAAAACAAACAAAGTTTGTAGTAGCAAACACAACAAGCAAAAAAAACCAAAGAACACATCAGTCAAGCAAAATTAATCTTCTTCTTCAGATCTAGTACTCTCATCTTCACCAGCATTTGTAGACCAATAATTATTCCTTATAGTCTTCTCCCCTGAACCAGAAGCTTCCTCATCTTCTTCTTTTTAATCATCAGCAACATTCATTGTATTATCTTCATTTTGTTCCAGAAATTTAATCAAAGCTTCCAACTTAATCTTCCTTGTTGTAGCCATATTAATCGCTTCACCTAACTCCCTGCAAGTCTCCTTTAAATCATATATAACTCCAGCCCTTGAAGTGGATGCCTTCTCAGATGATGCTAAGACAATGTATGGGACATGTCTTCCAGCAAATAACTTATAGTGAAGCGATACAACTGAATCTCTTTTGCATGCCACATCATTGGTAGTGAGAATCCCAGAGTATTGGCTTAAGATTATTCCATAGATCAGAGAGGGAAATGCAATGGGAAGCTTAATAGTATTTGTGGTGGCATGTTTCACAACTTGATCAAATATGTACCTTCCATAGTTAAAATTCATCTTGGTCCCAACAACAAAAATGAATCTTCCCAGTCCAACATCAATGGTTGAGGTATGATTTGTAGGTACCCAATTTGCAGCACCAATCATGTGAAGGATGGCATACTTAACACTAAGTTGCCCAACAGAAAGCTTACTTTTAGAGGGTCATGCATTGATTTGATTTGCAATTATTACCCTGCACACCTGATTGTTAGTAGCTTCCGTTTCACCATCCCCTTCCTCATTCCTACCCAAGAACTTGTTAATCACATTTGAAGAAAATTCAACACACTTTCCTCTTACAAACACTTTCATAAAGTCATTTCTCTTTCTATCAGTAATGGTTTAAGGGATATTCATAATGAATTCCTTCACAAGCATATCATAACATTTTGAGAACCCAACTACAGTTTTGGTCAGTCCAGCATCAGAAATCAGTTGCATGACCTCCTTGATTTCAAGCACATCCTTTCCTAATTCTCTTTCCAAGGCAATCCTTCTTTGATACATAAATTTCCACTTGGACACGTTGTCAATAGAGTGGAATGATACATTATCCAGAGGGGCAGCAGGAACAGTACTTATGGTTTTCTTGGCAGCAGATCTCTTAGCAGGAGTGATGTCCTGGACATCATCCTCAACATCATCAGAATCAGTCTCCAACCTAACCTTTCTTTTCTTGGAAGCAGGAGTGACTTTACTCCAAGCTTTTGGAGGACCAATAGTCGTCTTCTTCCTCTGACTCTTAGAACGGGATTGCTCAATCACAACTTTTCCTTTTCTAGACTTCAATCTTTTTACAATACTAGGAGCGACATTCTTGATTAACTCATCATCAGATGGGACATCCTTAAGGTCTACCACATTTTCAGAAATGTTTACCTTCTCCTTGTCTTGAATAGAACTATTTATTTTGTCTTCCATACCAGGGCTACCATCATTCTTATTTACAACATCTTCTACTCTTACTTCCTTGAGCACAGAGCTAGCAAGGTTGTGCAGATTCTCTGTGTTAGGGTTCTTATCAGAAGGGGAGTTATCAGCATCTTTACCTTCTTCACCTAGGTCAGCAGCAGAACTTGGAGTAGCATCCATGTGAGATAGAGGAGTGGAAATCCCAAGTACATTATGTCCACCATATAGAACCTTAGTCCCTAGTTCCATAATGGTTCTATCAACATAGTCACTGCCTTCTTTGTTCTTCATTTTAGTAGTATAATCAGCACATGTATCAGAGGATTTACCTTTAGACGTCTGTTGTGAGTCGCTTGCATGAGTGGGTGTGGACTTGGACGCTTCAGTGTCGTGTCTAGGAACCATGGCAAGGGGGGTAACATCAAGAACTTCTTTAAACAAGATGTTCATGGGATGAGCCTTAGGTTTGAAATCAGACTTAGAAGATTTTGATGAAGTTGAGACATGTTTAGGAGACATTTTGTGGTTATTGACAAGCTAAGAAAACAAGGTAGAAACTTTCATGCAAGTTATATTAACCTTTCATGCAACTTGAATGTACCCATAATAAAATTAAGTTCACCATTTAAATTGATGTCAAAACATTATATAAATTTTGTGTGAAAGTATTTCTTTTATTTGAAAGATTTAGGCCAATTCATTACTTCTTTTTAGGCCTATTTATTACATTATGTCGTGTACTTGTGTTCTAGCCAATGCACCCTTCTTTTTGTTATCAGTATTTAATTGCTTATTTTGTTGGATTAATTAATTGATTAAATTTTTAATTGAATTGTTAGTTAGTTAGTTGTTTTGGTAGATTTTAGTTAGACTTTGTTATTAGCTATTGGAAATTGTAATAATGTAAATAATATTTGTGTTGCTATTATTTATTTTCTTTGAATTAAATCAGATTTTAAATTCATGGTTTTGACAAATCTATGTCGATTGTGTCACAAAAATTCTTACACATTAATCGAATAATTTGCCGTGTTATGACTCATGTGTATGACATTTCTTATGTTGTCATTACACATAAACTGGCTTTTGAACACATTGTGACAAATTCAATTCGATTTTTTTATGCTCACTTTTGTGTTCATTTTTTTACAAAATTAATTAAATAATTTTGAGTTTGGTTTTGAATTATTTAATTTTGTTAAATAATCTTAATTAACTTAATTATTTAATTAAATCAAATAATTTTGATAATTAATTTTAATTAGTCTAATTAATTGATTAGCCAAATTTCAATCATTTAACTTTATTAATGAATCTTAATTAACTTGACTATTTGATTATATTAATCGAATAATTTTGATAATTGATTTGGATTAATCTAATTAAGTGATTTAATAAACTTTGACCATTTGATTTTATTAAATAAAATCAGGCCAAGAACGAGGGATTCCAAAACTCAAGTAGCTTTTGTTCATACGCGTTTGCTTTTGTGTTATTTCATCCCCATTCGACAAAATGTACCCTGTTCCCGCAAAATGTAATAATTTTATCACTTTTGCCTTAATTGTGCTTTAATGCTTTAAACCCTTTTCAAAAGAAATAATTCTCGATTCAACGATGGGTCATTTTTCACCCTTGTAAGTCGATTATTTTCTGTCGCAACTGCGAAAAACACCCGGCGGAAAACAGAAGAGTCACCACCTTTCGTTATTTATCCCAAAGAGAGGGAAAGGAAATGATCGGAAAAACCTGACGGAAAAGGGAAAGACAAGGTCATCGCAACCATGTCTGGATTCGGGAGTCGGTTACGCAAGGGGAAGGTATTAGCACCCCTCACGTCCGTCGTACTCGACGGGATCCATGCATTGTTGTCTATCTAAAAGGGTGATCAATCTATCTAGCTAAAGGTCAAGGGACAAAAGAAAAAAAAAAGACTCCGCAGAGCATCGCCGCTCCGTGCCTATGTATTCCCTCGTGCAATGGGAAAGTCAGAGTTAACGTAGTTCAGCTAACTACGGGTGAAGGGGGAAGGTTGCTCGCCAAGACATCGCGTCTTGTGCCTGTTGCACCCCAAAATTTGCTCAACCTTTTCCTGCCTGGTTTATGTTTCATTGCATTTCATTTGCATAGTCACATCATATACATAGTCTAATCATTTGCATATCATAGCATAGCATGCCTCCAACAAGGGATCAGGGTGTCTATCAGAAGAAGAAGCCTATCTAGAGGTGTTATATGAGCCTAAGAGACCATCCAAGTCATCAGAAAAGGTTTGAAATCTTGAGAAGTTCTGGATGCCTACATGTGGGTATGCTCCTATCTTGAGGAATATTGAGAAATATCAGTGAGATAAGAAGCATGGAATGTGAATATGAGGTGTGTATGGATCTCATGGGGTGCCTAGAGAGCCCTATTGATGCTTAGACAAGTCATGGTATCAAGTTCAAGAACCACAGTTGAGGTGTGTACAAGTAGGGTTTCATCTGGGTAACCCTAGGTCAAGGAGAGTAGAGAAAGGGCATCAAGACCTAGCTTTAAGTCATGGAAGTCATGGGTTGAGATGTTAAAGCATATGTATGGATGAGTCAAGATCAAGTTCAAGAGAATCAAGAGTGGTTGGAGGTGTTTGATACAGGGTTCCTAGGGTAAAATCCCCTGTATAGCACTGGACTTCCAAGCCACATACATCAAAATACAAGTTTCAAATGGATTCTTGGCCATCATGAAACTTGTATAGATTCTCAATAGATTTAATTTGAGTACTAGAAGTCTTCAATAAGATTTGTAGAACTCAAGTTATGGTTCTTGCAAGTTATAGGTCACCAGAGGATACTGAAATTTATCTGTGAAAGTCACTTGACTTCCAAGCAACTTTTTCCCATCAAGGAGTTTTCAAATGGATTCTTGGCCAACATAAGAATTGTAGGGATTGATCTTACCTTTAATTTGATTACTAGAAGTCCTCAAGAAGATTTGTAGAACTCAAGTTATGATCTTGGCAATCCAGGGGTATTTTGGGTATTGATGATTATAGGTTATTTTTCAACATAGGTCAAAATCTCCATCTTCCACTCCTCAAATGAAAAAATGTTCAACATGAGATGTGCTTAGAATGGTTTTTCTAGGTTAGACATTAAGTCATGGTGAGATGGATTGGCTTATTTCACAAAGTGCCCCAAAATGGCCTAAAATGGGAGATTTTTCAAATGATTCAAGAGAGGAAAAATGGTTTTTTGACTTGCAAGGCATAAACATGGCATATGGGTAGTCATTTTGAATGGAAATTGAATTTCAAACACATTGGCAATGTCACAATTTTTAGATGAGCTATTGTTTTGTGAGTTGCTTTGGAAAATGCTTTCTTACATCACAAGTAACATTTGCAAAACACTCCTTTAGATCAAATCGATGGCCCTAACCCTTACCAATCCATTCAAAATATCATATGGAGAGAAATTGGATAATAATCAAGGTATTGAAGCAAGCTAAAACTCAGATGTCATGGATGAACTTCTCATGATAATTTCAAGTGCAAGAGATATTGGATATCTCACATAGATCATTTCAGAAGTTTCTAGAGCATTCCTACATGTTCTATATAAGGTTTATGATTGATTCAAGGCATTGGTCGGTGAAGATTGAGAGAGGGTTGAGAGGTAGAATTCTGATTTTGCACCTTGCAAAACAGAATCGGTTACACCAATTGAAGCCATCTCAAAGCAAGATAGTGCATTCAGAAGCTCAATCTTGAGCTTGTGAGTGAGTTTGGATAGATTTCTGGCCAAGATTGTTGAAGAATCAAGAAGGAGCATCGTGAGTTTCAAGCTTGCAATTTAAAATCGTATTTGGTGATTCAAGAGGATTCAACACAATTGATTGCATACAGAAGCTTTATCAAGCATCATTGATCATATCTGGAAGGTTTTGGAGTGTGCCTTGAAGGATTCATCACTCTGTTCATCAGATTTTTGCAGGTTAGTAAACTTCATCGTGTAGCTTGATATAGGTAGAATTGTTAGGTTTTAAATGGTTAAATGCAATGTAGATCATGGCTAGGTCGTTTTTGGCAAAGAATTTTGAGGTTTAGAGATGAAATCTTAGGTGACCAATTTTCTTGTGATGGACTGTTCTTGCTGATCTTGATGACTTGAGCTTAGTTAGATAGTGATAATTACTCAGTGTAGCGTGGTGATGATGTTGGGCACTTTAATTTTGAGATTGGTGAGGATTAAATTTTGAGCTCGCTCTGAATTTTTCTTCGTGTTTTGAGGTGGAGAGACTTTCAGTGAGAATGGAGAGCATGGTTAGGTTCAGTGTGAAAAAACGAGCATGATGATGTGTTTAGGTGTAGGATTTGGTGAAGATTAGTGATGTTCACATTTGGGGACGGCGGTGGCGCCACCTCCGGCCACCGTCCTGTGTGTTTCCCTCCCAGACTTTCAAATTGTAGAAGATGATGATCTCACCATTAATTTCCTAGTGGACTTTGACTAGAAGCCTCATCCAACGGCCAGGATTTGTTTCAATTTTGTGAGGGAGTCTGAGAAGAGCTCAACGCACCATTTCACTTAATGTGTGGCTTTGGGCTTATGAGTACATTGCTATCCACACGCCACTTTGAGGCCCAGTCTGAAAATACACGTGATTCACTTGCTATTCAACACGCACATTTTCCATTTTCCTTTCATTTTTATTTTTATTTTTTGTTAATTTTTTTGGGCTTATGGGAACTTGATAAGCGCACCCCCAACTTGGCCCAGTCTGGAGAAATAACTTGGATCACTTGCTATTTACCACGCTCGTTTATCATTTTTCCATCTATTTTCTTTTTATTTTCATAGTTTTATCTAGGTTAGTTTTTAATTCATAATAAATTGAAAAATGATCATTTTAGGATGAGACTTTTTCCCCTGGTTTCCTTAGGATCTCTAGAATTTTATAGGACTAAAAAATATTAATTTCATGCATTTTATATTTTCTGGCATATTTTACAATTTTATTGCTTTTATGTTACATTTGTTTGATACATCATTTTGCTGATTTTGTTGTGGTTGATTGGTGCATGATTTTGAGTTGATTCTTGTGAGGCTGATTAGATTAGGGAAGCATGTACCCTTAGGAATGTTTTCATATTTTTGTGACTAAAATTTAGGTTAGTTTGAGAGGTGAATAGGAGAGGTATTAGAATTAGGGTTTCACAACATTTAGGTGTAGTTTAGCACATAGTTTTAGGGACTTAGGGTTTGATTTAGGCCTTGGGGTTTATATGGGGTATTGGGTATAGGGTTAGGTTCCCTTAGAAATTTAACTAGGATTTTATGATGAGTTTTAGCATTTTACTTGATTTTTGCAATTTGAGTGGTGATTGTGTGTTTTCCCCTTGGGCATTTGGTTTGTTTGTTTGGTTTGGGGTATTTTAATTGAGCTTTGGGCTTGGGCTTTGCTTGTTGGAGCTTCTGAAGGCTTGGAGGATGATTGGAAACAAAGGATGGAGCTTGGGGCATGAGGATTCTTCTCCTTGAAGGCTGCTTTTGAAGACTTAGGAGATAGGAAATGTAGGAAGAGCTCTAGATTAGATTGATTTCTTCTTGCAAACATAGGAAGCATCTTGTGCTTCTATTCTTCCCTATGACACAAGGTCCTTCTAAGGTATTCATATCCCTCCTTTGGAGGGATGAGTGACATGCTTTAGAAGTAGAACTTTGAGGGAACATTTCTCCTACAATGCTAGGTGCTTATAGGCTTCCTTTGGTTGTCAATAAGCTGTTTAGCATTTCAACTTCATCTATTAATTGATTCTCTTCTGGAGTGATTGCATTGAAGTTAGAAACCTGTTGAAGATGAAGTTCATTGAAGATTGGTGAAGATGAAGCTTGTGCCTGTCAAAGCTGGTTGTCTGTTGAAGCTAGGGTTTTGCTGCTTCTTTGTGAAGCTGTTTACTGGTTGAGGTTCATGTTTGCTAAAGCTGAATTATTTTTGAAGATAAGAGTTTACCTAAAATTTGAAGGTCATTAAAGATTGAAGATGGGGTCTTGCTTGAAGTTGTTGCTGTCATTCCCATTGGCTGTTAATCAACTGTAGTTGTCAGAGCTGTTACTGCTCACTGTAGGAGCTGTATTGTTGCTGTCAGAGCTGGTGCTGGTGTTGTTTTCTTTTGCTGTATTGTTTGTTGGCTTGTTTAGCTTGCTCCCCAAGGTTTGAAGTGAATGCTGTTTCATTTTGCCTATTGTTTTCCCAGGTTCGAGGTTAAGTGGGACTCCCTTGCCTTGCTTGTATTGATGCACTGCATACATGTTTACTGTTTACTGTATATATCTGTTTCTTTTGCTATTTATCCCCTAGGATCTCTGTTTCTCTCTGTGCAAGAGAGAAATATGACAGACATTAGGATGTTTATCCATGTATGACAACTTTAGGGTAGTCTTGCTTCCCCTTCTTAACCTTAGGGTTTTAGAGTGTCGTCTCTCTTCTCATCTTGAAAAAATAAAAAACACAATAATATTTCAAACATCATAAAAGACAGTTCTTGCGTAAAAGATTAGAAACAAACTTCAAAACGTCATTTTTGTCCGCTTGGACTCGTAATCAGAAGAAAACCTTTTTCAGAAGGATAAAAGATAAACAGACAAGCTTGTGTCTTCCGTAGCCCGAACTACGTTTGCTCTGATCTTTCATGCTGTATGAAAGTACGTAGGCATAGGATGCTGTATCCTAGCGAGCAACCTTCCCCTCCTTACCCGTAGTTAGGCGAACTACGTTGACTCTGATTTCTCGTTCCAGACGGGAATACGTAGGCATAAAGTGCGATACTTTGCCGAGTCATTTTCATTTTATTTTCTTTCAACCCTTGACCCTTTAGAGTAGATAGAATAACAATCCGTACTAGAAAACAAGCGTGGATCCCTTCGAGTACGACGGACGTGAGGGGTGCTAATACCTTCCCCTTGCGTAACCGACTCCCGAATCCAGGAATTTGGTTGCGATGACCATTCCTTTCCCGTTTTGCGTTAGGTTTACTCTGAGCGTTTCCTTTCCCTCCTTTGGGATAAATAACGCACGGTGGCGACTCTTCTGTCATAGCCGGCGCCGATTTTCGCAGTAGCGACAGCTGGCGACTCTGCTGGGGACTCCAACAGTTCCCTACGCGAGTCAGTCCTAGCGCTTGTTTTCCCGTCGTGGGCTTTGTATGGATTTACATTTCCGTCTTTACTTTCCGCATTTTATTGTCAGCTTTATTTTGTTATTGCTGCTGTGGGGAGAGGGTGATCTATTGAGAGATAAGCCGGACCTGGGCTTGAGTGCACCTAGAATTAGTTGTGGAAAGTAGTGGGCGCGTGCATGCTTTGCATGTACCAGTGTCCCGCAAAATCCATGCTCGGACGAGGTTCTTCTGGTTGACTTCTTTTTCAACCCTTTGGGTTGAGGGGGTTGTTGGTTAGTTGGATTGTCGACTCCGGGGACCGATCATTTGGAATTCAGCTAAGTGAGGCCTCTTCAGGATATGATGATGCCACACCTTCTGGGTATCGTATCATCAGTCTTGAAAGTCTGTGACGCTGATGACCGCATAGGATGCCGTACCTTGTGTCAGTTTAGGTTCATACCCGTGAGTGGGAGGGTTTTTGCAGGAAACTTGACCTCCAGACTACCCGTGAGTGGTTACTCAGGGTTTCTTCACCAGAGCAGTGTTATAGGTCTGTTGAGACCAAGTTGGAGCTTTGTTTTGGGTCTGTTGAGACCAAGTGGAGCATTGTTATGGGTCTGTTGAGACCAGGTTTGAGCGGTATTACGGGTCTGTTGAGACAGATATTGTGGATGGATCTCCTCGGCAATATATCACTTGATCCTGGTTGCATGTTGCATATTGCATTGTTGCATACTCATTTTTGCATATCATTAACGTGTGTATGTGCTGCAGGTGCATTTCATACCCTCTGGTTCTAGTTGCCCGGATTTCTGTCTGCCGATATTATGGATACTCTGAAGAAGACTGTGGCGTACAAGTTGCCTACTCCAGATGTTTCTTCTTTGCTTGGTTTGATATCTCTAGCTGATGATGATGTGAAGAGAAGCTTCAGGAAGAGTTACAGGAAATTACTTAGATTGGTTTATAAACCATCCACGTATGAGCGTAACGGATTGTACACGCTAATGCAGTTCTATGACCCCCCGCTGAGATGCTTTACTTTCCCTGACTTCATTCTGGCTCCGACTATGGAGGAATATGCTGAGATCTTAGAGTTGACCATTCAGAGCAGGGTACCTTTCATTCATATGGATGCTGAGCCCAAATTGGAGGATTTGGTAGTTGCCTTGCATTTAGACTCCTCAGAGTTGCTGTTAACCTCGTGGAATGGGGTGTCTGGTTTTTCTCTCAAGTTCTTGGTTGGGAAAGCACAAGAGTATGCCAAGAGTGGATGTTGGATTGTGTTTAATGTTATTCTTGCTCTGTGTATCTATGGCATTGTACTGTTCCCGAATCTGCCTGACTTCGTTGATCTGGATGCGTTCTATATATTTGCTTCAGGCAATCCTGTGCCTACTTTGATTGGAGATTTCTATCACTCATTGCATTATAAGAACGAGAACAGGAGGGGCAAGAACGTCTCTTGTTGTGGGCCTTTGCTGTATATATGGTTTGAGAGTCATCTGCCCAAGAAGGGTATCTTCGCTGAGTCTGCAGATACGGTGGATTGGTCTGAGCATCTGATGGGACTTTCTTCAGAAGACGTTGTCTGGTTTAATAAATATTTGTTGGGATCTGTGATCATCTATAGCTGCGCCGGATATCCTAACATTCCTCTGATTGGGAGGAAAGGGTGCATTAACTACAATCCTTCATTGTTGATCAGGCAATTCGGGTATGCTTTGAAAAGCCCTCTAAAAGAGGAGGAAGTACAGGAATCTCTATACTTCACAGGCGATGTGAAGGGAGAACTATTGTCCAATCTTCAGCATGCTTGGAATAATGTCCACAAGAGGGGTAAGGCGTTGTTGGGTAAGAATGATTGTCAAGCCTATGCCCCGTACAAAGTCTGGATCCAAGATAGAGCAAAGCAGGTGCGGATGCCGTTTCTTGCAGTATTACCTCCTGCTCCCCTCGTGGTTGAGGAGCCAACTACTGTGTTTATTAAGAGATATGAGAAGGTTGTGAAGGAGAAAGAAAAGCTGATGAAAGCCAATGAGAAGTTGGAAGAAGAGCTAGTGCAACTCAGGAGCGAAAGGAATGAAGTCGTATATTCCTTCGAACAGCAAACGAAGCTGGTGAATCAATTAGGCACGGAACTGACTGAACAACAAAAGAATCGTGAACATTTGGGGATACATTTCAAGAGCTCCCATGATATGCTGGAGTCTAAGAAGAAAGCACTTGATATAGCCTACTGGGAGATCTCTGCATTCAATAAAACCTGGAATGCCACGCTGACTGGCAATAAGGAAAGAGAAGACAAACTGAAGCTGCAGATCTCTGAGCTGGAAGGTCAGTTGAAATCTAGCTAGAAGAGGTTGGAAGAAGAGGTTATGCAGAGGTATGATGTCTAAAATGCCTTGAACAAAGTTATCAAGCGCAAGAAAGAGTCTGCGTCCCAGAAGCGGAAGCTAGAAGATTGCTTTGGAGAAGGTGTTCGAGAGGAATCCATTGGTGATCTCCAGCGTGTTATCAGGCAAAGAGACTCGCTCGTCGAAGGGTTGCTTTCTCAGCCGAATCATCCCAAGACTAAGAGATTGTTAGAGGAGTACCAGGCATATGGTCGCATTTGATTATCTTATGTATTGATGTGTATGCTTTATTTGCATTGTGCTGGCCATCACCAGGATTGTTGGTTGAGGTCATGCCTTCCTATTGTACACTCAGTGATATTGTATTCCTGACTCGATGGGTTTTTCCGCAATATATGAAATGTTTTCC
Source organism: Lathyrus sativus (assembly GCA_963859935.3). Lineage (NCBI taxonomy): Eukaryota > Viridiplantae > Streptophyta > Magnoliopsida > Fabales > Fabaceae > Lathyrus > Lathyrus sativus. The sequence goes on along the minus strand of OZ012738.1, from coordinate 115,027,286 downwards.
ATGATTGGATTTCGAGCTTCTTATTGCTATCACTGTCACTACACTGGCACTTTGGCACTAGAATCGGGGGTCGATCTCCCTAGCGCACAGACACATATTGCATTTGCATATTCATTTTTGCATAGCCAGTTATTTGTTGGATTTGTATCTCATTTCCTGCATCTCATAGGTTTTTCAGGATTGACGACCAGAGAGTCCACCGCTATTCAACCAGAAACAACTGCAAGAAGATAATGGATCAAGTTCAGGTCGAGATGCAGGAAATCCGCGAGAAGTTGACTTTGTTCATGCAAGCCATGGAGACCATGGCCAAGGGCCAGGAGAATCTTCAGACTTTGGTGCAGCCGCTGCTGACGCGGGCAAACGGAAATGGCAACACATACCATATTTCTGTTGAAACTCCTCGCCGGGAGGATGAGATACCGGTAGTTGTTACTCCACCGGTTGTAACTATCAACGGAAATACTGGTAATGGTGCAGGTGCTGGCGCGGGTAACTGCAATACTGGGAATGGTGATGATGGGCATGTTGTTAACAACAAAGGCAACACTGTGGATGCCGATCAAGGATTCGTTGACAATGTTGGATTTGGGAACAATGGGTATGGCAATGTCAATCAGGACGGGAACTTCGGGTTCAACAATCAAGGCTTCGGTAATGACGGTTACGGCAACAACCAGGGGTATGGTTACAGTAATGGTGGATTCGGTAATGTGAACGGCGCTGGAGCATTTCCTTTCAACAATGGTCTGGGACCTGCTGGGGTCAATCTGGGGTTCGGCAACCGAGGACAGGGTCCTGTGTTCAATCAGCAGGGATTTGGCTGTAACATGGGTTATGATGGATATGGCAATGACTGGAATGTGGATCAACAGGATGACGCTTTTTCAGGAAGAGGTATGGGACCTGAAGGCCCCATTGACCCAATTCAGAGGATCAAAATGCTAGAAGAGCAGATGAAAGGTGTGGTTGATCAGAACTCCGCTGGATTAGATATAGCTACTATGGGGTTGGTACCAGGGCTGAGGGTGCCGTTGAAATTCAAGGCTCCAACATTTGACAAATACAAAGGGGATACCTGCCCTAAGGTCCACGTTCGCTCTTATTACAGAAGGATGTCCGCGTACTCGGATGACGAAAGGATGCTCATGCATTTCTTTCAGGACAGCTTATCAGGACCGTCGCTTGAGTGGTATATGGGGCTGGAGCCCACGCAGATTAAAACCTGGAAGCAGTTGGCTGATGCTTTCGTGACGCATTACAAATATAACAGCAATCTGACACCAAACAGGGTCCAATTATAGGGTTTGTCACAGAAAAACGGTGAAAGTTTTAAAGAATATACGCAAAGGTGGCGCGATAAGGCAGCGAGGGTGCATCCTCCTTTAATTGAAAGAGAGATGAACGACATGTTCATTGGGACATTTACGGGGATGTTCTACGAAAAATTATTTAGTGTGTCGTTGGGCAGTTTCTCAGATTTGATTCTTATGGGGGAGAAGATTTAGAACGGGATTAAAGTTGGGAGATTCCAAACAGGTGAGTCTACATCAGCAGGAGGTACAAGAAAAGCATTCGATGGTAGACGACAGGGTGATACTAGCGCCGTGTTTGGCGGTAGGGGCAGGGGCAGAGGAAGGAATCAGTATGTTCAGCCCCAACAGATAGCTAGTGTTACTATCCTGCCTCCGCCACAGAGGCAGCCACAACAGCAACAACAGCCGCAGCCGCAGCAAAGGCAGAATCAGGGACAGGGAAGGCTTCAGAATGTAAGGCCAAAAAGGGTATTTGATAAGCCTCCTTCCACGTATGCAGAACTCCTCCAGACCCTGCTAGGGTTGAACTTGGTTGAAAAGAGGACTTTGGCACCGCCTACGGGGTCGGTAATTCCTTACGGGTATGATGCTAGCAAGCTTTGCGAATTCCATTCCGGGGCGCCCGGGCAATGATGTAGAAGCTTGTCAGGCATTTAAACACAAAGTTCAGAATTTGTTGGACAGCAAAGCTATCAACTTTGGGCAGGTGGGTCAAAATATCATACAACAGCCTATGCCTAATCATGGGGCAAATGCCATCTTGACAGAAGAAATTTTGAATCTAGTGATGGATGTCAATGAGTTGAAGACACCGTTGGGTGAGATTAAAAGCACGTTGTTAAAAAGGGGTGTATTCCCAGGATGTGACGAGTTTTGCTTGGATTGTTGGACCCAGCCAGAGGGTTGTAATGAGTTGAAGCAGGGCATTCAGGCTATGATGGATGAAGGCACCTTGCAATTTGATTGAACCGCGGTCGAAAAGCCTGTAGAGGCGTTGTGTGATGAGCAGAACGATGTTGCGACGGTAACAATTCCGAGGAAAACAATAACGATAACAGCACCCGCCAGGCGGCCGACGATCACAATTACCAAAGCAGGGCCAGTCCCTTTTGAGAGTACTAAAGCAGTGTCATGGACTTACGGATTGGAGGTATATTGTGACGGTGAGAAAATTAAAGTCAATGGACAACCAGCTGGGGTTGTAGATAATGTTGTCGGAACATGGGGTATGACCAGAAGCGAAAGAATCTTCACGTCACCCGAGGTAGAGGCAGAAAGATTAGCCAAGGGTAAAGCCAAGGTAACTGAGAGTGGTCCTTCTCGGTCGAATGAAAAGGAAACGTCACTTAAGGATGTGGAGGAGTTTATGAGGCTCATTCGAAAAAGTGATTACAAAATCGTTGAGCACCTCCAGCAAACGCCGTCAAAAATTTCCATCCTATCATTGCTGTTATGTTCCGAGGCCCATCAAAACGCTTTGCTGAAGATTCTAGACACGTCGTTCGTTCCTCAAGAAGTTTCTGTTAATCAGTTAGAAGGGGTGATGGCGCATGTCAATGCAGGGCACAGTTTGGGCTTCACAGACTTTGATTTGACTCCGAGAGGGCGAGAGCACAATATGGCATTGCATGTGTTAGTAGAATGTCGGGGCACAGTCATGTCCCATGTTTTAGTAGACACTAGATCTTCCCTGAATGTGCTACCGAAGAAAGCCATGATGAAACTGGATATCAGGGGGATTATCTGTACGCCCAGTGATTTAGTGGTGAGAGCATTCGACGGAACAAGGAGGTCGGTTTTCGGATCAATAATATTACCGTTACAGGTGGGGCCTGAAATATTTGAAACTGAATTCTATATAATGGACATCCAGCCAGTGTATAGTTGTCTTCTTGGGCGCCCATGGATCCATGCTGCCGGGGCAGTCACATCCACGTTACACCAAAAGCTGAAGTATATGGTTGGGGATAGTGTCGTCACTGTTTGTGGAGAAGAAGATATTCTGGTTAGCCATCTGTCTTCGTTTAAATATGTTGAGGTCGAAGAAGAAATACACGAAACACCCTGTCAAGCATTTGAAGGGTTGCGAGTTAAAGACAAAGCTCCAGTGCCAAGTAAAGCGCCAGATGTGGCTGTGTCATCTTATAAGGAAGCTCAAGCTCTAGTGCAGGCAGGCAAAACCAAGAGCTGGGGTCAGGTGTTGGAGATTCCGGTAAAAATGGATAGATTTGGGCTTGGATATCATCCTTCGTCGTCAACATCCTCTTCAGGAACGCCCAAGTTCAGAGAGCCGATAACAATTACACCAAATGGAGTATGCCATGAGACTATCAATGTTGTTTCCGATGCTGAAGACGGAGATAGCGACTGTGATATGGACGCGTGGGTCAAGCCAAGCGTGCTAGGACGAAGTCTCTGCAATTGGTCTATCCAGGAAGCTGTTCCGGTGACAACTAAACAGTAATGCTTTGTTTTCTTAATTGTTGAATAATCATGTGTCCTACCCGGGGTGTAGTGATTTTGCTTAGGGCCATTTGGTTATGTACATTACATTGTTTAATCATGAAATAAAGGCGTTTTTCATATACAAATATTGTGATCCCTATTTTTCCTATTTTTGTTTTTAACAATAAAATGGCAATGTGGTTATTCGCTTTGTCTGTGTTTTGAAGTATTTAACCATTTCCTTTGCAGGATTACTATTTCAGATGACATCTATGAACCGCCTATGACTCACATCGACTTTGAGCACCCGGTATTTCAGGTTGAGGAAGAGGTTGTCGAAGATGGCGACGTGCCAGAAGAGTTGACCTGGTTATTGAAACAAGAAGAAAGAATCCTTCTGCCTCACGAGGAAGTCATTGAGATTATCAATTTGGGGTCGGAAGAGGTTGTGAGAAATATCCGTATAGGGGCTGCGCTGCAGAGCGACGTCAAGAAAAAGCTGATTGAGATACTGCGAGAGTATGGTGATGTATTTGCTTGGTCGTACGAGGATATGCCTGGGTTGGATACGGACATGGTTGTACACCGTCTGCCATTGCGAGAGGAATGTCCGCCTGTTAAACAGAAACTCAGGAGAACCAGACCGGACATGGCTGTGAAAATCAAGGAGGAAGTTCAAAAACAGTGGGATGCTGGTTTCTTAGCTGTTACAACTTATCCGTCATGGGTCGCTAATATAGTACCAGTGCCGAAGAAAGACGGTAAAGTGCGAATGTGTGTAGACTACCGTGATTTGAATAGGGCGAGCCCGAAAGATGACTTTCCACTTCCTCACATTGATGTGCTGGTTGATAATACTGCTTAGTTCTCCGTATTCTCCTTCATGGATGGCTTCTCGGGTTACAATCAGATCAAAATGGCGCCATAAGACATGGAGAAGACTACTTTCATTACTCCCTGAGGAACATTTTGTTACAAAGTGATGCCCTTCGGATTGAAGAACGTTGGGGCAACATATCAACGTGCTATGACGACTCTCTTTCATGACATGATGCACAAAGAGATCGAGGTTTATGTTGATGATATGATTGCCAAATCCCAGACGGAGGAGGAGCATTTGGTTAATCTGCTGAAACTGTTCAAAAGACTTAGGAAGTTCAGGTTGAGACTGAACCCTAACAAGTGCACCTTCGGGGTGAGATCGGGTAAACTGCTGGGGTTTATCGTGAACGAAAAAGGAATAGAGGTTGATCCTGCAAAAATAAAAGCAATACAAGAAATGCCGACGCCTAAAACAGAAAAACAAGTGCGTGGATTTTTAGGGAGGTTGAACTATATCGCCCGGTTCATATCTCACTTAACTGCGACATGCGAGCCATTATTCAAGTTGTTGAAAAAGGATCAGGTGTTGACCTGGAATGAAAATTGTCAAAAGGCATTCGACAAGATAAAAGAATACTTGCAGGAACCTCCTGTTTTGATACCCCCAGTGGCCGGGAGACCTTTGATTATATATTTGACGGTTCTTGAGGAAAGTATGGGTTGTGTTCTCGGTCAACACGACGAGACCGGACGTAAAGAGCATGCGATCTACTATTTGAGTAAGAAGTTTACCGACTGTGAGTCCAGATACTCGATGCTCGAGAAGACGTGTTGCGCGCTAGCCTGGGCCGCCAAACGCTTGAGGCAATACATGCTGAATCACACAACCATGCTAATTTCAAAGATGGATCCAATCAAATATGTGTTTGAAAAGCAAGCACTCTCCGGAAGAATTGCCCGATGGTAGATGGTGTTAACTGAATACGATATCCAGTATGTCTCACAAAAGGCTATTAAAGGTAGTATTCTGTCAGAGTACCTTGCGGAGCAGCCGATTGAGGACTACCAATCGATGAGGTTTGATTTTCCTGACGAGGATATCATGTACCTAAAGATGAAAGATTGTGAAGAACCGTTGCCGGAGGAAGGACCAGAGTTGGGTTCCAAATGGCAGTTGATATTTGACAGAGCTGTAAATTCCTACGGTAGCGGAATAAGAGCAATCATCACTACTCCTCAGGGGTCGCACATCCCATTTACTGCCCGACTGACTTTTCCCGTTACCAATAATGAGGCTGAATATGAGGCTTGCATCATGGGGTTGGAAGAAGCTATTAATTTGCGAATCAAACATCTGGATGTATACGGAGACTCAGCTCTAGTGGTGAATCAGATTAAAGGAGAATGAGAGACACGTCAGCCCAATTTGATACCATATATGAACTATGCATGGAGATTATTTCCTTTCTTTGACAAGGTGGAATTGCATCATGTGCCGCGAGCAGAAAATCAAATGGCTGACGCCCTGGTGACATTGTCTTCAATGTATAAAGTTAACTTCTGGAACGAGGCTCCCCGGATTGTTATCTCTCGGCTCGATAGGCCCGCATTCATATTTGCCATTGATGAGGCTCCCGATGGTAAACCCTGGTACTTTGACATCCAGAATTTCCTGAAGAACAAGGAGTATCCGGCTGGGGCATCCAGTCGAGATCAGAAGATTCTCAGGAGATTGGTTGGAAATTTCTATCTGAATCTTGACGGTGTCCTGTACAAAAGAAACCACGACTTGGTGTTGCTACACTGTGTAGATGAGAAAGAGGCGAAGTTGCTCATGGAAGAGATACATGAGGGTACATTTGGTACACATGCTGGTGGGCATGCTATGACGAGAAAACTACTGCGGGCAAGTTATTATTGGTTAACTATGGAAACCAACTGTTTCAAGTTTGCAAAGAGGTGTCATAAATGCCAGATTTATGCGGACAAAATCCATGTGCCTCCGAGTCTTCTAAATGTGATGTCATCACCGTGGCCCTTCTCGATGTGGGGAATTGATATGATTGGAAAGATCGAGCCTACGACATCAAACGGACACCGGTTCATCTTGGTGGCAATTGATTACTTCACCAAATGGGTGGAGGCAGCATCATATGCCAATGTCACCAAACAAGTGGTCGCCAAATTCATCAAACGAGATATTATCTGCAGATATGGAATCCCTGAGCGGATTATCACCGACAACGGTTCAAATTTGAATAACAAAATGATGAAAGAGCTGTGTCAGAATTTTAAGATTGAACATCACAACTCTTCTCCTTACCGGCCCAAGATGAATGGTGCTGTGGAAGCGGCCAATAAGAACATAAAGAAGATTGTTCAGAAGATGGTTGTAACGTATAAGGACTGGCACGAGATGCTACCTTTCGCTTTGCACAGTTATCGTACGATGGTACGCACATCAACCGGGGCAACCCCTTTCTCATTAGTATACGAAATGGAAGCAGTGTTACCGTTGGAGGTTGAGATTCCTTCCTTGAGGGTTTTACGAGATGTCCAACTCGACGAGGCAGAATGGGTTAAAGATAGACTGAATCAGCTCAGCTTAATGGATGAGAAGAGACTAGCTTCTTTAGCATATGGTCGGTTATACCAGAGTCAGATGAAGAAAGCTTACGAAAAGAAGGTGCACCCTCGAAGTTTTCAGACGGGCGATCTTGTTTTGAAAAAGATTCTCCCACCACAAACAGATCACAGGGGCAAGTGGACTCCTAATTACGAAGGTCCCTACGTTGTCAGAAAAGTCTTCTCTGGAGGAGCCTTGCTACTATCTACCATGGATGGTGAAGACTTTACGTCTCCTGTGAATTCGGACGCAGTTAAAAAATACTTTGCTTGAAATTGACCCGCTGGACAGAAAAAGAGAGTCCAGGCAAAAATGGGGGCATCCTGGCGAACCGTAAAAAATGAATAAAAGGTTCAGGCAAAATTTAGGGATAAAATTGAAAAGATGTACACCCGCGAAGTCGAAAACATGCAAAGGGCGACTTCGGCAAAAAAAGGGTATCCCGGTGAATTGAAAACCCGCAAAGGGCGATTCACGCAAAAGTTAGGGATTGAAAAAGCAAATGACTGCGGTCCGGATTTGATACTATGTTGCTTAGTGGTTTGGGAGTACCTGGGGGTTCGTTTATCCAACACAACCTCTTCCGAAAATTGAATACCGGGAAAGCGCCAGAGTCAGGCGAGTCATAGGAGGATCAGCTCACGATGTTTGTCTGTACCACGTCGCCGACATGTATATAAATATTTATGTTTTTTGTGCATATGTGCGGGTGTGTGTGTACGTAACTTCCTCTTTTCAGGAGTTGCATCCAGTGTACAAAACTCTGCCTATTCAGAGGCCCGTTATCAATAAAATATGTTATTCAGTACTTGATGCTTGTTCTTTACTGTTTTGTTTGTGAAAGACGCCGATGTTTTTGATGAACTTGCACTTGCATAATCTTGTTGGCCCTTGCCAATAATTGCTAAAACTTCGAATTGACTGAGGTAATGTTGCGGATGCTAACACGGATAGATCCTGTTGTATAGGTTTGTTTTGTCTCGTTTGTGTTTTGCAGGGTTCTTACCTTTGGAGCAAACGGATAGGGATTGTAATCCCCAGCCAAATCACTGGACGACAGAGCCTGACTCCAGTTGACATCATTCCTTAGCTAGTCGTAGCTTATCCCCGAGATTTGAAATGACGTCTATCCCTTCCCGAAGGAGGGAATCAGTTTCCCCAGAAGAGTATCCTCGGGGAAGTTGTCCGCAGGACATCCCCAACAAGTCGAAATCAGTATCCCCTGCAGAGGTTGCGCTCCCCAGTGAGCCGGATATGTGCAGGATCAATCCCTAGCATGGGAGGTTCCCGCAGAGTTTAACTAAGTTGTTGGTGCAAAAGATTTATACCCGGAGGACGGTTTCCCTTCTCCCCACAGGTCGTCATGTCTTTGTCAGGATGATTATCCCCAGCGGAGTGTTAGCTCCGAGTTTGTAAACTGTACCCAGACAGTTGTCTCCCAGAAGGGTCGCTTCTTCCCCAGCTGAGTTAATATTCCCAGCAGGTTTCGTTCTTCCCTTCCAGCGAAAATTGATGTTTAATCTCTCCTCGGCAGAGTTGGTTGTGTTTCCGGCATTTATTTTGCCGGAATACTTTGTGATACCCGTTCATCCTCAATAGGGCGGTGTTTGTCCCCAACAGCCGTGTTGATGAAGCAAGCTTATCAGAGTTTCCCCGGCAGCCTGAACCTGCATGTGCATTTGCATATATTATCATATTTGCATCTACCCAAAAAAACGCGTAGCACTTCCATGCCGTATGGAGCATTCCGCCATTGTCAGACATGCGCATTTTGAAACATGAATCAGGTTGGTTAACCTTTTGATTTCAGGTGTGTTTCTCAGCAGGAGTATGAAGTTGCAGCTCAGATCTATTACCATACGATCGAGGTCTCGCCGTGAGACCTGTGACGATACAGTTCACCTTATTATCCCCACAGAGTTACTGGCTGAAGTTTCTCTTATCCGACCAGCGGAGCATTTTTCGTCAGGTTTGCTGTCGCGGCAGCATTTCAGGATTTCATAAATCAAAACTTCAGAAGTGGTCACTTGTTGTCGAAACGGGTGTCGGGCAGTTATTTTCAGAGTATCCCTAGTGAAGTTAGCTACTGCAAAGAATAGGCAAAGAAGCTATATCCAAGATGATTTTCCTGTATGAAGCAGGCGGATGAACTTTCCTGTGTTCAGGCAGATGATTTTCCCGTATGAAGCAGGCGGATGAACTTTCCTGTGTTCAGGTAGATGATTTTCCCGTATGAAGCAGGCGGATGAACTTTCCTGTGTTCAGGCAGATGATTTTCCCGTATGAAGCAGGCGGATGAACTTTCCTGTGTTCAGGCAGATGATTTTTTCCCGTATGAAGCAGGCGGATGACTTTTTCTTGTAGGAATCAGGCAGATGTGTTTTCCCGTATGAAGCAGGCGGATGAATTTTCCTGTAAGAATCAGGCAAATGTGTTTGCCCGTATGAAGCAGGCGGATGTGTTTTCTCGTATGAAGCAGGCGAATGAATTTTCCTGTAAGAATCAGGCAGATGGATTTTCCTGTAATCAGGCATATGGAGTTTCCCGTATGAAGCAGGCGGATGAACTTTCCGGTATCCAGATAGATGATTCTCCCGTGATAGACAGAGTATGGGAGTTGTGTTCCGATATTTGACAAAAGTATTTTCCCCATGGAAGTCGCTGTGATTTCCTCGTGTTACTGTCCCCAGTAGAGTCCTCCTCAAAGTCGTTTGTGGGTTGGGACCAACGGAGTTAGCTACTGCAGAGGTAGATAGAGAAACGGTATTCAGATGATTTTACCGTATGGAGCAGGCGAATGAACTTTCCTGTGTTCAGGCAGATGGAGTTTCCCGTATGGAGCAGACGGATGAACTTTCCTGTGTTCAGGCATATGGACTTTTCCCGTATGAAGCAGGCGAATGGATTTTCCTGTATTCAGGCTGATGACTTTTCCCGTATGAAGCAGGCAGATGGATTTTCCTGTAATCAGGCAGATGAATTTTCCCGTATGAAGCAGGCGGATGGATTTTCCTGTAATCAGGCAGATGACTTTTCCCGTATGAAGTAGGCGGATGGGGTTTCCTGTGTTTAGGCAGATGAGTTCCCTGTGATTAGACAGAAATGTTTCCCCAGCGAAGTCGTCGGGATTTCTCTGTGTTGACAGAATATAGCGTCCTAACGTGGACAAAGTTCTATCCCCGCGATGAAAGAATCTTTTTCGGGTTGATGAAAATGGTCCCCAGCATGGTCGCTAATTTGTTTTCTCCGTGTTAACAGACGGCGGAGTTTTAACATGGACAAAAGGCGGGGTGTTTTGACAAGAGGGAGTTCAAAGCCTGGGGCGTTACACAGGAGGTTGACATTGAAATTAGATTTTGATATCAGATGATTGATCAGTTGGTTGCCGTAACAACCGGATTCAGTTGGTGGATGTGGGTCTCCAAGCAGTTTGTGCAGTTTATTTCTGCGGTTGGAAAATTTCTGGGTTCTTGGTATTCAACCGTCTCATACCTCGATTGTTTGAAGGCCGTTCGCTCTTCACCCAGTCGGGTCCAAGCCGTTTGAATAGGGGCAGCTGTTGCACCCCAAAATTTGCTCAACCTTTTCCTGCCCGGTTTATGTTTCATTGCATTTCATTTGCATAGTCACATCATATACATAGTCTAATCATTTGCATATCATAGCATAGTATGCCTCCAACAAGGGATCAGGGTGTCTATCAGAATAAGAAGCCTATCTAGAGGTGTTATATGAGCCTAAGAGACCATCTAAGTCATCAGAAAAGGTTTGAAATCTTGAGAAATTCTGGATGCCTACATGTGGGTGTGCTCCTATCTTGAGGAATATTGAGAAATATCAGTGAGATAATAAGCATGGAATATGAGTATGAGGTGTGTATGGATCTCATGGGGGTGCCTAGAGAGCCCTATTGATGCTTAGACAAGTCATGGTATCAAGTTCAAGAACCACAATTGAGGTGTGTACAAGTAGGGTTTCATCTGGGTAACCCTAGGTCAAGGAGAGTAGAGAAAGGGCATCAAGACCTAGCTCTAAGTCATGGAAGTCATGGGTTGAGATGTTAAAGCATATGTATGGATGAGTCAAGATCAAGTTCAATATAATCAAGAGTGGTTGGAGGTGTTTGATACAGGGTTCCTAGGGTAAAATCCCCTGTATAGCACTGGACTTCCAAGCCACATACATCAAAATACAAGTTTCAAATGGATTCTTGGCCATCATGAAACTTGTATAGATTCTCAATAGATTTAATTTGAGTACTAGAAGTCTTCAATAAGATTTGTAGAACTCAAGTTATGGTTCTTGCATGTTATAGGTCACCAGAGGACACTGAAATTTATCTGTGAAAGTCACTTGACTTCCAAGTAACTTTTGCCCATCAAGGAGTTTTCAAATAGATTCTTGGCCAACATAAGAATTGTAGGGATTGATATTAACTTTAATTTGAGTACTATAAGTCCTCAAGAATATTTGTAGAACTCAAGTTATGATCTTGGCAATCCAGGGGTATTTTGGGTATTTATGATTATAGGTCATTTTTCAACATAGGTCAAAATCTCCATCTTCCACTCCTCAAATGAAAAAATGTTCAACATGAGATGTGCTTAGAATGGTGTTTCTATGTCATACATGAATTCATGGTGAGATGGATTGGCTTATTTCACAAAGTGCCCCAAAATGGCCTAAAATGGGAGATTTTTCAAATGATTCAAGAGAGGAAAAATGGTTTTTTGACTTGCAAGGCATAAACATGGCATATGGGTAGTCATTTTGAATGGAATTTGAATTTCAAACACATTGGCAATGTCACAATTTTTAGATGAGCTATTGTTTTGTGAGTTGCTTTGGAAAATGCTTTCTTACATCACAAGTAACATTTGCAAAACACTCCTTTAGATCAAATCGATGGCCCTAACCCTTACCAATCCATTCAAAATATCATATGGAGAGAAATTGGATAATAATCAAGGTATTGAAGCAAGCTAAAACTCAGATGTCATGGATGAACTTCTCATGATAATTTCAAGTGCAAGAGATATTGGATATCTCACATAGATCATTTCAGAAGTTTCTAGAGCATTCCTACAGGTTCTATATAAGGTTTATGATTGATTCAAGGAATTGGTCGGTGAAGATTGAGAGAGGGTTGAGAGGTAGAATTCTGATTTTGCACCTTGCAAAACAGAATCGGTTACACCAATTGAAGCCATCTCAAAGCAAGATAGTGCATTCAGAAGCTCAATCTTGAGCTTGTGAGTGAGTTTGGATAGATTTCTGGCCAAGATTGTTGAAGAATCAAGAAGGAGCATCGTGAGTTTCAAGCTTGCAATTTAAAATCGTATTTGGTGATTCAAGAGGATTCAACACAATTGATTGCATACAGAAGCTTTATCAAGCATCATTGATCATATCTGGAAGGTTTTGGAGTGTGCCTTGAAGGATTCATCACTCTGTTCATCAGATTTTTGCAGGTTAGTAAACTTCATCGTGTAGCTTGATATAGGTAGAATTGTTAGGTTTTAAATGGTTAAATGCAATGTAGATCATGGCTAGGTCGTTTTTGGCAAAGAATTTTGAGGTTTAGAGATGAAATCTTAGGTGACCAATTTTCTTGTGATGGACTGTTCTTGCTGATCTTGATGACTTGAGCTTAGTTAGATAGTGATAATTACTCAGTGTAGCGTGGTGATGATGTTGGGCACTTTAATTTTGAGATTGGTGAGGATTAAATTTTGAGCTCGCTCTGAATTTTTCTTCGTGTTTTGAGGTGGAGAGACTTTCAGTGAGAATGGAGAGCATGGTTAGGTTCAGTGTGAAAAAACGAGCATGATGATGTGTTTAGGTGTAGGATTTGGTGAAGATTAGTGATGTTCACATTTGGGGACGGCGGTGGCGCCACCTCCGGCCACCGTCCTGTGTGTTTCCCTCCCAGACTTTCAAATTGTAGAAGATGATGATCTCACCATTAATTGCCTAGTGGACTTTGACTAGAAGCCTCATCCGACGACCATGATTTGTTTCAATTTTGTGAGGGAGTCTGAGAAGAGCTCAACTCACCGTTTCACTTAATGTGTGGCTTTGGGCTTATGAGTACATTGCTATCCACACGCCACTTTGAGGCCCAGTCTGAAAATACACGTGATTCACTTGCTACTCAACACGCACGTTTTCCATTTTCCTTTCATTTTTATTTTTATTTTCTGTTAATTGTTTTGGGCTTATGGGAACTTGATAAGCGCACCCCCAACTTGGCCCAGTCTGGAGAAATAACTTGGATCACTTGCTATTTACCACGCTCGTTTATCATTTTTCCATCTATTTTCTTTTTATTTTCATAGTTTTATCTAGGTTAGTTTTTAATTCATAATAAATTGAAAAATGATCATTTAGGATGAGACTTTTTTCCCTGGTTTCCTTAGGATCTCTAGAATTTTATAGGACTAAAAAATATTAATTTCATGCATTTTATATTTTCTGGCATATTTTACAATTTTATTGCTTTTATGTTACATTTGTTTGATACATCATTTTGCTGATTTTGTTGTGGTTGATTGGTGCATGATTTTGAGTTGATTCTTGTGAGGCTGATTAGATTCGGGAAGCATGTACCTTTAGGAATTTTGTCATATTTTTGTGACTAAAATTCAGGTTAGTTTGAGATGTGAATAGGAGAGGTATTAGAATTAGGGTTTCACAATATTTAGGTGTAGTTTAGCACATAGTTTTGGGGACTTAGGGTTTGATTTAGGCCTTGGGGTTTATATGGGGTATTGGGTATAGGGTTAGGTTCCCTTAGAAATTTACCTAGGATTTTATGATGAGTTTTAGCATTTTACTTGATTTTTGCAATTTGAGTGGTGATTGTGTGTTTTCCCCTTGGGCATTTGGTTTGTTTGTTTGGTTTGGGGTATTTTAATTGAGCTTTGGGCTTGGGCTTTGCTTGTTGGAGCTTCTGAAGGCTTGGAGGATGATTGGAAACAAAGGATGGAGCTTGGGGCATGAGGATTCTTCTCCTTGAAGGCTACTTTTGAAGACTTAGGAGATAGGAAATGTAGGAAGAGCTCTAGATTAGATTGATTTCTTCTTGCAAACATAGGAAGCATCTTGTGCTTCTACTCTTCCCTATGACACAAAGTCCTTCTAAGGTATTCATATCCCTCCTTTGGAGGGATGAGTGACATGCTTTAGAAGTAGAACTTTGAGGGAACATTTCTCCTACAACGCTAGGTGCTTATAGGCTTCCTTTGGTTGTCAATAAGTTGTTTAGCATTTCAACTTCATCTATTAATTGATTCTCTTCTGGAGTGATTGCATTGAAGTTAGAAACCTGTTGAAGATGAAGTTCATTGAAGATTGGTGAAGATGAAGCTTGTGCTTGTCAAAGCTGGTTGTCTGTTGAAGCTAGGGTTTTGCTGCTTCTTTGTGAAGCTGTTTACTGGTTGAGGTTCATGTTTGCTAAAGCTGGATTATTTTTGAAGATAGGAGTTTACCTAAAATTTGAAGGTCATTAAAGATTGAAGATGGGGTCTTGCTTGAAGTTGTTGCTGTCATTCCCATTGGCTGTTAATCAACTGTAGCTGTCAGAGCTGTTGCTGCTTGTGCTGCTCACTGTAGGAGCTGTATTGTTGCTGTCAGAGCTGGTGCTGGTGTTGTTTTCTTTTGCTGTATTGTTTGTTGGCTATTTCAGCTTGCTCCCCAAGGTTTGAAGTGAATGCTGTTTCACTTTGCCTATTGTTTTCCCAAGTTCGAGGTTGAGTGGGACTCTCTTGCCTTGCTTGTATTGATGCACTGCATACATGTTTACTGTTTACTGTATATATCTGTTTCTTTTGCTATTTATCCCCTAGGATCTCTGTTTCTCTCTGTGAAAGAGAGAAATATGACAGACATTAGGATGTTTATCCATGTATGACAACTTTAGGGTAGTCTTGCTTCCCCTTCTTAACCTTAGGGTTTTAGAGTGTCGTCTCTCTTCTCATCTTGAAACAATAAAAAACACAATAATATTTCAAACATCATAAAAGACAGTTCTTGCGTAAAAGATTAGAAACAAACTTCAAAACGTCATTTTTGTCCGCTTGGACTCGTAATCAGAAGAAAACCTTTTTCAGAAGGATAAAAGATAAACAGACAAGCTTGTGTCTTCCGTAGCCCGAACTACGTTTGCTCTGATCTTTCATGCTGTATGAAAGTACGTAGGCATAGGATGCTGTATCCTAGCGAGCAACCTTCCCCTCCTTACCCGTAGTTAGGCGAACTACGTTGACTCTGATTTCTCGTTCCAGACGGGAATACGTAGGCATAAAGTGCGATACTTTGCCGAGTCATTTTCATTTTATTTTCTTTCAACCCTTGACCATTTAGAGTAAATAGAATAACAATCCGTACTAGAAAACAAGTGTGGATCCCTTCGAGTACGACGGACGTGAGGGGTGCTAATACCTTCCCCTTGCGTAACCGACTCCCGAATCCAGGAATTTGGTTGCGATGACCATTCCTTTCCCGTTTTGCGTTAGGTTTACTCTGAGCGTTTCCTTTCCCTCCTTTGGGATAAATAACGCACGATGGCGACTCTTCTGTCATAGCCGGCGCCGATTTTCGCAGTAGCGACAGCTGGCGACTCTGCTGGGGACTCCAACAGTTCCCTACGCGAGTCAGTCCTAGCGCTTGTTTTCCCGTCGTGGGCTTTGTATGGATTTACATTTCCGTCTTTACTTTCCGCATTTTATTGTCAGCTTTATTTTGTTATTGCTGCTGTGGGGAGAGGGTGATCTATTGAGAGATAAGCCGGACCTGGGCTTGAGTGCACCTAGAATTAGTTGTGGAAAGTAGTGGGCGCGTGCATGCTTTGCATGTACCAGTGTCCCGCAAAATCCATGCTCGGACGAGGTTCTTCTGGTTGACTTCTTTTTCAACGCTTTGGGTTGAGGGGGTTGTTGGTTAGTTGGATTGTCGACTCAGGGGACCGATCATTTGGAATTCAGCTAAGTGAGGCCTCTTCAGGATATGATGATGCCACACCTTCTGGGTATCGTATCATCAGTCTTGAAAGTCTGTGATGCTGATGACCGCATAGGATGCCGTACCTTATGTCAGTTTAGGTTCATACCCGTGAGTGGGAGGGTTTTTGCAGGAAACTTGACCTCCAGACTACCCGTGAGTGGTTACTTAGGGTTTCTTCACCAGAGCAGTGTTATAGGTCTGTTGAGACCAAGTTGGAGCTTTATTTTGGGTCTGTTGAGACCAAGTGGAGCATTGTTATGGGTCTGTTGAGACCAGGTTTGAGCGGTATTACGGGTCTGTTGAGACAGATATTGTGGATGGATCTCCTCGGCAATATATCACTTGATCCTGGTTGCATGTTGCATATTGCATTATTGCATACTCATTTTGCATATCATTAACGTGTGTCTGTGCTGCAGGTGCATTTCATACCCTCTGGTTCTAGTTGCCCGGATTTCTGTCTGCCGATATTATGGATACTCTGAAGAAGACTGTGGCGTACAAGTTGCCTACTCCAGATGTTTCTTCTTTGCTTGGTTTGATATCTCTAGTTGATGATGATGTGAAGAAAAGCTTCAGGAAGAGTTACGAGAAATTACTTAGATTGGTTTATAAACCATCCACATATGAGCGTAACGGATTGTACACGCTAATGCAGTTCTATGACCCCCCGCTGAGATGCTTTACTTTCCCTGACTTCATTATGGCTCCGACTATGGAGGAATATGCTGAGATCTTAGAGTTGACCATTCAGAGCAAGGTACCTTTCATTCATATGGATGCTGAGCCCAAATTGGAGGATTTGGTAGTTGCCTTGCATTTAGACTCCTCAGAGTTGTTGTTAACCTCGTGGAATGGGGTGTCTGGTTTTTCTCTCAAGTTCTTGGTTGGGAAAGCACAAGAGTATGCCAAGAGTGGATGTTGGATTGTGTTTAATTCTATTTTTGCTCTGTGTATCTATGGCATTGTAATGTTCCCGAATCTGCCTGACTTCGTTGATCTGGATGCGTTCTATATATTTGCTTCAGGCAATCCTGTGCCTACTTTGATTGGAGATTTCTATCACTCACTGCATTATAAGAACGAGAACAGGAGAGGCAAGAACGTCTCTTGTTGTGGGCCTTTGCTGTATATATGGTTTGAGAATCATCTGCCCAAGAAGGGTATCTTCGCTGAGTCTGCAGATACGGTGGATTGGTCTGAGCATCTGATGGGACTTTCTTCAGAAGACGTTGTCTGGTTTAATAAAGATTTTCTGGGATCTGTGATCATCTACAGTTGCGCCGAATATCCTAACATTCCTCTGATTGGGAGGAAAGGGTGCATTAACTACAATCCTTCATTGTTGATCAGGCAATTCGGGTATGCTTTGAAAAGCCCGCTAAAAGAGGAGGAAGTACAGGAATCTCTGTACTTCACAGGCGATGTGAAGGGAGAACTATTGTCCAATCTTCAGCATGCTTGGAATAATGTCCACAAGAGGGGTAAGGCGTTGTTGGGTAAGAATGATTGTCAAGCCTATGCCCCGTACAAAGTCTGGATCCAAGATAGAGCAAAGCAGGTGCGGATGCCGTTTCCTGCAGTATTACCTCCTGCTCCCCTCGTGGTTGAGGAGCCAACTACTGTGTCTATTGAGAGATATGAGCAGGTTGTGAAGGAGAAAGAAGAGCTGATGAAAGCCAACAATAAGTTGGAAGAAGAGCTAGTGCAACTCAGGAGCGAAAGGAATGAAGCCGTATATTCCTTCGAACATCAAACAAAGCTGGTGAATCAATTAGGCACAAAACTGACTGAACAACAAAAGAAGCGTGAACATTTGGGGATACATTTCAAGAGCTCTCATGATATGCTGGAGTCTAAGAAGAAAGCACTTGATATAGCCTACCGGGAGATCTTTGCATTCAACAAAACTTGGAATGCCACGCTGACCGGCAATAAGGAAAGAGAAGACAAACTGAAGCTGCAGATCTCTGAGCTGGAAGGTCAGTTGAAATCTAGCTAGAAGAGGTTGGAAGAAGAGGTTATGCGGAGGTATGATGTCCAGAATGCCTTGAACAAAGTTATCAAGCGCAAGAAAGAGTCTGCGTCCCAGAAGCAGAAGCTAGAAGATTGCTTTGGAGAAGGTGTTTGGGAGGAATCCATTGGTGATCTCCAGCGTGTTATCAGGCAAAGAGACTCGCTCGTCGAAGGGTTGCTTTCTCAGCCGAATCATCCCAAGACTAAGAGATTGTTAGAGGAGTACCAGGCATATGGTCGCATTTGATTATCTTATGTATTGATGTGTATGCTTTATTTGCATTGTGCTGGCCATCACCAGGATTGTTGGTTGAGGTCATGCCTTCCTATTGTACACTCAGTGATATTGTATTCCTGACTCGATGGGTTTTTCCGCAATATATGAAATGTTTTCCATGATTGGATTTCGAGCTTCTTATTGCTATCACTGTCACTACACTGGCACTTTGGCACTAGAATCGGGGGTCGATCTCCCTAGCGCACAGACACATATTGCATCTGCATATTCATTTTTGCATAGCCAGTTATTTGTTGGATTTGTATCTCATTTCCTGCATCTCACAGGTTTTTCAGGATTGACGACCAGAGAGTCCACCGCTATTAAACCAGAAACAACTGCAAGAAGATAATGGATCAAGTTCAGGTCGAGATGCAGGAAATCCGCGAGAAGTTGACTTTGTTCATGCAAGCCATGGAGACCATGGCCAAGGGCCAGGAGAATATTCAGACTTTGGTGCAGCCGCTGCTGACGCGGGTAAACAGAAATGGCAACACGGACCATATTTCTGTTGAAACTCCTCGCCGGGAGGATGAGATACCGGTAGTTGTTACTCCACTGGTTGTAACTATCAACGGAAACACTAGTAATGGTGCAGGTGCTGGCGCGGGTAACGACAATACTTGGAATGGTGGTGATGGTCATGTTGTTAACAACAAAGGCAACACTGTGGATGCCGATTAAGGATTCGTTGACAATGTTGGATTTGGGAACAATGGGTATGGCAATGTCAATCAGGACGGGAACTTTGGGTTCAACAGTCAAGGCTTCGGTAATGACGGTTACGACAACAACCAGGGGTATGGTTACGGTAATGGTGGATTCAGTAATGTGAACGGCGCTGGAGCATTTCCTTTCAACAATGGTCTGGGACCTGCTGGGGTCAATCTGGGGTTCGGCAACCGAGGACAGGGTCCTGTGTTCAATCATCAGGGATTTGGCCGTAACATGGGTTATGATGGATATGGCAATGACTGGAATGTGGATCAACAGGATGACGCTTTTTCAGGAAGAGGTATGGGACCTGAAGGCCCCATTGACCCAGTTCAGAGGATCAAAATGCTAGAAGAGCAGATGAAAGGTGTGGTTGATCAGAACTCCGCTGGATTAGATATAGCTACTATGGGGTTGGTACCAGGGCTGAGGGTGCCGTTGAAATTCAAGGCTCCAACATTTGACAAATACAAAGGGGATACCTGCCCTAAGGTCCACGTTTGCTCTTATTACAGAAGGATGTCCGCGTACTCGGATGACGAAAGGATGCTCATGCATTTCTTTCAGGACAGCTTATCAGGACCGTCGCTTGAGTGGTATATGGGGCTGGAGCCCACGCAGATTAAAACCTGGAAGCAGTTGGCTGATGCTTTCGTGAAGCATTACAAATATAACAGCGATCTGACACCAAACAGGGTCCAGTTACAGGTTTGTCACAGAAAACCGGTGAAAGTTTTAAAGAATATACGCAAAGGTGGCGCGATATGGCAGCGAGGGTGCATCCTCCTTTAATTGAAAGAGAGATGAACGACATGTTCGTTGGGACATTTACGGGGATGTTCTACGAAAAATTATTTAGTGTGTCGTTGGGCAGTTTCTCAGATTTGATTCTTATGGGGAAGAAGATTGAGAACGGGATTAAAGTTGGGAGATTCCAAACAGGTGAGTCTACATCAGCAGGAGGTACAAGAAAAGCATTCGATGGTAGACGACAGGGTGATACTAGCGCCGTGTTTTGCGGTAGGGGCAGGGGCAGAGGAAGGAATCAGTATGTTCAGCCTCAACAGATAGCTAGTGTTACTATCCTGCCTCCGCCACAGAGGCAGCCACAACAGCAACAACAGCCGCAGCCGCAGTAAAGGCAGAATCAGGGACAGGGAAGGCTTCAGAATGTAAGGCCAAAGAGGGTATTTGATAAGCCTCCTTCCACGTATGCAGAACTCCTCCAGACCCTGCTAGGGTTAAACTTGGTTGAAAAGAGGACTTTGGCACCGCCTACGGGGTCGGTACTTCCTTACGGGTATGATGCTAGCAAGCTTTGCGAATTCCATTCCGGGGCGCCCGGGCAATGATGTAGAAGCTTGTCAGGCATTTAAACACAAAGTTCAGGATTTGTTGGACAACAAAGCTATCAACTTTGGGCAGGTGGGTCCAAATATCATACAACAGCCTATGCCTAATCATGGGGCAAATTCCATCTTGACAGAAGAAAATTTGAATCTGGTGATGGATGTCAATGAGTTGAAGACACCGTTGGGTGAGATTAAAAGCACGTTGTTAAAAAGGGGTGTATTCCCGGGATGTGATGAGTTTTGCTTGGATTGTTGGACCTAGCCAGAGGGTTTTAATGAGTTGAAGCAGGGCATTCAGGCTATGATGGATGAAGGCACCTTGCAATTTAATCGAACTGCGGTCGAAAAGCCTGTAGAGGCGTTGTGTGATGAGCAGAACGATGTTGCGACGGTAACAATTCCGAGGAAAACAATAACGATAACGGCGCCCGCCAGGCGGCCGACGATCACAATTACCAAAGCAGGGCCAGTCCCTTTTGAGAGTACTAAAGCAGTGTCGTGGACTTACGGATTGTAGGTATATTGTGACGGTGAGAAAATTAAAGTCAATGGACAACCAGCTGGGGTTGTAGATAATGTTGTCGGAATAGGGGGTATGACCAGAAGCGGAAGAATCTTCACGTCACCCGAGGTAGAGTTAGAAAGATTAGCCAAGGGTAAAGCCAAGGTAACTGAGAGTGGTCCTTCTCGGTCGAATGAAAAGGAAACGTCACTTAAGGATGTGGAGGAGTTTATGAGGCTCATTCGTAAAAGTGATTACAAAATCGTTGAGCACCTCCAGCAAACGCCGTCAAAAATTTCCATCCTATCATTGCTGTTATGTTCCGAGGCCCATCGAAACGCTTTGCTGAAGATTCTAGACACGTTGTTCGTTCCTCAAAAAGTTTCTGTTAATCAGTTAGAAGGGGTGATGGCGCATGTCAATGCAGGGCACAGTTTGGGCTTCACAGACTTTGATTTGACTCCGAGAGGGCGAGAGCACAATATGGCATTGCATGTGTTAGTAGAATGTCGGGGCACAATCATGTCCCATGTTTTAGTAGACACTGGATCTTCCCTGAATGTGCTACCGAAGAAAGCCATGATGAAACTGGATATCAGGGGGATTATCTGTACGCCCAGTGATTTAGTAGTAAGAGCGTTCGACGGAACGAGGAGGTCGGTTTTCGGATCAATAACATTACCGTTACAGGTGGGGCCTGAAATATTTGAAACTGAATTCTATATAATGGACATCCAGCCAACGTCTAGTTGTCTTCTTGGGCGCCCATGGATCCATGCTGCCGGGGCAGTCACATCCACGTTACACCAAAAGCTGAAGTATATGGTTGAGGATAGTGTCGTCACTGTTTGTGGAGAAGAAGATATTCTGGTTAGCCATCTGTCTTCGTTTAAATATGTTGAGGTCGACGAAGAAATACACAAAACACCCTGTCAAGCATTTGAAGGGTTGTGAGTCAAAGACAAATCTCCAGTGCCAAGTAAAGTGCCAGATGTGGCCGTGTCATCTTATAAGGAAGCTCAAGCTCTAGTGCAGGCAGGAAAAACCAAGGGCTGGGGTCAGGTGTTGGAGATTCCGGTAAAAATGGATAGATTCGGGCTTGGATATCATCCTTCGTCATCAACATCCTCTTCAGGAACGCCCAAGTTCAGAGAGCCGATAACAATTACACCAAATGGAGTATGCCATGAGACTATCAATGCTGTTTCCGATGCTGAAGACGGAGATAGCGACTGTGATATGGACGCGTAGGTCAAGCCAAGCATGCCAGGACGAAGTCTCTGCAATTGGTCTATCCAGGAAGCTGTTCCGGTGACAACTAAACAGTAATGCTTTGTTTTCTTAATTGTTGAATAATCATGTGTCCTACCCGGGGCGTAGTGATTTTGCTTAGGGCCATTTGGTTATGTACATTACATTGTTTAATCATGAAATAAAGGCGTTTTTCATATAGAAATATTGTGATCCCTATTTTTCCTGTTTTTGTTTTTAACAATAAAATGGCAATGTGGTTATTCGCTTTGTCTGTGTTTTGAAGCATTTAACAATTTCCTTTGCAGGATTACTATTTCAGATGACATCTATGAACCGCCTATGACTCACTTCAACTTTGAGCACCCGGTATTTCAGGCTGAGGAAGAGGTTGTCGAAGATGGCGACGTGCCAGAAGAGTTGACCTGGTTATTGAAACAAGAAGAAAGAATCCTTCTGCCTCACGAGGAAGTCATTGAGATTATCAATTTGGGGTCGGAAGAGGTTGTGAGAAATATCCTTATAGGGGCTGCGCTGCAGAGCGACGTCAAGCAAAAGCTGATTGAGATACTGCGAGAGTATGGTGATGTATTTGCTTGGTCATACGAGGATATGTCTGGGTTGGATACGGACATGGTTGTACACCGTCTGCCATTGCGAGAGGAATGTCCACCTGTTAAACAGAAACTCAGGAGAACCAGACCGGACATGGCTGTGAAAATCAAGGAGGAAGTTCAAAAACAGTGGGATGCTGGTTTCTTAGCTGTTACAACTTATCCGTCATGGGTCACTAATATAGTACCAGTGCCGAAGAAAGACGGTAAAGTGCGAATGTGTGTAGACTACCGTGATTTGAATAGGGCGAGCCCGAAAGATGACTTTCCACTTCCTCACATTGATGTGCTGGTTGATAATACTGCTCAGTTCTCCGTATTCTCCTTCATGGATGGCTTCTCGGGTTACAATCAGATCAAAATGGCGCCATAAGACATGGAGAAGACTACTTTCATTACTCCCTGGGGAACATTTTGTTACAAAGTGATGCCCTTCGGATTGAAGAACGCTGGGGCAACATATCAACGTGCTATGACGACTCTCTTTCATGACATGATGCACAAAGAGATCGAGGTTTATGTTGATGATATGATTGCCAAATCCCAGACAGAGGAGGAGC
Source organism: Lathyrus sativus (assembly GCA_963859935.3). Lineage (NCBI taxonomy): Eukaryota > Viridiplantae > Streptophyta > Magnoliopsida > Fabales > Fabaceae > Lathyrus > Lathyrus sativus. Next base: position 115,003,788 of record OZ012738.1, on the reverse strand, counting down.
ATTTGGTTAATCTGCTGAAACTGTTCAAAAGACTTAGGAAGTTCAGGTTGAGACTGAACCCTAACAAGTGCACCTTCGGGGTGAGATCGGGTAAACTGCTGGGGTTTATCGTGAACGAAAAAGGAATAGAGGTTGATCCTGCGAAAATAAAAGCAATACAAGAAATTCCGACGCCTAAAATAGAAAAAGAAGTGCGTGGATTTTTAGGGAGGTTGAACTATATCACCCGGTTCATATCTCACTTAACTGCGACATGCGAGCCGTTATTCAAGTTGTTGAAAAAGGATCAGGTGTTGACCTGGAATGAAAATTGTCAAAAGGCGTTCGACAAGATAAAAGAATACTTGCAGGAACCTCCTGTTTTGATACCCCCAGTGGCCGGGAGACCTTTGATTATATATTTGACGGTTCTTGAGGAAAGTATGGGTTGTGTTCTCGGTCAACACGACGAGACCGGACGTAAAGAGCATGCGATCTACTATTTGAGTAAGAAGTTTACCGACTGTGAGTCCAGATACTCGATGCTCGAGAAGACGTGTTGCGCGCTAGCCTGGGCCGCCAAATGCTTGAGGCAATACATGCTGAATCACACAACCATGCTAATTTCAAAGATGAATCCAATCAAATATGTGTTTGAAAAGCAAGCACTCTCCGGAAGAATTGCCCGATGGCAGATGGTGTTAACTGAATACGATATCCAATATGTCTCACAAAAGGCTGTTAAAGGTAGTATTCTGTCAGAGTACCTTGTGGAGCAGCCGATTGAGGACTACCAATCGATGAGGTTTGATTTTCCTGACGAGGATATCATGTACCTAAAGATGAAAGATTGTGAAGAACCGTTGCCGGAGGAAGGACCAGAGTTGGGTTCCAAATGGCAGTTGATATTTGACAGAGCTGTAAATTCCTACGGTAGCGGAATAAGGGCAATCATCACTACTCCTCAGGGGTCGCACATCCCATTTACTGCCCGACTGACTTTTCCCGTTACCAATAATGAGGCTGAATATGAGGCTTGCATCATGGGGCTGGAAGAAGCTATTAATTTGCGAATCAAACATCTGGATGTATACGGAGACTCAGCTCTAGTGGTGAATCAGATTAAAGGAGAATGGGAGACACGTCAGCCCAATTTGATACCATATATGAACTATGCACGGAGATTATTTCCTTTCTTTGACAAGGTGGAATTGCATCATGTGCCGCGAGCAGAAAATCAAATGGCTGACGCCCTGGCGACATTGTCTTCAATGTATAAAGTTAACTTCTGGAACGAGGCTCCCCGGATTGTTATCTCTCGGCTCGATAGGCCCGCATTCATATTTGCCATTGATGAGGCTCCCGATGGTAAACCCTGGTACTTTGACATCCAGAATTTCCTGAAGAACAAGGAGTATCCGGCTGGGGCATCCAGTCGAGATCAGAAGATTCTCAGGAGATTGGCTGGCAATTTCTATCTGAATCCTGACGGTGTTCTGTACAAAAGAAACCACGACTTGGTGTTGCTATGCTGTGTAGATGAGAAAGAGGCGAAGTTGCTCATGGAAGAGATACATGAGGGTACATTTGGTACACATGCTGGTGGGCATGCTATGACGAGAAAACTGCTGCGAGCAAGTTATTATTGGTTAACTATGGAAACAGACTGTTTCAAGTTTGCCAAGAGGTGTCATAAATGCCAGATTTATGCGGATAAAATCCATGTGCCTCCGAGTCCTCTGAATGTGATGTCATCACCGTGGCCCTTCTCGATGTGGGGAATTGATATGATTGGAAAGATCAAGCCTACGGCATCAAACGGACACCGGTTCATCTTGGTGGCAATTGAGTACTTCACCAAATGGGTGGAGGCAACATCATATGCCAATGTCACCAAACAAGTGGTCGCCAGATTCATCAAATGAGATATTATCTGCAGATATGGAATCCCTGAGCGGATTATCACCGACAACGGTTCGAATTTGAATAACAAAATGATGAAAGAGCTGTGTCAGAATTTTAAGATTGAACATCACAACTCTTCTCCTTACCGGCCCAAGATGAATGGCGCTGTGGAAGCGGCCAATAAGAACATAAAGAAGATTGTTCAGAAGATGGTTGTAACGTATAAGGACTGGCACGAGATGCTACCTTTCGCTTTGCACAGTTATCGTACGATGGTACGCACATCAATCGGGGCAACCCCTTTCTCATTAGTATACGAAATGGAAGCAGTGTTACCGTTGGAGGTTGAGATTCCTTCCTTGAGGGTTTTACGAGATGTCCAACTCGACGAGGCAGAATGGGTTAAAGATAGACTGAATCTGCTCAGCTTAATGGATGAGAAGAGACTAGCTTCTTTAGCATATGGTCGGTTATACCAGAGTCGGATGAAGAAAGCTTACGACAAGAAGGTGCACCCTCGAAGCTTTCAGACGGGCGATCTTGTTTTGAAAAAGATTCTCCCACCACAAACAGATCATAGGGGCAAGTGGACTCCTAATTACGAAGGTCCCTACGTTGTCAGAAAAGTCTTCTTTGGAGGAGCCTTACTACTATCTACCATGGATGGTGAAGACTTTACGTCTCCTGTGAATTCGGACGCAGTTAAAAAATACTTTGCTTGAAATTGACCCGCTGGACAGAAAAAGAGAGTCCAGGCAAAAATGGGGGCATCCTGGCGAACCGTAAAAAATGAATAAAAGGTTCGGGCAAAAGTTAGGGATAAAATTGAAAAGATGTACACCCGCGAAGTCGAAAACCTGCAAAGGGCGACTTCGGCAAAAAAGGGTATCCCGGTGAATTGAAAACCTTCAAAGGGCGATTCACGCAAAAGTTAGGGATTGAAAAAGCAAATGACTGCGGTCCGGATTTGATACTATGTTGCTTAGTGGTTTGGGAGTACCTAGGGGTTCGTTTATCCAACACAACCTCTTCCGAAAATTGAATACCGGGAAAGCGCCAGAGTCAGGCGAGTCATAGGAGGATCAGCTCACGATGTTTGTCTGTACCACGTCGCCGACATGTATATAAATATTTATGCTTTTTGTGCATATGTGCGGGTGTGTGTGTACGTAACTTCCTCTTTTCAGGAGTTGCATCCAGTGTACAAAACTCTGCCTATTTAGAGGCCCGTTATCAATAAAATATGTTATTCAGTACTTGATGCTTGTTCTTTACTGTTTTGTTTGTGAAAGACGCCGATGTTTTTGATGAACTTGCACTTGCATAATCTTGTTGGCCCTTGCCAATAATTGCTAAAACTTCGAATTGACTGAGGTAATGTCGCGGATGCTAACCCGGATAGATCCTGTTGTATAGGTTTGTTTTGTCTCGTTTGTGTTTTGCAGGGTTCTTACCTTTGGAGCAAACGGATAGGGATTGTATTCCCCAGCCAAATCACTGGACGACAGAGCCTGATTCCAGTTGACATCATTCCTTAGCTAGTCGTAGCTTATCCCCGAGATTTGAAATGACGTCTATCCCTTCCCGAAGGAGGGAATCAGTTTCCCCAAAAGAGTATCCTCGGGGAAGTTGTACGCAGGACATCCCCAGCAAGTCGAAATCAGTATCCCCTGCAGAGGTTGCGCTCCCCAGTGAGCCGGATATGTGCAGGATCAATCCCCAGCATGGGAGGTTCCCGCAGAGTTTAACCAAGTTGTTGGTGCAAAAGATTTATACCCGGAGGACGGTTTCCCTTCTCCCCACAGGTCGTCATGTCTTTGTCAGGATGATTATCCCCAGCGGAGTGTTAGCTCCGAGTTTGAAACTGTACCCAGACAGTTGTCTCCCAGAAGGGTCGCTTCTTCCCCAGCTGAGTTAATCTTCCCAGCAGGTGTCGTTCTTCCCTCCCAGCGGAAATTGATGTTTAATCTCTCCTCGACAGAGTTGGTTGTGTTTCCGGCATTTATTTTGCCGGAATACTTTGTGATACCCGTTCATCCCCAACAGGGCGGTGTTTGTCCCCAACAGCCGTGTTGATGAAGCAAGCTTATCAGAGTTTCCCCGGCAGCCTGAACCTGCATGTGCATTTGCATATATTATCATATTTGCATCTACCCAAAAAAACGCGTAGCATTTCCATGCCGGATGGAGCATTCCGCCATTGTCAGACATGCGCATTTTGAAACATGAATCAGGTTGGTTAACCTTTTGCTTTCAGGTGTGTTTCTCAGCAGGAGTATGAAGTTGCAGCTCAGATCTATTACCAGACGATCGAGGTCTCGCAGTGAGACCTGTGACGATACAGTTCACCTTATTATCCCCACAGAGTTACTGGCTGAAGTTTCTCTTATCCGACCAGCGGAGCGTTTTTCTTCAGGCTTGCTGTCGCGGCAGCATTTCAGGGTTTCATAAATCAAAACATCAGAAGTGGTCACTTGTTGTCAAAACGGGTGTCGGGCAGTTATTTTCAGAGTATCCCCAGTGAAGTTAGCTACTGCAAAGAATAGGCAAAGAAGCTATATCCAAGATGATTTTCCCGTATGAAGCAGGCGGATGAACTTTCCTGTGTTCAGGCAGATGATTTTCCCGTATGAAGCAGGCGGATGAACTTTCCTGTGTTCAGGTAGATGATTTTCCTGTATGAAGCAGGCGGATGAACTTTCCTGTGTTCAGGCAGATGATTTTCCCGTATGAAGCAGGCGGATGAACTTTCCTGTGTTCAGGCAGATGATTTTTTCCCGTATGAAGCAGGCGGATGACTTTTTCTTGTAGGAATCAGGCAGATGTGTTTTCCCGTATGAAGCAGGCGGATGAATTTTCCTGTAAGAATCAGGCAAATGTGTTTGCCCGTATGAAGCAGGCGGATGTGTTTTCCCGTATGAAGCAGGCGGATGAATTTTCCTGTAAGAATCAGGCAGATGGATTTTCCTGTAATCAGGCATATGGAGTTTCTCGTATGAAGCAGGCGGATGAACTTTCCGGTATCCAGATAGATGATTCTCCCGTGATAGACAGAGTATGGGAGTTGTGTTCTGATATTTGACAAAAGTATTTTCCCCATGGAAGTCGCTGTGGTTTCCTCGTGTTACTGTCCCCAGTAGAGTCCTCCTCAAAGTCGTTTGTGGGTTGGGACCAACGGAGGTAGCTACTGTAGAGGTAGACAGAGAAACGGTATTCAGATGATTTTCCCATATGGAGCAGGCGAATGAACTTTCCTGTGTTCAGGCAGATGGAGTTTCCCGTATGGAGCAGGCGGATGAACTTTCCTGTGTTCAAGCAGATGGAATTTTCCCGTATGAAGCAGGCAAATGGATTTTCCTGTAATCAGGCAGATGACTTTTCCCGTATGAAGCAGGCAGATGGATTTTCCTGTAATCAGGCAGATGACTTTTCCCGTATGAAGCAGGCGGATGGATTTTCCTGTAATCAGGCAGATGACTTTTCCCGTATGAAGTAGGCGGATGGGGTTTCCTGTGTTTAGGCAGATGAGTTCCCTGTGATTAGACAGAAATGTTTCCCCAGCGAAGTCGTCGGGATTTTTCTGTGTTGACAGAATATAGCATCCTAACGTGGACAAAGTTCTATCCCCGCGACGATAGAATCTTTTTCGGGTTGATGAAAATGGTCCCCAGCATGGTCGCTAATTTGTTTTCTCCGTGTTAACAGACGGCGGAGTTTTATCGTGGACAAAAGGCGGGGTGTTTTGACAAGAGGGAGTTCAAAGCCTGGGGCGTTACACAGGCGGTTGACATTGAAATCAGATTTTGATATCAGATGATTGATCAGTTGGTTGTCGTAACAACCAGATTCAGTTGGTGGATGTGGGTCTCCAAGCAGTTTGTGCAGTTTATTTCTGCTGTTGGAAAATTTCTGGGTTCTTGGTATTCAACCGTCTCATACCTCGATTGTTTGAAGGCCGTTCGCTCTTCACCCAGTCGGGTCTAAGCCGTTTGAATAGTGGCAGATGTTGCACCCCAAAATTTGCTCAACCTTTTCCTGCCCGGTTTATGTTTCATTGCATTTCATTTGCATAGTCACATCATATACATAGTCTAATCATTTGCATATCATAGCATAGTATGCCTCCAACAAGGGATCAGGGTGTCTATCAGAAGAAGAAGCCTATCTAGAGGTGTTATATGAGCCTAAGAGACCATCTAAGTCATCAGAAAAGGTTTGAAATCTTGAGAAGTTCTGGATGCCTACATGTGGGTGTGCTCCTATCTTGAGGAATATTGAGAAATATCAGTGAGATGAGAAGCATGGAATGTGAATATGAGGTGTGTATGGATCTCATGGGGGTGCCTAGAGAGCCCTATTGATGCTTAGACAAGTCATGGTATCAAGTTCAAGAACCACAGTTGAGGTGTGTACAAGTAGGGTTTCATCTGGGTAACCCTAGGTCAAGGAGAGTAGAGAAAGGGCATCAAGACCTAGCTCTAAGTCATGGAAGTCATGGGTTGAGATTTTAAAGCATATGTATGGATGATTCAAGATCAAGTTCAAGAGAATCAAGAGTGGTTGGAGGTGTTTGATACATGGTTCCTAGGGTAAAATCCCCTGTATAGCACTGAACTTCCAAGCCACATACGTCAAAATACAAGTTTCAAATGGATTCTTGGACAACATGAAACTTGTATAGCTTCTCAATAGCTTTAATTTGAGTACTAGAAGTCTTCAATAAGATTTGTAGAACTCAAGTTATGGTTCTTGCAAGTTATAGGTCACCAGAGGACACTGAAATTTATCTGTGAAAGTCACTTGACTTCCAAGCAACTTTTTCCCATCAAGGAGTTTTCAAATAGATTCTTGGCCAACATAAGAACTGTAGGGCTTGATCTTACCTTTAATTTTAGTACTAGAAGTCCTCAAGAAGATTTGTGGAACTCAAGTTATGATCTTGGCAATCCAGGGGTATTTTGGGTATTGATGATTATAAGTCATTTTTCAACATAGGTCAAAATCTCCATCTTCCACTCCTCAAATGAAATAATGTTCAACATGAGATGTGCTTAAAATGGTGTTTCTAGGTCATAGATGAAGTCATGGTGAGATGGATTGGCTTATTTCACAAAGTGCCCCAAAATGGCCTAAAATGGGAGATTTTTCAAATGATTCAAGAGAGGAAAAATGGTTTTTTGACTTGCAAGGCATAAACATGGCATATGGGTAGTCATTTTGAATGTAAATTGAATTTCAAACACATTGGCAATGTCACAATTTTGAGATGAGCTATTGTTTTGTGAGTTGCTTTGGGAAATGCTTTCTTACATCATAAGTAACATTTGCAAAACACTCCTTTAGATCAAATCCATGGCCCTAACCCTTACCAATCCATTCAAAATATCATATGGAGAGAAATTGGATCATAATCAAGGTATTGAAGCAAGCTAAAACTCAGCTGTCATGGATGAACTTCTCATGATAATTTCAAGTGCAAGAGATATTGGATATCTCACATAGATCATTTCAGAAGTTTCTAGAGCATTCCTACAGGTTCTATATAAGGTTTATGATTGATTCAAGGCATTGGTTGGTGAAGATTGAGAGAGGGTTGAGAGATAGAATTCTGATTTTGCACCTTGCAAAACAGAATCGGTTACACCAATTGAAGCCATCTCAAAGCAAGATAATGCATTCAGAAGCTCAATCTTGAGTTTGTGAGTGAGTTTGGATAGATTTCTGGCCAAGATTGTTGAAGAATCAAGAAGGAGCATCGTGAGTTTCAAGCTTGCAATTGAAATTCGTATTTGGTGATTCAAGAGGATTCAACACAATTGATTGCATACAGAAGCTTTATCAAGCATCATTGATCATATCTGGAAGGTTTTGGAGTGTGCCTTGAAGGATTCATCACTCTGTTCATCAGATTTTTGCAGGTTAGTAAACTTCATCGTGTAGCTTGATATAGGTAGAATTGTTAGGTTTTAAATGGTTAAATGCAATGTAGATCATGGCTAGGTCGTTTCTGGCAAAGAATTTTGAGGTTTAGAGATGAAATCTTAGGTGACCAATTTTCTTGTGATGGACTGTTCTTGCTGATCTTGATGACTTGAGCTTAGTTAGATAGTGGTAATTACTCAGTGTAGCATGGTGATGATGTTGGGCACTTTAATTTTGAGATTGGTGAGGATTAAATTTTGAGCTCGCTCTGAATTTTTCTTCGTGTTTTGAGGTGGAGAGACTTTCAGTGAGAATGGAGAGCATGGTTAGGTTCAGTGTGAAAAAACGAGCATGATGATGTGTTTAGGTGTAGGATTTGGTGAAGATTAGTGATGTTCACATTTGGGGACGACGGTGGCGCCACCTCCGGCCACCGTCCTGTGTGTTTCCCTCCCAGACTTTCAAATTGTAGAAGATGATGATCTCACCATTAATTGCCTAGTGGACTTTTACTAGAAGCCTCATCCAACGGCCATGATTTGTTTCAATTTTGTGAGGGAGTCTGAGAAGAGCTCAACGCACCGTTTCACTTAATGTGTGGCTTTGGGCTTATGATTACATTGCTATCCACACGCCACTTTGAGGCCCAGTCTGAAAATACACGTGATTCACTTGCTACTCAACACGCACGTTTTTCATTTTCCTTTCATTTTTATTTTTATTTTCTGTTAATTGTTTTAGGCTTATGGGAACTTGATAAGCGCACCCCCAACTTGGCCCAGTCTGGAGAAATAACTTGGATCACTTGCTATTTACCACGCTCGTTTATCATTTTTCCATCTATTTTCTTTTTATTTTCATAGTTTTATCTAGGTTAGTTATTAATTCATAATAAATTGAAAAATGATCATTTTAGGATGAGACTTTTTTCCCTGGTTTCCTTAGGATCTCTAGAATTTTATAGGACTAAAAAATATTAATTTCATGCATTTTATATTTTCTGGCATATTTTACAATTTTATTGCTTTTATGTTACATTTGTTTGATACATCATTTTGCTGATTTTGTTGTGGTTGATTGGTGCATGATTTTGAGTTAATTCTTGTGAGGCTGATTAGATTAGGGAAGCATGTACCCTTAGGAATTTTGTCATATTTTTGTGACTAAAATTCAGGTTAGTTTGAGAGGTGAATAGGAGAGGTATTAGAATTAGGGTTTCACAACATTTAGGTGTAGTTTAGCACATAGTTTTGGGGACTTAGGGTTTGATTTAGGCCTTGGGGTTTATATGGGGTATTGGGTATAGGGTTAGGTTCCATTAGAAATTTACCTAGGATTTTATGATGAGTTTTAGCATTTTACTTGATTTTTGCAATTTGAGTGGTGATTGTGTGTTTTCCCCTTGGGCATTTGGTTTGTTTGTGTGGTTTGGGGTATTTTAATTGAGCTTTGGGCTTGGGCTTTGCTTGTTGGAGCTTCTTAAGGCTTGGAGGATGATTGGAAATAAAGGATGGAGCTTGGGGCATGAGGATTCTTCTCCTTGAAGGCTGCTTTTGAAGACTTAGGAGATAGGAAATGTAGGAAGAGCTCTAGATTAGATTGATTTCTTCTTGCAAACATAGGAAGCATCTTGTGCTTCTATTCTTCCCTATGACACAAGTTCCTTCTAAGGTATTCATATCCCTCCTTTGGAGGGATAAGTGACATGCTTTAGAAGTAGAACTTTGAGGGAACATTTCTCCTACAATGCTAGGTGCTTATAGGCTTCCTTTGGTTGTCAATAAGCTGTTTAGCATTTCAACTTCATCTATTAATTGATTCTCTTCTGGAGTGATTGCATTGAAGTTAGAAACCTGTTGAAGATAAAGTTCATTGAAGATTGGTGAAGATGAAGCTTGTGCCTGTCAAAGCTGGTTGTCTGTTGAAGCTAGGGTTTTGCTGCTTCTTTGTGAAGCTGTTTACTGGTTGAGGTTCATGTTTGCTAAAGCTGGATTATTTTTGAAGATAGGAGTTTACCTAAAATTTGAAGGTCATTAAAGATTGAATATGGGGTCTTGCTTGAAGTTGTTGCTGTCATTCCCATTGGCTGTTAATCAACTGTAGCTGTCAGAGCTGTTGCTGCTTGTGTTGCTCACTGTAGGAGCTGTATTGTTGCTGTCAGAGTTGGTGTTGGTGTTGTTTTCTTTTGCCGTATTGTTTGTTGGCTTGTTCAGCTTGCCCCCCAAGGTTTGAAGTGAATGCTGTTTCACTTTGCCTATTGTTTTCCCAGGTTCGAGGTTGAGTGGGACTCCCTTGCCTTGCTTGTATTGATGCACTGCATACATGTTTACTGTTTACTATATATATATCTGTTTCTTTTGCTATTTATCCCCTAGGATCTCTGTTTCTCTCTGTGCAAGAGAGAAATATGATAGACATTAGGATGTTTATCCATGCATGACAACTTTAGGGTAGTCTTGCTTCCCCTTCTTAACCTTAGGGTTTTAGAGTGTCGTCTCTCTTCTCATCTTGAAACAATAAAAAACACAATAATATTTCAAACATCATAAAAGACAGTTCTTGCGTAAAAGATTAGAAACAAACTTCAAAATGTCATTTTTGTCCGCTTGGACTCGTAACAGAAGAAAACCTTTTTCAGAAGGATAAAAGATAAACAGACAAGCTTGTGTCTTCCGTAGCCCGAACTACGTTTGCTCTGATCTTTTATGCTGTATGAAAGTACGTAGGCATAGGATGTTGTATCTTAGCGAGCAACCTTCCCCTCCTTACCCGTAGTTAGGCGAACTACGTTGACTCTGATTTCTCGTTCCAGACGGGAATACGTAGGCATAAAGTGCGATACTTTGCCGAGTCATTTTCATTTTATTTTCTTTCAACCCTTGACCCTTTAGAGTAGATAGAATAACAATCTGTACTAGAAAACAAGCGTGGGTCTCGTCGAGTACGACGGACGTGAGGGGTGCTAATACCTTCGCCTTGCGTAACCGACTTCCGAATCCAGGAATTTGGTTGTGATGACCATTCCTTTCCCGTTTTGCGTTAGGTTTACTCTGAGCGTTTCCTTTCCCTCCTTATGGGATAAACAACGCACGGTGGCGACTCTTCTGTCATAGCCGGCGCCGATTTTCGCAGTAGCGATAGTGCCTACGTACTTTCATTTGGTATGAAAGATCAGAGCAAACGTAGTTCAAGCTAAACAGGACCACAGGTTGGTTTAAAAGTTTTTAGGCCTCAGTAGGGTTAACAAGTAGTTCTAGCAGTTGGTATATGCAGCTCGACCATTGGAGACTTAGGCGTTACCGTTTGCGGTAGAACTAAAAGTTAACAACACTCTTTTATCTGAAAAGATTTTCTTGATTAAGATCCCGAAGGATGAAAAAGGTTTGAAGTGTTTTTGTGTTTTTTTTAAAGAAGAAGTGTTTTGAATTTGAGTGTTCATAATGTATGTTGTACTAAAGTCTAAAACCTAAGATCGAATGTGTTGCATATCGTCCTAAGGACATATACTAAACACTCTAGGAAATTGAGAGGTAGCCACTCAATCACCATTTCCCAAGTATAAGGCTCTTGGCACAACATCCATTATCTTTATTATGTATGTTAAGATTGTATGAAGATGAGAAGAGAAGAAAGGACCACTAATGGGAGACTAATCAATCCTAAAAGTTATCATGCAAAGTGGACTTAAAGTTGGGATACAAAAGGGAACTACCTAATATTATCATGCATGGTTAAACACCTAATGTCTATCATAACCTCAAGAGGTTAGAGAACCTATGGGGATCATGGCAAAGAAAAACAAAGGAAGAAGATGAAGAAAGAACATAAAAATGCAAGAATGCAAACATAGAATGCACAAGTAAGAATGAAACTAGGAGGAAAATAGTGCGGGGGCAGTAGCCTCCACAAGCTCATCTCAACCAAGCATGCATATGGGAATGCAAGAAAAGAAGAGAAAAAGAAATGCACAAGATGATAATCACACAAAAGAAAAGCCACACAAAGATGCACCAAAAGTGGGATGAAATGACCTAAGTCAAACAACATCAACCACAAGTGCCAAAAGCCAAACCAAATGAAATGGAAAGGAGCTCAAAACAAAAGTGAGGATGGGAGGCTATATGAGGACAACAAGGAACTCATAATATGCACTCAACCATAAGCATCACCAACAAAGTGCAAAAGAAAGCACAAAAGAGTCCTCATGGATTCATCATTTTAGGTATGCTTCAAGTACCTCCTAAGGAGGGACTAAGATACCTTAAATAAGACTCAAAAGTCATGGGACAGAATGGGAGATGAGAGGAGAGAGCTCAAAAGCAAAAGCATACCAATCAAAGGAAAATGCAAGCAAAAACACAAGGGAAAGCAAACATGCATCACTTAGAAACCCTAATTAAAAGCACCAAAAGAAACACACAAATGAGCAAGCAAAACAAAATGTCATGACCTAAAAATGAGCAAGCATCATCCTTAACATGTTAGCAACATGAATCAAAAGGCATTGAGGGCTCAAAGGATCCAAAAATGTCATTTCCAAGACAAACTAGGTCAATGTGTATGTATGATCAAAATTAGGAAAATGGTTCAAAAATGATCAAATAAAATGCACAAAGCACCTAAACATGTTGGAAAACAAAGGCCAAAAGATCACAATCAAAATCAATTCACAACACCACCAAAGAAATTGATTCACTAGGGTGTTCCATTGTGAATGAGGATTGTCGAGGGTCAAATGAAATACAACAAAAGTCAACCCAAAAGTCAACCAAACAGGGGAAAAATGGTCCTAAAAAATTCATCAACTCATCATGGATATGAGGATGGATTTTCAGTCATTGGATCAAAAGGAGGTGGAAGAAACAAATCAAGAATTAAAACATGTTAAGAATTAATCCAAACCAAAATACCTCCAATTAATAAATTCTTTTTTTAATGAAAAATAATCCAAAAAAATAAAATAAAAATTCTAAAAAATAAAAGACATTTCAAATTTTCCAAAAAATATATTTGATGAATTTTATTAATTGGAGTACTATTTTTAATTGAATTAATTCTAAACAATACAAAACAAAAAAAAAAAAAAAGAAAATAAACTGAAAATGAAAAACCAATGGTGCAAATAGTAAAAGATTCATGTGCAAAAGCCAACTGGGCTCAAACAGGGGGTGGGGAAAAACAATTGAAGGGCCCAATCCAGAAGGCGCGCTGAATTCAGATGGATTAAGTGTGGTTGGTCAACATAGGTGCATGGTGAGACGCGCTCTAAGCAGTTGGATCAAACAATCAACACATCTGATGGCACAAGCAAGCACACGTGGCCAGGCTAAGCGTTTTAAGTGAAACACAACGCTTTGGCATGATCTTGTGGACGTGGTCAAAGAGAGCGCATAATAGGTCCTAATCTCAGCCATGGAAAGCTTAAGTCAACAGATCCAAGGGAAAAAGGCAAGCCACGTGTTCAGGTGAGATTTAAAACATGTAAACGGAGGGAAGAAAACCAGACGGCCGGAACCACTAATCCGGTCGTCTTCTCCGACGAGAGCTCCAGCAAGGCAACAATAAAACTCAACCAAATCAAACAAATAAATAGCCATAAATCATCTACATCTTCCCTAGATCACAAATCCAAGATTCAATTTTGTTTTCAGTCCATAAATAAGCCAAAACGCAAGCAACAAGTTGGAAGCTCAAATCATGAAAGTTCACAAACAACAATCAATTGTATCCAGAAATGATCTACACATCTCATAGGTCACAAACATATAAAAATGGCAGGCTAATTCATCGTGAACAGAGAGAAAAGTTGAAAAGTGATTTACCTAGTGGAGTGCTTCCACTGAGCCTTCAATTCTTGATGAAGCTTGAAGGAAAACGCCCATAAACGATCCTTAACCTTCACTGAAGTTGTATTAGTGTTTAATTTGCCTTGAATCTGGTTAAATCTGGAAATTTAAATTTCACCTTTTCTTCATCTTTTTCAACTGTGTTCTCTCTTAATTCTCCTCCAAATTCTCCTCTGATGCATTGTGAATGATCCTGAAGTTAAATATGATAGATCCTAATCACTTTGAAGCCCAATTAGAGCTTGCTTAGCCCAATTGAAAATCCAAAAAAAAATGCACATGGAGCCTTCAAAATTCACACGAAAAATGGAGCTGTTAGGCTTGGAAATTCCCTCATTCAACTTGCTGGTAGTGTGAATTGATCAAGTGGCCAACAATTGTCCCTTAATTTGATCTTGTGGTAGGATTTACATTTGTTACTTCATGGTGAAGCAAGCATGAAAATGGCCATGCAAATGAACTCAAATCTCAAATCCAAAATTGGCATTGTGTTTAGGATGTGATTTGCACTAAAAAATGCACACATTTGCATAAAATTGATCCCAAATGAATTTAATTGGATTTTCTCCTTTTAATGCCTTTTTCATGAAATTCCTTCATCCAATCTTCCATCTAAGCCAAATCAATGGTTCCTTAATGTTTGGTTGAGAAAATGACCCCATTTGGAGCAAGTTTCATGTTGAGAAATATTTCATTTGAAGTGTGCAAAGTGGTGAAATGGACCTATAATGAAAATGACCTGTAATCTTACTTTCCCAAAATACCCCTGCCTTAGAAGCCTCATAACTTGAGTTCTACAAGTCAGATGAAGGACTTCTAGTACTCTTTGGAAAGCTAAGATCATGAGGAACAACTTTCATGTTTTGGTCAAGATGAGGAGAAACATCCTTCTAGGTCAAAAGTGGCTTGGAAGTTGGTTGACTTTTGTTGACCAAAATCACATTCATCTGAGGACCTGTAACTTGCCAGCATCATAACTTAAGTTCTAGAAATCAGATGAATGACTTCTAGTACTCAAAAGAAAGCTAGAAACATGCTCTACAAGTTTCATGTTGGTTGCGATGACTTGTCTTCTCCATTTTTCATAGGTTTTCTCTGATCGTTTCCTTTCCCTCTTTTGGGATAAATAACAAATGGTGGAGACTCTTCTGTCCTTGCCGGCCCCTCTTTGCAACGGTGCGATAGTTGGCGACTCTACTGGGGACAAAATTCCCGAATCCCTATGCGAGTCAATCCTAGCGCTTGTGTGTTTATCTTTGGGTGTGTATATATGTGTTGTACTTTATTTGCATTCACATTTTACTTTCCCGCATTATATATTATCATTGCTGCTATGCTGTTGGGTGGGTGTTCCATTGAGAGATAAGCCAAAACCCAGGCTTGAGTACAACCATAGCATTAGAAGCGGAAAGTAGTGGTGAACTTGTATGTTTGGCATGCACTAGTTCCCACGAAATCTGCGCTCAGACGAGATTCTCTGTGATGACTACCTTTCCAGTCCGTTTCGGACAGTTGAGAGGTTGTTGGATCTGAGGATTGTCGACTCTGGGGACCGATCATTTGGGAGTCAGCTAAGTGTGGCTGCTTTGTTAGACTATGATGCCAAACCAGAAATGGTGAAGGTATCATCGTTTCTCAAAAGTCTGTGACACTGATGACCGCATAGGATGCCGAACCTTATCAGAGATTAGGTTCATACCTGTAAGAGGGATTTGGTTATGCAGGAAACTTTGGCCTTCAACCTACCCGGTTTTCTCTTCAGTGTGAACCTGTGTTCTTGATACAGTGGGTCCTTATGACAGTGTTATGTTCTTGCCAAAGCAAAGCGCTGGTTCTTCTCAGTCAGCAGCACAACAACCTTGATCCCCTGTTACATTTGCATTTGCATTTTTCATCTGCATATCAACATTGACATGTATTTATGTTGCAGGTGTATATTTTCCCTTTGATTCTAGTGATCTTGTTCCTTTGCTGACATGGAGCTTAGCCTGAAGAAGACAGTGGTATATAAGTTCCATATTCCCGACATCGGATCTCTACTTAGTTTGATCTCTGTGATTGACAGGAAGGTGATGGAAGATTTCAAGCAATCAAATGGGAAGCTTTTGAGTTTTGTCTGCAAGCCTTCAGTTTATGAGTTGGGTGGTCTTCATATTCTGCTGCAGTTTTATGACCCACAGCTGAGGTGTTTCACTTTTCCAGGTTATGTGTTACTGCCTACTCTAGAGGAGTTCTCTGTGCTACTTGGAGTTCCTATCTTGGACCAGATGCCTTTCTATCACACTGATGCTGAGCTAGATTTGACTAAGCTTGCTGGTGGCCTTCATTTGGATGCTTCTGAGCTAAAAGGGAAGTTGGTCAAGATAAATGGAATGCTTGGATTTCCACTATCTTTTCTGGTTGCTAGAGCTCAACGCTTTGCGAAGGAGGGTTGTTGGGTTGTGTTTAATTCCATCCTGGCACTGTGCATTTATGGTATCATGCGGTTTCCTAACATTCCAAATTTTGTGGATTTGGATGCTTTCCATATTTTTGCTTCAGGGAATCCTGTACCTACGCTTCTGGGTGACGTCTATCATTATGTGCATTACAAGAATGAGAATCAGAGAGGGAAGAACGTGTCTTGTTGCGTACCTTTGCTGTACAGATGGTTTGTGAGTCACCTTCCCAAATCCAGTCCTTTTATTGATACTGCTGGTACCTCAGAGTGGTCAGAGAGATTGATGTGCTTGACTTCTGAGAATATCATTTGGTTTGATAGAGATCATTTGGGTGAGGATATTATCTATAGTTGTGGTGGTTTTCCCAACGTCCCATTGGTCGGAAGGAAATGATGCATTAACTACAACCCATCCCTTGCAGTAAGGCAGTTTGGGTATGCTTTGAGAGAACCTCCGAGAGAAGAGGAAATACAGGAATCTCTGTATTTCACTGGCTTGCTGGAGAACAAGATCTTGACTAGAGTTGAGAAGGCATGGAACAAGATTCATCGCAAAGGGAAAGCTTCTTTGGGGGAAGAGTAACAATTGAGCTTACGATCCTTATGTGACTTGGATTCAGGAGAGAGATGAGAGAGTGTTGATGCCTTTTCCACCTTGTGAGCCTTTTTATCCTCTGATGATTTAAGAGCCTACTACTGTTGATATCCAGAGGTATAATCGGTTGTGATCTGAAAAAGAGGAGTTGCGCAAGGCAAATGAAGAGTTGGAGAAAGAGATTGTTCAACTCCGAAGCGAAAAGGTTGAAGCTACTTATTCCTGCAAGATGCAAATTGAGTTAGTAAACAAGCTAGGTACAGATCTTACCAAAGAGATTCGCGCTCGTGAGCGTTTGGGTTTAGATTTGAAGGCTGTCAGTGATGTCCTTACTTCTAATAAGAAGGAGTTGGATAGAGCTTACCTAGAGATTTCCAAGTTTAACGACCAGTGGAATGCTACCCTCACTAATAACAAAGAGCGGGAAAATGTACTCAAACAACAGATTGCCAAGCTGAAAGCTCAACTCCAAGTGAAGGATGAGAAGGTTGTAGCTGAAGCCTCACTTCGACGTGACAGTGATTATAGACTGAATGAAGCGCTTGCAACGTTGGATGATTACAAGTCTAGAGTTGATGCGAAGAGGTGTAAGCTTGATGAGGCTTTTGGTGAGGGCGTCTGGGAGGATTATGCTCAGGATTTGCATACCACTATTAGTCGGAGAGAGCTACTCATCCGGGGGTTACTTGTCAGGCCTGACCATCCAGAGACGAAGGAGCTGTTAGAGGATTTCCAGTCTAGTTGTCGCACTTGATTATATTTTCTTTTTAGTCTGTTGTTATGATGTATATATTGACCATCACCAGACCTGTTGGCTGAGGTCTTTTTGATTCCATGGTATTGTTGTATCTGAATCTTGGCTTTCATTTTATTTATGAGGAGTTTGCTTGTTGCTTATCTGTTAGCTCTTCATTGTCGTGTTGTGCCTGTGGAACTAGAATCGAGGGGGAAATTTCCCTAATGCATATATACATGTCTGCATATGTAATATCCCAAATTTTACCCTTGGATGAGTCGATTCATGTCGCGTTACAGTTCATTTTTTGCATTACATATTAACTAACCACTAACGGGTTGCATAGTCTGTTGTTTTTGCAGGAGAATTACGTCTGGTACACTTTAGATGTTGAAGGGCAAAATTGTCATTTATACTTTGTTTGCTAACAGTTCATGAAGCTGGATCATCGTCAGGGATTTATTGAGTGATTAGAGCCTCCATTTCCGAGTTCCTTATTTTCTTTGAGGCTAAATAGAAACTCACAGTAATCTTGGCATCAGGGTTTTTGAGATACGGTAATTAATTCAATGGGCTGAGACTCTGCCGTCAGTGGATTTCCGAGACATTTATTTTATCATATGAGTTTGATTATATTGAGATATTAATTTGGTTCGGCTCAAATCAGTACAAAAATCCATTCTGCGGAGTTTCGTTTTATCAGGCGGTTATTTTCTGTTCTTCTGCTATCTGCCAATTTTAAAGTCAAAGCAGTGGAAATTTCGATTCATGTTCGAGTTTATGATTTCTTTTTAATTGTGATTTTTGGGCTGAATTGGCTCAGGACATGGGACTTAGTTATCAGAGACACAAATTGAATTTTTGACGCGGGTTATATTTCTTTCTTCACTGTTAATCGGATTTCTCTGTTCTTTTCTGTTCTACTTCGTTCATGGCCATCATCGATTTTATCATCAGGCGCGATTTAATCTGGAAAATATTGGATTGGAATTGAAGGTTATATCATGTTTTAAGTGGAGCAACACGTGTTGAAATGACAAAGTTTGATTCAACTGATTTCTTTGGATTTATTCGTATTGAATTTATATGTTGAAGATTAATTCTATTTGTTTAAGTTTAATCGTTTAAATTTTAATCGATTGAATTTATTTGGAGGTACTTAATCATTTGGATTTAATCGGATTGTTTTTGCTTAAGTGCTTCATTCGGGTGTGGCAAAGTTAGCTGAAGAATAATCGAAAGAAGATTAATTGGATAAAAAAATATATATATTGAATTTTATTCATAAATATTTTTTACAATTTACATAAAGGAAAATAAAAAGGTACATTTTATCATAAGTCCTATTTTCCTAAGAGTGGTCTTCATGCTCGATGTTCCCGATTAATTCTTCACCCGACTTTTTCGTACCTGCGTAAAACAGACAAAAACAGAGGAAAGCCGTAATGTTAGAATAATATAAAGTGGGTTTTTTTGGTAGTTCTGATACTCTCAGTTATCCATCATCGGGTACGTCGGGAGGGTTACGACAAAGTCGAAGCCGGCTCTCGAATCATATTCACGACCTCAGATTAAAACCGGAAAATATTTGTTCTTTTTTTCGGGACGGCCATAGGAAGAGGAAAAAAGTGTTTATTTGCTGAAAAGAGATTATTTAGCCAAACAGGTCACTAATATCTAAGTCTGGATCCAGATTCGCTTCTATCAAATAAATCACGTGAAATCCAAAATCCAGAATCAAAATATCCATTCTATCAAGTAAGTCCATGGATATCCACAAACAACCAAATCCAACAAATCCAAGACAGATCCGTTGTAGCATAAAAAAAAATCACATCTGCAAAAGAATCAGGAATCATATTTTATGTCACAAAATAACGTAAATCATATTATCCAAGCCCACAAAGATCAAATAAAAAAATGGAATATAAAACAAAGATGGAAAAGGAACAAAAACCCTAACAAGGTCAAGACGAACCACAAAACGGCAGTCGTAAAATCATCAAAATAGGGCAGCTCACACACAAAAACGGTGACGACGGTGGATTCAGAAGACTTTTAAGTTCTTCATCATCATCAGCGCCGAAAGAGGAAAGAAGGAGGGGTTCTCGTTCAAAGGAACAACAAAGCTGTGATCCTGAACGACGAGGAAAAGCCAAGGCGAACCAGAACTTCACCATCGTCGGCCACGCAAAAGCTTCCGGAAGCTCCGGACGGAGGAGAACATCAACGACGGCTCGTTGAACACACCGAGGCCGCTTCTGCTTCAGTTGCTACATCATCAGCGCCCCCACCAGTGAATACGAAGGTAAACGTAAAGATATGATGCTCATTGCGTTAGGTTAGGTTTTTTTGTGTTTCAGGGGAATGATGCAAGCAAAAGCTGAAACGAGGAAGAGAGAGTTGAACCGCGGCCATTGAAGCCAAGGAAGAGGAAGCACTGCTGCAGATAGAAAGGGGAAGAGAACGGGGTTTTGAAAACCCTAGACTTACTCTTTGCTATTTTATTCTCTTTTTGTATTTATATTTTTATTTTGTTTCATTTTCTAATGGTTAATTAAGTTAGTAATTTAAATATTATTAACTTATTAATTTTTATTAAATTAAATTAAGACTAAAACTTTATTAACACAAAATCGATCACAAAAGTTTTTACGTTTAACCTCAAAACTAAACTTTTCTTTAATCAAACATTAACACAAATTTTCCTTCGCTAAAACTTTAAAATTAAAACAAATTTCTTTAATTAAATCAAAACAAAATTTTCTTAATAAAAAAATTGGAGTTAAAGTAATTTTTCTCCGTTAAACACAAAAATCCGTTTTTTTTCTTTAACCGTTTCATTTTCGTCTAGCCCTCATCAGTTGTTCGTTGCAGTTCCTCTATATTTCATGTGTTCGTACTACTTTTTTTCCATGGATGTAATTTATGCGAGGCCATGATTGCGGTTTATTGTTATTTTCGCATTTTTTTGGGATTTATAATTTACGCGAGTGATCGTCGCGATGTTTTCGCTTACTGCTTTCTTTATTTCCGCACTTTAATTCTGTCGTACAATATTTTGTCTGTTTGCATGTTTTTACTGTTAGGATTCCATCCGAAGGATTAGGTCTAGCTGTTTGACCGCCGAGTCAATAACCCTAATCTTTGACCATTTCAAAACCCTAATCTTGCCTAGGTGTCCCTCCGCGGACAAAAATACCCTTTACCCAAGCATTAGGTTAAGGAGTCGCCGCACTCCGTTTTAGGGTTTCCCGCCGTGGAATGTTAGTTAATCCTAATTTCAATTCAAACTATTTCAACGTAGAAATAGGAGTCTCCGCACTCCACGTAAGCGTGCTCTTAAGATACGTTTATTCCCATTGAAACCTTGACCACAGTCAAGACGTTTCGAATCTCCCTTTCGAGGGGAACTACAATTACTCTGATTCCATTCCCGTCAGGATATGTAGGCACAAGATGCAACGTCTTGCCGAGTAAACTTAGGACTAACGCTTAGGTTTTCCTTTTCACCTTTTAAACCTTTGTATATGCCTTAAAGGAAATAAATAAAGCAATACTAAAAAATAAACAAAAGGTTCTTGTAGAGTACTACAGAAGTTTAGGATGCTAGTACCTTCCCTAAGCTTAACCAACCTCTTACCTATATCTCTCCCCGCATTGTCTTTACAATGCAAAATTAGGTTTTTCCTCCTTTGACATTTTCCTTCGGATATATCAAAGAGTGGTTGTGAACTAAAGATGCGATTCAAATTAATTAATAATTTGATATCCTATTTCCACCGCAACAAAAAATGGCGACTTCAATGGGGAGTTCTTAATCTTTTGAGGATTATCCCTATTTTGTTTATTTTTGATATTTGTTTCATTAATATTTTTGCTCACTTGTATGTATATATTTTGGGGTACCTTGCTTGGGAGTCACTTTGTTGTGAGATAAGTCCTACACCCGGACTTGAGTGGCATTATTATAGGTTGGTGAGATATTCGACGAGGCTTATAAGGAGTGAGTCCCGACCAAGCTGACTCGAGAATCACCGCTTAGTTGAGACCCTTTCGAAAATGGTTCGGTTGAACGAGTGTAGTCGTGAAAATTTTTACCATTATCGATTGGAGTCTGTGATACTGGGAACCGTAGTACCTTTACACCATCTTGGCCTTATCTAGGACGTAGTGCGGGAACTATGTGGGAGTAGTCCTACAATGGTTTCCACGCGATGCTACACTCAAAAGAGGTTCTCTTGAGAATGTTATCGACCCCCGAGTCAGTCGGAAGGTTGGTAATATCCGAAGGAAGGGCTGATGACTTTGGGCACCAATTTAGAACCCTTGTTTTGTAGGTACAATTGACCTATAGTACATACCTCTTGGGAGGGGTAGACTTTAACTCCATTCATGGTTCCGCTAACCTAGGACTTTGTTTTCTTATGTGCATTTGTGCATTACATCCATAAAGCATCATATCACTCCTAGTTTCAAGGAATTCAACAGTCTTTTGCAAATTCAAGAGTCCTACATTTTAAAGTCTAAAAACTTTTCCAGCTTTCCTAAAAATGTTTGCAATCGACCGTTGAAATTCTTGAAACCATTGCATGGCATTGGCATCACGTTTTTACGTTGCATTTTCCCCCCGGTTTCTCATTCCCGGTTTTCTCGTCTTCTAGTGTTTCTTTGAGTCGTCAAGCTGATTCCTCAACACAGATATCAGACCAGAGCTAACTATAGACGCAAGATGTCAGAACAAGAAGCATATAATGCAAAAATTCGAATGGAGATTGATGAGTTGAAATCAGGCATGACCAAGCTCACCGAGATGCTTCAAGTACTGATTGCCAGAGGAGAGCCATCTCAAGGGACTGTCATTCAGGAAGTTTCAAGTGCTGATCGACCTCCTGTTCAGATGCCACAATTTACTTGGCCAGAGTTTGGTTTACCTAATAACTACTCTCCACCTATTGCATCAACTGCTATGATTGGTCAGACCGTCACACCGATTTTTCAAGCTCCCGTCCTTACCGAGCCCAGACCTGTGGTCCACACTGTTAGCCAGACTGTCCGAGCTCCCTTTGAGAATCCTCTATATGAGCACAATGCTGCCAGTGTTCAAGGGGAAGACCATGAAGATTTTGTCGAGCCTGAGGTTGTCCATGAACAGTTTCAGATCATAGATAAGAGACTCAAGGCAGTCGAGGGTACTGACTTCTTTAACGTTGATGCAGACAATATGTGCCTAGTTTCTGGTCTTGTTATGCCTGCCAAATTCAAGACTTCCGAGTTCGTGAAATATGAGGGTCACTCATGTCCAAGAGCTCATTTAGTCATGTACTTCTAAAAGATGGCAGCTTACACAAGTAATCAGAAGCTGTTCATCCATTGCTTTCAAGATAGTTTGAGTGGTGCTTCTCTCAAATGGTATATGAACTTAGAGCATAACAGCGTCCACTGCTTCCAGGATCTCGCCAACGCTTTTATGAAGCAATACAAATACAATTTGGATATGGCTCCCAGTCGTCGTCAGCTTCAAAGTATGTTTCAGAAGGAAAAGGAGTCATTTAAGGAATATGCTCAGCGTTGGAGAGAGTTAGCTTCCCAAGTTGAACCCCCTATAGCAGAGAAGGAACTAACATGAATGTTCATGGATACTTTGTCTCCTTTCTATTGGGAAAAGATGATTGGAAACGTCTCTTCAAGCTTTACAGATTTGGTGACTCTTGGCCAAAGGTTAGAAGAAGGTTTGAAAAATGGTAAGGTCTCCAAAGCTACCGAATCTTCTAATGGGGCAAAGAAATCCTATGGGAATTTCCACAAGAAGAAGGATGAGCAGATCAATGCTGTTATGTATGAATCAAGAAAGCCTCTCTAGGGATCTCAACCTGTTGTTGCTCCACAGCCGGCTCAGACTCCTCAACGTCCAGTTATTAGACAAGACCAGTCTCGAAATAGGAACCAATTTGATCCTATTCCCATGACTTACACATAACTCTATCCTGACCTGGTTCAACAAGGGCTGATCACTACAAAGGCTTTGCCACCTCGTCCTAATCCTCCTCCAGCTAGATTTAGGGCTGATTTCCATTGTACTTTTCATGAGGGTGCCCCGGGCCATGACTTGGAGCATTGTTTTACACTGAAAGCCAGAGTGCGTGGGTTGATTCGACATGGAATACTTGATTTTACAGATAATCCTCCAAATGTCCAGAAGAATCCATTGCCAGAGCATCAGAAGAAAAGTTTCGTCCGGTTCTGGTTTAGCCACTAGGCTTTTGGTTCTCGTTGTTTGTACTCTCCTTATTTTATTAGCTGTTTGCTTTTGAAACTATGTTTGTACTTTTATATTAATGAACTGGGCATTGCAACTTTTGATTTAATTCATTTTATCTATTATTTGCATCTTTACGCTTAGTCTTTCAAATATTTATTCCTTGTTCAAATTCTTGATATGCAAAGATTGGAGGGAGGATGACGAAAACATTATACCCATAACTGCTGTCAGTATGCTTTCAATCAAACTTTGTTAACGATGCAAGGCAGTGTTTCAATTCCCAAACCACTAGAGAAATAATGAAGTTATTCCCATGTCACCCCCTTTGAGCCTAAAAGTTGGAGTTTCTTTCTTTACAATAAACCCACAATCTTAACCTGGGGCATGGGTAGTTCTCAGTTAACTTGGTTGTGTGTTCCTGCAATGCACCTTTCATATAAAGGTCGCACTTACAATTTTCCTTCGTACACAGCAAGTAAGTTTCGAAGATGTTTTTAAGCCAAAAGTCGATGATGGTTCACCGTGATCATTAAGCCAGGCAGTCACTTTCTTTTAAAAAATAAATAAATAAATGAGTATATATATATATATATATATATATATATATATATATATATATATATATATATATATATATATATATATATATATATATATATATATATATATATATATATATATATATATATATATATATATATATATATATATATATATATATATATATATATATATATATATATATATATATATATATATATATATATATATATATATATATATATATATATATATATATATATATATATATATATATATATATATATATATATATCAAAAGAAAAAGCCTGGTAAGTCAAAACCTACGAAGGAGATTTAGGCAAAATTGGGGCATCCCGCTGACTGTAAACTTTAAAAACAGTTCAAGCAAAATTTAGGGATAATAAAAAGAGGAGATATTTAAATACTTAGCTTGAAAATCCTCAATGTCAAAACAACCAAATGTTATAAGGAAGTAGTGGCTTCCTTTTCATAGATCCATTGACTTTTGAACCATCCTTGCTACCATCAGTGCAATTCCTAACCTACAGGAACCTGAATGCATAATATGGGTTAACTGAGCATAGGACTGAAGATTATCACGTAGAATGGGTGGGTACAAATAAATTTTGAGCCTTTATCTTTTGTTTCGTAAACCGTGAACCAGGCCACGTTACAACCCTCAAAAGACCTAACTGAAACAGGGTTATTTTGAAAGCATACTATAACAAGGTTTCGTAAGCTGACTCTTAAAGATCTTTGTGAATCATTTATTTTGGCAGTGCACTTTTGTTTTAAACTTTGAGCGTCTAGAACCTCCGTGTTCTGACCGACGACTCGTTTATTTTTCACCTTTTAAAAATAATTTTGATTTCAAAAGTTGCATGAACTCTGCATTACCATGTTTGTATGAATAGTTTTGTTTGCAAATTGGCTTTCCTCTAAGGAATTTTCAAACATCGAGAAACTTGGTCAAGTGATCCTATCAGGGGCAAGTTCCTTTTATATCCTGTCTAAGAATCAGTTCAAGATTTGTTCAAAGGCAAGGTATTCTCGTATTTGGTTTATTCAAAAGTTTTTTTAAGACTCAGACTGGGGCAAGCTTCCGAGAGTACAATAAAACAGTCATTTTCAGAATCGGATAAGCTGAAGCAATTATCAGTTCATCTACAACACCAATTTAATATAGGGCAGTTTAATTGAAGGATTCCCAGCAGTGGCGTCTTTAGTCCCCGAGCAAGTGGCGGTGATGTATGTGTTGAGGAATCAGTCTTCCAATCTTGTCATTTCACCAGAAGAGTCGAGCCTTGTTGTCGACATCTGCATTTGCATTTGATCATATATCATAACATAATTCATATACATATACATGAGTGTTTCATCCTCATTTGCATTTCTCACGAGGTCGTGTTTTATCCATTGTCTTACCTTGTGGTCAAGGCCCAATTTATTTGGCACCTACCAAACAATTTTGTGTCGTGTCTATCTGACGTTCTTCCAGATATGACA
The DNA here is from genome assembly GCA_963859935.3 of Lathyrus sativus. Lineage (NCBI taxonomy): Eukaryota > Viridiplantae > Streptophyta > Magnoliopsida > Fabales > Fabaceae > Lathyrus > Lathyrus sativus. Next base: position 114,978,054 of record OZ012738.1, on the reverse strand, counting down.
TTTGTTATCTGATGGTTTTCTAGATAATTCCTTGTGATTCTGACAGTTTTCCAGAATCTATCCGATGGTTTTCCGGATTTATTTCCCTTTCTGATGGTTTTCCAGATTGAGTCTTTATCTGATGGTTTTCCAGAATCTGTCCGATGTTTTTCTGGATACATTCCTCTTTCTGATGGTTTTCCAGATCGAGTCTTTGTTCTGATGTTCTTCCAGAACTCTATCTGACGGTTTTCCAGATACCCTTGTGATTCTGATGGTTTTCCAGAGTCTCATCCGATGTTTTTCTGGATCTATCTCTCTCTGATGTTTTCCCAGACTGAGTTTTGTTCTGACGTTCTTCCAGAACTCCTCTGTTGCTTATCTGACGTTCTTCCAGATATGTCTTCAACTTGTCCCATACACTTATTACTTTACTAAATGTTTTGGGTTTACCTTCAGAGATTTGTCTTCATCTCATGCTCCTATAGATGTTGTTCTTTTGTTTCTGGATGCAACCCAGAGTTTATTCGATGGTTTTCCGAGTATCTCTGGTGTGTTTCAGGTTTCATTCGATGTTCTTCCAAATGTCCCTGAAATGTGTTTCTTTGTCCCCGAGTTTATTCGATGTTTTTCCGAATATCTTTGGTGTGTTTCAGAACTCATTCGATGTTCTTCTGGATGTTTCTGATGTTTGTTTCTCCTTGTACATTTTCCGATGATTCCTGAAGATCCCGCTCTATCTCTTTATTTAAAGGAATAACCCAGAAATTCCAGCACTTGTCGTTTACCTGATCCTACCACAGTGTGGATCCTGTGTTATCGTTTCATCCTAAAGTGGCGAATGGTCGTGCTTGCACAAGTTTGGCCATCACTTTAAAATTTTCCACCAGTGCATTGTATTCCCCAGTGCAGTTACTCGTCGCGTCTGTCCCCTATGTCGTCGTGTTGTCTGCATTGTTGCATTTATCATTCTCATCATACCCATCATATTAAAGTCATGGCATTGTCAGCATCATAGTTCGTTCTGCTTTGCCCATAACATTGCATATCACTGCGTCTAAGGGCAAAATTTTCGGTTATCTGTATTTAAATCCCTCCACCGTGATTCCTCGAGTCTGCGCTCCTCAAATCAACTGGTGAAACTATTTAAATAGGGGCAACTATAATACCCCAAATTTGACCCTTGGATGAGTCGATCCATGTCGCGTTACAGTTCATTTTTTGCATTGCATATTAACTAACCACTAACGGGTTGCATAGTCTGTTGTTTTTGCAGGAGAATTACGTCTGGTACACTTTAGCTGTTGAAGGGCGAAATTGTCATTTATTCTTTGTTTGCTGACAGTTCATGAAGCTGGATCATCGTCAGGGATTTATTGAGTGATTAGAGCCTCCATTTCCGAGTTCCTTATTTTCTTTGAGGCTAAATAGAAACTCAATAATTTTGGCATCGGGGTTTTTGAGATACGGTAATTAATTCAACGGGCCGAGACTCTTTCGTCAGTGGATTTCCAAGACATTTATTTTATCATATGAGTTTGATTATATTGAGATATTAATTTGGTTCGGCTCAAATCAGTACAAGAATCCATTATGCGGAGTTTCGTTTTAACATGCGGTTATTTTCTATTCTTCTGCTATCTGCCAATTTTAAAGTCAAAGCAGTGCAAATTTCGATTCATGTTCGAGTTTATGATTTCTGTTTAATCGTGATTTTTGGGCTGAATTGGCTCAGGACATGGGACTTAGTTATCAGAGACACAAATTGAATTTTTGACGTGGGTTATATTTCTGTCTTCACTATTAATCAGATTTCTCTGTTCTTTTCTGTTCTACTTCGTTCATGGCCATCATCGATTTTATCATCAGGCGCAATTTAATCTGGGAAATATTGGATTGGAATTGAAGGTTATATCATGTTTTAAGTGGAGCAACACGTGTTGAAATGACAAAGTTTGATTCAATTGATTTCTTTGGATTTATTCGTATTCAATTTATATGGTGAAGATTAATTCTATTTGTTTAAGTTTAATCATTTAAATTTTAATCGATTGAAGTTATTCGGAGGTACTTAATCATTTGGATTTAGTCGGATTGTTTTTGCTTAAGTGCTTCATTCGGGTGTGGCAAAGTTAGCTGAAGAATAATCGAAAGAAGATTAATTGGATAAAAAAATATATATTGAATTTTATTCATAAATATTTTGTACAATTTACAAAAAGGAAAATAAAAAGGTACATTTTATCCTAAGTCCTATTTTCCTAAGAGTGGTCTTCATGCTCGATGTTCCTGATTAATACTTCACCCGACTTTTTCGTACCTGCGTAAAATATACAAAAACAGAGGAAAGCCTTAATGTTAGAATAATATAAAGTGGGTTTTTTTGGTAGTTCTGATACTCTCAGTTATCCATCATCGGGTATGTCGGGAGGGTAACGACAAAGTCGAAGCCAGCTCTCGACTCATATTCACGACCTCAGATTAAAATCGGAAAATATCTGTTCTTTTTTTCGGGACGGCCAGAGGAAGAGGAAAAAAAGTGTTTATTTTCCGAAAAGAGATTATTTAGCCAAATAGGTCACTAATATCCAAGTCTGGATCCAGATTCTCTTCTATCAAGTAAATCACGTGAAATCCAAACTCCAGAATCAAAATATCCATTCTATCAAGTAAGTCCATGGATATCCACAAACAACCAAATCCAAAAAATCCAATACAGATTCGTTGTAGCATAAAAAAAATCGCATCCGCAAAAGAATCAGGAATCAGACGGAGGATAACATCAATGACGGCTCGTTCAACGCACTGCGGCCGCTTCCGCCTCAGTTGCTACATCATCGGCACCCCCACCGGTGAATCCGAAGGTAAACGTAAAGATATGGTGCTCGTTGTGTTAGTTTTTGTTGTGTTTCAGGGGAATGGCGCATGAAAAAGCTGAAACGAGGAAGAGAGAGTTCAACCGCGGCCATTGAAGCAAGGAAGACGAAGCGCTGCTGCAGATAGAAAGGGGAAGAGAACGGGGTTTTGAAAACCCTAGACTTACTCTTTGCTGTTTTATTCTCTTTTTGTATTTATATTTTTATTTTGTTTCATTTGTAATGGTTAATTAAGTTAGTAATTTAAATATTATTAACTTATTAATTTTTATTAAAGTAAATTAAGACTAAAACTTTATTAACACAAAATCAATCACAAAAGTTTTTACGTTTAACCTCAAAACTAAACTTTTCTTTAATCAAACATTAACACAAATTTTCCTTCGCTAAAACTTTAAAATTAAAACAAATTTCTTTAATTAAATCAAAACAAAATTTTATTAATAAAAAAATTGGAGTTAAAGTAATTTTTCTCCGTTAAACATAAAAATCTGCTTTTTTTCTTTAACCGTTTCATTTTCGTCTAGCCCTCATCAGTTGTTCGTTGGAGTTCCTCTATATTCCATGTGTTCGTACTACTTTTTTTCCATGGATGTAATTTATGCGAGGCTATGATCACGGTTTATTGTTATTTTTGCATTTTTTTGGGATTTGTAATTTACGCGAGTGATCGTCGCGATGCTTTCCCTTACCGCTTTCTTTATTTCCGCACTTTAATTCTGCCGTACGATATTTTGCCTATTTGAATGTTTTTACCTTTAGGATTCCTTCCGAAGGATTAGGTCTAGCCGTTTGACCGCCGAGTAAATAACCCTAATCTTTGACCATTTCGAAACCCTAATCTTGCCTAGGTGTCCCGCCGCGGACAAAAATACCCTTTACCCTTGCATTACGTTAAGGAGTCGCCGCACTCCGCTTTAGGGTTTCCCGCCGTGGAATGTTAGTTAACCCTAATTTCAATTCAAAATATTTCAACGTAGAAATAGGAGTCGCCGCACTCCACGTAAGCGTGCCCTTAAGATACGTTTATTCCCGTTGAAACCTTGACCACAGTCAAGATGTTTCTAACCTCCCTTTCGAGGGGAACTACAATTACTCTGATTCCATTCCCGTCAGGATATGTAGGCACAAGATGCAACATCTTGCCGATTAAACTTAGGACCAACGCTTAGGTTTTCCTTTTCACCTTTTAACCCTTTGTATATACCTTAAAGGAAATAAATAAAGCAATTAGTGAAAAATAAACAAAAGGTTCTTGTAGAGTACTACAGAAGTTTATGGTGCTAGTACCTTCCCTAAGCTTAACCAACCCTTTACCTAGATCTCTCCCCGCATTGTCTTTACGATGCAAAATTAGGTTTTTCCTCCTTTACCTTTTCCTTCATATAAATCAAAGAGTGGTTGTGAACTAAAGATGCGATTCAAATTAATTAATAATTTGATATCCTATTTCCACCGCAACAGCATACTGCATCATTTTGCATTTTTGCATTGCAGATGCACCGGAACCGTTAACATTACCTCCGTGATTTGTTAGTTTGTTTCAAGATTGACAATCAGACGACTCACCATTACCCCACTCGGGGAAATCAGCGTAAGTTCATGGAGCAGATGCAAGCTGAGATGCAAGAACTTCGGGACAGGATGGCCCAATTTATGGATTTGATACAGGGTGTGGCAAATGGTCAAGAGCAACTCAGGACTCTGGTGTAACCACTAATTACAAGAGTTGATGGTAATGGTGTGCTTCACGGGGGAACTGCTGCTAATCCTCCTCACAATGATGATGGTACGCCACATGCTAATGTTATTCCTTCAGTTGTTATCCCTCCGGGCGGAGGTAATGTAGGTGGAATCCCTATGCCTAAAATGGTGTATGCTGCGCATGGCAACAATGTTCCTTAGTGGGATGAAGATCAGCAGAAAGATGCATTCTCTATGCGAGATATTGGTGCGGGATTACCGTCGGAGGCAGATAAGAGGTTTAAGCTGATCGAAGAGAAGAAGCGGAGCTTTGAAAATCAGAACTCCATGGGATTGGACATGGCTAATCTGGGGCTGATCCGAGACTTAAAAGTACCTTTGAAGTTCAAAGTTCCTGATTTCGATAAATACAAAGGCACTACTTGTCTTAGGGTTCATCTGTGTTCTTATTATCGTAAGATGTCCATATACTCAAATGATGAAAAGTTGTTGATGCACTTTTCCAGGACAACCTCTCTGGTCCTTCTCTTGAATGGTACATAAGCTTAGAGCCAGCCAATATCCGATGCTGGAGGGATTTGGCTGAGGCCTTCGTTAAGCACTACCAATATAATAGCGACCTTGCACCAAACTGGGTCCAATTGCAGAATCTGTCTCAGAAGAATGGTGAATGCTTCAAAGAGTACGCCCAAAGATGGCGTGAGCTGGCAGCTAGGGTGTAGCCTCCCATGGTAGAGAGGGAGTTAATTGATATGTTTGTTGCCACGCTACCAGGAGTATACTATGAGAAGCTGATCGGTAACATGTCTGGAAGCTTTTCTGATCTGATTATTACTGGGGAGAGGGTGGAGAATGGAAATAAGTTAGGAAAGATTCAAGCTGGTGAAGGATCCTCGGCAGGAGGAGGAAATAGAAAGGTTTTTGGTAACACAAAGAGAGAAGGAGAAACTAACACAATATCTAGTTCCCGGGGAAGAAATAGAAATCAGCGTCAACAATAGTGTCAGCAGCAGACTCAGGTTGGAAGTATCACAATACCCGTGGTACCACAACAACAGCAACAACCACAACAAAATCAGCAGAACTATGCTCCTCGTCGTTTTCAGAATCGGGGCAGGGCGGTAAATAGACAAATTTATGCACCTTCGATGCCATACTCTCAATTGCTCCAACACTTGTTACAGTTACAGTTGATAAAGAAGAGAACCCTAGCTCCCTTGACAGGTGCACCACCTTCTGGTTACGATGCTAATGCTCGATATGTGTTTCATTCTGGTGCTCCGGGTTACAATATTGACAACTGTAAGGCGTTTAAGCATAAAGTGTAGAACCCCATGCCTAATCATGGGGCAGCTGGGGTCAGTGCTATCCTTGAAGATGAGAGCTTGAATCTGGTGGCGGATGTCGATGAGTTGAAGACGCCGCTGAGCTTTGTGAAGAGCAAGTTGTTGAAGGGAGGAGTATTCCCAGGTTGTGATGAAGCTTGTGCTGAATGTTTGAGCCATCCTGAGGGATGTAAGAAGCTGAAAAACCATATCCAAAAGCTGATGAATGATGGTGTCTTGCAATTTGACAGAATTGCTAAGAAGAAGACTGAGGAATTAGTGTTTGAAGAGAGGGATGAGATTGCTACCATCTCGATTCCGTACAAGACTACTACTATTTCTACGCCACCTAGGCCGCCAACCATCATCATTACCAAAGCTGGTCCTGTACCATATGAAAGTACTAAGGTGATTCCGTGGAACTACGAAGCCGAAGTATACTGCAATGGACAGAAGCAGAAGTTGAAAAGTTCACCGGTGGATTCTGTGGACAACTTAGTTGGTGCTGGTGGAATTACTCGGAGTGGAAGAGTATTTTCGTCACCTGAAGTGGTCGCTGACAAATATGACAAGGGGAAAGGTAAAGTAGTGGTTGAAGAGAGTTCTCAAGCTGGTGAGAAGGAATCCTTGTTGAAGGAGGTGGAGGAGTTCATGCGCTTGATAACAAAGAGTGATTACAAGATTTTTGATCACTTACAGCAGACTCCGTCCAAGATATCCATTTTGTCCTTGTTGTTGTGTTCGGAAGCGCACAAGAATGCTTTGTTAAGAATCCTGAATACAACTTATGTGCCACAGGAGATTTCTGTGAACCAAATCGAGGGGGTTGTGGCACATGTAAATGCAGGTAATGGGCTAGGATTCACGAATTTAGATTTGAAGCCCAAGGGGAGGAATCATAACTATGTGCTGCACATATCTATTGAATGCCAAGGAGCCGTTCTGTCACATGTACTTGTTGATACCGGGTCATCTTTGAATGTGCTTCCGAAGAAAGCGCTAATGAAGTTAGATACTCGTGGTATATTGTGTACGCCAAGTGACTTGGTAGTACGAGCTTTTGATGGGACTCGGAGGTCCGTCTTCGGGGAGTTGAGTTTGCCAATCCAGGTTGGTCCTGAGGTGTTTGATGTTGTGTTCTACATTATGCATATTCAACCAACTTATAGATGTCTGCTAGGACGTCCCTGGATACATTCGGCAGGCGCCGTAATGTCTACGCTGCATCAAAAGTTGAAGTACATGGTGGGTGCCAGCGTTGTCATTGTTTGCGGGGAAGAGGATATAATGATTAGTCATTTATCTTCATTCAAGTATGTCGAGGTTGATGGCGAAATCCATGAGATCTGTGTCAGGCCTTTGAAACTATGCAAATCAAGGACAAAACACCGGTCGTGAGCAAAGCGCCTGAAGTTGCCATGTCATCCTTTAAGGAAGCCCAAGCAGTGGTGAAGGCTGGCGTAATACAAGGTTGGGGCCAAGTGCTGAACATCCCCAATAAGCAAGACAAATTCGGATTGGGATACAACCCATCTTCCTCTTCCCAGAGGGTGCCGCACTATAAGGGACCTGTCCAATTTACCAGTGGTGGGGTAATCTTTGAGCAGATTAATGCCATATTAGATGAAGAAGGGGACAACGATTGCAACATGGATACATGGATCCGACCGTGTACTCCAGGACAAAGCCTAAACAACTGGTCTGTCGAAGAAATCATCCAAGTGACGATAGAAGAGTAATGATTTGTTTTTCTGATTATTGTATAGCCCTATGTTCTACCTGGAGCATAACGATATTTGTCTTCAGGGCCTAATTTTTTATGTTTGAACAATCATTTTATCAATTAATCAAAGGGCGTTTTTCAGCATTCGAATATTGTGATATCTGTCTTTCCTGTTTTGTTTTTAACAATAAAATGTCAACGTGGTTTGTGCTTGTTTGCATATCATTTTAAGCATTAAATCATCATCATTGCAGGTTTCACATTGCATATGACCCAACTCCAGAGCCGCCTATGACCCGCTTTGACTTTGATAATCCGATATTTCAAGCCGAAGAAGAGATTGATGAAGATGAAGACTTGCCAGAAGAGCTAGCCAGACTTTTGAAACAAGAAGGGAAAATCATTCTGCCGCATCAGGAGGAAATTGAGGTCGTTAACTTGGGTACTCGTAGCGGTAAAAATCGTGAGTGTAAGCTATTAGTTAACTTAACTCAAAAAAAAAAGAGTCGCCACCGCACTTTTATTTTATCCAAAAAGGAAAGGAAAAAGAGTGAACAAAACCAAAGAGCTCTAAAACAAGAACAAGAAACAGAGATCGGGGTAAGGGGTTGGTTACGCAATGGGAAGGTGTTAGCACCCAAAACGTCTATAGTACTCTATAGGAGCCCTTTGAAATACTTACGCTTTTTGGTTTGAAAATGGTTTGTTTGAAAAGAGATTGGGGAGATGAGAAGAGAATTATTTTTTTAGATTTTTGTGTTTGGAGAGACTTATCGCCTCATGCCTACGTACCCACAAAGTGCAATATAGGATCAAAACTCCATAGTTCGTGGTACAAATAACAAACATTTGTTGGTTTTGATTGATTTTAAATGTAAAGACAAATCATCATTTTAAGGAGAAAACTACGACCAGTCGCCCACAAGTATAAAACAACATTTGCGTCACATAAAGATGGAGTATTTGCTTGGATTATCAACAAGTTTATCACTCAACATCAAAGTGGAAAATGTCAAAATCTTAATGCTATGGGGAATAAGAGAATTATATCTCAACTATGGAGATGACTCATGTCTAAACTTTATGAAAAGTTTTAAAGTGAAAAGTGCATAAAGGCACAAAAAGAGTTGATGAGTTTTTTGTATTTTTTATGTCTTTTGAAATTGGTCAAAGCATGATTAACATTGATTGACTTTTATTAAGAAGAACAAAGTTTTAAAATCACTTGACGAAAGTCAAGGTTTTATTGCGAAAGCGGTTTTGAAGTTTGAAACCAAGAAGGTTTTGAAAGAGGGAGAAAGTTTTGAAAATTTAAGAAGGGGAGAAGATGAAATGACCATCCTGGAAAACAAAGTAAGAGATAGAGGTAAGAAAGATCTAACCTACTTGTAGTACACTCCATAGCAAGCAAAAAGAATTCCATCCGATTTAAAGCATAAGCTAATGAGCGATTCAAATAAAGGCTAAGATCCACAACACTCCAAGCATAGGAAAGAGAGTCCTAATTCTAAGTCCAAGTGTCCAAGAACGGTCCAAAAGCATAACCACCAAGTTAATAGCACCAAGTTTTTTTAGATGTTTGGATCCTTTATTAGTGTTTTGAACAAGGTATTGTCCAAGTGGACAAAAGAGAAATGACATAAACATAAACAAAGATATAATATGGAATAATAGTAATGAAGCATAAAAGTAAAAAGATAAGAAGGAAATATAAACAAAATTATACAAGGATATTGTTAGTGGATTAGTGATTAGTAGTTAGAACATATGATTAACGATGGTTAATTCTTGCACTTAGACCAAGGTTAATGAAAACACATTAGAGGATTGATAGAATCAAAGCCTCCTAACAATGAGTTTCATAGGTAGTGGACTTAAGACAAGCAACTAACCATACTTGGGCTTTTAAACATAAGTTTGAGCCACGAATGATCATTTTCCGATCACGGGACACTTTAGCGCTATGTTAAGCAATCGTAATCGGGTTTATGTAGAAACCACGACTATCTGAGGTCAGTCAATAAAATGTTAGTGTTAACACATGTTAGAGAAGTGATATGTAAATAACTCTCCTAAAACATGCCACACAAAAAGAAAAGAGGTAGTGATCTCATCATAATCAAGATTTTTCATCGATTAATCAAAGGTAATCTATCACTATTCCAAAGTACGGAGAATTATCTCAATGATCATTCATCCATAGATTTGAAATAATGAAGATTAAACAACCTTGATAATAAACAATCCTTGATCCATAGATTTCGTCGATCAAAATAAGAAGAAGAAGAAGAAGAAAGAGGACTAAAAAGAAACCACAATTTGAATCTTAAATTGATTAAATCATCATCAATATCAATCACTTCTCTTGGTGGATAAAATTGACACCCAAAGTCCATTGATATTGATAAAATTTTATCAAAATTCAAGATCCAAAACAACCAACAATTAATCCAAAAATTAAAATATTTTTTAATAATTTTTTTAAGAGCTTTTTTTCAAGAATGATATGTAAAACACAAACTAATAACAAAAAGAAATGTGGAAAAGTCCACACGGCCAAGTTCTTAAGAGAAATAAAAAAAATAGAAAATAATTGAAATAAGAAAACAATTGAAAAGGAGAAAGAGAAAATAATCAGAAACATCATCTTCTTATAGCTCTCACGCGACACTGTTCACACCATAGCCATGAGTTCCAAGCTTGCTCAAATCAAAGCGACAGGACGTGAAACCAACACGGTTGTGATCGGTATCAAGAATTACACACAACACCATAAACAATTCAAAGAAATGCAACTAGAAGTAACAGATCGAAAACATCAGAAATGTCTCAGACTACCTTCAAATTCAGGTAAACAGTGAAACAAAAACTCTCTTCTTCTTCTTCTTTGCAAATTACACTCGAGTTGTTGTTGTTTGTTGATGTTGATGAAGAGTTTCCGTGATTTACATTAAGATGCAAAATTGAATATCGGTTTTGATGGTGAAGGTTAAAGAAACAATTGAAGGGAAATGTTGATGAATTTTCAAGGATTATGAAGGTTAACTGAATGAAGCTTGAAGGTGATTGAAGGTTCGTTTGAAGCTATGCAATGAAGCTGAAAGATGATTTTGAAGAAAATTTGGATTGAAGTTTGGTTTGATTTTTGCAGAGTGATGAGGGGCTATTCAAGCTTGAAGAATTGAGTGAGGTATGTGTTCTATTTATAGATGGAGGAGAATGAAAATGATTTTCCGTTTGTGAGAATTTGCTGCGTTTTGGTTCAATACGTTACTCGTGTGTATTTGTTGATATTCTGGTGAATATTTTTGTTGTTGTTTAGCTCATTTATTTGAGACCGTTTTAGTCACATGATGTCATTCCGTTTGCAGCTAATGTATTTTGACGTGGAGTGGTACGTATCTGTAATACCCCAAATTTTACCCTTATATTTAGTCAGTCATTTCGCATATCGCCTCATATGTACATTTGCTAACCACTAACAAGTTATGAAGGTGTTTGTTTTGCAGATTGGGTCCCAGGGGTATTTTGGTCATCTTACACAAATTCTACCGATGCCTTGAAGACGGTCTGTTATTAAAAATCTGAGGCATTTGATACGTTATGGTTTTGAGGCATTTACCTATCACCAGTTCTGATCATATTGAGATTTTAGCGGTTTGGTCAGTGGAATTTAATTACGATTAGTGTTACTGTTGATGCTGAAAACGTTGCGATTACGGTGCTCATAGGTGTTGGTTATGAAATGGTTGGTTAACATTTTAATCAGATGATGGGATGAGGATTACAATTGAGACGAGTGCGAATAATAATACCACTTCGGAGTATTTATGTTTTATGCCTGTGTTAATGAATATTAAATACTTGTGGATTTATTCACAAATGTTTATATTTTTTAACTAAGAATAAAATATAAATAAATTCAAAATTTTGGGAATTTTATTTCATAAAAAATGTCATCATACAAGAAGTGGAGAATGCTTCACATTTTATAAGTGCTGTTACAAGGAAATACATTAAAGTTCTAAATCCTAAGGGATTACATTATCTATCCTAAATCCTAAGAACATCTAAGGGTCTTCATGCTGTCTTTAAGCTTCGCCGCAGAATCTCGACTAACCTGCACATCAAAGCAAAACAAACAATATAGAAAAAAGGTTAGAAGTTGTTTTTGACACTCTCAGAACATCGTCATCATCGAGTGCCGGGAGTGGCACAACCGAAGCTGCGTCCTACCCCCGTTACCGATCCGCGCCGTGGGCGTCAGATCAGGTAACACCTGTTCTTATCGTTACGGGACATCCGAGAGACAGAAGTAATAAAAGAAGCGGGACTGATTCGTTTTGCCGCGATTGGTTTTCAAAACTGATACGAGAATAAGGCAACATTGAACTCAGACCCGGATGCCGGCATGGTCTGAGTCATTTTGGTTCCGAAATTTCCAACACCTGAAAAGCCACAAACGCATCAATATCAGATTCAGAATTTGGAACCCAAAACATAAACAATTCATGAGTAGTATTAATCCTGAACCAGTAGGTGAGGTTATGAAAACCAAGTCCAAACAGAGAATTGAAATGCAAGCCAAAATTGCAAACAGAACACCAGATGCAGACTGAACTGCATCAAAACAATGCATCAGAAGGCAGATTTATGCGCAAGAAGACATAAGAAAAGGTCCTACAAATCTGTCATGACAGAAAAGTGTTCAGCAGGCTCCAAAGAAGCACAACAGCATCAAACATGGTTTAGCAGCATGTTCAAAAATCAGACCGTCACGAAAACCGAACCAGTTGCAACGGCAAGCAATACATGAGCGAGGGACTATACCGAATCACAGCACATAACCATAGGCTAAATATGCAAGCACATTGGAAAAACAAATTGTCAAACACATGGTTCAGGATATCAGCATGATGGCCAATCATCATCACCAATTCAATCAACCTGCCAAAACTACACAGAAGAGTTGAAATTCATGTCAGTTCAGAATTGCAGGCAGTATTAAATCATGGCACGGTTTGTACCAGCAAGAATGATCCAATAGTTATCAAATCATGCTCAGTTCATAAAACAAACGAATCATCAAACACGGGGCTCAGTTAATCAAACATCATAGCCCAAGTCACCATCACCAATTCAATTAGAAGCAGCAATATGATCAGAAGCCAGGATGTAGTATCCTATTCCGAATGGTTCAGACAAAATTCATCACTACCATGTACCCTTCTCGGCGGCAAAGATCAAGGCAAAGTGTCCATCCTGAAAGAAGAAAAAGAAAAAGTAAGTGCCAATGGTCAGGATTGAATCAAAACAAAATCGCATCAGGAATCAAATCAGTATCCAAATTCCCCAAAAGCAATCCAATTCACATCTGCAAGAGTCTAATCAAAAGATGATCAAATCAAATTGAATCTGGGAAAAATAGAAACAAATCAAAATGAAACCATCAAGAAATCCCGCGAATTAATATCAGATGCCAATCAATCCAATCTGAAGGCAAACCATATCAGAAAATAATAGAGATTTTGATGTCAATCCTGAAGCAGACCAAAACAAAATCAGTTCAGGTTATTAAATCGAACAGGGTCAGAAGAATCAGCTGGAAATCAGAGACCCATCAAATCCTAAAAGGGGAAATAGGATCAGATGGAACCAAATCATATCCCATTGGAACTCATCAATCAACGAATCAGTATCAAATTCATACCAGAAAAATGAAATTTAATCTCACCGAAATACCAATCGAATCCTAAAAGAGGAATAGAGTATCCAATCGTAATCCAATCAGTATCTGAGAAAATCACAACAAAATCAAATAATATCAACACAAAATCGAATCTCAGAATAACGCAAATCCAAGGCCCAGAAGTTAAGTTATAAAAGGGAGGATACAACCTGAGAGAGGGAGGAGATCAGGAGCGAAACCCTAACGAAGAACGGAGATCGCAAACGAACAAACCCTAGGCGCCGTGAACGAAAGCCGCGAACTCAGACGAAGAACATCGTCGTCATCGTTCAAACGCACCGTGTATCATCCATCATCGGTCACGAAAGATTCGAACGAGAGACCACCAACGCCGTTTAACCAGACGACGGGCAATCTCTCGTTTTTGTGCCTCAGCCCACGCCATCATCGGCCGATTTCGCGTTAAATGTAAGCAACGGGACGTTTCATTATGAGTTTTGATGTTTTATTTCAGGAAATGAGAGACTCACGGCGCGAGGAAGAAGAAAGACACGAGAGAGATGAAGAAGAAAAGGGAAACGGCGCCGCGAAGGTTCTCTAGGGGGAAACCCTAAAAAATTTGTTTCTTATGACTAACCACTGGGTTGGGTCCGGAGGTGATGACCGGCCCAACCCCTTTATGTTTTATTTTTTTTATTTTGTTTTCTTTAAAATTATTTTATTTGTTTTTAAATTGTTTTATAATTAAAAATTGTTTTTAAAAAAAAAAACCCTTTCTTTTGTAAATATAAAAGAAACTGTTTTTTAAAATAAATAAAAACTCTAAAACCCTTTTTTATAATAAAATCAAAAAACCTCTTTTCCTATAATAAAAATAAAAGTTTTTTTTAATAAATAACATAAAAATCTTTTTTAAAAAAAAATATCTAAGTTAAAACCTTTTTTTTTTTTTAAGATTAAAGTTAAAGTATTTTTCTAATTAACATTACTCCTTTTTTATATATAAATTCATTTAACATCTTTTTTTTTCAAAACAACAAAAACCTCCAATATTGCACTTTTCCTCCTAACTCGTCCAATCACTGTCCATCCTTGTTTACTAACGGTGTTCATCATTTGCAGCTCATGTTTACTACTATTGCGTGGTGTTTTATTTAAGTTTTATTATTATTGTAACTGCTTCTCATATGTAATCTCGCGAACATAATAATCGCGTTTATTTTTCGCATTTAAATTTCTGCCGATGTATGATTTAATTTCCTCACACTGTCATGGCTATATTTCTGTCACACTACACACATCCGAAGGTTAGGTCTAGCTTTTGGCTGCCGCGCCAATAGTCCTCAAAACTTCAAACCCTTACAACCTCACAAACCCTAATTTTCACAAATGCCTCGCCGCAGGCAAGATTACAATTTTACCCCTAGCATTAGGTCAAAGAGCCGCCGCGCTCATTTTAGGGTTTCCCGCCGCGGAATCCCTAACCTAATTTAACCCTAATTACAACTTAACATTTCAACGTAGAGATTTGGAGTTTCTACACTCCACGTAAGCGTGTCCTTAAGACATGTTTATTCCCCTTGAGACCTTGACCACAGTCAAGAAGTCTCTAACCTCCCTTTTGAGGGGAACTACGATTACTCTGATTCCACTCCCGTAAGGATACGTAGGCACAAGATGCGATGTCTTGCCGAGTAAACTTAGAATTAACCCCTTAGGTTTATTTTCTCACTTTTAATCCTTTGTATATATACCTTAAGCAAAAAATAAAGCAAATAGTGAACATCTGAACAAAAGGTTCCTGTAGAGTACTACAGAAGTTTAGGGTGCTAATACCTTCCCTAAATTTAACCAACCCCCGAACCCTAGGTCTTTCCCCGCATTGTGTTTACGATGCAAAATAGGTTTTCCCTCTTTTGACCTTTTCCTTCGGATAAATCAAAGAGCGGTTGTGAACTGAATTGTGATTCAAATTAATTAATATTTGATATCCTATTTCCACCGCAACAGAAAATGGCGACTTCACTGGGGACTTTCTAAACTTTTGAGGGTTATCCCTAATTTGTTCATATTTATTACTATTTGTTTTACTATTCATTTGCAGGTATATATTGTACTTTGATTTTGGGACTGTTCCTTGTGTTGTGAGATAAGTCCTATGCCCGGACTAGTGACATTATTATAGGATGGGGATATATTCGATGAGGCTTATAGGGAGTGAATCCTGACCAAGCCGATTCGAGAATCACCGCTCAGTTGAGACCTTTTCGAAAATGGTTCGGTTGAACGAGTAATCGCGAAAACTTTTTCCATGGTCGATTGGAGTCTGTGATATTGAGGACCGTAGTACCTTAACACCACCTTGGCCTTATTTAGGACGTAGTGCGGGAACTATGTGGGAGTAGTCCTACAACGGTTGCTACGCGATACTACACTCAGAAGAGGTTCTCTTGAGAATATTATTAATCCCTGAGTCAGTCGGAAGGTTGATAATATCCGAAAGATGGGCTGATGACTTTGGGCACTTTTTAGAACCTTGTTCTGCAGGTACAACTAACCTATAGTACACTCCTTTTGGGATGGGTAGACCTTGACTCCGCCCACGTTCCTTTAACCTAGGACTTTGTGTGTTTTCATGCATTGCATCCATAAAGCATCTCATTGCATTGTATTTCATGGAGTTCAAACACCATTTATGGATATCGCGGGATACCATGAATAAAAAAAAAATAAGATGAAAAACAAGAAAAAGATTTCCTTGGTACCCCACGACATTCGTCAATGATTGAATTCCATGAAATCTTCATCACAACATCGTTTATTGCATTGCATATGTCTTCCGTTTTCTCATGTTCGGTTCTCTCGCCTTCCAGTTTCGTCACCCTGAGTTCTCGGCACCAATACAACACCAGAGCTCAAACTCGGAAAAGAATGGAGGATCAGGCAAAAGAGATTGATCGCCTTAGCAATGAACTTGAAGACCTTCGAGGGGGTATGGGGCGTATGATGGAATTATTACAGGTCATGAATGCTAAGATGGATACCCAGCCCACTGTTGTTTCTGAGATTACCGGCATTACTGTGGACCCTCCACCTAGTGTGACCGTAGCAAGGGACCCACCTTATGGTCTTACTCCCGGTTTTGTGCCTCCTCAAGCCACTGTTCCAGTTAATCAGCCTGTTCAGCAAGCCGTGCCTTTATTTTCTGAAGTTTCTAGGGGGGCTCCTATCTTTGCACCACCCGTTGTACACACTCGTGCGCAACCGTACTTCAATGAGACAGTTTTTGATAATCTTGATGAGAATGTCGAGGGTTATGAGAAACATGATAAGCTTCGTGAAGAAGTAAACACCATCGTCCAGAGATTGAAAAAAGTAGAGGGTGATCAAATTTTTGGGACGGCTGCAAGGGATGTCTGTTTGGTCTCAGGTTTGGTTATTCCCCCGAAGTTCAAAACTCCAAACTTCGACCGTTATGAAGGTGCCACCTGTCCTAAGAGTCATCTGATCATGTATTATCGCAAAATGGCTGCCCATGTCGAGAATGATAAACTGATGATCCATTGCTTCCAAGATAGTTTGAAGGGTGCTCCCTCCAAGTGGTATTTAACTTTAGACCAGTCTCGCATTAAGAGTTTTCAAGATTTATCTGACGCTTTCATCAAACACTACAAGTACAACATGGATCTGGCTCCTGACAGAAGACAGTTGCTGGGTATGTCACAAAAGAATTCTGAGTCATTCAAAGAATATGCCCAAAGGTGGAGAGAGATTGCTTCACAGGTAGAACCTCCTTTGACCGAGAAAGAGTTAGCTGATTGGTTTGTCGACACGGTCCGTCCAGAATTTTACGAGAGAATGGTGGGTAGTGTGACTTCAAATTTCTCCGACATCGTTGCCGTGGGTGTCAAGATTGAATTGGGTATGAAGAGTGGTAAAATGACAAATAATCATGGTGCTTCTAAGGATCAGCCGAAGAAACCTCCGTATAGCTCCCAAAAAAAGAAAGAGGGTGAGACTAAAGCTATATCCTCTGGTAGACCAAGAGAACGCTTTTATCGACATCCGCAAGGTTATGCTCAACCTCAAGGGTACCCAGTCCAATATGCTCAACAACCCTATGTGGCGGCTATTACCCCTTCTTTCAATCAACAGATTCCTATGTATCAACATATACAGCAACCTCCTGTTTATCCGCCTCCTATCAACTACCTACAGGCGCCCAACGCTCCTGCTCCTCAACAGCCAGAGAGTCTGGCTCCTCGCCGGAATGTTCCGAATAGAAGAACGTATAAGCCTTGTCCGCCAATTCCGATGACTTTCACCGAGTTGTACCCCTCTTTGGTCAAGCAAGGCCTAATCACCACTCGGGCTTTGGGTCCGCCTCCTAATCCTCTACCCGCCAATTACAACGCCGCCGCTCATTGTTTATTTCATGAGGGTGCGCCTGGTCATGATCTGGAGAATTGTTATGCTCTCAAAAATATCGTCAGGGATTTATTGGAAAAGAAGATTTTGTCATTCGAAGATCCTCAACCAAATGTTAAGAAGAACCCTTTTCCTAACCATGAGAGTGTCAATGCCATTAGTTCTGATTCAGAGGAAGGTTATGCCCTTGAGGTTGAACAGATTAAGACTCCTCTTAAGATGTTCCATTCGAAACTGTTCGAAGCTGGTTTGGTAGATACTTCCCACGTTGCATGCGCAAGTTGCGAAGCCAGTATCAAGGGTTGTGTGTTGGTTCAGAATGATGTTCAGAGGTTAATTAATGAGGGTGTTTTACAAGTGACCAGCCAAGCCAAGAAGGATGAGGTCGCTGTGGTTGAGCCTGTCTTCCATCAGCCCGAATCAAAGGGTAAGGTACCAGTGTTTAATCTATCAGGGGCAGGTTCTGCCAATCCCGTGTTCGATATACCAAAGCCGTTTATCCCTGAGGTGAATCAGCCTAAGCCTATAGTTATTCGAAGACCAGGTCCGTTTCCTTTCAGTGATCCTAAAGCCGTGCCTTGGAAATACGACGTGACGATGATTGACAAGGAGTCTGGGAAGGTTATCCCAAAGGAAGAGGGTAAGGATACTGTGACCAATATCGCAGAGTTAAGCAGGATGACCCGCAGTGGCCGTGTGTATACTCCCCATTCTAATGAGGATCCACCTAAGGAGACCACTAATATCCCAGTGCCTGCCAAAGACAAAGGTAAGGGAGCCGTTACGAATAATGAAGATGCCGAATTTTTGAGGATCATCAAGAAAAGTGACTATAAAGTTATTGACCAACTTCATCAGACTCCTTCCAAGATTTCGATTTTATCTCTGTTGATGAATTCACCCGCTCATAGGATGGCCTTGCAGAAGGTTTTGACTCAAGCACATGTGGATCAAGATATCAGCACCAGTCGGTTTGATAGCGTGATTGCCAATTTGACCGCCTGTAACACCCTTAGTTTCAGCAATGAAGAGTTACCAAAGGAGGGTCCGAATCATAATCGTGCTTTACATATATCGGTGAAATGTCAGGAGGACAATTTAGCGAGAGTGCTAGTGGACACCGGGTCTTCTCTGAACGTTCTACCCAAGAGGGTTCTTGATAAGTTGGCTTGTAAAGAGACGGTGTTGAAACCCACTCCTTTGGTCGTCAAGGCTTTCGATGGCTCTCGTCGGTCGGTAATGGGGGAGGTTGAGCTTCCTATCCTGATTGGTCCGCAAATTTTTAATATCACGTTTCAAGTCATGGACATTAATCCCAACTACAGTTGTTTACTCGGAAGGCCGTGGATTCATGCCGCTGGGGCGGTAACCTCAACTTTACATCAGAAGATGAAGTTCGTGATCGATGGAAAGTTGGTTATTATACACGGTGAGGAAGATCTGATGGTCAGCAACCTGTCTTCTTTCCGTTACATCGAGGCCGATGAGAATGCTTTAGGAATCTCCTTTCAAGCACTTGAGATCGCCAATGTTGTTCTGCTAGAATTCGAAGAGACAGTGGGTCAGGGCAATCCATCTTTTGCATCTCTGAAGAGTACCAAATCAACAATTGACAGGGGCATCCCTGAAGGTTGGGGAGAGGTAATTGATGTCAAGACCAAGACTGATCGCTCTGGGTTGGGTTACAAACCAACTCAGAATGGAGCTGCCACAACTGTCGAAGGGCGTCCGAAGGTTATCCAAGAGGTATTTGTCAGCAGAGGTTTCCAAGTCAATGCCATCAGTGACTGTGAGGAAAATGAAGAGCTGAGCAACCTGGTGTTTAAGGGTGATGCAGTTTTGAACAACTGGGAGGCCATAGAGATCCCTGTTATTTTCCCCTTGTCAAAGTAATTTTTTTTTTTTAAAGTTTCATTTACATTTTCAAATAAAAATCCGTAGCTTTGCCCAAGGCTATAGGGTCGCTTTTATTGGGCCACCTTTCATTCCTAAAAGGATATTAATAAAAGCATTTTGTTCAATTCCACTTTGGTTCATTTGCGTTTTTCGTTTTCACCTTTAAAAATGAAATTGGCAACCTTTCTTCAAAAAAAAAACAGCATTCCATTTCTTACCTTGCATATCTTTGAGCATTTTAATTAAGTAAGCTTTCCATCATGCAGAGACATCGTAAACCTTGTTGGATCCAATGACTTTACTGACACTCCTGACTGGGATGCACCCATCAATCAAGCTGAGGACGAGGGTGAAGAAGATTTTGAAGTACCCGCTGAACTGACAAGATTGATTGAGTGCGAGTACACAGAGCTTCAACCGCATAAAGAGCAGGTGGACCTAATTAATCTCGGTACAGATGAGAGCAAGAAAGAGGTCAAGATTGGTGCAATGCTGGGGACGGAGATTAGGCCGAGGTTGATTGAGTTGTTAAAAGAGTATATTGATGTGTTTGCGTGGTCGTATCAAGATATGTCGGGCCTAGACACGGATATTGTTGTTCACAAGTTGCCGCTTAAGCCAGATTGTCCGCCTATCAAACAAAAGCTTCGAAGAACGAGACCCGACATGGCTTTGAAGATTCGAGATGAGGTTAAAAAGCAGTTGGATGCAGGTTTCTTGGCAGTCGCAAAATATCCAGATTGGGTTGCCAACATTGTGCCAGTGCCTAAGAAGGACGGTAAAGTTAGGATGTGTGTGGACTACAGGGATCTGAACAAAGCAAGTCCGAAAGACGACTTCCCCCTGCCACATATTGATACACTGGTAGACAATACAGCCAGTTTTGCGTTGTTTTCATTTATGGATGGTTTCTCTGGCTATAATCAGATCAAGATGGATCCCGATGATCGAGAGAAAACTACTTTCATTACTCCTTGGGGAACCTTCTGCTACAAAGTCATGACTTTCGGTTTAAAGAACGCAGGGGCAACTTACCAACGCGCTATGACCACTCTTTTTCATGATATGATGCACAAAGAGATTGAGGTGTATGTGGACGATATGATAGCCAAATCTCAGAGTGAAGAGGAGCATTTAGACCATTTGGTGAAGCTGTTTGAACGACTCAGGAAATATCAGTTGAAATTGAATCCTGCAAAATGTACCTTCGGTGTCAGATCCGGAAAATTGCTTGGTTTCATTGTTAGCCAGCGAGGGATTGAGGTGGATCCTGACAAAGTCCGAGCCATTCGGGATATGCCAGCTCCGCGAACAGAGACGCAAGTTAGAGGTTTTCTGGGACGTCTGAATTATATTTCCAGGTTTATCTTTAATATGACCGCTACTTGTGAGCCGATATTCAAGTTGCTTTGCAAGGGGCAGACAGTTGAGTGGAACCCTGATTGTCAGAAAGCGTTTGAGAAGATTAAGGGTTATTTGCAAGATCCCCCTATTCTGATTCCTCCCGTACCTGGAAGACCTTTGTTTATGTACCTTACTGTTCTCGAGAAGACTATGGGTTGTGTGCTTGGACAACATGATGAGACTGGGAAAAAGGAACATGCGATTTATTACCTGAGCAAGAAGTTTACCGATTGCGAAAACAGATACTCACCATTGGAGAAAACTTGTTGTGCATTGGCATGGGCCGCTAGGCGCCTTCGGCAATATATGGTCTGTCATACCACATTGTTGATTTCTAAAATGGATCCGATCAAGTATATTTTCGAAAAACCTGCTCAAACCGGGAGGCTAGCCCGTTGGCACATGTTGTTATCCGAATATGACATCCAATATGTACCCCAGAAGGCGATTAAGGGTAGTATTTTATCTGATTATCTTGCAGACCAGCCAGTTGAAGATTATGAACCTCTTAAGCTCGATTTTCCTGATGAGGATATTTTGTTGATTAAAAGAGATTGTGAAGAGCCAGATCCGAGCGAAGGTCCAGAACCAGGTCTTTGGTGGAGGATGATGTTTGACGGGTCCTCGAATTTCAATGGGCATGGTATAGGCGCTGTTTTGATGAACCCAAAGGGTGGATTCACTCCATTTACAGCAAGGTTGGACTTTGAGTGTACTAATAATGTCGCAGAATATGAAGCATGTATTCTTGGCCTCGAAGCAGCAATTCACCTCCGAATCAAACTTCTTAAAGTAAGTGGTGACTCAGCCTTGGTTATTTACCAAGTACAGGGCAAATGGGAAACGAAGAATGAGAAGTTAATCCCTTATAAAGACTATATTATTGAGCTGATCAAGTATTTCGACGAGATAAAGTTCGAGCATGTTCCTAGATCCGAGAATCACGTTGCTGATGCTTTAGCCATGTTGGCATCCATGTGGAAAGTTAAATTCGTTAATGAAGCACCTCTTATCCATATTGAGCGCAAAGTTGAGCCCGCTTATTGTCAGTTGGTCGAAGAAGTTGAGGTGGATGAAAAGCCTTGGTTTCACGATATCAAGAACTATCTCGTCAAGCAAGAGTATCCCGAGGGTGCTACTGGTCTGGACAAGAAAACATTGAGAAGACTGGCATCCAAATTCTTTATCAGTAATGGTGTGCTATACAAGAGAAATCACGACATGGTTCTGCTCAGATGTGTTGATAAATGGGAAGCGGACATGTTACTGCAAGAAATTCATGAGGGGACCTTCGGAACTCATGCCAATGGTTATGCCATGTCCAAGAAGATGTTAAGGGCTGGGTATTACTGGTTAACCATGGAAGCCGACTGCATCCAATATGCTAGAAAATGCCATAAGTGCCAAATTTATGCTGATAAAATGCACGTACCTCCGTCACCGTTGAATGTGTTGTCTTCACCATGGTCGTTCTCTATGTGGGGCATTGACATGATTGGGGCAATCGAGCCGAAAGCTTCTAATGGACATCGTTTTATCCTTGTTGCCATTGATTATTTCACCAAATGGGTAGAGGCTGCCTCCTACACCAACGTGACCAAGCAAGTGGTTGCCCGATTCATCAGGAAAGAGATCATCTGCCGTTATGGAGTCCCAAGCCGGATAATAACTGACAATGGCACCAATCTGAATAATAAGACTATGAAAGAGCTGTGTGATAGTTTCAAGATCACTCACCACAATTCGTCTCCATACCGTCCTAAGATGAATGGAGCCGTCGAAGCCGCAAATAAGAATATCAAGAAGATCCTGCAAAAGATGGTTGTGACGTACAAAGATTGGCATGAGATGTTACCGTTTGCTTTACATGGATACAGAACCTCGGTGAGAACTTCGACGGGGGCAACACCTTTCTCACTGGTATATGGAATGGACGCCGTGCTCCCCATCGAAGTAGAGATACCTTCGCTAAGAGTGTTAATGGAGGCTGAACTTGAGGAAGCTGAGTGGGTTCAAGACAGATTGGATCAGTTGAATCTCATTGACGAGAAGCGTTTGACGGCCATGTGCCATGGGCAATTATATCAGAAACGGATGACAAGAGCGTTTGATAAGAAGATTCGTATCCGCGAGTTCCGTCAAGGAGAGCTCGTACTCAAAAAGATCTTACCAGTACATAAAGATATGCGTGGAAAGTGGATGCCCAATTATGAAGGCCCATTCGTTGTAAAGACTGTCTTCTCCGGAGGGTCTCTAATACTTACGACAATGGACGGTGAAGAACTAGCACATCCCGTGAATTCTGATGCAGTCCGAAAATATTATGCCTAAAAACCCGCTAAGTCGAAAACCTGCAAAAGGCGACTTAGGCAAAAGTAAGGGTTGAAAAAAAAAATAATAATAATAATAAAAAGCTCGCTAAGTTGAAAACCCGAAAGGGCGGCTTAGGCAAAAAAGAGCGTCCCGGTGGATTGAAAACCCGAAAGGGCGGTCCAGGCAAAAGTTAGGGACAAAGGCATTTCATTGCATCAGAGGACACTGATTATCTCGAACACACTTTCCGCATAAGAGCCACGTTTCAGTTCTTTCATCCTCGCCCAAAGCAGGATTTTGGATTAGTCTTAGTTATTAGTGTCAGTAGGTGTCATTGGATTCGATGTAACCTTTTCCCATGTTGCCAATTTCAAAACATAATCATCTGTGGAGCTATGCCTTCAGCGAGCTACCGCCCTTTAAATAAAAGAAACCACCTCGTTACTTACATTCCTTGGTGCATTGCTCTTTATTTTCTGTTGTTATGCAAAATGCGTTTATTCTTAAAATTTAAAAATGAAAGGTGCATTGTAGATTTTTCAAAATTGTTTTTCAAAAACAACAAATTTGAAATGTAATAAATTACTTTGACTAGTGGAAATTCCGACAGGATCTCTTCATTCCCCGGAAATATCATTATTGCAGAAACACTTTCAAACCATTGCCCAGTGATAGTCCCCAGAGAGACTATAAGCTGACAACTTTTTCTTGGGTAACTCGAAAGTGTCCCTCAGGTTTTCTTCTCCCCATGTGAAGACGTGATATTGGGCACCCAAGCAGATTACCTTCTCCCCAGAGAATTCAGAACTTTAAAACCAGATGTGGTTCTACCATTGATCTTTCTTACCCATGATTGACGTATTGGTTGCAGAGAACGCAGGGTATCTCCGTCGGGATGTTTATTTCATCTCTCGTCTCTAGTCTGTTTTGTCAGCATACGCAAGGGCATAAGCATCACATGCCTATTTCATTACATATTCATTACATATTCATTACATATTCATTACATACTCATTACATACTCATTTCATAACATCTTGCATACATAAACATTAACATACATAGACGTTAACATGCATTCGCATTAACATATGCATTAGCATTCACAGGTTCATTGTGTTTCACCATCATTTGGTTGTTACCGCCGAGTAACTGGGTTCGTCCATTCTCTCCAAATAGATTGTCAGCCCTAAGCATAAAATACTTACTTGTTTCCAGTTTCCCCACGGAGCTCGATCCTCGTGGATGACGGTTACTTCAGCTATCTTTCCTTACCAGGATAAGATATTTATCCTTCGAGATCGTTTCCCTCGATGGAGTCTTGATTACCAGTCTTCTTTCTAGCTCGATCCTAGATTGAATCTCAGTCATGTCGGTCGTCGAGTCCAACCGGACGTGCATTTATTTTGCACCATCTAAAGGTTTTTCACCATACCATGACAGATACGCGACTATCTCGCTCGAGAAGTTTATCACCGTACCCGGACGTGCATTTATTTTGCACTATCTTTCAAGAAAATCAACTACAATCATTTACAGATATACGCCAGTTCACGCCTGGAAAATACACCAGTACAACACTTTACAATCCTACATGTTACAACACTTTACAACACTTTATAATCTTACATCTTACAGCATCAGTATGCGACATTTCTCGCCTGAGAAGCCAAATCCTATCTTCGTTATGACTCGCAGCAAATGGCCATCTCCATGGAGCAGTTGGGCTTCCATTTACCCGTCGTCTTGAAGTATAGAGAGGTTTGAACCAAATCATATTCAGGAGAGCACGATTCTGAAGTATGAGTATATTCAGTCATCCAGTTTCATATTCAGGAGAGCACGATTCTGAAGTATGAGTATCTTCAGTCATCCAGTTTCATATTCAGGAGAGCACGATTCTGAAGTATGAGTATATTCAGTCATCTAGTTTCATATTCAGGAGAGCACGATTCTGAAATATGAGTATCTTCAGTCATCCAGTTTCATATTCAGGAGAGCACGATTCTGAAGTATGAGTATCTTCAGTCATCCAGTTTCATATTCAGGAGAGCACGATTCTGAAGTATGAGTATATTCAGTCATCCAGTTTCATATTCAGGAGAGCACGATTCTGAAATATGAGTATCTTCAGTCATCCAGTTTCATATTCAGGAGAGCACGATTCTGAAATATGAGTATCTTCAGTCATCCAGTTTCATATTCAGGAGAGCACGATTCTGAAATATGAGTATCTTCAGTCATCCAGTTTCATATTCAGGAGAGCACGATTCTGAAATATGAGTATATTCAGTCATCCAGAATCATATTCAGGAGAGCACGATTCTGAAGTATGAGGAAATTCAGTTTACCCTTTTTATGTTCAGGAGAACATTTATCCTTCAGTAAGAGAGGAATCAAAATCGTATTCCAGGCGCCGACCTTAAATGCGAGAAGATTTATTTATCAGATAAGCAGCAGCCTCTTTATTTGAGTACTTATCCATTTTTTTGCACATAAGTCCTTTCCAACGATAAGTGACAATTCTCCCTCGAGAAGCTTATCAGGGCATTTCCCATTAAAGTCCATTTATTTTGGCATACAGTCGGTCCTTACCCTGTATATTTGATACGGATTTCCGAAAAGTCCGTTTGATCTTGTCACGAGGGATAGTTTACAGAAGCTTGGATGTTATTCTTTGCTCAATGCTCCAGCATTCTGTAATCGATCTTACAATCGTACGAGATCCGGTTTTATTTTTAGATTCTCCAGTGGAGGCCGTCTCATAGGTACCATCTCCATTTGAGGATCTCGTTCCTTTTCTAAAAGTGACAATTGGTCATTCGCACCAGTTGACTATCATTTTTAGATTCCCCCAGTGTTGTACTGTGTCTCAACGCGTCATTTTCCCCAGTGAGTTCTTCTTGTGGCGTCTGTCCCAGTGTCGTCATGTTCGGCAGCATTTTCGCATTCATTATTCCAGCATACGCGTCATATCATATTCATGGCATCATCTGCATTAAGTCGTTCCCGTTTTGTCCATAGCATTGCATATCGTCGCATATAAGGGCAAAATTTTCGGTTATCTATATTTAAATCTCTCCACCACGATTCCTCGAGTCCCTGTCAATCAAATCGTCTGGTGTAGCTATTTAAATAGGGGCAACTGTAATACCCCAAATTTTACCCTTATATTTAGTCAGTCATTTCACATATCGCCTCATATGTACATTTGCTAACCACTAACAAGTTATGAAGGTGTTTGTTTTGCAGATTGGGTCCCAGGGGTATTTTGGTCATCTTACACAAATTCTACCGATGCCTTGAAGACGGTCTGTTATTAAAAATCTGAGGCATTTGATACGTTATGGTTTTGAGGCATTTACCTATCACCAGTTCTGATCATATTGAGATTTTAGCGGTTTGGTCAGTGGAATTTAATTACGATTAGTGTTACTGTTGATGCTGAAAACGTTGCGATTACGGTGCTCATAGGTGTTGGTTATGAAATGGTTGGTTAACATTTTAATCAGATGATGGGATGAGGATTACAATTGAGACGAGTGCGAATAATAATACCACTTCGGAGTATTTATGTTTTATGCCTGTGTTAATGAATATTAAATACTTGTGGATTTATTCACAAATGTTTATATTTTTTAACTAAGAATAAAATATAAATAAATTCAAAATTTTGGGAATTTTATTTCATAAAAAATGTCATCATACAAGAAGTGGAGAATGCTTCACATTTTATAAGTGCTGTTACAAGGAAATACATTAAAGTTCTAAATCCTAAGGGATTACATTATCTATCCTAAATCCTAAGAACATCTAAGGGTCTTCATGCTGTCTTTAAGCTTCGCCGCAGAATCTCGACTAACCTGCACATCAAAGCAAAACAAACAATATAGAAAAAAGGTTAGAAGTTGTTTTTGACACTCTCAGAACATCGTCATCATCGAGTGCCGGGAGTGGCACAACCGAAGCTGCGTCCTACCCCCGTTACCGATCCGCGCCGTGGGCGTCAGATCAGGTAACACCTGTTCTTATCGTTACGGGACATCCGAGAGACAGAAGTAATAAAAGAAGCGGGACTGATTCGTTTTGCCGCGATTGGTTTTCAAAACTGATACGAGAATAAGGCAACATTGAACTCAGACCCGGATGCCGGCATGGTCTGAGTCATTTTGGTTCCGAAATTTCCAACACCTGAAAAGCCACAAACGCATCAATATCAGATTCAGAATTTGGAACCCAAAACATAAACAATTCATGAGTAGTATTAATCCTGAACCAGTAGGTGAGGTTATGAAAACCAAGTCCAAACAGAGAATTGAAATGCAAGCCAAAATTGCAAACAGAACACCAGATGCAGACTGAACTGCATCAAAACAATGCATCAGAAGGCAGATTTATGCGCAAGAAGACATAAGAAAAGGTCCTACAAATCTGTCATGACAGAAAAGTGTTCAGCAGGCTCCAAAGAAGCACAACAGCATCAAACATGGTTTAGCAGCATGTTCAAAAATCAGACCGTCACGAAAACCGAACCAGTTGCAACGGCAAGCAATACATGAGCGAGGGACTATACCGAATCACAGCACATAACCATAGGCTAAATATGCAAGCACATTGGAAAAACAAATTGTCAAACACATGGTTCAGGATATCAGCATGATGGCCAATCATCATCACCAATTCAATCAACCTGCCAAAACTACACAGAAGAGTTGAAATTCATGTCAGTTCAGAATTGCAGGCAGTATTAAATCATGGCACGGTTTGTACCAGCAAGAATGATCCAATAGTTATCAAATCATGCTCAGTTCATAAAACAAACGAATCATCAAACACGGGGCTCAGTTAATCAAACATCATAGCCCAAGTCACCATCACCAATTCAATTAGAAGCAGCAATATGATCAGAAGCCAGGATGTAGTATCCTATTCCGAATGGTTCAGACAAAATTCATCACTACCATGTACCCTTCTCGGCGGCAAAGATCAAGGCAAAGTGTCCATCCTGAAAGAAGAAAAAGAAAAAGTAAGTGCCAATGGTCAGGATTGAATCAAAACAAAATCGCATCAGGAATCAAATCAGTATCCAAATTCCCCAAAAGCAATCCAATTCACATCTGCAAGAGTCTAATCAAAAGATGATCAAATCAAATTGAATCTGGGAAAAATAGAAACAAATCAAAATGAAACCATCAAGAAATCCCGCGAATTAATATCAGATGCCAATCAATCCAATCTGAAGGCAAACCATATCAGAAAATAATAGAGATTTTGATGTCAATCCTGAAGCAGACCAAAACAAAATCAGTTCAGGTTATTAAATCGAACAGGGTCAGAAGAATCAGCTGGAAATCAGAGACCCATCAAATCCTAAAAGGGGAAATAGGATCAGATGGAACCAAATCATATCCCATTGGAACTCATCAATCAACGAATCAGTATCAAATTCATACCAGAAAAATGAAATTTAATCTCACCGAAATACCAATCGAATCCTAAAAGAGGAATAGAGTATCCAATCGTAATCCAATCAGTATCTGAGAAAATCACAACAAAATCAAATAATATCAACACAAAATCGAATCTCAGAATAACGCAAATCCAAGGCCCAGAAGTTAAGTTATAAAAGGGAGGATACAACCTGAGAGAGGGAGGAGATCAGGAGCGAAACCCTAACGAAGAACGGAGATCGCAAACGAACAAACCCTAGGCGCCGTGAACGAAAGCCGCGAACTCAGACGAAGAACATCGTCGTCATCGTTCAAACGCACCGTGTATCATCCATCATCGGTCACGAAAGATTCGAACGAGAGACCACCAACGCCGTTTAACCAGACGACGGGCAATCTCTCGTTTTTGTGCCTCAGCCCACGCCATCATCGGCCGATTTCGCGTTAAATGTAAGCAACGGGACGTTTCATTATGAGTTTTGATGTTTTATTTCAGGAAATGAGAGACTCACGGCGCGAGGAAGAAGAAAGACGCGAGAGAGATGAAGAAGAAAAGGGAAACGGCGCCGCGAAGGTTCTCTAGGGGGAAACCCTAAAAAATTTGTTTCTTATGACTAACCACTGGGTTGGGTCCGGAGGTGATGACCGGCCCAACCCCTTTATGTTTTATTTTTTTTATTTTGTTTTCTTTAAAATTATTTTATTTGTTTTTAAATTGTTTTATAATTAAAAATTGTTTTTAAAAAAAAAACCCTTTCTTTTGTAAATATAAAAGAAACTGTTTTTTAAAATAAATAAAAACTCTAAAACCCTTTTTTATAATAAAATCAAAAAACCTCTTTTCCTATAATAAAAATAAAAGTTTTTTTTAATAAATAACATAAAAATCTTTTTTAAAAAAAAATATCTAAGTTAAAACCTTTTTTTTTTTAAGATTAAAGTTAAAGTATTTTTCTAATTAACATTACTCCTTTTTTATATATAAATTCATTTAACATCTTTTTTTTTCAAAACAACAAAAACCTCCAATATTGCACTTTTCCTCCTAACTCGTCCAATCACTGTCCATCCTTGTTTACTAACGGTGTTCATCATTTGCAGCTCATGTTTACTACTATTGCGTGGTGTTTTATTTAAGTTTTATTATTATTGTAACTGCTTCTCATATGTAATCTCGCGAACATAATAATCGCGTTTATTTTTCGCATTTAAATTTCTGCCGATGTATGATTTAATTTCCTCACACTGTCATGGCTATATTTCTGTCACACTACACACATCCGAAGGTTAGGTCTAGCTTTTGGCCGCCGCGCCAATAGTCCTCAAAACTTCAAACCCTTACAACCTCACAAACCCTAATTTTCACAAATGCCTCGCCGCAGGCAAGATTACAATTTTACCCCTAGCATTAGGTCAAAGAGCCGCCGCGCTCATTTTAGGGTTTCCCACCGCGGAATCCCTAACCTAATTTAACCCTAATTACAACTTAACATTTCAACGTAGAGATTTGGAGTTTCTACACTCCACGTAAGCGTGTCCTTAAGACATGTTTATTCCCCTTGAGACCTTGACCACAGTCAAGAAGTCTCTAACCTCCCTTTTGAGGGGAACTACGATTACTCTGATTCCACTCCCGTAAGGATACGTAGGCACAAGATGCGATGTCTTGCCGAGTAAACTTAGAATTAACCCCTTAGGTTTATTTTCTCACTTTTAATCCTTTGTATATATATACCTTAAGCAAAAAATAAAGCAAATAGTGAACATCTGAACAAAAGGTTCCTGTAGAGTACTACAGAAGTTTAGGGTGCTAATACCTTCCCTAAATTTAACCAACCCCCGAACCCTAGGTCTTTCCCCGCATTGTGTTTACGATGCAAAATAGGTTTTCCCTCTTTTGACCTTTTCCTTCGGATAAATCAAAGAGCGGTTGTGAACTGAATTGTGATTCAAATTAATTAATATTTGATATCCTATTTCCACCGCAACAGAAAATGGCGACTTCACTGGGGACTTTCTAAACTTTTGAGGGTTATCCCTAATTTGTTCATATTTATTACTATTTGTTTTACTATTCATTTGCAGGTATATATTGTACTTTGATTTTGGGACTGTTCCTTGTGTTGTGAGATAAGTCCTACGCCCGGACTAGTGACATTATTATAGGATGGGGATATATTCGATGAGGCTTATAGGGAGTGAATCCCGACCAAGCCGATTCGAGAATCACCGCTCAGTTGAGACCTTTTCGAAAATGGTTCGGTTGAACGAGTAATCGCGAAAACTTTTTCCATGGTCGATTGGAGTCTGTGATATTGAGGACCGTAGTACCTTAACACCACCTTGGCCTTATTTAGGACGTAGTGCGGGAACTATGTGGGAGTAGTCCTACAACGGTTGCTACGCGATACTACACTCAGAAGAGGTTCTCTTGAGAATATTATTAATCCCTGAGTCAGTCGGAAGGTTGATAATATCCGAAAGATGGGCTGATGACTTTGGGCACTTTTTAGAACCTTGTTCTGCAGGTACAACTAACCTATAGTACACTCCTTTTGGGATGGGTAGACCTTGACTCCACCCACGTTCCTTTAACCTAGGACTTTGTGTGTTTTCATGCATTGCATCCATAAAGCATCTCATTGCATTGTATTTCATGGAGTTCAAACACCATTTATGGATATCGCGGGATACCATGAATAAAAAAAAAAGATGAAAAACAAGAAAAAGATTTCCTTGGTACCCCACGACATTCGTCAATGATTGAATTCCATGAAATCTTCATCACAACATCGTTTATTGCATTGCATATGTCTTCCGTTTTCTCATGTTCGGTTCTCTCGCCTTCCAGTTTCGTCACCCTGAGTTCTCGGCACCAATACAACACCAGAGCTCAAACTCGGAAAAGAATGGAGGATCAGGCAAAAGAGATTGATCGCCTTAGCAATGAACTTGAAGACCTTCGAGGGGGTATG
The DNA here is from genome assembly GCA_963859935.3 of Lathyrus sativus. Taxonomy (NCBI): domain Eukaryota; kingdom Viridiplantae; phylum Streptophyta; class Magnoliopsida; order Fabales; family Fabaceae; genus Lathyrus; species Lathyrus sativus. Next base: position 114,946,292 of record OZ012738.1, on the reverse strand, counting down.
GGGCGTATGATGGAATTATTACAGGTCATGAATGCTAAGATGGATACCCAGCCCACTGTTGTTTCTGAGATTACCGGCATTACTGTGGACCCTCCACCTAGTGTGACCGTAGCAAGGGACCCACCTTATGGTCTTACTCCCGGTTTTGTGCCTCCTCAAGCCACTGTTCCAGTTAATCAGCCTGTTCAGCAAGCCGTGCCTTTATTTTCTGAAGTTTCTAGGGGGGCTCCTATCTTTGCACCACCCGTTGTACACACTCGTGCGCAACCGTACTTCAATGAGACAGTTTTTGATAATCTTGATGAGAATGTCGAGGGTTATGAGAAACATGATAAGCTTCGTGAAGAAGTAAACACCATCGTCCAGAGATTGAAAAAAGTAGAGGGTGATCAAATTTTTGGGACGGCTGCAAGGGATGTCTGTTTGGTCTCAGGTTTGGTTATTCCCCCGAAGTTCAAAACTCCAAACTTCGACCGTTATGAAGGTGCCACCTGTCCTAAGAGTCATCTGATCATGTATTATCGCAAAATGGCTGCCCATGTCGAGAATGATAAACTGATGATCCATTGCTTCCAAGATAGTTTGAAGGGTGCTCCCTCCAAGTGGTATTTAACTTTAGACCAGTCTCGCATTAAGAGTTTTCAAGATTTATCTGACGCTTTCATCAAACACTACAAGTACAACATGGATCTGGCTCCTGACAGAAGACAGTTGCTGGGTATGTCACAAAAGAATTCTGAGTCATTCAAAGAATATGCCCAAAGGTGGAGAGAGACTGCTTCACAGGTAGAACCTCCTTTGACCGAGAAAGAGTTAGCTGATTGGTTTGTCGACACGGTCCGTCCAGAATTTTACGAGAGAATGGTGGGTAGTGTGACTTCAAATTTCTCCGACATCGTTGCCGTGGGTGTCAAGATTGAATTAGGTATGAAGAGTGGTAAAATGACAAATAATCATGGTGCTTCTAAGGATCAGCCGAAGAAACCTCCGTATAGCTCCCAAAAAAAGAAAGAGGGTGAGACTAATGCTATATCCTCTGGTAGACCAAGAGAACGCTTTTATCGACATCCGCAAGGTTATGCTCAACCTCAAGGGTACCCAGTCCAATATGCTCAACAACCCTATGTGGCGGCTATTACCCCTTCTTTCAATCAACAGGTTCCTATGTATCAACATATACAGCAACCTCCTGTTTATCCGCCTCCTATCAACTACCTACAGGCGCCCAACGCTCCTGCTCCTCAACAGCCAGAGAGTCCGGCTCCTCGCCGGAATGTTCCGAATAGAAGAACGTATAAGCCTTGTCCGCCAATTCCGATGACTTTCACCGAGTTGTACCCCTCTTTGGTCAAGCAAGGCCTAATCACCACTCGGGCTTTGGGTCCGCCTCCTAATCCTCTACCCGCCAATTACAACGCCGCCGCTCATTGTTTATTTCATGAGGGTGCGCCTGGTCATGATCTGGAGAATTGTTATGCTCTCAAAAATATCGTCAGGGATTTATTGGAAAAGAAGATTTTGTCATTCGAAGATCCTCAACCAAATGTTAAGAAGAACCCTTTTCCTAACCATGAGAGTGTCAATGCCATTAGTGCTGATTCAGAGGAAGGTTATGCCCTTGAGGTTGAACAGATTAAGACTCCTCTTAAGATGTTCCATTCGAAACTGTTCGAAGCTGGTTTGGTAGATACTTCCCACGTTGCATGCGCAAGTTGCGAAGCCAGTATCAAGGGTTGTGTGTTGGTTCAGAATGATGTTCAGAGGTTAATTAATGAGGGTGTTTTACAAGTGACCAGCCAAGCCAAGAAGGATGAGGTCGCTGTGGTTGAGCCTGTCTTCCATCAGCCCGAATCAAAGGGTAAGGTACCAGTGTTTAATCTATCAGGGGCAGGTTCTGCCAATCCCGTGTTCGATATACCAAAGCCGTTTATCCCTGAGGTGAATCAGCCTAAGCCTATAGTTATTCGAAGACCAGGTCCGTTTCCTTTCAGTGATCCTAAAGCCGTGCCTTGGAAATACGACGTGACGATGATTGACAAGGAGTCTGGGAAGGTTATCCCAAAGGAAGAGGGTAAGGATACTGTGACCAATATCACAGAGTTAAGCAGGATGACCCGCAGTGGCCGTGTGTATACTCCCCATTCTAATGAGGATCCACCTAAGGAGACCACTAATATCCCAGTGCCTGCCAAAGACAAAGGTAAGGGAGCCGTTACGAATAATGAAGATGCCGAATTTTTGAGGATCATCAAGAAAAGTGACTATAAAGTTATTGACCAACTTCATCAGACTCCTTCCAAGATTTCGATTTTATCTCTGTTGATGAATTCACCCGCTCATAGGATGGCCTTGCAGAAGGTTTTGACTCAAGCACATGTGGATCAAGATATCAGCACCAGTCGGTTTGATAGCGTGATTGCCAATTTGACCGCCTGTAACACCCTTAGTTTCAGCAATGAAGAGTTACCAAAGGAGGGTCCGAATCATAATCGTGCTTTACATATATCGGTGAAATGTCAGGAGGACAATTTAGCGAGAGTGCTAGTGGACACCGGGTCTTCTCTGAACGTTCTACCCAAGAGGGTTCTTGATAAGTTGGCTTGTAAAGAGACGGTGTTGAAACCCACTCCTTTGGTCGTCAAGGCTTTCGATGGCTCTCGTCGGTCGGTAATGGGGGAGGTTGAGCTTCCTATCCTGATTGGTCCGCAAATTTTTAATATCACGTTTCAAGTCATGGACATTAATCCCAACTACAGTTGTTTACTCGGAAGGCCGTGGATTCATGCCGCTGGGGCGGTAACCTCAACTTTACATCAGAAGATGAAGTTCGTGATCGATGGAAAGTTGGTTATTATACACGGTGAGGAAGATCTGATGGTCAGCAACCTGTCTTCTTTCCGTTACATCGAGGCCGATGAGAATGCTTTAGAAATCTCCTTTCAAGCACTTGAGATCGCCAATGTTGTTCTGCTAGAAGTCGAAGAGACAGTGGGTCAGGGCAATCCATCTTTTGCATCTCTGAAGAGTACCAAATCAACAATTGACAGGGGCATCCCTGAAGGTTGGGGAGAGGTAATTGATGTCAAGACCAAGACTGATCGCTCTGGGTTGGGTTACAAACCAACTCAGAATGGAGCTGCCACAACTGTCGAAGGGCGTCCGAAGGTTATCCAAGAGGTATTTGTCAGCAGAGGTTTCCAAGTCAATGCCATCAGTGACTGTGAGGAAAATGAAGAGCTGAGCAACCTGGTGTTTAAGGGTGATGCAGTTTTGAACAACTGGGAGGCCATAGAGATCCCTGTTATTTTCCCCTTGTCAAAGTAATTTTTTTTTTTTAAAAGTTTCATTTACATTTTCAAATAAAAATCCGTAGCTTTGCCCAAGGCTATAGGGTCGCTTTTATTGGGCCACCTTTCATTCCTAAAAGGATATTAATAAAAGCATTTTGTTCAATTCCACTTTGGTTCATTTGCGTTTTTCGTTTTCACCTTTAAAAATGAAATTGGCAACCTTTCTTCAAAAAAAAACAGCATTCCATTTCTTACCTTGCATATCTTTGAGCATTTTAATTAAGTAAGCTTTCCATCATGCAGAGACATCGTAAACCTTGTTGGATCCAATGACTTTACTGACACTCCTGACTGGGATGCACCCATCAATCAAGCTGAGGACGAGGGTGAAGAAGATTTTGAAGTACCCGCTGAACTGACAAGATTGATTGAGTGCGAGTACACAGAGCTTCAACCGCATAAAGAGCAGGTGGACCTAATTAATCTCGGTACAGATGAGAGCAAGAAAGAGGTCAAGATTGGTGCAATGCTGGGGACGGAGATTAGGCCGAGGTTGATTGAGTTGTTAAAAGAGTATATTGATGTGTTTGCGTGGTCGTATCAAGATATGCCGGGCCTAGACACGGATATTGTTGTTCACAAGTTGCCGCTTAAGCCAGATTGTCCGCCTATCAAACAAAAGCTTCGAAGAACGAGACCCGACATGGCTTTGAAGATTCGAGATGAGGTTAAAAAGCAGTTGGATGCAGGTTTCTTGGCAGTCGCAAAATATCCAGATTGGGTTGCCAACATTGTGCCAGTGCCTAAGAAGGACGGTAAAGTTAGGATGTGTGTGGACTACAGGGATCTGAACAAAGCAAGTCCGAAAGACGACTTCCCCCTGCCACATATTGATACACTGGTAGACAATACAGCCAGTTTTGCGTTGTTTTCATTTATGGATGGTTTCTCTGGCTATAATCAGATCAAGATGGATCCCGATGATCGAGAGAAAACTACTTTCATTACTCCTTGGGGAACCTTCTGCTACAAAGTCATGCCTTTCGGTTTAAAGAACGCAGGGGCAACTTACCAACGCGCTATGACCACTCTTTTTCATGATATGATGCACAAAGAGATTGAGGTGTATGTGGACGATATGATAGCCAAATCTCAGAGTGAAGAGGAGCATTTAGACCATTTGGTGAAGCTGTTTGAACGACTCAGGAAATATCAGTTGAAATTGAATCCTGCAAAATGTACCTTCGGTGTCAGATCCGGAAAATTGCTTGGTTTCATTGTTAGCCAGCGAGGGATTGAGGTGGATCCTGACAAAGTCCGAGCCATTCGGGATATGCCAGCTCCGCGAACAGAGACGCAAGTTAGAGGTTTTCTGGGACGTCTGAATTATATTTCCAGGTTTATCTTTAATATGACCGCTACTTATGAGCCGATATTCAAGTTGCTTTGCAAGGGGCAGACAGTTGAGTGGAACCCTGATTGTCAGAAAGCGTTTGAGAAGATTAAGGGTTATTTGCAAGATCCCCCTATTCTGATTCCTCCCGTACCTGGAAGACCTTTGTTTATGTACCTTACTGTTCTCGAGAAGACTATGGGTTGTGTGCTTGGACAACATGATGAGACTGGGAAAAAGGAACATGCGATTTATTACCTGAGCAAGAAGTTTACCGATTGCGAAAACAGATACTCACCATTGGAGAAAACTTGTTGTGCATTGGCATGGGCCGCTAGGCGCCTTCGGCAATATATGGTCTGTCATACCACATTGTTGATTTCTAAAATGGATCCGATCAAGTATATTTTCGAAAAACCTGCTCAAACCGGGAGGCTAGCCCGTTGGCACATGTTGTTATCCGAATATGACATCCAATATGTACCCCAGAAGGCGATTAAGGGTAGTATTTTATCTGATTATCTTGCAGACCAGCCAGTTGAAGATTATGAACTTCTTAAGCTCGATTTTCCTGATGAGGATATTTTGTTGATTAAAAGAGATTGTGAAGAGCCAGATCCGAGCGAAGGTCCAGAACCAGGTCTTTGGTGGAGGATGATGTTTGACGGGTCCTCGAATTTCAATGGGCATGGTATAGGCGCTGTTTTGATGAACCCAAAGGGTGGATTCACTCCATTTACAGCAAGGTTGGACTTTGAGTGTACTAATAATGTCGCAGAATATGAAGCATGTATTCTTGGCCTCGAAGCAGCAATTCACCTCCGAATCAAACTTCTTAAAGTAAGTGGTGACTCAGCCTTGGTTATTTACCAAGTACAGGGCAAATGGGAAACGAAGAATGAGAAGTTAATCCCTTATAAAGACTATATTATTGAGCTGATCAAGTATTTCGACGAGATAAAGTTCGAGCATGTTCCTAGATCCGAGAATCACGTTGCTGATGCTTTAGCCATGTTGGCATCCATGTGGAAAGTTAAATTCGTTAATGAAGCACCTCTTATCCATATTGAGCGCAAAGTTGAGCCCGCTTATTGTCAGTTGGTCGAAGAAGTTGAGGTGGATGAAAAGCCTTGGTTTCACGATATCAAGAACTATCTCGTCAAGCAAGAGTATCCCGAGGGTGCTACTGGTCTGGACAAGAAAACATTGAGAAGACTGGCGTCCAAATTCTTTATCAGTAATGGTGTGCTATACAAGAGAAATCACGACATGGTTCTGCTCAGATGTGTTGATAAATGGGAAGCGGACATGTTACTGCAAGAAATTCATGAGGGGACCTTCGGAACTCATGCCAATGGTTATGCCATGTCCAAGAAGATGTTAAGGGCTGGGTATTACTGGTTAACCATGGAAGCCGACTGCATCCAATACGCTAGAAAATGCCATAAGTGCCAAATTTATGCTGATAAAATGCACGTACCTCCGTCACCGTTGAATGTGTTGTCTTCACCATGGCCGTTCTCTATGTGGGGCATTGACATGATTGGGGCAATCGAGCCGAAAGCTTCTAATGGACATCGTTTTATCCTTGTTGCCATTGATTATTTCACCAAATGGGTAGAGGCTGCCTCCTACACCAACGTGACCAAGCAAGTGGTTGCCCGATTCATCAGGAAAGAGATCATCTGCCGTTATGGAGTCCCAAGCCGGATAATAACTGACAATGGCACCAATCTGAATAATAAGACTATGAAAGAGCTGTGTGATAGTTTCAAGATCACTCACCACAATTCGTCTCCATACCGTCCTAAGATGAATGGAGCCGTCGAAGCCGCAAATAAGAATATCAAGAAGATCCTGCAAAAGATGGTTGTGACGTACAAAGATTGGCATGAGATGTTACCGTTTGCTTTACATGGATACAGAACCTCGGTGAGAACTTCGACGGGGGCAACACCTTTCTCACTGGTATATGGAATGGACGCCGTGCTCCCCATCGAAGTAGAGATACCTTCGCTAAGAGTGTTAATGGAGGCTGAACTTGAGGAAGCTGAGTGGGTTCAAGACAGATTGGATCAGTTGAATCTCATTGACGAGAAGCGTTTGACGGCCATGTGCCATGGGCAATTATATCAGAAACGGATGAAAAGAGCGTTTGATAAGAAGATTCGTATCCGCGAGTTCCGTCAAGGAGAGCTCGTACTCAAAAAGATCTTACCAGTACATAAAGATATGCGTGGAAAGTGGATGCCCAATTATGAAGGCCCATTCGTTGTAAAGACTGTCTTCTCCGGAGGGTCTCTAATACTTACGACAATGGACGGTGAAGAACTAGCACATCCCGTGAATTCTGATGCAGTCCGAAAATATTATGCCTAAAAACCCGCTAAGTCGAAAACCTGCAAAAGGCGACTTAGGCAAAAGTAAGGGTTGAAAAAAAAAAATAATAATAATAATAAAAAGCTCGCTAAGTTGAAAACCCGAAAGGGCGGCTTAGGCAAAAAAGAGTGTCCCGGTGGATTGAAAACCCGAAAGGGCGGTCCAGGCAAAAGTTAGGGACAAAGGCATTTCATTGCATCAGAGGACACTGATTATCTCGAACACACTTTCCGCATAAGAGCCACGTTTCAGTTCTTTCATCCTCGCCCAAAGCAGGATTTTGGATTAGTCTTAGTTATTAGTGTCAGTAGGTGTCATTGGATTCGATGTAACCTTTTCCCATGTTGCCAATTTCAAAACATAATCATCTGTGGAGCTATGCCTTCAGCGAGCTACCGCCCTTTAAATAAAAGAAACCACCTCGTTACTTACATTCCTTGGTGCATTGCTCTTTATTTTCTGTTGTTATGCAAAATGCGTTTATTCTTAAAATTTAAAAATGAAAGGTGCATTGTAGATTTTTCAAAATTGTTTTTCAAAAACAACAAATTTGAAATGTAATAAATTACTTTGACTAGTGGAAATTCCGACAGGATCTCTTCATTCCCCGGAAATATCATTATTGCAGAAACACTTTCAAACCATTGCCCAGTGATAGTCCCCAGAGAGACTATAAGCTGACAACTTTTTCTTGGGTAACTCGAAAGTGTCCCTCAGGTTTTCTTCTCCCCATGTGAAGACGTGATATTGGGCACCCAAGCAGATTACCTTCTCCCCAGAGAATTCAGAACTTTAAAACCAGATGTGGTTCTACTATTGATCTTTCTTACCCATGATTGACGTATTGGTTGCAGAGAACGCAGGGTATCTCCGTCGGGATGTTTATTTCATCTCTCGTCTCTAGTCTGTTTTGTCAGCATACGCAAGGGCATAAGCATCACATGCCTATTTCATTACATATTCATTACATATTCATTACATACTCATTACATACTCATTTCATAACATCTTGCATACATAAACATTAACATACATAGACGTTAACATGCATTCGCATTAACATATGCATTAGCATTCACAGGTTCATTGTGTTTCACCATCATTTGGTTGTTACCGCCGAGTAACTGGGTTCGTCCATTCTCTCCAAATAGATTGTCAGCCCTAAGCATAAAATACTTACTTGTTTCCAGTTTCCCCACGGAGCTCGATCCTCGTGGATGACGGTTACTTCAGCTATCTTTCCTTACCAGGATAAGATATTTATCCTTCGAGATCGTTTCCCTCGATGGAGTCTTGATTACCAGTCTTCTTTCTAGCTCGATCCTAGATTGAATCTCAGTCATGTCGGTCGTCGAGTCCAACCGGACGTGCATTTATTTTGCACCATCTAAAGGTTTTTCACCATACCATGACAGATACGCGACTATCTCGCTCGAGAAGTTTATCACCGTACCCGGACGTGCATTTATTTTGCACTATCTTTCAAGAAAATCAACTACAATCATTTACAGATATACGCCAGTTCACGCTTGGAAAATCCACCAGTACAACACTTTACAATCCTACATGTTACAACACTTTACAACACTTTATAATCTTACATCTTACAGCATCAGTATGCGACATTTCTCGCCTGAGAAGCCAAATCCTATCTTCGTTATGACTCGCAGCAAATGGCCATCTCCATGGAGCAGTTGGGCTTCCATTTACCTGTCGTCTTGAAGTATAGAGAGGTTTGAACCAAATCATATTCAGGAGAGCACGATTCTGAAGTATGAGTATATTCAGTCATCCAGTTTCATATTCAGGAGAGCACGATTCTGAAGTATGAGTATCTTCAGTCATCCAGTTTCATATTCAGGAGAGCACGATTCTGAAGTATGAGTTTATTCAGTCATCCAGTTTCATATTCAGGAGAGCACGATTCTGAAATATGAGTATCTTCAGTCATCCAGTTTCATATTCAGGAGAGCACGATTCTGAAGTATGAGTATCTTCAGTCATCCAGTTTCATATTCAGGAGAGCACGATTCTGAAGTATGAGTATATTCAGTCATCCAGTTTCATATTCAGGAGAGCACGATTCTGAAATATGAGTATCTTCAGTCATCCAGTTTCATATTCAGGAGAGCACGATTCTGAAATATGAGTATCTTCAGTCATCCAGTTTCATATTCAGGAGAGCACGATTCTGAAATATGAGTATCTTCAGTCATCCAGTTTCATATTCAGGAGAGCACGATTCTGAAATATGAGTATATTCAGTCATCCAGAATCATATTCAGGAGAGCACGATTCTGAAGTATGAGGAAATTCAGTTTACCCTTTTTATGCTCAGGAGAACATTTATCCTTCAGTAAGAGAGGAATCAAAATCGTATTCCAGGCGCCGACCTTAAATGCGAGAAGATTTATTTATCAGATAAGCAGCAGCCTCTTTATTTGAGTACTTATCCATTTTTTTGCACATAAGTCCTTTCCAACGATAAGTGACAATTCTCCCTCGAGAAGCTTATCAGGGCATTTCCCATTAAAGTCCATTTATTTTGGCATACAGTCGGTCCTTACCCTGTATATTTGATACGGATTTCCGAAAAGTCCGTTTGATCTTGTCACGAGGGATAGTTTACAGAAGCTTGGATGTTATTCTTTGCTCAATGCTCCAGCATTCTGTAATCGATCTTACAATCGTACGAGATCCGGTTTTATTTTTAGATTCTCCAGTGGAGGCCGTCTCATAGGTACCATCTCCATTTGAGGATCTCGTTCCTTTTCTAAAAGTGACAATTGGTCATTCGCACCAGTTGACTATCATTTTTAGATTCCCCCAGTGTTGTACTGTGTCTCAACGCGTCATTTTCCCCAGTGAGTTCTTCTTGTGGCGTCTGTCCCAGTGTCGTCATGTTCGGCAGCATTTTCGCATTCATTATTCCAGCATACGCGTCATATCATATTCATGGCATCATCTGCATTAAGTCGTTCCCGTTTTGTCCATAGCATTGCATATCGTCGCATATAAGGGCAAAATTTTCGGTTATCTATATTTAAATCTCTCCACCACGATTCCTCGAGTCCCTGTCAATCAAATCGTCTGGTGTAGCTATTTAAATAGGGGCAACTGTAATACCCCAAATTTTACCCTTATATTTAGTCAGTCATTTCGCATATCGCCTCATATGTACATTTGCTAACCACTAACAAGTTATGAAGGTGTTTGTTTTGCAGATTGGGTCCCAGGGGTATTTTGGTCATCTTACACAAATTCTACCGATGCCTTGAAGACGGTCTGTTATTAAAAATCTGAGGCATTTGATACGTTATGGTTTTGAGGCATTTACCTATCACCAGTTCTGATCATATTGAGATTTTAGCGGTTTGGTCAGTGGAATTTAATTACGATTAGTGTTACTGTTGATGCTGAAAACGTTGCGATTACGGTGCTCATAGGTGTTGGTTATGAAATGGTTGGTTAACATTTTAATCAGATGATGGGATGAGGATTACAATTGAGACGAGTGCGAATAATAATACCACTTCGGAGTATTTATGTTTTATGCCTGTGTTAATGAATATTAAATACTTGTGGATTTATTCACAAATGTTTATATTTTTTAACTAAGAATAAAATATAAATAAATTCAAAATTTTGGGAATTTTATTTCATAAAAAATGTCATCATACAAGAAGTGGAGAATGCTTCACATTTTATAAGTGCTGTTACAAGGAAATACATTAAAGTTCTAAATCCTAAGGGATTACATTATCTATCCTAAATCCTAAGAACATCTAAGGGTCTTCATGCTGTCTTTAAGCTTCGCCGCAGAATCTCGACTAACCTGCACATCAAAGCAAAACAAACAATATAGAAAAAAGGTTAGAAGTTGTTTTTGACACTCTCAGAACATCGTCATCATCGAGTGCCGGGAGTGGCACAACCGAAGCTGCGTCCTACCCCCGTTACTGATCCGCGCCGTGGGCGTCAGATCAGGTAACACCTGTTCTTATCGTTACGGGACATCCGAGAGACAGAAGTAATAAAAGAAGCGGGACTGATTCGTTTTGCCGCGATTGGTTTTCAAAACTGATACGAGAATAAGGCAACATTGAACTCAGACCCGGATGCCGGCATGGTCTGAGTCATTTTGGTTCCGAAATTTCCAACACCTGAAAAGCCACAAACGCATCAATATCAGATTCAGAATTTGGAACCCAAAACATAAACAATTCATGAGCAGTATTAATCCTGAACCAGTAGGTGAGGTTATGAAAACCAAGTCCAAACAGAGAATTGAAATGCAAGCCAAAATTGCAAACAGAACACCAGATGCAGACTGAACTGCATCAAAACAATGCATCAGAAGGCAGATTTATGCGCAAGAAGACATAAGAAAAGGTCCTACAAATCTGTCATGACAGAAAAGTGTTCAGCAGGCTCCAAAGAAGCACAACAGCATCAAACATGGTTTAGCAGCATGTTCAAAAATCAGACCGTCACGAAAACCGAACCAGTTGCAACGGCAAGCAATACATGAGCGAGGGACTATACCGAATCACAGCACGTAACCATAGGCTAAATATGCAAGCACATTGGAAAAACAAATTGTCAAACACATGGTTCAGGATATCAGCATGATGGCCAATCATCATCACCAATTCAATCAACCTGCCAAAACTACACAGAAGAGTTGAAATTCATGTCAGTTCAGAATTGCAGGCAGTATTAAATCATGGCACGGTTTGTACCAGCAAGAATGATCCAATAGTTATCAAATCATGCTCAGTTCATAAAACAAACGAATCATCAAACACGGGGCTCAGTTAATCAAACATCATAGCCCAAGTCACCATCACCAATTCAATTAGAAGCAGCAATATGATCAGAAGCCAGGATGTAGTATCCTGTTCCGAATGGTTCAGACAAAATTCATCACTACCATGTACCCTTCTCGGCGGCAAAGATCAAGGCAAAGTGTCCATCCTGAAAGAAGAAAAAGAAAAAGTAAGTGCCAATGGTCAGGATTGAATCAAAACAAAATCGCATCAGGAATCAAATCAGTATCCAAATTCCCCAAAAGCAATCCAATTCACATCTGCAAGAGTCTAATCAAAAGATGATCAAATCAAATTGAATCTGGGAAAAATAGAAACAAATCAAAATGAAACCATCAAGAAATCCCGCGAATTAATATCAGATGCCAATCAATCCAATCTGAAGGCAAACCATATCAGAAAATAATAGAGATTTTGATGTCAATCCTGAAGCAGACCAAAACAAAATCAGTTCAGGTTATTAAATCGAACAGGGTCAGAAGAATCAGCTGGAAATCAGAGACCCATCAAATCCTAAAAGGGGAAATAGGATCAGATGGAACCAAATCATATCCCATTGGAACTCATCAATCAACGAATCAGTATCAAATTCATACCAGAAAAATGAAATTTAATCTCACCGAAATACCAATCGAATCCTAAAAGAGGAATAGAGTATCCAATCGTAATCCAATCAGTATCTGAGAAAATCACAACAAAATCAAATAATATCAACACAAAATCGAATCTCAGAATAACGCAAATCCAAGGCCCAGAAGTTAAGTTATAAAAGGGAGGATACAACCTGAGAGAGGGAGGAGATCAGGAGCGAAACCCTAACGAAGAACGGAGATCGCAAACGAACAAACCCTAGGCGCCGTGAACGAAAGCCGCGAACTCAGACGAAGAACATCGTCGTCATCGTTCAAACGCACCGTGTATCATCCATCATCGGTCACGAAAGATTCGAACGAGAGACCACCAACGCCGTTTAACCAGACGACGGGCAATCTCTCGTTTTTGTGCCTCAGCCCACGCCATCATCGGCCGATTTCGCGTTAAATGTAAGCAACGGGACGTTTCATTATGAGTTTTGATGTTTTATTTCAGGAAATGAGAGACTCACGGCGCGAGGAAGAAGAAAGACGCGAGAGAGATGAAGAAGAAAAGGGAAACGGCGCCGCGAAGGTTCTCTAGGGGGAAACCCTAAAAAATTTGTTTCTTATGACTAACCACTGGGTTGGGTCCGGAGGTGATGACCGGCCCAACCCCTTTATGTTTTATTTTTTTTATTTTGTTTTCTTTAAAATTATTTTATTTGTTTTTAAATTGTTTTATAATTAAAAATTGTTTTTAAAAAAAAAAACCCTTTCTTTTGTAAATATAAAAGAAACTGTTTTTTAAAATAAATAAAAACTCTAAAACCCTTTTTTATAATAAAATCAAAAAACCTCTTTTCCTATAATAAAAATAAAAGTTTTTTTTAATAAATAACATAAAAATCTTTTTTAAAAAAAAATATCTAAGTTAAAACCTTTTTTTTTTTTAAGATTAAAGTTAAAGTATTTTTCTAATTAACATTACTCCTTTTTTATATATAAATTCATTTAACATCTTTTTTTTTCAAAACAACAAAAACCTCCAATATTGCACTTTTCCTCCTAACTCGTCCAATCACTGTCCATCCTTGTTTACTAACGGTGTTCATCATTTGCAGCTCATGTTTACTACTATTGCGTGGTGTTTTATTTAAGTTTTATTATTATTGTAACTGCTTCTCATATGTAATCTCGCGAACATAATAATCGCGTTTATTTTTCGCATTTAAATTTCTGCCGATGTATGATTTAATTTCCTCACACTGTCATGGCTATATTTCTGTCACACTACACACATCCGAAGGTTAGGTCTAGCTTTTGGCCGCCGCGCCAATAGTCCTCAAAACTTCAAACCCTTACAACCTCACAAACCCTAATTTTCACAAATGCCTCGCCGCAGGCAAGATTACAATTTTACCCCTAGCATTAGGTCAAAGAGCCGCCGCGCTCATTTTAGGGTTTCCCGCCGCGGAATCCCTAACCTAATTTAACCCTAATTACAACTTAACATTTCAACGTAGAGATTTGGAGTTTCTACACTCCACGTAAGCGTGTCCTTAAGACATGTTTATTCCCCTTGAGACCTTGACCACAGTCAAGAAGTCTCTAACCTCCCTTTTGAGGGGAACTACGATTACTCTGATTCCACTCCCGTAAGGATACGTAGGCACAAGATGCGATGTCTTGCCGAGTAAACTTAGAATTAACCCCTTAGGTTTATTTTCTCACTTTTAATCCTTTGTATATATACCTTAAGCAAAAAATAAAGCAAATAGTGAACATCTGAACAAAAGGTTCCTGTAGAGTACTACAGAAGTTTAGGGTGCTAATACCTTCCCTAAATTTAACCAACCCCCGAACCCTAGGTCTTTCCCCGCATTGTGTTTACGATGCAAAATAGGTTTTCCCTCTTTTGACCTTTTCCTTCGGATAAATCAAAGAGCGGTTGTGAACTGAATTGTGATTCAAATTAATTAATATTTGATATCCTATTTCCACCGCAACAGTATCACTTTTTTTGCTTCTGACTCCTCTGGCTTTGTAACACGGCTGGGATGCAAGAAAATTGGAGAAACATATCTGTGTCTGTATTTTATTAGAACTTGATGACGTAGGATTGTGCTCTCAAGATTCATCAACAATTGGAATGAGACCGCAATATTGAATTTGATATTGGGTACCATATCTCTTGATGCATTAATGACTAGAGGAAGCAGGTTTGTGGAAAGTGATTTTTGTGCCCAGAACGGGATCTTGATCGTTTTGTGTGAAATCATCAAACACAGATATGATTTCAGTATCTTTAGGTAAGCAGTTTCAACAGCAGGAGGCAATAATTGAGAAAACACATAGACACTTGCAACTGAAGTAGGAATTGGCTTAATATGGCGTGAGCATGCTGATCAATATTATCAAGCCTATTTACTTGCTTCAATGAATTGCTAAGAGGCAAACTGGAAGATTGGTGACAGTAGCAATACTCTCTTTCTGAACCACACATTTTCTCGACCGCGCATGTAATGCATCAGCTTGACAACATGTCAACTGTATATCATTCTTACTATACGCATTTAAATAGCCATTGGGATCAGTATTGACTTTCCACTGGATTCTTTCACACAGGGTAGCTTGGTACAAATTCAACTTTCCATTCACTGTCTTGATATAAGCTTTCTTCTGGTTAAAAAAGTTCCAAAATACTGCAACAGTAGTGCGGTTTTCCCAGCTTGCACAGGCGCACTCTGAAATTTGACAATTGTATCGGGTGTACGAAGGATTCCTTGCGGAGACTGAGCAGCAAGCTCAACTACTTGTTTACATTTTGTTTGAGCAAATAGTTCATGGAAACATTCCACTACCAGCTTCTCAGCACCAGGAAGGTTTCCTCTCTTGGCAAGACTTACTGCTAGCTCCAAATTGTTTAATTAACCACTGATAAATTTCACAATAGTTTGCCCATTAACGGTAGCCAGTAACACCTAGCCTCGTCTGTTAATGACATAACATCCTCCAACTGATCAAAATCAGGACAAATAGTGCAATCCCACCTTCGTTCGAGTATAGGTACAGTAGAACAACCATCACAACAATATTGAACAGATGAAGTGATAGTGTCTTCTTTAACCATGACTTGGTTAATTCTAGCACTTGTGTCAGCTGAGCCAGAAACTGGAACTACATTCTCAATACCATGATCAATTCTTAGTAGGTGTGTGGAACTCATTTTCAACCAGTTAGCAGTCTGGTTTTTCAAATGCGGATGAAGAGCATGCTGGCGTCATGTTATATTATTTGCCTACTACTTCAGAAATGTTGACTCATGATTATGATGAAGAGCCTCTTGTCAAGGGCACTAAATTAGAACAGCAACAACCACAACCATAATCTCCTTTCCCATTGAAAACTAATTATACTTGTGAAACTGAATGAAACAACTGGCGTGTGTTTTATCTTTTGCATTGCACGAAGCAACAATTTTTTCATTTTGGAATAAAGCTTTAATATTGTTAGAGGCTCGGGAATCAATGTTCTTTTTCATTGTTGAAAATGATGGTGTTGAGCAAGAGAGTTATTCCATTTTGAAAACCAGCGGGTTCAAAATATTCTTCACCGTACCATGTGATTCGATGAGGCTCAGTTAGTCCGACATAGCTTGATTTAAGTAAAACATCTTCACATGCAAGCTATGAAGCGCCACCATTGATAGGAACCTATAATACATTAAGGTGACCTTCCCTTACCGCTGCTGTTGTAGCATAGCCACAGAACAATCTCATATTCATATCGGCTCCTAAATTCATTTAGTTTACGAAGGAGAATCAAGTTTCTAGAATGTGCAACCAAAAACGGAGGGGTAACTTCAGAGCTAGACACAACAACATTATGATAAAATGGCCAGGTAAATTTAATGACTAGTACAAGAGCTTTTAAATTCAAGTCCTGTGTCTGTGGCATAGCAAGGAGTAATGGAAAAATCACGGCGGTAATGTTTTTTTTCAAGTAATCAGAATGATCATGGAAATATGATATGGCTTTCTTTAAACAGGTGACAACAACATCTCCAGTTAGACTTGCATTATCGGTTGAACCAGACAGCAGCTTGCCAACACATCTTCTTAGAACAGTTTGCAGTGTCTCGATAAGCTTAGAAGCACCTATTACATTTTGCAAGCCATCAACATTTAAAGCTGCTTGAACAACTGTTAGATCTTTATCATCAAGCTGTCAAAAATTGGCCCCTTGGATTTCAACCTGATCTCTTATGTTCATCATGCCAAACTCATCAATGCAAAAAATACCATTGTCAGCAAGCATAAGCAAGTTTTACCCTTGTATCAATAGTCTAGTCAATAACCTTCTTATCATACAAAATTTTGAGAGCTAAATACACTCATAGAAGCTCCTAAACTCAATGATGAAACTGCCATCTCAAGCTCTACAAAAACTTGCTTGTACGACTCAAATGGGAAGTCTACAGAAAGATAATCCTTATAGCAGCTGAAGGTGTTATGGAAGAAATCCACTGTATGACGCAATTTTTCCAGATTCTGTGCCAAACACAGATGTGATATGAGGCCAAATTGGTGATCAGGAAGAACTTCAAATGGGGCAACAACCAACGATATCCACCTTGCAGCAACTGGAACATCTAATTTTTAGACATATGTTTTTTCGAGGAGGATTGTTCTTGGTTAAGACCTGATATGATAAGCTTCCAGTACTGACAGCCATGAGATTGTGTACTGCAGTGAGCTCTAAGTCGTAGCAGGATTATTGTAAATTGTCATCTATACAAGGGAACCAACACCTTGCTCTCCTCATCTGATTACCAGTATGCAGAACATTATCTATGACGTGGATTCCCGTCTCTGCCTTTATTTAGACATTTGTATTTGGGCTTTGAACTTTGACAAATGTCTTTTCTTGTTGAACTCTTGGCAACTTTGAATGAATGCCTTAAGTTTTCAAGTAACTTGTATTCCAAGTAAGCCATATGCATGTCTCCTCCAAACCTAAGTTGAATAAAATTCTTGAATAAAACAAATTCTTAAGAAATTGATGCCATGATACCTTCAATCATGCTTTAGAATCACTTGGAAATGGCACACTTAAACGAAAACTTTGGACTTGCATCCTAAAACAAACATCTTGATTGAACATCCACCAAACTTGACTTGTACAAACAAAACTCTAAATATTTGATTAAAACTTAATCACTTCCAATATGTTTGAGTTAATATCTGGGAAAATAAATCCACAGATGAACACAACCTGGACTGATGAACCTTGACCGTAATAGTCTGGACCAAACTTCTCATAGAACACTGCTTGACAAACCAATGGATTTCAACACAAGACAATTTGACCTTGAACAAACACATTTCCTGAGAAAATAGCCCACTACCACGGGTAACTTATAATTGAAGCAAACTCTTGATAGTTTGACCAAGATGATGTCAAACTTCCATCTGATTTAGACTTGAATGAATGTCCTTGCCATCAATCTCCTTGCAAAACCTTAAACACACAGAGAAGAAGAAGAAACAAGCAAAATTGCAAAATATTTTTGGTATTTTGGTTAGAGGTTAGTAAATATAAACAACAAAAAGCAAATAAGAAACACACAAGGGTGGGAGAACCAAAAAGTATGACCTTGTTTGCGTATGTAATGATGCAAATGAAATGTGGGATCTTAGGGGTAAAAATTAGGGTATTACAGTACCGAGGAGGTCAGAAGAGATGTCAGGATAGGGGCTGCGTTGCAGAGTGATATCAAGGAAAGATTGGTTGAAATGCTCCTAGAGTATAGTGATATCTTTGCTTGGTCATATGAAGATATGCCTGGTCTTAATACTGATATCGTGGTCCATCGCTTGCCGTTGCGTGAAGAGTGTCTGCCAGTTAAGCAGAAGCTCAGAAGGACCAGACCAGATATGGCTATGAAAATCAAAGAAGAAGTCCAGAAGCAGTTAGACGCAGGATTTCTTGCTCTAACAACTTACCCTCCGTGGGTCGCTAACATTGTACCGGTACCAAAGAAGGACGGTAAGGTACGAATGTGCATTGATTATAGATATTTGAATAAAGCAAGCCCGAAAGATGATTTCCCGCTCCCCCATATTAACGTATTGGTTGATAATACAGCGCAGTACTCCGTGTTTTCCTTCATGGACTATTTTTCCGGGTATAATCAGATTAAGATGGCGCCGGAAGATATGGAGAAAACAACGTTCATTACACCGTGGGGGACTTTCTGTTATAAGGTAATGCCTTTTGGGTTGAAAAGTGCAGGGGCAACCTATCAGCGGGCGATGGTCACTTTGTTTCATGATATGATTCATCATGAGATTGAGGTCTATGTTGATGACATGATAGCAAAGTCGCAAACGGAGGAGGAACATCTGGTAAACCTTTTGAAGCTATTTGAAAGGCTAAGGAAATTCAGACTGAGGTTAAATCCGAGCAAGTGCACTTTTGGTGTCAGGTCAGGAAAGTTGATGGGGTTCATTCTCAGTGAAAAAGGAATCGAGGTCGATCCTGCAAAGATAAAAGCAATTCAAGATATGCCAGCGCCGAAAACAAAGAAAGAGGTTCATGGTTTCTTGGGTAGATTAAACTATATTGCTAGGTTCATATCTCATCTCACAGCCACGTGTGAACCCGTGTTTAAATTTCTAAAGAAAGATCAGGCGGTTGTCTGGAACGAAAATTGCCAGAGGGCATTTAATAAAATAAAAGATATTTGCATGAGCCTCCGATACTGATACCTCCAGTAGCTGGAAGACCATTGATAATGTATCTAACGGTTCTTGAGAACAACATGGGTTGTGTTCTCGGTCAACACGACGAGACTGGAAGAAAATAGCATGCAATATACTACTTGAGTAAAAAGTTCACAGATTGTGAATCCAGGTACTCAATGTTGGAGAAAACGTGTTGCGCACTCGCTTGGGCTACCAAACGCCTGAGACAGTATATGCTGAATCATACAACCATGCTGATTTCGAAGATGGATCCGATTAAATACGTCTTTGAAAAATAAGCACTTTCGGGGAGAATTGCCAGGTGGCAGATGGTTTTGACAGAGTATGATATCCAATATGTTTCCCAGAAAGCTATCAAGGGGAGTATTCTGTTAGAGTATCTTGCTGAACAGCCGATTGATGACTATCAACCAATGAAGTTTGAATTTCCCGATGAAGACATCATGTTCTTAAAGATGAAGGACTGCGATGAGCCATTACCCGATGAAGGTCCGGAGAAGGGTTCTCAATGGCAGATGATATTTGACGGCGCTGTTAACTCATACGGTAGTGGAATTGAGGAAATTATCACGACGCCTCATGGTTCTCATATCCCCTTCACTGCCAGGTTAGCATTTCCTTGTACCAATAATGAAGTCGAGTAGGAAGCGTGCATTATGGGTTGGAAGAAGCCATTAATATGAGGATCAAGAATCTAGATGTATGCGGCGATTCAACGCTAGTTGTTAATCTGATCAAGGGAGAATGGGAGACCCGGAAGCCTAATCTGGTACCTTACATGAACTATGCAAGGAGGATGTTACCTTTCTTTGATCGGATAGAGTTCCACCATGTGCCGAGAGTAGAGAATCAGATGGCGGATGCCTTAGCCACTTTATCCTCAATGTATAAGGTGAATTTTTGGAATGATGCTCCAAGAATAGTCATCTCTCGCCTTGATAGGCCGACATTCGAATTCGCCATTGGAGAAGCTTCCGATGGCAAGCCGTGGTATTATGACATCCATAATTTCCTCAAAAACCAAGAATATCCTCCAGGGGCGTCGACCCGGGATAAGAAGACTCTGAGGAGGTTGGCTGGAAATTTTTATCTGAACCAGGATGGTGTACTCTACAGGAGGAATTTTGACTTGGTGCTTTTACGTGCATGGACGAAAAAGAAGCGAGTCTGCTTATGGAAAAGGTCCATGAAGGTGCCTTAGGTACACATGCCGGTGGGCATGCCATGTCTCGAAAGCTGTTACGAGCAGGGTATTAATGGTTGACTATGGAGTCAGATTGCTTTAAGCATGCAAAAAAGTGCCATAAATGCCAAATTTATGCTGATAAGATTCATGTGCCGTCGAGTCCGTTGAACGTCATGGCATCGTCTTGGTCCTTTTCCATGTAGGGCATTGACATGATAGGCAAGATTTGTAACACCCCAATCTAACCCAACGGATAATTAAGGAAAACAAAATCAGAGTGCAACAAATTTTGTGAACATGACGGTCGTAAGGGGGCGGCCACGACCGTGACGGTCATGACGATCGTGAGGAAATTGTGACGAACGTCACACTCACAAATTCTAGGCGTTATAATTTCAACTCAAACAGTCGGTCATACACTTACAATTCTTTTAGTAACATACATAACACAGATTAGGATGAACAAACATCAATAACTTGATTAACATTTTCGTAATGCGACAACCCTTCATTTGGCAGCAGAACCTAAATGGCTTCCAACAATTCATAACAATTCAACAGCTAAACGTCATTAAAATTCAGCAAGTAATGACTCAAAACAACTAGTTCTAACTACAACATCAGCGCTAACAGAAATAACTGATTTAAGGAAAATATTCAATAAAATCCATGTAACAAGGAAATCAATTAAATAACACAAATAATCGTTCATCCCTCCCCAAGAGTGCTACGTATCAGAGCGACCGACGACACCTTACACGACGCGACACCTTATTCCAGGTTACCTGCAAGTCACCACCAATGGGGTAACATACAACGTAAAGGGTGAGATATCAACAATATAACATAAGGCATGATAAAAATCATGTCAGAAATCATATCACAACATTATAATCCTTGCAAATTTATAAACATTATTTACAATAAACTGCAACCAAATCCATATCTCATATACACAACGATGATTAAGAAAATTCAGCAACAATCATGACGTACAATCAACACGACGATGCGACATCATGTGACTCAACTATGCACATGCATGTGGTACCATTTCAGAGTAAAACTCCACAACCAATTCAATTTCCATTAAAGGCCGCCAATACAGGCACAACCAATGCCAATACAGGCACAACCAAATGCCAATACAGGCCAACCAAAATGATATGCCATGAAATGCATCTATTATGGACTACAACACAACCATAACAACCATACAACAAGGCTTTTAGCCTACAACCATACTGTCCATAACAGAGCATCATAATTTCATACAACTCATGAAATCATCATTTTCCACCTGTTCATATACGAGAACAATGACAACATACTTTCGACAATTAAGAATTCAGCACATTATCGTAAGAACAACATTGCAACTTTTATCACTAAATTAATTATAGTTTATGACAAGGTTCGTTAACTATGGGGAAACTAATCTTGCCCCATTAAGGGCAACCATACAACATCGTACAAACTAACGTTATAAAACATTCATTCCTACACATACAAACCTCGTCCCTAACATTTATCGATTAATGGAAACTATATCTATGATTCGATTCCCTACCTGAATTCGATCATACCTACAGTTATAGAATTGAACCCCACCCTTACCTTGAATAGAGGTTAATTCCAAGCTTCCTGTTCTAGTTCTGCTCTCCGGCGACTTTTCTGCAACTATCCTCCAATTCTCTGATGGATAATTCTCTGCTCTCAATTTCCCTCAACCACATTCTTTTCTCTTTCGGTTTTGTTGTTCTCCCCAATAAAAACAGAATTGAGAGTAAGTGAAAAATACGAATAAATTAGTTCCACTTTTTCAGCCTTTCACGTGCACGTTCCAATTCTGCAGTTACTGGATTTTGTAAGTGTGACGAGCGTAATGCGTGTCGCGACCGTGATAGCCATGACGATCGTAATGGGCTCCTGACGATCGTGATGACCGTAACCAGCTTTTGACGAGCGTCACATCGGCAAAATTCCATTTTTCTGCTATTTTGCTTTTGTTTCACACTAACAGTCCAATCTCTCGACTAAACTTCACCCAATACACTCGACGATAATTACGACACAATGAGACATGACAAAATATCATAATTAAATTAATCAAAATAAAACGGGCGTTACAACTCTCCCCTACTTAAAAGAATTTCGTCCTAGAAATTACCTTAACCAAACAACTCTGGATAAGATTCCCGCATCTTGCTTTCAAGCTCCCACGTCAAGCTTTCGCCATCGGTTCCCACCCAGACTACTTTCACCAAAGCAATCTCTTTTCCTCTTAATGTCTTCACCTCTCGATCATCAATTCTCACCGGCATCGTCTCCACAGTAAGATTGTCACGCACCTGCACGTCATCCATAGGAATGAAATGCGACGAATCTGAAATATATTTGCGGAGCTGCGACACATGGAATACGTCATGCAGATTCGACAAATTAGGCGGCAACGCCACTCGATACACATCTTTTCCAACTCTATCTGAAATCTGATACGGACCAATGAAACGAGGGGTAAGCTTCTTAGATTTCAAAGCTCTACCAACACCAGTCACAGGCGTGACTCTCAAAAATACATGATCTCCAGCTTCAAATTCCAAATCTTTTATGCGCTTATCATGATAACTTTTCTGCCTACTCTGTGAAGCTTTCATCTTTTCTCGAATTAACTTCACCTTCTCGATCATCTTCCGAACAATTTCCGGTCCAAGTACCGCACTCTCCCTCGATTCATACCAACACAACGGAGTCCTACATCTCCGACCATACAAAGCTTCGAGCGGTGCCGTTCCGATGCTAGAGTGGTAACTGTTATGATAAGTAAACTCTATCAACGGAAGGTAGGTATCCCACGAACCACCTTCCTCAAGAACACATGCCCTCAACAAATCTTCTAAAGATTGAATAGTCCGTTCAGTCTAACCATCTGTTTGAGGGTGGTATGCTGAACTCAACCTCAACTTGGAACCTAATGCCTCTTGCAGACTCTTCCAAAATTCAGAAGTAAACCTCGGGTCTCTATCCGACACAATACACAATGGAATACCATGCAACTTAACAACCATTCTGACATAAATCTCTGCCAACTTCGATACCGGAAAAGTGACGTTAATAGGAATAGAGTGAGCTGATTTTGTGAACCTATCAACAATCACCCAAAGGGAATCACATCCTCTCAAAGTGTTCGGCAAACCCGTTACAAAGTCCATCGAAATGCTGTCCTATTTCCATTCTGGAATCTCTAACGGTTGCATCAACCCAGCAGGTTTCTGGTGCTCAACTTTCGACTTCTGACAAGTCAAACATGTGTAAACAAATCATGCCACATCACGCTTCATGCCAGGCCACCAAAATAGATTCTTCAAATCACTATACATTTTCGTCGCTCCTGGATGAATGCTTAACTTACTCATGTGACCCTCTTCTAGGATCGCTTTCTTCAAATCTACACTATCAAGAATACAAATACGACCACGGAACCTCAACACGCCTTGCGCATCCAACTGGTAATCACTATTTTTTGAATGATCCACTCCAGGCATTAAATCTACCAACTTCACATCTAATTTCTGAGCTTCTCTAATGCTGTCTAGAAAGTCATTATTAATCTTTAACATGCCCAACTTTACACTCTTCGGTGTCAATTCGCAAACTAAACTCAGATCTCTGAATTGCTCAATCAACTCTAACTCTCTAGCCATCATTACGAACATATGCAACGTCTTGCGGCTTAAGGCATCAGCTACCACATTAGCTTTTCCCGGATGGTAATTTAAACCAAAATCATAATCCTTTAACAGTTCTAACCACCTTCGCTGTCTCATCTTCAGTTCCTTTTGGTCAAACAGGTACTTCAAACTCTTATGGTCACTGAACACTTCGAATCTCGAACCATACAGATAATGTCTCCAAATCTTCAACACAAAAACAACAGCAGCACGTTCTAAATCGTGCGTAGGATAATTCTTCTCATGGATTCTCAATTGTCTTGACGCATAAGTAACTACTTTGTTACTCTGCATGTGTATACCTCCCAAACCAAACTTGGAAGCGTCACAGTATACCACAAACGGTTCCTTTGGATTAGGCAAGGTCAGCACCGGAGCCGACGTCAACCTCTTCTTTAACTCTACAAAACCCGCTTCGCATTGAGCATCCCACACAAACATTTTCCCTTTACTGGTCAACTTAGTTAACAGAAGGGCCAACTTAGAAAAACCTTCAATAAACCTTTTGTAATAGCCAACAAGTCCCAAAAAGCTTCTAATCTCAGTTGCCGACTTCGGAGTCTCCCATTGCAACACCGCATCTACCTTGGATGGGTCTACGACAATTCCATTACCTGATATAACATGACCCAGAAAGCTAACCTCTTTCAACCAGAAGTCACACTTCGACTGTTTCGCATACAACTTCCTTCCTTTCCAAACTTGCAGTACTAATCTCAAGTGCTCCACATGCTCCTCCTTCGACTTAGAATAAATTAATATATCATCAATGAATACTACTACAAACCGATCCAAATAGTCGTGAAAGATACGGTTCATGTATTTCATAAAAACTCCCAGCGCATTAGTAACACCAAAAGGCATTACCGTAGACTCATAGTGTCCATATCTGGTTCTGAATGCAGTTTTCTGGACATCCTCATCTTTTACCTTAATTTGGTGATACCCCAACCTCAGATCCATTTTACTAAACATCTGCGCACTAACCAACTGATCCATCAAGTCATCAATTCTTGGGAGCGGATATTTATTCTTAATTGTCACCTTGTTCAGTTGTCGATAATCAATACGCAACCTTATACTGCCATCCTTCTTCTTTACTAATAATACCGGAGCTCCCCACGGCGACACACTCGGTCTAACGAACTTCTTCTCAAGTAAGTCTTCCAACTGTTTCTTCAACTCAACCAATTCAGATGCAGGCATCATGTACGGTGCCATAGACACAGGTTTGGTACCAGGTACAAGGTCAATAGAAAATTCAACTTCTCGTTCCGGAGGAACTTCAGGAATTTCATCTGGAAATACTTCAGGAAAATCACGAATAACTTCTAACTCATCAATCATCGCTCGATTCTCAACGGATAATGATGCTACTAACATAAACACTTGAGCATCTTCTAGCAATATCTGCCTCATCTGCTTTTTAGTTACTTAACGGGCTCCCTCCTCCTCAGGAGTAGAAAACCTCACCGACTTATCAAAGCAATTAATATGAATGCAGTTATACTCTAACTAGTTCATACCTAAAATTACGTCCATCCCACTTAGCGACAAAAAGACTAAGTCAACCAGGAAATCTCTATCAAACATTGACATAGGACATTTCAAACATACCAAAGATGTAGTCACTGATCATTTAGCTGGAGTCTCAACTAACATCTCCCCACTCATGTGAGATAACACAAGACCCAAACGTTCAACATAATCAGCAGCAATAAAACAATGAGAAGCACCAGTGTCAATAATAGCAAGTAAAGGGGTACTATTAATGAAATAAGTACCTTCAATGAGTCTGTCATCGCTGGATGTCTGAGTCCCAGATATAGCGAACACCTTTCCACCAGTCTTTCTTTCTTAGGCTTCTAACACTTGTCACGCAGGTGTCCCTCTTCACCACAGTTTAAACAAACCATCCCCTTGCGTTTGCACTCAGCAATAGCGTGTCCCAGCTCACCGCAACGGTAACATCTCACTGGTCCAGAGTTACACACATTACTCTTATGACCAGGTTTCCCGCACTTATAGCAAACAATACCAGCATGAGCATCTCCCATACTAGTTTTCTTGTCATCAGTTGCTCTCTATTTTCCTTTGCCAACTGGAGGGTCATAAGGCTTACCACGAGTCTGATGTGACTTGCCTCTCCTCTCACTCAACAGCTTATAATGAGCATTACTATCCTCTTCATAAATTCTACAGCTTTCAACCAATGAATCAAAGACACGGATCTTCTGGTACCCAACTGCTTTCTTGATCTCAGACTTCAATCCGTTCTCAAACTTGATATATTTAGAGAACTCAGCAGTCTCTGCACTGTAGTGCGGATAAAACTTAGCCAACTCCTTGAACTTCGCAGCATCCTCAGTAATGGATTTGTCTCCTTGCTTCAGCTTAAGGAACTCAATCTCCTTCTTACCACTGACATCTTCTGGATAATAATTCTTCAAAAATTCCCTACGAAACACAACCCAAGTGATTCCCTCACCTGCAGCTTCGAATGCCGGAAGAGCCTCTAGCCACCAGTCATCAGCTTTGACTGCTAGCATATGAGTCCCATGACGAACCTTCTGTGCTGGAGTACAATCCATCACACGAAAGATTCGCTCCATTTCCTTCAACCAGTCCAGTGCATCATCAGGATCGTGCCTACCCTTGAATGTAGGTGGATTCTCCCTCTAAAATGTTGCTAAACTACGAGACCTAGCATCTCCAGCAGGAATCAGCTGATTTTCCATGGCATTAGCTAAAGCTTGCAGAGCAGCAGCAATTGCAACATCATTCCTTCCAGCCATTTCACCTAAACTGCAACAACCAACAGTCAGACCTCACAAACAATGATAATCTATTGCTAGACACGACGACTGACTCGATAACTTGGTCGAATGGAACGACCTGCTCTGATACCACTATGTAACACCCCAATCTAATCCAACGGATAATTAAGGAAAACAGAATCAGAGTGCAACAAATTTTGTGAACATGAGGTGGTACCGTCGGCCACGACCATGACGGTCATGACGATCGTGAGGAAATTATGACGAACGTCACACTCACAAATTCTGGGCATTACAATTTCAACTCAAACAGCCGGTCATACACTTACAATTCTTTTAGTAACATACATAAGACAGATTAGGATGAACAAACATCAATAACTTGATTAACATTTTGATAATGCGACAACCTGTCATTTGGCAGCGGAACCTAAATAGCTTCCAACAATACATAACAATTCAACAGCTAAACGTCATTAAAATTCAGCAAGTAATGACTCGAAACAACTAGTTCCAACTACAACATCAGCGCTAACAGAAATAACTGATTTAACGAAAGTATTCAATAATATCCATGCAACAAGGAAATTAGTTAAACAACACAAATAATCGTTCATCCCTCCCCAAGAGTGCTACGTATCAGAGCGGCTGACGACACCTTACACGACGCGACACCTTATTCCAGGTTACCTGCAAGTCACCACCAACGGGGTAACATACAACGTAAAGGGTGAGATATCAACAATATAACATAAGGCATGATAAAAATCATGTCAGAAATCATACCACAACATTATAATCCTCGTAAATTTATAAACATTATTTACAATAAACTACAAGCAAATCCATATCTCATATATGCAACGATGATTAAGAAAATTCAGCAACAATCATGACTTACAGTCAACACAACGATGCGACATCATGCGATTCAACTATGCACATGCATGTGGTACCATTTCGGAGTAAAACTCCACAACCAATTCATTTGCCATTAAAGGCCGCCAATACAGGCACAACCAACGCCAATACAGGCACAACCAAACGCCAATAAAGGCCAACCAAAATGATATGCCATGAAATCCATCTATTATGGACTACAACACAACCATAACAACCATACAACAAGGCTTTTAGCCTACAACCATACTGTCCATAACAGAGCATCATAATTTCATACAACTCATGAAATCATCATTTTCTACCTATTCATATATGAGAATAATGACAACATACTTTCGACAATTAAGAATTCCGCACATTATCGTAAAAACAACATTGCAAATTTTACTCACTAAATTAATTATAGTTTCTGACAAGGTTCGTTAACTACGAGGCAACTAATCTTGCCCCATTAAGGGAAACCATACAACATCGTACAAACTAACGATATAACACATTCCTTCCTACACAGACAAACCTCATTCCTAAAATTTATCGATTAACGGAAACTATATCTATAATTCAATTCCCTACCTGAATTCGATCATACCTACGGTTATAGAATTGAACCCCACCCTTACCTTGAATAGAGGTTAATTCCAAGCTTGCGGTTCTGGTTCTGCTCTCCGGCGACTTTTCTGCAACTATCCTCCAATTCTCTGATGGATAATTCTCTGCTCTCAATTTCCCTCAACCACGTTCTTTTCTCTTTTAGTTTTGTTGTTCTCCCTAATCAAAACAGAATTGAGAGTAAGTGAAAAATACGAATAAGTTGGTTCCACTTTTTCAGCCTTTCACGTGCACGTTCCAATTCTGCAGTTACTGGATTTTGTAAGTGTGACGAGCGTAATTTTTGTCGCGACTGTGACAGCCATGACGGTCGTAATGGGCTCCTGACGATCGTAACGATTGTGACGACCGTAACCAGCTTGTGACGAACGTCACATCGGCAAAATTCCATTTTTATGCTCTTTTGCTTCTGTTTCACACTAACAGTCCAATATCCCTACTAAACTTCACCCAATACACTCGACTATAATATGACACAACGAGACACGACAAAATATCATAATTAAATTAATCGAAATAAAACGAGCGTTACAAGATTGGGCCCACCGCATCTAATGGACATTGTTTCATCCTGGTGGCCATTGATTACTTCACCAAGTGGGTAGAAGTAGCTTCCTACGCTAATGTCACTAAGTAAGTGGTAGCCCGGTTATCAAGAAGGACATCATCTGTCGTTACGGAGTGCTTGAAAGAATCATTACTGATAATGGTTCGAATCTAAACAACAAGATGATGAAGGAATTGTGCCAGAATTTCAAAATTGAGCATCACAACTCATCTCCCTATTGTCCGAAGATGAATGGGGTTGTTGAAGCGACCAACAAGAATATCAAGAAGATAGTGCAGAAGATGGTTGTAACCTATAAGTATTGACATGAGATGTTGCCCTTTGCTTTACATGGATATCGTACTTCGGTACGTTCTTCAACTGGGGCAACTCCTTTCTCGCTGGTGTATGGTATGGAAACTGTCCTGCCATTAGAAGTCAAGATCCCTTCTTTGAGAGTCCTGGTCGATGTCAAGCTTGATGAGGCAGAATGGATAAGAAACATATTGAATTAGCTCAGCCTGATGGACGAGAAAAGGCTGGCATCTATGGCATATGGTCAGTTATATCAGAACCAGATGAAGAAAGCTTTTGACAAGAAGGTACGGCCTCAAAGCTTTTAGACAGGCGAGTTAGTATTGAAGAGGATTCTCCCACCACAAACAGATCAAATGGGTAAATGGACTCCCAATTACGAGGGTCCATATGTCGTGTGAAAGGTTTTCTCTGGAGGAGCCTTGCTGTTATCAACCATGGACGTTGAAGATTTCACATCCCTTATGAATGCAGACGCAATTAAAAAATACTTTGCTTAAAGAGACCTGCTGGAATGAAAAACGAATATCCAGGCAAAAATGGGACATCCCGGCGAACCATAAAAAGAATGGGTCGGGGCAAAAATTAGGGATATAAAAGAAAAGATGTAAACTTGCAAAGTTGAAAACCTGAAAAGGCGACTTTGGCAAAAATGGGTATCCCGGTGAATTGAAAACCCGCAAGGGCGATTCAGGCAAAAGTTAGGGATTTGAAAAGCAAATGACTGGGATCTGCGTATTGATCTTCTGAGTATAGTGGATTGAGGGAGGACCTGAGGGCCGTTTATCCGAATCAATCTCTTCAGAAGACGAAGCCTCGGGGAATCATCGAAGTCAGGCGAGTCCTAGATGGATAAGCTCATGGTGTTTGTCTGTGCCACATTACCGACATTCTATACATTTCTGTGCATTTCTGTAAATTTTTTGCGCAGCTTCCTCTTTTCAGGGGTTGCATCTTGTTGCACCCTAAAATTTAACCAACCTTTTTCTTAATCTTTGGGTTATGTTTCATTGCATTTTAGCATTTTTTGCATTTGCATAGCATAGTTCTTACAGGGGATCAAGTTATTGTTTGTGTATCATCCAAGAGGAGAGCCTTATTGACTACAAGCTCAAGCAGAGGCATTGGTAGAGGTTATTGTGTGGTTGTCATCATCATGAAGATATCTGAGCTCCTAGAAAAGAGGGGTGTGCCACATCATTATCAAAGAACCATCAGGAGGTTGTCAAGGGGTCCATGGAGATTTATTATTGGTGTGATCATGAGGTAGAGGCTTGTTGAGTATCTCAGAGGTCATTGTGAAGTGGGAATGGTCACTCAGTACATCTACATAATGCCTAGGCAAAAAGGAGGAAATTAGGGTTTCACTTTTAATCAGGATAAACTTTTTTTTTGAAGTAAAATTTGTTCCCATGGTATTCCATATGTCCTAAGGTGTTTGGGGATGGGATATTGACCATCAATTTTAATCAGAAGAGCTTCAATTGATCAATTGATTAAAAATCGGGAGATTTGGAGAAAAGGTCAACTGTGCAGTGAAAAAGTCAACTCCTGACTTTTTGAGATCAAGATCATGATCCTTAATTTCAATGTGACCAATGGATGGAATTTGATCAAGAAAGGTCAAGGGAATCGTGAAAAATCAAGAATTATTGAAAGTTGCCATTTTGGTGCATTAGCGTTTTAGAAGCCTTCTATTTTTGGAAAGTTTCATGATTGAAACAACCATCTTCAAGGCCATTCTTCTTCATGATAAAGGTTTCAAATGGGCTTGGCTCAAACATCAAAGTTGTTCCTTGTATTTCAAGCTTTCTTTTGAGTACCAATTCATCATCATATGATATTTGGAGCTCAAGTTATGATCAATCAAAGTTGGGGATTTCAATAATTTCAAAACTGTCAAGTTTGGACAGATTTTTTCACCACATTACAAACCAAATTCCATCAAGCTCTTGATGCAAAATTAAACTTTGTCCCAAATGAAAGTTATAGAGCATGTTACAAGCTTTCCAAAGAGTCCAAGAAGTCCTCAATATGATTTGTGAAGCTCAAGTTATGGATGTGCAAAGTTGAGGAAAAATAAGCCAAAATCCATAAATTAGAAATTTTTCTGTTATTTATGGACAACTTAAATGACCTGATTTTCAACACCATTTTTCATGGTCTTCCAATTTTCAAATCAAGATGACTCCAACATGAAATTTGTTCTACTCCATGTCCTCATTCGTTTCAGCACAAGACCTAAGCAATTGGAGTTGTGTGCACATAGTTATCATTGCCCAAAGTTGATGTATTGGACTTTTTATTCAAAGTGTGAAATGTGTGGTTTGCTGATTTATTTTGTTTATCATCCCCATTCCTCTTCCATGTGCATGAGGTTGAATTTGGTACACAAGAAACATTGCCATTTCAAGCCAAACCAAGGCATGTACTACCTTGAGGTCTTTTTTGAATCTTTGCCCAAACAAGAAAGGGACAAGCTGCTTTTTTCTGTTGCAAGGAGCCATTCCATGCTGCTCCTACTACTGAGCTAAAACATCTCTATATGCAAGCTGACTAGTACTGCCTTTCCCATCCACCATTTGATTCAAGAACCATGAACATATCAGATCTACACCATTCATCTTTTACCACTGTTAAATTCACTTTTTTATGCTTTCTCACTTGGTATTTAAGCTAACTAGCAGTTGGGAAAAACCCTAGCCTCCATTAATGCAAGAGAAACCAGAGTTTGTGAACCATTTTCCAAATCTTCCAAAATCTAAAAAACTGCCAGTTGAAAACTGCATACCAGCAACCCCTTCAACCATCCAATCACCTCAAAAAAATCATCCACACAACCCACAAATGACCTTTGGAAGGTGTTCAAACCTTTAAACCAGTCTAAAACGTCATATATAAAAAAGACACTTGTTGTTGAAAAAAAGAAGAAAGCTCAAGGGAGGTTATCTTGCTGCTAACTTGCTGTGAGGAGTCTACAAGAGGTAGGTATCTCTAAACTCTCTCTTTCATATGCATAAGTATCATTAAAACATGTTTGAGTTTGTTTGTGTTCTTGGAGTTGGTTAACTTTCTTTTGAAATGTTGATGTGTATTCTGATGACAAGCCTGTGGCTTTGAATGTACAATCTTGTTGTGTTATTTTCACAAGCTGTTATTATGAGAGACACACATTGAGTTTGTTTGGTTGATGCTTGATATTGTCATGTCAAGTTTGCCTCTGTTTTTGTTTGGACCAGGTTTTGTGTTTTGATTGTTTATGTTTGCTGTCATAAGATTGTAGTGTCATTTAAATCATTGGGATTTTCATGATATTTTACAAGAGTTTCTGCCAGTATGTGGTTTATGCACTAGGATTTATAATCCTTGTAGGGTGAAATAGTGATTGTCATTTTAAGGCAATGTGTTGGGGCGGCTGTTTGATTGTTGACATGATCATATCTAAAGATTTTTACTGCTTCTGTTTGATTATTAAGTATGAATTTTAATTGAAATGCAAATGTATGTTTTGCCTTTGTGAAGGAATTGTGGAAGTGAGTTATCATGAATGTTTGTATCCTT
This sequence comes from Lathyrus sativus, assembly GCA_963859935.3. NCBI lineage: Eukaryota > Viridiplantae > Streptophyta > Magnoliopsida > Fabales > Fabaceae > Lathyrus > Lathyrus sativus. Next base: position 114,913,430 of record OZ012738.1, on the reverse strand, counting down.
GGCATGTTGTTTTGGTTTGAGCAATTAGTGTAAGGCCTGTTGTGAGCATGTCCATGTTTTGTGTTTGTCAACTATTTTAATCATGATTATGTCTTTTATGTGTCTTTAACATGTGTTTCTTCATGTCTTGTGAATCATGAGGGAAGTTCTGCCTTGAGTTGTTTTGTGTGTCATTACAGATCACAAATGATTTGTTACTTGTGTTGGCAATATCATATTGCTGAAATTCACCATGTCATGTAGTTGAAATAGGATACATCAGCCTGCTGTCATGAATTTGCGATTGCCATGTTAAGATAATGTCTATTGCTGTTAAGATTTGGTCCTCATGCTAAAAAATTGGTTGTGCCTGCTGTCATGAATAACAACTTTCTTTTGAAGCAATGCTAAAAAATTTGGTCCATTGTTTGTTTGCTAAGTTGTAACTATCACATGAAGTAGGTGATAAACTAGTTTGCTGGATGAATTGAGCTTTTGCCATGTTTGAATTTATAACTGTGTTGTTAGAGCTGTCTTGAGGTTGAGTTTGTTAACTCATGATGACCTATATTGGATTATTGACTCTTTGCTTAAAACATACATTTGTTTGATTTGGCATGTCAAATTGTGTTGTTGCATCTATTTCAAAGTTGGTTTGCAATTTCATGTGTGTGTGTGTGAGATTTGACTCTTGGCTGCTGTCATAGAGTTATGTGTGCATAGGATTGTTCCTAAAGTTTGATGAGGGCTGGATCTGTCAAGTCCTCTTGAATTTTCTTGGAGTTGGTTTCTTTTGTGTGTTCATGTTCCAACTAGGCTTGGCTATCTTATGACCAAAAACCTGTTGCTGCTTCTGTTCAAATATTGTGTTGAAATTTAGTTTGTTTGCTTGTTGAAATGAACTCTTATTCGATGTTGACATTATGTTGGCCAAACTGCTGTTGTCAATATTAGTTTGAGTCTTATGTGTTTGTTTGCCTATGTTGAAATGATTCACCTGGATGATCAACCTTGTCTTGGCATATTAGTTGTTTTGTTTTGTTTTCATCACTTTAGTCTATGTGAATTTTGGAGTTGTTTTGAGCTTGTGTTAGAATATTTGAACATTGTTATGTTCTGGAACTTATATTAATGTTGGTGAGGCTGTCTGATTTGAACTTGCTTGATTTATACCACTTGTGCTGTTAGGAACTGATTTTTGCATTTGTGCTAGGCATGATGTCCCTATGTTGAGTCTTGCCGTGCTTTTCATTGTCAATTTAACTGATGCATCATTGCTTGCATAAACAAACTCATTTGTTGTCTAGATCCGTTGATTGCTTGATATGTTTGTGGCATTCTTCTGCTGTCAGTTTCTGTTTTAGGGGTTAACCTTTAATGCCATTAAGTTATCTTTTGAAATTTTGTGGTTTATGTGTGTTAAGCTCATGAGGTATAGATGTTTGGAACTCATTTATATGCTTGCTGTTTTGGTTGAATCATGATTGTTTGCTTAATAGGTTCTGTCACAGTTTGTTTTAAAATTTGTCATTTCAACTTATGCAACAATTTCAACTCATAGGTCACATTCTGTTCTAGCTTGAATTTAAGCCCCTTTGGTTTTGGAACTTCTTGTATACCATATTTGGAGTGTGTGCATGCTTTCAAACTGATACAATGATTGATTTGAGTCCTAGCATTGAATTGCATTTCAAACTCATACTTTCATTTCTATTCTAATTTTTTTATGTGTGCATCATTTGAAATTTTGAGTGGCACCACTGTAATCCTCACGAGATTTCAAGCAAGTTTGGTTTTTGTTTCATGAGATTTGGATAAGAATTGATAAAGTTGTGACCAAACAGTTTTTGGAGTTTCACTTGATTTTGCATCATGAGTTTGCTCTGCAACACGTGTGCGTTTGGTACATATTGAAATGGATTGGCTTGATACAACAGATGTATCGTCACCCCAGTGGTTAGAACCTCACACTTAAGACCTTGCCTTGCCATGAAAACCCCTGTTCGAGCCTTGCTGGGGGTGTTTTTACTTCTTTTTTTTATTTTTATTTTCCATGTTTTTAATATTTCTTTCTCCTTTTCCATCATTTGTCACCTGTGTGAAGTGGTAGACTTGGTGTTGTTGTTAGCCTAGAATCCCAAGGTCAAGGGTTCACTTCTTAGTGTAGACATTTCTTTAATTTTTAGCACTTGTTTTCTTATTTATTTTTATTTCATATTTTTCTTTTCTTTTTTTTATTTTTTTTATTTAAAATTAGTTTTAAGTATTATAAAATCCAAAAAAATCTTGTTTTATTATTTTAATGTGTTTTTTATTTTATTTTCCGTCCTTTTATTTTATCTTGTTTTATTTTCCATCCTTTTATTTTATTTGCCATTTTATTTTGTCATTTTTATTTTGAATCAATTTCTTTTCTTTCTCATTTCACTTGTGAGTGGATTATTTAGTGTTTACTTGGCCTTGTGTCGTGATCCCCATAGGATTCCTAGTCCCTCCGTTTAGGATGGGAGTAGGAGAGACATTAGGTGTTCAATCCTATGCATGGCAACATTAGGATAGTTCTTTCCCTTCACCCCAACTTTAGGAGCATTGTGCATGATAACTTTAGGGTCCAGTTTCCCCTTAGTTTGAGTCTTTCTCTTCTCATCTCCTAAACAATCCAAAACACTTAATAAAGACCAATTCATGTTGTACGCTACGAGCCTTAAGTACTTGAGGAATAATGGTTGGGGGGCCTCCTCTCAACTGTCTAGAGTGTTTAGCGTATGCCCTTTGGGCGATATGCGACGCGTTCGCTCTCAAGTCATAGTCTTTAGTGTGACATGAGTTTCAAACCATAACTCAATCCACTTCTTGTCTTAAAAACACAAAAACAAAAACATCAAATCCTTTTATCCTTCGGGATCTTAATTAGAAAACCATTTTCAGAAAGATTTTTGTTAAGCTTTGTTTCTACCGCAAACAGGCATCGTCCCTAACTGCTGGAATCACTGTTTAACCCTACCCGGTTTAAAAAACTTGAACCGACCTGTGGTCGTGTCAGCCCGAACTACGTTTGCTCTGATTTCTCGTACCAGACGAGGATATGTAGGCATAAGACGGCGATGTCATGGCGAGCAACCTTCTCCACTTTCACCCGTAGTTTTCCGAACTACATTGACTATGACTTTCCCATTGCACGAGGGAATACGTAGGCATAGAGCGGCGATGCTCTATCGAGTCTCCTTTTCTTTTCTGTGTCCCCGTGAACCTGTAGCTTAGATAGTTTTACACCCATAGACTAGACAACTAGCATGGATCCCATCGAGTACGACGGACGTGAGGGGTGCTCATAACTTCCCCTTGCGTAACCGACTCCCGAACCCTAAGATTTGGTTGCGATGACCTATCTTATTCCCTTTTCATTAGATTTTCTCTGATCGTTTCCTTTCCCTCTCTTTGGGATAAATAACGAACGGTGGCGACTCTTCTGTCCTTGTCGGCTCCTCTTCGCAATGATGCGACAGCTGGCGACTCTACTGGGGACTCTTTCCCATCCCCTATGCGAGTCAATCCTAGCGCTTATGTGTTTTGTCTTTGGGTGTGTATGTATGTGAATATGTGTTGCATTTGTACAATTTTGCATTTGAATTTTTATTTCTAGCACTTTATATCATGTATCATGTTGTTGTGCTGTGGGTGGGATGTTCCATTGAGAGATAAGCCAAAACCCAGGCTTGAGGATACACATAGCATTAGAGTGGAGAATAGTGGGGACCTGTACGTTAGGTGTGCACTAGTCTCCATGAAATTCGCGTTCAGACGAGGTTTTCATTTGAAGACATCCTATCATGTACATTGGTCAAGAAAGAGTGTTAGATCTGAAAGCTATCGACTCTGGAGATCAATCACTTGGGAGTCAGCTAAGTGAGGCCGCTTCATGAGACAATGATGCCAAACCAGAAATGGTGAACGTATCATTGTTTCTCGAAAGTATGTGACGCTGACGACCGCATAGGATGTCGAACCTTGTCAGATTAGGTCCATACCTATGAGAGGGATTGGGTTTGCAGGGAACTTTGACCTTCAGCCTACCTGTTTGTCTCGTCAGTATGAACAGTTACAGTGGGATCCTTATGCTAGTATTGTATTGCCATCAAAGGGAAGCGCTGGTTCATCTCCGTCAAAAACACAACAACTTGATCCTCTGTTGCATTTGCCTACTCATTTGCATTTTGACATTAACACGTATCTGTGTTTCAGGTGTGTACTCTCTCATTGATTCTAGTCATCTCAATCCACTGTTTCCATGGAGCTTGGTCTCAAGAAAGTAGTCATTTACAAGTTCCCGATACCAGATGTGAAGTCTTTGGTTGGTCTCATTTCTGGAGTGGAGCATGGAGTTATGGAGTACTTCAAGCAGAAGTATGGGAAGATCTTAGGTTTTGTCCGTAGAGTTTCAAAGTATGAGTTGGAGGGTCTCCACACACTGCTACAATTTTATGACCCTCAGTTACGTTGTTTCACTTTCCCTGGGTACGTCCTGTTACCTACCTCAGAAGAGTTTGCTCAGTTATTAGGAGTTCCAGTGTTGGTGTGGATGCGTTTTGTGCATTCTGAAGAAGAGCCCAATTTGGCTAAACTAGCTGATTCTCTACACATCATTGTTTTCGAAATAGATGGAAAGCTGGTAAGGAGAAGTGGAGTGCCCGGGTTTCCATTACCATTATTAGTGAGTAAGGCTCAGTATTTTGCCAAGGAAGGGTGTTGGTCTATTTCTAATGCATTCTTGTCACTCTGTATCTATGGGATAGTCTTGTTCCCTAACCTGCCTGATTTTGTAGATTGGGATGCTTGCTGTATTTTCGCCTCAAAAAATCCAGTGCCGACTCTCTTGGGCGATGTCTATCATTCCACCCACTACAAGAACGAGAACCGGAGAAGGAAAACTGTTTCTTGTTGTACCTCATTGTTTTACAAGTGGTTTGCCTCACATCTGCCAAAGTCCGGACCTTTTATTAACCTTGCCAGTACTGTTGGTTGGCCAGAAAGACTTATGGGATTGAGAGCAGAGAATGTTGTCTGGTTTGATAGAGACCTCTTGGGTAAGGATATTGTCTATAGTTGCAGAGATTTTTCCAATGTTCCCCTGATTAGGAGGAAAAAAGGTATAAATTACAACCCAGCTCTCGCCGTCAGGCAGTTTGGCTATGCTTTAAGAGAGACCCCTAAGGAGGAAGAAGTGCGAGAATCTCTCTACTTCACAGGCTTTGCTGATGCCACTACTTTAACTATATTGCAGCAGGCTTGGAACAACATTCACCGTAGAGGAAAGTTGTATTTGGGCAAGAGCAACTCTAAATCCTATGAACCTTACATAGGATAGATTCACGAGAGAGTCAGGAGACTATTGCTACCCTTCCTAATAAGAGAACCTTTTTATCCCACAGTAATTGTAGAGCCTAAGACAGTCGAGATGCAAAAATACAATCGACAATGGGCCGAGAAGGAAGAACTGCGTAGGGCCAATGAAGAGTTAGAGAAGGAAATTGTCCAGCTTAGGATCGAAAGGAGTCAAGCCATCCAATTATCTAGGAAGCAAACGGAGTTGGTAAACAAGATGGGTACAAAATTGACGAAGGAGATCAGCAACCGAGAACAAATAGGTAAAGCTTTGAAAAGCGTCAGTGATGTCCTCTCAAGCAAAAAGAAGGAGTTGGAAAGAGCTCATCTGAGCATATCCAAGTTTGAAGCTCAATGGAATTCTCTTTTAACCAACAACAAAGAAAGAGAAGACAAACTCCGTCAACAAGTTAATAGTTTGAGAGCTCTACTTTGAGACAAAATTGCAAAAGCTCTAGGTGAACACATGAGTCTACTAGAAAGCAACTGCAAACTCCATGAAGCTCTTGCAACGTTGGAGGAATACAAATTGAGGATCGACTTGAAGAAGCCCAGATTAGAGGATGCTTTTGGATATGATGCTTGGGAAGACCTTGTTCAGAATCTGCAAGATACTATCAAGAAGAGGGACTCACTCATTCAAGGATTGATTGACAGGCCCGATCATCCGAACACAAAGGAGTTGCTAGAAGAGTTCCGGACTCGACACCGCTTCTGACATTTTTTCTCTTATTTGTTGCTATTTGTATTCTGACCATCACCAAGGTTGTTGGGTGAGGTCATGATGACTTTCTTTTTGTATTCCTTTGATGATGTATGATGATACTCTATGAATCATTTTATTTATGAGAAGTTTTCCTTGGATATCTCTATGGTTTTTCATTCTCTCACCATGCTCGTGGAACTAGAATCAAGGGGAGAGTGTCCCTGAAATGTATTTGCATGTCTGCATTCTGCATTTGCATCATTCTTCATTTGCATTGCAGGTGTTTCTGTTAACCTTACCTCTTCATGTGGTTCTCCAGAGTTTGTTTCAGGATTGAAGGACAACCAATTCACCGTTATTCTACACGAGGAAACAAACAAATAATTATAGATCAAGTCTAGCTCGAGCTTCAGGAATTTCGCGAAAGGATGGCGCAATTCATGGACATGATGCAGGGCGTAGCCAACGGCCAAGAACAGTTATGGACGCTGGTCCAACCTTTGGTATCAAGGGTTGATGGAAATGGGGTTTTACATGGTGGAACCGCTGCTGTACCTCATCCAGTGGAAAAAAGTACGCCACAGGAAGATGCTATCCCAACAATGGTTATCCCTCCGGGCGGAGGAAACCAGACTGGAATTCCTATCCCAGTTCCAATAGGCGCTGTGCAGGGTAACAATGGTCCCCAATGGGAACACGACGAACAAGACGATGTCTTCTCCATGGGAGACCTTGGAGCAGGATTACAATCTGACTCTGATAGAAGGTTCAAGGTAATCGAAGAAAAAATGAGGAGCCTTGAAAGCCAGAATGCTATTGGTCTTGACATGTCCAACCTGGGATTGATTCCAGGTCTTAGAATTCCTCCGAAGTTTAAGGTGCTGGACTTTGAAAAGTATAAAGGGATGACTTATCCCAGGGTACACCTTCGGTCCTACTATAGGAAGATGTCAGCATACTCAGATGACGAGAAGTTGCTTATGCACTTCTTTCAGGACAACTTGTCTAGTCCTTCATTAGAGTGGTACATGGGGTTGGAGCCAGCTCAAGTAAAAAGTTAGAGGGATCTAGCAGAGGCCATCGTAAGGCACTACCAATACAACAACGACTTGGCACCGAATAGAGTGAAGTTGCAAAGTCTATGACAAAGGAACAACGAGTGTTTCAAGGAGTATGCCCAGAGGTGGCGTGAACTAGCGGCTAGAGTTCAGCCTCCAATGGTGGAGCGGGAATTGATCGATATGTTCATGGCTACGTTGCCAGGAATATATTACGAGAAGTTAATCGGAAATATGTCAGGGAGTTTTTCAGATCTGATTATAACTAGGGAAAGAGTAGAGAACGGGATAAAACTAGGAAAGATACAAAGTGGGGAAGGGACCTCATCTAGAGGTGGGAAGAAAGTTTTCGGTAATAGGAAAAGGGAAAATGAGGCAAATGCAGTGTCAGGTTTTAAGAATCGGAATTGGAATCGGAATCAGAATCAACATCAACAACAATCGTATTATCAGCAACCACCACAAGTGGCTAGTATTGCCATCCCGGCAGTGCAGCCCCAACAACAACAACAACAACCACGCCAGCAACAACAGCAACAGAACTACATACAAAGGCGGTTTCAAGACCGTGGGAAAATGATGAATAGGCACTTTGACGTGCCTCTAATTCCTTATTCTCAGCTGTTGCAACATTTACTTCAATTACAACTCATCCAGAAGAGAACATTGGCACCATTGACCGGTGCACCTCCTCCGAGATATGACGCCAATGCTCGATGTGATTTTCATTCAGGGGCACCCAACCATAATATTGATAACTGCAAAGCCTTTAAGCACAAGGTTCAAGATCTTATTGATAGTAAGGTCATTAACTTCACTCATGATGTACCCAACGTCATCCAAAATCCCATGCCGAACCATGGAGCTGCTGGAGTGAATGATGTTAGCGAAGATAATCTGAACTTGGTATCCAGTGTTGAAGATTTGAAAACTCCACTGAGTTTTGTAAAAAGCAAGTTATTAGCTGGTGGGGTGTTCCCAGGCTGTGGGAGCGACTGTGAAGGTTGTTTGGTTAATCCAGAAGGATGTTCACGTTTGAGGAGTTGTATTCAGAATATGATGGATGAGGGGTTTTTACAATTTGACAGAATCAGTAAGGAGGATGACGAGAAGAAGATTAATGAAAAAAAGGATGAAGTGTCCACGATCTCTATCCCGTATAAGACTATCAACATTTCTGCACCACCGAGGCCGCCGACAATTGTGATTACAAAGGCAGGACCAATGCCTTACGAGAGCACTAAAGAGATCCCTTGGAATTATGGGGCAGAGGTGTTCTGTAACGGGCAAAAACAAGAATTGAAGAATTCGCCTTGCGAGTCGGTCGACAATCTGGTCAGAAACAGTGGGGTGACGAGAAGTGGAAGAGTGTTCGCGCCTCCAGAGGTTAGTGCTGGAAGAAATGACAAGGGGAAGGGAAAAATGGTGATTAAAGAGGATCCACGGCAGGGAGAGAAAGAAGCTCTGGTGAAGGACGCAGAAGAATTCACGCGCTTGATCAGAAAGAGTGACTACAAAATTGTAGATCACTTACAGCAGACACCCTCCAAGATTTCAATCCTGTCTTTGTTGTTATGCTCCGAGGCACATCGAAATGCGCTTCTAAGATTCTTGAACACAACCTACATGCCACAAGAGATTTCAGTTAATCAGCTAGAAGGAGTGGTTGCGCATGTTAACGCTGGAAATGGACTAGGGTTCACTGATCTCGACTTAACACCAAAAGGAAGGAATCACAACTCGGCGCTGCACATATCCATTGAGTGTAGAGGGGTTGTTTTGTCTCATGTATTGGTAGATACTAGGTCGTCACTAAATGTGATACCCAAGAAAGCCCTCATGAAGCTAGACACTCAAGGGATAATATGTACTCCGAGCGAGTTGGTGGTCAGAGCTTTTGATGGGACGAGGAGGTCCATTTTTGGGGAGTTGACGTTACCAATTCAGGTCGGTCCTGAGATTTTTGATGTGGTGTTCCATATAATGGATATCTAGCCGGCATATAGCTGTCTGCTAGGACGACCATGGGTCCACTCGGTAGGCGCCGTAACGTCGACCTTGCACCAAAAACTGAAGTATATGGTGGATGGAAACATAGTCATCGTCTATGGTGAAGAAGACATCATGATTAGTCAGTTGTCGTCATTCAAATATGATGAGGTTGAGGGGGAGATCCACGAGACCCTATGCCAAGCCTTTGAGGGTGTTCAATTTAAGGAGAAAGCACCGGTTGAAGTCAAAGCACCAGAAGTTGTGATGTCGTCCTACAAGGAAGCACAAGCCATAGTAAAGTCTGGATCAGCGCAGGGGTGGGGGTAGGTGGTGAGCGTCCCAAACAAACAGGATAAGTTCGGACTGGGGTACAACCCATATGCATCATCTTCACAGAGCGCTCCATGCTATAAAGGGTCTGTCCAGTTCACTAGTGGCAGCGTAATATTCGAGAGGATTAATGCCGTATCATATGAAGAGGGAGACAACGACTGCGGTATGGATGCGTGGATCAAGCCATGTATCCCTGGCCAGAGCTTGAAGAATTGGACCATAGAAGAAGTTATCTCTGTGTTTTACGAAGAGTAATTGCTTTGTTTTGATTAATGTATTGCCCTATGCTCTGCCCGGAGCATAGTGGTCTTTATTTGTAGGGCCCTATCTATTATGTGTGTGAATAATATTTTTATCATCAATCAAAAAGGCGTCTTTTCATTCAAAATTTGCGATCCTTGTTTTTCTTGTTTTTATTTTCCTAACAATAAAATGGCAATGTGGTTTGTGTTTGTTTGTTTGCATATCATTTAAGCATAAAGTCATCATCATTGCAGGTTACACATTTCAGATACCACCGACTCAGACTCTTCTATGACTCAGTGTGACTTTGACAATCCGATCTTTTAAGATGAAGAAGACATCGAAGAAGATGAAGACCTGCCCGAAGAGCTCGCCAGATTGTTAAGACAAGAGGAGAAGGTCATCCTGCCTCATCAGGAGGAAGTTGAAGTCGTCAACCTGGGAACAAAGGAGGATAAGAAGGAAGTCAGAATAGGGGTCGCGCTGCAAAGTGATTTCAAACAAATATTGGTTGAATTGCTCCGAGAGTATAAGGATATCTTGTCTTGGTCATACAAAGACATGCTTGGACTCGACACAGACATTGTAGTTCATCGTCTGCCTCTTCAAGAAGAATGTTCTCCCATCAAGAAGAAATTTAGAAGAACCAGGCCAGATATGGCAGTGAAGATCAAAGAAGAAGTCTAGAAGCAATTGGACGCTGGATTTCGTGCTGTGACAAACTACCCTCCGTGGGTTGCAAACATCGTGCCTGTGCCTAAGAATGACGGAAAAGTCAGGATGTGTGTTGACTATAGGGACCTGGATAGAGCGAGCCCAAAGTATGATTTCCCACTCCCCCATATTGACGTGCTTGCTGATAACACCGCACAATACTCAGTGTTTTCTTTCATGGACGGTTTTCAGGGCTATAATCAGATTAATATGGCATCGGAGGATATGGAGAAAACTACTTTTATTACACCATGGGGGACGTTCTACTATAAAGTGATGCCTTTTGGTTTGAAGAACGCAGGGGAAACTTATCAACGGGCTATGGTGACCCTTTTTCACGACATGAAGCATTACGAGATTGAGGTTTATGTCGATGATATGATTACAAAGTCCCAAACGGAGGAAGGGCATCTATTGAATCTTCTAAAACTGTTTGAGAAGTTAAGGAAATTCAAACTAAGGCTGAATCCAAACAAGTGTACATTTGGCGTACGGTCCGGAAAGCTGTTGGGGTTCATTGTCAGTGAGAAAGATATTGAGGTCGATCCTATGAAGATCAAGGCAATTCAAGAAATGCCAGCACCAAAGACTGAGAAAGAGGTTTGTGGCTTCCTGGGTAGATTGAACTACATTGGGAGGTTCATATCTCATCTCACGGCCACGTGTGAACCAATGTTTAAACTATTGAAGAAGGATCAGGCGGTCGTCTGGAACGAAAATTGCCAGAGGGCATTTGAGAAGATAAAAGAGTATCTGCAGGAACCTCCAATACTGATGCCCCTGGTGGCTGGAAGACCGTTGATAATGTAATTAATGGTTCTTCAGAATTCCATGGGTTGTGTTCTCGGTCAACATGACGAGACTGGAAGAAAAAAGCATGCAATTTATTACTTGAGTAAGAAATTCACAGACTGTGAGTCCAGATACTCAATGTTGGAGAAAACTTGTTGCGCACTGGCTTGGGCCGCCAAACGCCTAAGGAAGTATATGCTAAACCATACAACCATGTTAATTTCGAAGATGGATCCGATTAAGTACGTATTCGAAAAGAAAGCACTGTCAGGAAGGATGGCTAGATGGCAGATGGTTCTGAATAAATACGACATTCAGTACGTATCTCAGAAAGCTATTAAAAGGAGTGTTTTGTCAGAGTATCTCGCAAAGCAACTGATTGACGACTACCAGTCGATGAAGTTTGATTTTCCCGACGAAGACATTATGTACTTGAAGATGAAAGATTGTGATGAGCCATCGCCGGAAGAAGGTCCTGAGTTGGGTTCCCAGTGGAAATTGATCTTTGACGGTGCTGTCAACTTATACGGTAGTGGAATTGGGGAAATTATTACACCCCCCATAGGACGCATATACCATTCATTACCAGGTTGACATTTCCCTATACAAATAACGAGGCCGATTATGAAGCGTGTATCATGGGTGTTGCACCCCAAATTTGTCCTACCTTTACATGGTTTCTAGTGTCACTTTATTTCGAATGAATAAAATGGCACAATTGGCAAGAGACTGTGTGTAAGGAGTTGTGAGTGTGAGAGGTCGAGAGTTCGAATCCAACCTTCTTCACTTTTTGTTTTTCTTTTATTTTTATTCTAACTTTTCTATTTTCATAAAAAAATAACAAAAATAGTTTTTTTATTATTTAATTATTATTTTCGTATTTTATTTAAATTATTTTTTAAAAAATATTATTTTTTCACTTTTTTTCATATTATTCATAAAAACATCTAAAAATCATAAAATTAAAAATATTAGAAAAGATTTTATTCTTTTAAGTTTGTTTTAGTTTGTTTTTTTTAGTTTTGACTAATTATTTAAGTTGGGCTTTAAAATAGGCATTAGGTTAGAGTTAACCCTAATTTATTACCTATATAAGCATGAGTTGCATTTGATAAAAAGGAAAGGGAGGAAGAAAAGAAAAAACGGCGACCGTTCTCACGACTTATCAGAAAAATCTTCGAGGCTTCATCATCATCTCAATCAGAAGAAGTTTCGGAACCGCGAGAAATCCACCTCCGAAAATCAACCGTCCGTCACAACAAAAGCAGAGAATCTGAATAATCTCACCGTAAGCATCGTTAATTGGCTGTTATTTCTTTTCTTTGTTTTTTTTTTCTTTCATAACCCATTTCCAGGATAAGGAAGAGTAAGAGGACAAAAGGTAATTAAAGGCAACTCTAATGGGTCAAATGAGCAGAAAGAACGGAAATTAAAGTCAATCCTAATGGGTTAAATGAGCAGAAACAAAGGATGTATAGCCACCCCAGTGGTTAAATGTCTTCCCTTTTCATTATTCTTCCCTTTTTTTATTATTATTTATTATTATTTCTCCTTTCTTTAGTTTTTTTGTCCTGTTTATTTTTATTCTTTTTTTTTGTAAAATTGTTATCTTATTTTCTTTTTTAAAGTAATTGAGTTTGAGCTGCTAAAATCTTCATTAAAAATTTTTTTTTTATTAAAATCAAAACTAAAACATTTTTTTAATGTTTAAACTAAAACCTTTTTTTTAAATTAACATTAAACTAAAGAAATTTTTGTTAAAATTAAAACTAAAACATTTTTTAAAATTTTAAACTAAACTTTTTTTTTTTAATATTAACATTGAAGCCTTTTTAAAAATTAAAAATCAAAAACAAAAATTATTTTTTATCAACATTAAAATTATTTTCTTCAAAATTTAAACTAAAATCCCTTTTTAAAACTAATAAAACTATAATTAAAATTCTAAATTGCATTTTGTCTTTCTTTCAATATTAACTGTTTCATTATTTGTCATATTTCTGTCTAACTTTTCACTAATGTTCTCTATTTTTCTCCTCAGATTATACTTAAATTCCAATTAATATTTATTTAATTTATGTTGTTCCATGGATGTAATTTACGCGAGGCCATGGTTGCAATTTATTTTATTTTGCATTTTTTTTGGGACTTGTAATTTACGCGAGTGATCGTCGCGATGCTTTATTTACTTTCCACAATTTATTTCTGCCATATAATATTTCGCCATGTTTGCATGTTTACCCTTAATCATCCTTCCGAAGGAATTAGGATTAACAGTTTGACCGCCGAGTCAATAACCCTAGTTTCAACCATTTCAAAACCCTAATTAGCTTAGGTGTCCCGCCGTGGACAAAATTGCCCTTTACCCTAGCTTTTAGGTCAAAGAGCCGTCGTGCTCTGCTTAGGCTTTCCCGCTGTGGAATCCCTAATTTAACCCTAAATTTTCAATTAACATTTCAACGTAGAAATAGGAGTTTCAAAACTCCACGTAGGCGTTTCCTTAAGATATGCTTACTCCCGTTGAAACCTTGACCACAGTCAAGAGGTTTCTAACCTCCCTAATTAGGGAAACTACGATTACTCTGATTCCATTCCTTATCCAGGATACGTAGGCACAAGATGCGAATTTTGCCGAGTAAACTTAGGACTAACCCTTAGGTCTTTAGGTCACTATATCCCTTAGCTCAATATATATTAAAGCAGATAATAAATAAAAATAAAAAAACATACGATAAACAAAAGGTTCCTGTAGAGTACTACAGAAGTTTAGGGTGCTAGTACCTTCCCTGAGCTTAACCAACCCCTTACCTAGGTCTCTCCCCGCATTGTGTTTACGATGCAAAATTAGGTTTTTCCTCTTTTGACCTTTTCCTTCGGATAAATCAAAGAGCGGTTGTGAATCAAGAATTGTGATTCAAACTAATTAATAGTTTGATATCTTATTTCCACCGCAACAGAAAATGGCGACTTCACTGGGGACCCTCCTAATTTTTAAGGGTTGCCCCAATTTTGTTTATTGTATGATATTTCTATTTTATTTTATTATCTGTATATATTGTACTTTGCTTGGGATATCTTTATTGTGAGATAAGTCCTACACCCGGACTTGAGTGACATTATTATAGGAAGTTGATATATTCGATGAGGCTTATAGGGAGTGGAATCCCGACCAAGCTGACTTGAGAATCACCGCTCAGTTGAGACCCTTTCGAAAATGGTTCGGTTGAACGAGTAATCGTGAAAACTTTTACTATTGTCGATTGGAGTCTGTGATACTGGGGACCGTAGTACCTTAACACCACTTTGGCCCTATCTAGGACGTAGTGCGGGAACTATGAAGGAGTAATCCCAAAATATTTGCTACGCGATACTACACTCAAAAGAGGCTCTCTTGAGGATATTATTAACCACCGAGTCAATTGGGAAATTGATAATATCCGAAAGATGGACTGATGACTTTGGGCACCTCTTTAGAACCTTGTTCTGCAGGTACAACTACCCCATAGTACATACCTTTTACGAAGGGCAGGCCTTAACTCCATTCATTGTTCCTCTAACCTAGGACTTTGTTGTTTGTGTGTATTTGTGCATGGAATTTATAAAACATCATTCCTAGTTTCAAGGAATTCAACGGTACTTTGCAAATTCAAAAGTCCTATATTTCAAAGTTTAAAACTGTTTCCAACTTTCCTAAAAAAAGAAATGTTTGCAATCGACCGTTAAAGTTCTTGAAACTATTGCATTGCATTAGCATCATGTCTTGCATGGCATCTTTCCCCGGGTTTCTCATGTCTAGTTTGTCTTTATCTTCCAGTGTTCCATTGAGTCGTCAAGCTGATTCCTCGACACAGATATCAGACTAGAGCTAACTATAGACGCCAAATGTCAGAACAAGAGGAACATAATGCGGAGGTCCGAATGGATATTGATGAGTTGAAAGCAGGCATGACCAGGCTTACCGAGATGCTTCAAGTGTTGATTGCCAGAGGAGAGCCACCTCAGAGGACTGTCATTCAGGAAGTTTCAAGTGTTGATCCACCTCTTGTTTCAGTGTCGCCCTCTAGTTGGCCTGAGTTTGGTTTACCTCCTAACTACTTTCCACCTGTTGCATCTGCTGCTATGATTGGTCAGGCTGTCAGACCGGTTTTTCAAGCTCCTGTCCTTACCGAGGCCCAACCTATGGTCCACACGGTTAATCAGACTATCCAAGCTCCCGTTGAGAATCCTCCCTATGAGTACAATGTTGCCGATGTTCAAGAAGATTGTGTTGAGCCTGAGATCACCCGTGAACAATTTCAGATCATAAACAAGAGACTCCAAGCTGTCGAGGGTACTGATTTCTTCAATGTTGATGCCGATAATATGTGCCTAGTTTCTGGTCTTGTTTTGCCTGCCAAGTTCAAGACTCCTGAGTTCGTGAAGTATCAAGGTTATTCATGTCCAAGAGCCCATCTAGTCATGTACTTCCGAAAGATGGCAGCTTACACCAACAATCAGAAGTTGCTCATCCATTGCTTTCAGGATAGTTTGAGTGGTGCTTCTCTTAAATGGTATATGAACTTAGAGCATAACAGTGTCCACTGCTTCCAAGATCTCGTCAACGCTTTTATGAAGCAATACAAATATAATTTGGATATGGCTCCCGATCTTCGTCAGCTTCAAAGTATGTCTCAAAAGGAAAAAGATTCGTTCAAGGAGTATGCTCAGCGTTGGAGGGAGTTAGCTTCCCAAGTCGAACCCTCTATAGCAGAGAAGGAACTGACAGAAATATTCATGGATACTTTGTCTCCTTTCTATTGGGAAAAGATGATTGGGAGTGTCTCTTCAAGCTTTACAGATCTGATGACTATTGGCCAAAGGTTAGAAGAATGTTTGAAAAATGGGAAGGTATCCAAAGCTGCCGAATCTTCTAATGGTGCAAAGAAATCCTATGGGAATTTCCATAAGAGGAAGGACGAGCAGACCAATGCTGTCATGAATGAATCAAGAAAGCCTCACCAGGGATCTCAACCTGTTGTTGCTCCGCAGCCAGCTCAGAATCCTCAACGTCCAGTTATTAGACAAGACCAGTATCGAAATAGGAATCAATTTGATCCTATTCCCATGACTTACACAGAAATTTATCCTTACCTGGTTCAACGAGGGTTGATCACTACAAGGGCTTTACCACCTCCTCCTAATCCTCCTCCAGCTGGATTTAGGGCTGATTTCCAGTGCGCTTTTCATGAGGGTGCCTTAGGCCACGACTTAGAGCATTGTTTTGCACTGAAAGCCAGAGTGCGTGAGCTGATGAGAGCAGGGATACTTGATTTTCCAGACAATCCTCCGAACATCCAGAAGAATCCTTTGCCAGGGCATCAGAAGTGAAGCTTCGGGCTGACCTCAGCAGGCTATTTATTTGTTTTAGACATGACAGTTTATCTTTGTATTGTTTTAATCACAAACCTTTGTTTCTCATTGTTTGTATTTTCCTTATTTTATTAGCTGTTTGCTTTTGAACTATGTCTGTACTTTTATATTGATGAACTGAGCATTGCAACTTTTGATTTAATTCATTTTATTTATTATTTTCATCTCTATGCTTTATCTTTCAAACATTTACTTTTGTCCGAATTTTTGGTATGCAAAGATGGGAGGGAGGATGACGAAAACGTTATACCCATAACTGCTGTCAGTATGCTTTCAATGAATCCTTATTGATGATGTGAGGCATTGTTTCAACTCCCACACACTGGAGAAATAAGGAAGTTATCCCCTTGTCACCCCCTTCGAGCCTAGAAGTTGGAGTTTCTTTCTTTACAAAAAAACCTGCAATCTTAGCCTGGGGATGGGTAGTTCTCAGTTAACTCGGTTGTGATTTCCTGCAATACACCTTTCATATAAAGGTTGAATTTACAAGTTTTCCTTTGTACACAGCAAGTAAGTGTCGAAGATGTTTTCCAAGTCAAAAGCCGATGATGGTTCACCGTGATCATTAAGCTAGGCAGTCACTTTCTTTCAAAAAAAAAGTCCGCTAAGTCAAAACCTATAAAGGAGACTTAGGCAAAACTGGGGCATCCCGCTGACTGTAATCTTCACAAGAAACAACTCAGGCAAAATTTAGGGATAATGCAGAGAGGAGTTTTAAATACTTACCCTAAAAAATCCTAAATGTCAAAACAACCAAATGTTATAGGAAAGTAGTGACGGCCATCTCAAGAGTCCCTTGAATTTCGAACCATCATTACTACCATCAGTGCAATTCCTAACCTATAGGAACCTGAATGCATAATATGAGTTACCTGAGCGTAGGACTGAAGATTATCACGTAGATTGGGTGGGAACAAACAAATTTTGAGCCTTTATCCTTTGTTTCATAAACAGTGAACCAGGCCACGTTACAACCCTCAAAAGACCTAATTGAAACAAGGATATTTTGAAAGCATGCTACAACAAGGTTGCGTAAGCTGACTCCTAAAGATCTTTGTGAATCATTTATTTTGGTCGTATACCTGTATTAAACTTTGAGCGTCCTGGACCACCGCGTTCTAACCGATGACTCATTTATTTTTCATCTTTCAAAAACAATTTTGATTTCAAAAGTTGCATGAACTTTGCATTACCATGTTTGTATGAATATTTTTGTTTGCAAACTGGCTTTCCTCTAAGGAAATTTCAAACAATCGAGAAACTTGGTCAAGTGATCCTATCAGGGGCAAAGTCTTCTCAGATCTGGTTTATCCATGAGATTTTCAAGACTCGGACTGGGGCAAACCTTCCGAGGGTATAGTAAAACAGTCATTTTCAGAATCAGACAAGCTGAAGCAATTATCAGTTCATCTGTAATGGACAATTTAATCTGGGGCAGTTTACTTGAAAGATCTCCAAGCGGCTTTCCATCCTTCCTACGAGGACCATCAACCTGATTACAATTTAGCAAGTGGCAGTGATCTCCGAGTTGAGGAATCAGTTTTCCAGTCTTGTCATCTTACCAACAGAGTCGAGCCTTGTCGTTGACATCTGCATTGTCATTTGATCATCTATCATAGCATGATTTATACACATGTGCATATCATGGGTGTTTTATCCCCATTTTCTTTTTCTCCCGAGGTCGTGTTTTACCCGCGTATTACCTCGTGGACGAAGTCTAATTTACCTGGCATCATGGGTGTTTTATCCCCATTTGCTTCTTCTCCCGAGGTCGTGTTTTACCCGCGTATTACCTCGTGGACGAAGTCCAATTTACCTGGCATCATGGGTGTTTTATCCCCATTTGCTTCTTCTCCCGAGGTCGTGTTTTACCCGCGTATTACCTCGTGGACGAAGTCCAATTTACCTGGCCTCATGGGTGTTTTATCCCCATTTGCTTTTTCTCCCCGAGGTCGTGTTTTACCCGCGTCCTACCTTGTGGACAAATTTATTTACTTGGCATCATGGGTGCTTTATCCCCATTTGCATTTTTCTCCCCGAGGTCGTGTTTTATCCGCGTCTTACCTTGTGGACGAATTTAGTTACTTGGCAGCATGGGTGTTTTATCCCCATTTGCATTTTTCTCCCCGAGGTTGTGTTTTATCCGCGTCTTACCTTGTGGACAAAGTCCAGTTTACTTGGCACCCATCGACTATTTCGTGTCATGTCTATCTGACGTTCTTCCAGATACGACGTGTCTCCTTTTCGACGTTCTTCCGAAATGTTCTGATGTTTGTCTCTGCCTATATATTTTCCGGTGAGTCCTGAAGATCCCGCTCGATCTCTTCAAGGAATGTCCCGAAAAATCTAGCGTCTGTCGTTTACCTGGTCTTGTCTCCGTGTGGATCCTATGTTACCTTGTCACCACCGCGTGTCTTCTTCCCCAGTGCAATTCTTCGCTGCGTTGTCCCCTATGACGTCGTGTTGTCTGCATCCTTGCATTCATCATTCCATCATACGCATCATATTAGATTCATGGCATTGTCAGCAATATAGTTCGTGTTATTTTGTCCATATCATTGCATATCACTGCATCTATGGGCCAAATTTCTGGTTATCTGTATTTAAATCCCTTTCACCGCGATTTCTCGAGTCTCCGCTGCTCAAATCATCCGGTGAAGCTATTTAAATAGGGGCATCTGTTGCACCCCAAATTTGTCCTACCTTTACATGGTTTCTAGTGTCACTTTATTTCGAATGAATAAAATGGCACAATTAGCAAGAGACCGTGTGTAAGGAGTTGTGAGTGTGAGAGGTCGAGAGTTCGAATCCCACCTTCTTCACTTTTTATTTTTCTTTTATTTTTATTCTAACTTTTCTATTTTCATAAAAAAAATAACAAAAATAGTTTTTTTTATTATTTAATTATTATTTTCGTATTTTATTTAAATTATTTTTTAAAAAATATTATTTTTTCACTTTTTTCCATATTATTCATAAAAACATTTAAAAATCATAAAATTAAAAATATTAGAAAAGATTTTATTCTTTTAAGTTTGTTTTAGTTTGTTTTTTTTAGTTTTGACTAATTATTTAAGTTGGGCTTTAAAATAGGCATTAGGCCCTAATTTATTACCTATATAAGCATGAGTTGCATTTGATAAAAAGGAAAGGGAGGAAGAAAAGAAAAAACGGCGACCGTTCTCACGACTTATCAGAAAAATCTTCGAGGCTTCATCATCATCTCAATCAGAAGAAGTTTCGGAACCGCGAGAAATCCACCTCCAAAAATCAACCGTCCGTCACAACAAAAGCAGAGAGTCTGAATAATCTCACCGTAAGCATCGTTAATTGGCTGTTATTTCTTTTCTTTGTTTTTTTTTCTTTCATAACCCATTTCCAGGATAAGGAAGAGTAAGAGGAGAAAAGGTAATTAAAGGCAACTCTAATGGGTCAAATGAGCAGAAAGAAAGGAAATTAAAGTCAATCCTAATGAGTTAAATGAGCAGAAACAAAGGATGTATAGCCACCCCAGTGGTTAAATGTCTTCCCTTTTCATTATTCTTCCCTTTTTTTATTATTATTTATTATTATTTCTCCTTTCTTTAGTTTTTTTGTCCTGTTTATTTTTATTCTTTTTTTTGTAAAATTGATATCTTATTTTCTTTTTTAAAGTAATTGAGTTTGAGCTGCTAAAATATTCATTAATTTTTTTTTTTATTAAAATCAAAACTAAAACATTTTTTTAATGTTTAAACTAAAACCTTTTTTTTTAAAATTAACATTAAACTAAAGAAATTTTTGTTAAAATTAAAACTAAAACATTTTTTAAAATTTTAAACTAAAAACCTTTTTTTTAATATTAACATTGAAGCCTTTTTAAAAATTAAAAATTAAAAACAAAAATTTTTTTTTATCAACATTAAAGTTATTTTCTTCAAAATTTAAACTAAAATCCCTTTTTTAAAACTAATAAAACTATAATTAAAATTCTAAATTGCATTTTGTCTTTCTTTCAATATTAACTGTTTCATTATTTGTCATATTTCTGTCTAACTTTTCACTAATGTTCTCTATTTTTCTCCTCAGATTATACTTAAATTTTGATTAATATTTATTTAATTTATGTTGTTCCATGGATGTAATTTACGCGAGGCCATGGTCGCGATTTATTTTATTTTGCATTTTTTTGGGACTTGTAATTTACGCGAGTGATCGTCGCGATGCTTTATTTACTTTCCGCATTTTATTTCTGCCATATAATATTTCGCCATGTTTGCATGTTTACCGTTAATCATCCTTCCGAAGGATATAGGATTAACAGTTTGACCGCCGAGTCAATAACCCTAGTTTCAACCATTTCAAAACCCTAATTAGCTTAGGTGTCCCGCCGTGGACAAAATTGCCCTTTACCCTAGCTTTTAGGTCAAAGAGCCGCCGTGCTCTGTTTAGGCTTTCCCGCTGTGGAATCCCTAATTTAACCCTAAATTTTCAATTAACATTTCAACGTAGAAATAGGAGTTTCAAAACTTCACGTAGGCGTGTCCTTAAGATATGCTTACTCCCCTTGAAACCTTGACCACAGTCAAGAGGTTTCTAACCTCCCTAATTAGGGAAACTACGATTACTCTGATTCCATTCCTTATCCAGGATACGTAGGCACAAGATGCGAATCTTGCCGAGTAAACTTAGGACTAACCCTTAGGTCTTTAGGTCACTATATCCCTTAGCTCAATATATATTAAAGCAGATAATAAATAAAAATAAAAAAAACATACGATAAACAAAAGGTTCCTGTAGAGTACTACAGAAGTTTAGAGTGCTAGTACCTTCCCTGAGCTTAACCAACCCCTTACCTAGGTCTCTCCTCGCATTGTGTTTACGATGCAAAATTAGGTTTTTCCTCTTTTGACCTTTTCCTTCGGATAAATCAAAGAGCGGTTGTGAATCAAGAATTGTGATTCAAACTAATTAATAGTTTGATATCCTATTTCCACCGCAACAATGGGTATCGAGGACGCAATCGATTTGAGAATCAAGAACCTTGATATCTATGGAGATTCAGCTTTGGTGGTTAACCAGATCAAAGGAGAGCGGGAGACTCGTCAGCCAAAGCTGATCCCTTATATGAACTACGCAAGGAGGTTGCTACCTTTCTTTGATCGAGTAGAGTTTCACCATGTACCGAGAGCAGAAAATCAGATGGAAGATGCCTTGGCTACATTGTCTTCAATGTACAAAGTGAACTTTTGGAACGATTCACCAAGAATCATTATCTCACGCCTTGACAGGCCGACATTCGTTTTTGCAATAGAAGAAGCTTCTGATGGAAAGCCATGGTATTACGACATCCAGAACTTTCTCAAGAATCAAGAGTATCCGCCTGGGGCATCTGCCCGGGATAAGAAGACCTTGAGGAGGTTATCTGGTAACTTCTATTTGAATCCAGACGGTGTACTCTATCGAAGGAACTTTGACTTAGTGCTGCTAAGATGTGTGGACGAAAAAGAAGCGAGTCTGCTTATGGAGGGGTTCCACGAAGGAACCTTTGGAACACATGCAGGTGGGCATGCCATGTCTCGAAAGCTATTGAGAGCAGGGTATTATTGGTTAACTATGGAGTCTGATTGCTTCAAGCATGCCAATAAATTTCACAAATGTCAGATTTATGCCGACAAGATTCATGTGTCGTCGTGTCCTTTGAATGTCATGTCATCCCCATGGCCTTTCTCCATGTGGGGAATTGATATGATTGGCAAGATCGAGCCGACTTCATCCAATGGACATCTTTTCATCTTAGTAGCTATTGACTATTTTACCAATTGGGTCGAAGTAGCCTCCTATGCTAATGTCACCAAGCAAGTTGTAGCCCGGTTCATCAAAAGGGACATCATCTGCCGCTATGGAATACCTGAGAGGATCATTACTAATAATGGTTCCAATCTGAATAACAAGATGATGAAGGAGCTGTGCCAGAGCTTCAAGATTGAGCATCATAATTCGTCTCCCTATCGCCCGAAGATGAATGGCGTTGTAGAAGTGGCCAATAAAAACATAAAGAAGATAGTGCAGAAGATGGTTGTGACTTATAAGGATTGGCACGAGATGTTGCCCTTTTCTCTACATGGATATCGTACTTCGGTGCGTACTTCAACTGGGGAAACTCCTTTCTCTACCATTAGAGGTTGAGATCCCTTGTTTAAGAGTTCTGGATGACGTCAAACTAGACGAAGCAGAATGGGTGAAGAACATGTTAAATCAACTCAGTTTGATGGATGAGAAGAGGTTGACGTCTATTATATAAGGTCGTCTGTATCTGAGCAGGATGAAGAAATCCTATGATAAGAAGATGCATCCTCGAAGCTTTCAGGCAGGTGATTTGGTGTTGAAGCGGATTCTCCCACCACAGAACGATCACATGGGAAAATAGACTCCCAACTATGAAGGTCCGTATGTTATAAGGAAAGTCTTCTCCGAAGGAGCCTTACTACTTTCAACCATGGACGGTGAAGATTTCACGTCCCCTATGAACGCAAACGCCGTCAAAAGATACTTTGCTTAAAAATAGACCCGCTGGAAAAAAAAAATCAAGGCAAGAATGGGGCATCCTGGTGAACCATAAAAGAATAGGTTCGGGAAAAAATTAGGGATAAAAATAAAAAAAATCTAAACCCGCAAAGTTGAAAACCTGAAAGGGCGACTTTGGCAAAAATGGGTATCCTGGTGAATCGAAAACTCGCAAAGGGCGATTCAGGCAAAAGTTAGGATTTGAAAAGCAAACGAAGGCAGTCTGCGCGTTGATCTTCAAAACATAGTGGATTATGGGAGAACTCAAAAGTCAGCCGTTCAAATCAATCTCTTCAAAAGAAAAGCATCGGAAAGGTGTCGAAGTCACGCGAGTCATAGTTGAGTCGTTCTATGGTGGTTATCTGTGCCCCATTGCCAACATTTTTGTATATTCTTGTGCATTTCTATATTTTTCTTACGCAACTTTCTCATTTCAGGAGTTGCATCCTTTGTAAATTTTCCTATTTACGGGCTATTTATCAATAAAACATACTATTCAGAAAACTTTTGTTTTTGATTCAGCTTTTATCGTTTTGTTTGCAAAAGACGCCTGATGTTTTTGATAAAACTTTGCATACATAATTTTGTGGGATCTTCCAAATATGATTGAAACGATGTTTTTGCTTGAATAATGTCACAGGTGATAAGTAAGATGACACTTGCTGCACAAAACATGTTTGTTTGTTTGTTATTCGCAGGACCCTCATCCTCGAGACTTTTCCAGAAGTCCCTCATCTGAAGAAAGTGTGCAAGCTAAGCGTGTTCACATCCCCAGTAGGTTGGAGCCTCGTACATTTAAGGTTATCCTCAGCAGGTCAAGATTGATATCTCCAGCAGAGTAGGGTCATCTCCAGCAAGTAGGTGTGGGATTATCCCCAGCAGTGGAACGAATTCAGAATTTCGTTTTCCCCATAGAGTCTGAATGACCGGCTCCTTTCCCCTCAGAGTCTAGGTCATTGACTCACTCCGTAAGTAGAGGTTGATATTGTTGAGTCTTGTGCTCATTTTCCCCAAGCAGAGATCGATGTTGATTCCCTCGTTGCCTAATCCCCAGCGAAGTTAGAGGAGTTAATTTTTCTTCCCCACAGAATGAGACTGACTCAGGGATTGTTATTCTCCATCCTCAGCAGAGAGAAAGCTTGGGATGGTTCCCTAGTAGATCTTATTCATAATCCCTAACTTATAGCAAATAAAATCTTCAGTAGGGCGGAGTCTCTGGCATAATAGAGCCATCCTTCAGCAGTCTGCCTTGATTCCCAACAGAGTTGTCTGTTCTCCGGAATGTTATATTCTGGCAGACCATCCAGGGCTGATTTACCCGGTAGAATGGAGTTTTTGTCTCCAGCCGAGTTGTTAATTCCCCAAAAGAGTTGTATTCTGTTAGGCCATTTGGGATGTTTTCCTCAACAGAGTTTGATTTGGATCCCCAGTAGAGTGGATTTGTGCTTAGTAGAGCAGTTTCACCCGGAAGTTTTCTCGGAGGTCATCCAAGGCTTGTATTCCTCAGCATGAGTCAGTTTGCACTAGGCGTGCCTAGTCTTTCCCCAACGGGGTTGGTTTCCTCTCTTCAGCATTTATTTTTCTGAAGATACTCCTTTGCATTCGCATCATGCGTAGCATCCTGCCAAACGCGTAGCATTTCCATTTCGTATGGAGCATTACGCCATATTCAAACATGTGCATTTGAAACATAAGCCAGGTTGTTACCTCTTTATTTTCAGGTGTATCTCCAGCAATTATCGATTTATTCTTTTCGACCTGTGTGGTATCCAGACCTCCAGCAAGATCTTTGACGGATGTGTTCATCTTATCATTCTCTCCAACAGAGTCTATTTATTCAAGTTTATATTTCTGCAACAGATTTCTTCACCCAGATGGTGAATCGACGGATGTTCTTCTCAACTTAGGGTTGAGCCGGCCTTTGGGTTCGATACCCGCTTTTATTTAGCGAATGACTGACGGTGAAGTCAGATGATTTTGAAAACTGATCGCGAAGTCATATTATTTTGAGAGCTGACGGCGAAGTCAGATGATTTTGGAAACTGACGGCGAAGTCAGATGATTTTGAGAACTGAAGGCGAAGTCAGATTATTTTGAAAACTGACAGTGAAGTCAGATGATTTTGAAAGCTGACGGCGAAGTCAGAATATTTTGAGAGCTGACGGCGAAGTCAGATGATTTCGAAGCCTGACGGAAAAGTCAGATGCTTTTACTGATTTGAAATCGAAGATTGACGGCGAGGTCAAATCTATTTACCGACTTGATATCGAGGCCTGACGGTGAGGTCAGATGCTTTTACCGGTTTGATATCGAGGACTGACAACGAGGTCAGATCTTTTTACCGACTTGATGTCGAGGCCTGACAGTGAGGTCAGATTCTTTTACCGATTTGATATCGAGGACTGACGGCGAGGTCAGATCTTTTTACCGACTTGATGTCGAGGCCTGACGGTGAGGTCATATGCTTTTACCGACTAGATGTCGAGGCCTGACGGTAAGGTCAGATGCTTTTACCGACTTGATGTCGAGGCCTGACGATGAGGTCAGATGCTTTTACCGATTTGCTATCAAGGACTGACGGCGAGGTCAGATCTTTTTACCGACTTGATGTCGAGGCCTGACGGTGAGGTCATATGCTTTTACCGATTTGATATCAAGGACTGACGGCGAGGTCAGATCTTTTTATCGACTAGATGTCGAGGCCTGACGACGAGGTCAGATGCTTTTACCGATTGGAAATTGAGGACTGGCGGCAAGGTCAGATGCTTTTACCAACTTGATGTTGATGACTGAAGGCGAGGTTAGATGTTCTTACCCACTTAACGTCGATGTTTCCTCTTTGGTAATGAGTTAGCTCATTGTCCTTGCAACCATCAGATACAGTTATTTCCGGGGACTTTATTCCAATGAACAAGTTTATTCTGTTACTGTTTCTTTTTGCGGTTGGCAAATTTCCGTGTTCTTTGGTATTCAACCGTCTTTTACCTTAAATTATTGAAATCCTTTCGCTTTTCATCCCTTTAGATCCAAGCCGCTTAAATAGGGGCAGTTGTTGCACCCCAAAATTTGACCAACCTTTTTCTTAATCATTGGCTTATGTTTCATTGCATTTTAGCATTTTTTGCATTTGCATAACATAGTTCTTACAGGGGATCAAGTGATTGTTTGTGTATCATCCAAGAGGAGATCCTTATTGACCACAAGCTCAAGCAGAGGCATTGGTAGAGGTTATTGTGTGGTTGTCATCATCAAGAAGATATCTGAGCTCCTAGAAAGGAGGGGTGTGCCACAACATTATCAAAGAACCATTAGGAGGTTGTCAAGGGGTCCATGGAGATTTATTATTGGTGTGATCATGAGGTAGAGGCTTGTTGAGTATCTCAGAGGTCATTGTGAAGTGGGAATGGTCACTCAGTACATCTACATAATGCCTAGGGAAAAAGGAGGAAATTAGGGTTTCACTTTTAATCAGGATAAACTTTTTTTTTGAAGTAAAATTTGTTCCCATGGTATTCCATATGTCCTAAGGTGTTTGGGGATGGGATATTGACCATCAATTTTAATCAGAAGAGCTTCAATTGATCAATTGATTGAAAATCGGGAGATTTGGAGAAAAAGTCAACTGTGCAGTGAAAAAGTCAACTCCTGACTTTTTGAGGTCAAGATCATGATCCTTAATTTCAATGTGACCAATGGATGGAATTTTATCAAGAAAGGTCAAGAGAATCATGAAAAATAAAATATTGTTGAAAGTTGCCATTTTGGTGCATTAGGGTCTTAGAAACCTTCTATTTTTGGAAAGTTTCATGGTTGAAGCAGCCATCTTCAAGGCCATTTTTCTTCATGATCAAGATTTCAAATGAGCTTGGCTCAAACATAAAAGTTGTTCCTTGTATTTCAAGCTTTCTTTTGAGTACCAATTCATCATCATATGATATTTGGAGCTCAAGTTATGATCAATCAAAGTTGGGGATTTCAATGATTTCAAAACTGTCAAGTTTGGACAGATTTTTTCACCATATTGCAAACCAAATTCCATCAAGCTCTTGATGACAAATGAAACTTTGTCCCAAATGAAAGTTGTAGACCATGTTACAAGCTTTCCAAAGAGTCCAAGAAATCCTCAATATGATTTGTGAAGCTCAAGTTATGGATGTGCAGAGTGGAGGAAAAATAAGCCAAAATCTATAACTTAGAAATTTTTCTAAGTTATTTATGAACAACTTACATGACCTGATTTTCAACACAATTTTTCATGGTCTTCCAATTTTCAAATCAAGATGACTCCAACATGAAATTTGTTCTACTACATGCCCTCTTTCATTTGAGCACAAGACATATGCAATTGGAGTTCTGTGCACATAGTTTTCATTGCCCAAAGTTGGTGTATTGGACTTTTTATTCAAAGTGTGAAATGTGTGGTTTGCTGTTTTGTTTTGTTTATCAGCCCCATTCCTCTTCCATGTGCACGAGGTTGAATTTGGTACACAAGAAACATTGTCATTTCAAGCCAAACCATGACATGTACTACCTTGAGGTCTTTTTTGAATCTTTGCCCAAACAAGAAAGGGATAAGCTGCTTTTTTCTGTTGCAAGCAACCACACCATGCTGCTCCTTCTACTGAGCTAAAATAGCTCCATATGCAAGCTGGCTGGTACTGTCTCTCCCATCCACCATTTGATTCAAGAACCATGAACATATCAGATCTGCACCATCCATCTTTTACCACTGTTAAACTCTTTTTTTTATGCTTTCTCACTTGGTATTTAAGCTAACTAGCAGCTGGGCAAAACCCTAGCTTCCATTATTGCAAGAGAAAGCAGAGTTTGTGAACCATTTTCCAAATCTAACATAACCTAAAAAACTACCTAATAAAAACTGCATACCAGCAGCCCCTTCAACCATCCAATCACCTCAAAAAAATCATCCACACAACCAACAAATAACCTTTGGAAGGTGTTCAAACCTTTAAACCAGACCAAAACTTCATATATATAAAAAAGTCACTTGTTGCTGAAAAAAAGAAGAAAGCTCAATGGAGGGTATCTTGCTGCTAGCTTGCTGTGAGGAGTCTACAAGAGGTAGGTATCTCTAAACTCTCTCTTTCATATGCATAAGTATCATTAAAACATGATTGAGTTTGTTTGTGTTCTTGGAGTTGGTTAGCTTTCTTTTGAAATATTGATGTGTATTGTGATGACAAGCCCGTGGCTTTGAATGTATAATGTTGTTGTGTTAGTTTTCACAAGCTGTTATTATGAGAGATACACATTGAGTTTGTTTGGTTGATGTTTGACATACTCATGTCAAGTTTGTCTCTATTTTTGTTTGAACCAGGTTTTGTGTTTTCATTGTTTATGTTTGTTGTCATAAGAGTGTAGAGTCATTTAAATCATTAGCATTGTCATGATATTTTACAAGAGTTGCTGCCAGGATGTGGTTTGTACACTAGGATTTATAATCCTTGTAGGGTGAAGTAGTGACTGTCATTTTAAGGCAATGTGTTGGGGTGACTGTTTGGTTGTTGACATGATCATATTACTGCTTCTGTTTGATTGTTAAGTATGAATCTTAATTGAAATACAAATGTATGTTTTGCCTTTATGAAGGCACTGTGGAAGTGAGTTATCATGAATGTTGTTATCCTTGGCATGTTATTTTGGTTTGAGCAATTTGTGTAAGGCCTGTTGTGAGCATGTCCATGTTTTGTGTTTGTCAACTATTTTAATCATGATTATGTCTTGTATGTGTCTTTAACATGTGTTTCTTCATGTCTTGTGAACCATGAGTGAAGTTCTGCCTTGAGTTGTTTTGTGTGTCATTACAGATCACAAATGTTTTGTTACTCGTGTAGGCAATATCATATTGCTGAAACTCACCATGTCATGTAGTTGAAATAGGATACATCAGCCTGCTGTCATGAATTTGTGATTGCCATGTTAAGATAATGTCTATTGCTGTTAAGATTTGGTCCTCATGCTAAAAAATTGGTTGTGCCTACTGTCATGAATAACAACTTTCTTTTGAAGCAATGCATTTGAATCGATGTTGATATTTTCATGTCCCAAACTTGATGTTGCTTCTGTTTTAACTCTATGCTGAAAGCAGGTCCTTTGTTTGTTTGCTAAGTTGTAACTATCACATGAAGTAGGTGATAAACTAGCTTGCTGGATGAATTGAACTTTTACCATGTTTGAATTTATAACTGTGTTGTTAGAGCTGTCTTGAGGTTGAGTTTGTTAACTCATGATGACCTACATTGGATTATTGACGTTTTGCTTAAAATATATATTTGTTTGATTTGGCATGTCAAGTTCTGTTGTTGCATCTATTTCAAAGTTGGTTCTTTACTTGATTGGTGGTTTGCAATTTCATGTGTGTGTGTGAGGTTTGACTCTTGGCTGCTGTCATAGAGATATGTGTGCATAGGATTGTTCCTAAAGTTTGATGAGGGATGGATCTGTCAAGTCCTCTTGAATTTTCTTGGAGTTGGTTTCTTTTGTGTGTTCATGTTCCAACTAGGCTTGGCATTGTTATGACTAAAAACCCGCTGCTGCTTCTGTTCAAATACTGTGCTGAAATTTAGTTTGTTTGCTTGCTGAAATGAACTCTTATTGGATGTTGACATTGTGTCGGCCAAACTGCTGTTGTCAATATCTGTTTGAGTCTTATGTGTTTGTATGCCTATGTTGAAATGATTCACCTGGATGACCAACCTTGTCTAGGCATATTAGTTGTTTTGTTTTGTTTTCATCACTTTAGTCTGTGTGAATTTTGGAGCTGTTTTGAGCTTGTGTTAGAATATTTGAACATTCTTATGTTCTGGAACTTATAGTAATGTTGGTGAGGCTATCTGATTTGAACTTGCTTGACTTATACCACTTGTGCTATTTGGAACTGATTTTTACATTTGTGTTAGGCATGATGTCCCTATGTTGAGTCTTGTCATGCTTTTCATTGTTAATTTAACTTATGCATCATTGCTTGCATAAACAAACTCATTTGTTGTCTAGATCAGTTGATTGCTTGATATGTTTATGGCATTCTTCTGCTGTTAGTTTCTGTTTTAGGGGTTAACCTTTAATGCCATTAAGTTCTCTTTTGAAATTTTGTGGTTTATGTGTGTTAAGCTCATGAGGTATAGATGTTTGGAACTCATTTATATGCTTGTTGTTTTGGTTGAATCATGATTGTTTGCTTAATAGGTTCTATAACAGTTTGTTTTGAAATTTGTCATTTCAACTTATGCAACAATTTCAACTCATAGGTCACATTCTATTATAGCTTGAATTTAAGCCCCTTTGGTTTTGGAACTTCTTGTATACCATATTTGGAGTGTGTGCATGCCTTCAAACTGATACAATCTTGATTGAATTGAGTTCTAGCATTGAATTGCATTTCAAACTCATACTTGCATTTCCATTCTAATTTTGTTATGTGTGCATCTTTTGAAATTTTGAGTGGCACCACTATAATCCTCACGAGATTTCAAGCAAGTTCGATTTTTGTTTCATGAGATTTGGATAAGAATTTGTAAAGTTGTGACCAAATCGTTTTTGGAATTTCACTTGATTTTGCACCATGAGTTTGCTCAGCAACACACGTGCATTTGGTACATATTGAAATGGGGTGGCTTGATACAACAGATGTATCGCCACCCCAGTGGTTAGAACCTCACTCTTAAGACCTTGCCTTGCCATGAGAACCCCTGTTCGAGCCCTGCTGGGGGCGTTCTTACTTCTTTTATTTATTTAGAGTGTTTAGCGTATGCCCTTTGGTCGATATGCAACACATTTGCTCTCAAGTCATAGTCTTTAGTGCGACATGAGTTTCAAACCATAACTCAATCCACTTCTTGTCTTAAAAAACACAAAAACAAAAACTTAAAATCCTTTTATTCTTCGGGATCTTAATTGGAAAACCATTTTCGGAAAGAGTTCTGTTAAGCTTTGGTTCTACCGCAAACAGGCATCGTCCCTAACTGCTGAAATCACTGTTTAACCCTAATCAGTTTAAAACACTTGAACCAACCTGTGGTCGTGTCAGGCCAAACTACGTTTGCTCTGATTTCTCGTACCAGACGAGGATACGTAGGAACAAGACAGCGATGTCTTGGCAAGCAACCTTCCCCACTTTCACCTGTAGTTTTCCGAACTACGTTGACTCTGACTTTCCCATTGCACGAGGGAATACGTAGGCATAGAGCGGCGATGCTCTATCGAGTCTCTTTTTCTTTTCTGTGTCCCCATGAGCCTGTAGCTTAGATAGTTTTACACCCATAGACTAGACAACAAGCATGGATCCCGTCGAGTACGACAGATGTGAGGGGTGCTCATACCTTCCCCTTGCGTAACCGACTTCAGAACCCTAAGATTTGGTTGCGATGACCTGTCTTATTCCCTTTTCGTTAGGTTTTCTCTGATTGTTTCCTTTCCCTCTCTTTGGGTTAAATAACAAATGGTGGCGACTCTTCTATCCTTGCCGGCCCCTCTTCGCAGCGATGCGACACATCTGTTGTAAGATCTGCCTATTTACAGGCCATTTGTCAATAAAAACATATACTATTCAGTGATTTGTCTGTCTTGCTTTAATCTTTACTGTTTTGTTTGCAAAAAACGCCCGATGTTTTGATAAAACTGCGCATACATAAACTTGCAAGCTTTGGCCGATAATCATTAAAACTTTGATTTATTTGAACAATGTCACGGATGATGACCGAGATAGTTCCTTTTGTGCATGATATCTTATTTTTTTGTTCATTTGCAGGGTCGTTACCCTTAGGGCAGATTTCCGGAGGTGTATCCCCGACAGGATCACCGTTCCCACAGAAAGAGGCGTGTAGTTGAGACTAATTTTTCTCTCCAGCAGAGGCTTATACAGGTAGAGGGTGTACACTTCTCCCCAGCAGATTGTTTGTATACACTCATTCCTCGGTAGTGCAAAATTGAATTCTCCAACAGGGTAGAATCATCCCCAGAGAGTCGAGATTGATATCCCTTGGGCAAGTCAGGTATGTGCTCGTATCCCCGGCAGGTTATAGGTACGCACTTACTCCTTAACGGGTCGAGGTTAGAGTTCTTTCCACCGGACAGGTTGTAACTGTTTTCCCCGCAGCGGAACAAGTTCAAGATTTTGTTTCCCCACAGAGTCTAGGCATATGATCTAGTATCCCCTCACGGTTTAATGTGGTGATTCGTTCCCTAAGCATAGGTCGAAGAGGTTTCCTCTCATTGGCTAATCCCTAACAGAATCAGCAGAGCAATTATTCTTCCCCGTAGAGTGAAGATACTCCCTGAGAATTGTTATCCTTCCTCAGCAGAGAATGTGGGATCAGTTTTCCCAGTAAATCTTATGCGGTTATCCCCACTAAGTGATCCCTAGCAGTTGGATATAATCTACAGTAGAAGTTGACTCCCCAGCTAGGCAGTCCCAGCTAGGCAGATCAGATTGTTCCCAGATGTCTGTTTTGTACCCTAGAAGGACTTCGGTGTTCTAGGAGGCCGTTCAGGGCTAGTTTCTCCGGTAATGAATTTAATCTTAGTGGTTGATTGTTATCCCCGACAGAGTCGTTGATTTCCCCAGCAAGTTAGACTTATCTCCAGTGTTTGGTTGTCTTTCCCCGGTTGGCTCGTCTATTCCCCTAAGAGAGTTGTATTTTGGAAGGCCGTTCAGGGCATTTTCACTCAACAGGATTGATTTGATCTCCGGCAAAGTTATTGTATAGCATGTTGTGCTATCTCCCCAGTAGAGTGGATTTGTTCTCCCCAGCCGAGTCGGGCGAAACCTAGTAGAGTGGATTTGTTCTCCCCAGCCGAGTCGGGCGAACCCCAGAAGAGGTGTATTCTGGTTGTCCATCCAGGGCACTTTCCCTAGTAGAGTTTACGTTGATCCCCAACTGGGTGAATTTTTATTCTCGTCAGAGCAATATTATCCAGGAAGTTCTTTTTCAGAAGGCTATCCAGGGCTTGTTTTCCCTAGCATAAGTCCAATCGTAATTGGCATGTTCCATCCATCCCCAGCAGGGTGGCCTTTGTCCCTTTAGAATTTATTTTACTGATTCGGTTCCGGTGCATTTTGCATTGTGCATAGCATTCCCAGAAATGCGTAGCATTTCCATTTCGTATGGAGCATTACACCATATTCAAACGTGTGCGTTTGAAACATAAGCCAGGTTGTTACCTTTTGTTTTTCAGGTGTATTTCCAACAAATGAATCATTTCCTTTTCTTGTGTGGTATCCAGACCATGGCAACTTGTGATATTAATTCTTTAGCCCGTGTGGTATTCAGACCATGGCAATTTGTGATATTAATTCGCCAGCCCGTACAGGTATCCAGACCTCGACAAAAGATTCTTGATGGATGTGTTTCATCTTATCAGGTGTTTCCCAACAGAGTTGCTTGGTTAAGTTTCTCTTCCTTCCCCAGTAAAGTCGCCACCAGAGTTGCTTGTTTAAGTTTCTCTTTCCCCAGCGGAGTTCTTTTGCAAATTGCCGTAAGAAGTTTATCAACTGCGTCTTGTTCCGGCCTTCGGGTTCGATGCTCACTTTTATTTAGCGAATGCCTGCTGGTTAGCAGATGTTTATCAACTGTGTGTTGATCCGGCCTTCGGGTTCGATGCTCACTTTTATTTAGCGAATTCCTGCTGGTTAGCAGAAGTTTATCAACTGCGTGTTGAGCCGGCCTTCGGTTCGATGCCTGTTTTTATTTAACAGATGCCTGGCAGCGATGTTAGATTTTTCTTCTCAGCTTCGGGTTGAGCCAGCCTTCGGGTTCGATGCCTGTTTTATTGAACAGATGCCTGAAGGTGATGTCAGATGTTTTTTCTCAGCTTCGGGTTGAGCTGGCATTCAGGTTCGATGCTTGTTTTATTGAACTGATGCTTGACGGTGATGTCAGATGTTTCTTATCAGCTGCGTGTTGAGCCGGCCTTCGGGTTCGGTGCCTATTGTTTCAATAGATGCCTGATGGTGATATCAGATGATCTTTTCCGACTTAGTGTCGTTGCCTGCGTGTTAGCAGAGGTTTCTTCTAACTGTGTGTCAATGTTTTCTGGTTGATAATCAGTCAGCTTGTTGTCGTTGCAACTATCAATTCAGTTATTTCCGGAGATTTTTGTTCCAGTAACAGTTTGCAGTTCTATTTCTGCGGTTGGAAAATTTCCGGGTTCGTCGGTATTCAACCGTATTTTACCTTGATTGTTTGAAAGTCGTTCGCTCTTCACCCATTCAGGTCCAATTCGCTTGAATAGGGGAAGTTGTAGTACCCCAAAATTTTCCCAACCTTTTTCT
Source organism: Lathyrus sativus (assembly GCA_963859935.3). Classification (NCBI taxonomy): domain Eukaryota; kingdom Viridiplantae; phylum Streptophyta; class Magnoliopsida; order Fabales; family Fabaceae; genus Lathyrus; species Lathyrus sativus. The sequence goes on along the minus strand of OZ012738.1, from coordinate 114,878,986 downwards.
TTACTTGGCTTATGTTTCTTTTGCATTTTAGCATTTTGCATCTGCATAACATTGTCATTTTCAGGGGATCAAGGGAAGTGTACCATCCAAGACAAGATTATCAAGTATATCAAGCTCAAACAAGAGTGCTTATTCAACTTATCAAATGCTTACAACCATCAAGAAGTGTTTAAAGTTCTCTGAGGGAAAAGATTGACAAGTGTTGCTTACCTCCTATCTTGGAGGTCAACTGAAGATCATAAGGGGTTCACATGGCCATGGTTATGGACAAGAGATGTGGAGAAGCTCATTGAATGCTTTTTAAGTCATTGGGGAGCTTATCTAAGGGGTCATATCATTTGCAAGAGGTTGCAGTCAAAGTTTGTGCACCTAGGGTTTCATCTGCTTAGTGTAAAGTCAATTGTTGGCTTGAAAGAGTTGGAGACTTGGTTCTAAGTCATTAGAGTCATGGGAAGTCATGTTGAGACATATAGTATTCCATTTCAAGTTAAACTCAAGAATAATCAAGAGTTTAAGGAGTTACTAAATTAGGGTTTCAGAGGATTTTAGTGTAAAATCCCCTTCTTTAGTTCCTAACTTCAAGGATCATTTACCTTAAGATACAAGTTGAATCTCATTTCCTTATAAACATAATACTTGTAGGGCATGTTCTTAGATTTATTTTTAGTACTAAAACTCATCCATTAGGTTTGTGGAAACCAAGTTATGATGCCATCAAGTTAGGGGTCTCAGATGAACATATTTTTTAGTCAACAAAAGTCAACTCACTTCCAAAGAACTTTTGACCTAGAATCATGTTTCTTCTCAACTTTAGATGAACATGAAATTTATTCCTCATGATCTTAGCTTTCCAAAAAGTCCTAGAAATCCTTCATATAATTTATGGAACTCAAGTTATGAAGCTTGCAAGGCAAGGGTATTTTGGGAAACTTGGATCATAGGTCATTTTAATTATGGGTCATGTTCATGTACTTAAGTACCTCAAATGGAACTTCAACCAACATGAAAGTTTTCCCAAATGACTTAAATTTCATCATGAAACTCAAGATTGGTGTGAATTATGCTTGGTTATAGTCATTGGTGGAGAAATTCAAGTGAAAATTGAACTTTAAATCATGATTTCAATTGATGTGGTTATAGGACTTTTTCATGCCATATTTTGAGTCAATTTTGTTCAAATTGATCCAACAAGTAAAATGCACCAATTTACTTTGGTCTTGGCTAGTAAAAACACGTGGAAATGAGGCTTACTTCACAAAGAAGTTTGTCATTCAAACTTCACAATTGGACAATGTACAAAGCCCAATTCAATTCCATGTTGTAATTCAAGTCACAAGCTGCAAAACCAAGTGAAATTCATGAGGGTAGCAAGCAGATTTCACGTGTGCATGGGAGGTATTTCCAATTTGGGCATTTTCAAATTTCATCCAAACCAAGCCTCATGGGCCTTCCATTTCACTCCTAATCCATAATATAAAAGCTCCAAGTTCATTTTGAGAGCTCAGAATTGCATTTTCGTGGAAGGAGCTCAAAGTTTAGTTTTGAAATTCCAGAGAGAAATTCAAAATCGTGAACTCAGATCCAGAGAAATTCAAAGAAAATTGAAGTGATATTCTCCTTCCTCAAGCTATTTGAAGTTGATCTGCACGTTTGCAAGCAAGCTTGACATCAATTGAAGCACCAACGGAGTGTCTCCGTTAGGTAACCTTCTTCTCCAAATTTCTCTCATGTTAGGCACTGAAATAAGATCATGTTGGCTGCATTTGAATCCCTATACCATGTAGGCAATGTTTGATAGCTTAATTGTGATGTTTGATGAACTTTTCAGTTGTGCACTCCAAGCTTTCACCATTCACCGGATATGCATGTTTAAAACAAATGAGCACTGGATTTGGATTGTGTGTGAGTAAAGTTTCAATTTGATATAAAATTTTGCAAGTTTTGGTGAAGTTTGCAGACCTGAACTCCGACCACCTCACCGGAGAAGACGACCGGAGCTAGGGCTCCGGCGTCTGGTCCAAACTCAGGCAAATCTGGCGTTTTCTTGCTTGACTTGTTGACTTAATCAGATGTGTGGACATGATTTATTTGACCTTGCGTGCGTGGCTCAGTGGACTTCCAGGTCAATTAGTAAAATGATGTGTTTCACATTAGGGATCAGCCTAGTTTGTTTTGGGCCTAAGTTGCTATTTGCACACCCTGATTGTTTGAGCCTAATTTTTTGAACGTGATTTGTTGTTATCTGCACCGTTTCCTTCTATTTGATTTATTTTATTTTAATTTGTTTTCTTTTTTTATTTTAATTGTTTAAAAATACTTCCAATCATGATAAAATTCCACCAAAAATATTTTCTGACACTTTAATGTGTTATTTAATTTTTGATATTTTTTAATTTCATTTTTCTTTTATTTTTCATTTAAATTGGAATTAAATGATTGAAAGGGTTTTTTAATGGTTTTTATTTGTTCTTCTTTGGTCTTGTTTGATTTTGTTGACAAATTGAAACCTCCAATGAATGAGACTTATTCCTCATGTTAATGGTGAGTTGAGGTGTCTTAGAGGATGGTTTTGGTCCTGGTTTGACTTGTTTTTGGTTGACTTTCAAGTCCATTTGTTTGACCCTCGACAATCCTCCTTCAAAGTGGATCACCCAAGTGGATCAATTCCTATGGTGATGCTTTGATAGGAATTTGGTTGTATTTCTTTGGCCCTTGGTTACCAACATTTTTACAAGCTTTTTGTGTTTTATTTGGATTTATTTGAACTATTTTCCTATTTATGGGGTACCTTGCAAGTCAAGCTACCCCAAAGGAAGGTTCACACACACACTTGAACTAGTTTTGATAGGAAATGACCTTGTGGATCCCATATGCTTCCAACTCTTTTTGATTCAAATTTCTAACATGTTGAAGTGGCTAGTTGAAAACTTTTAGCTCTTACACTTGCTTGGTTCATGTTGTAAGTTGCCTTTGTTTAAGGCTTTCCATTTGATGTTGAATGTTGAAAGTGTTTAGAACCTAGGTTCTTTACCATGCCTCATCTTGCAATTTGCTTTGGCTTGATTTCTTCTTTGGATTGCCTATCCTCTTCTCTTGTTCTAACTTCTGTCCTAGGACCTTGGGGACTCATTCAAGTTGATTTGGTGCCTCTTGGTTGCATTTTGAGTTTGACTTGGATGAGAGGCCATTTTGAGAACTTCTTTTGTTCTTTTCTTGCATGATCATGGTGATGCCTTTGGTTGAGTTTCATTTTGTGTTGCTTGCTGCCCAAGCCTTATCTCCCATCCTCACATTGATCATGCCTTCTTCTTCTTCTTGTTTGCTTTTCCTTGGTTAGTGATTCATGTACAAGTGGTTGTAGGAATTCTATTTCTCCCACTTCATCTCACTTTTGGCTTGAACTTGTTTAAGTTTTGTGGTTTTCTCTTCTTCTTTGTTTTGCATCTCTTGTTTTCATTTAAGAGGTTAAGATGTGCTTGTGGTGGCTACTGCCCCACACTTTGTTCCTCCCCCTTTCTTCATCTTTGTTTTGCATTGCATGTTTGCATCTTCTTTCTTCTTTCACTTATGCTTTCTTCTTCTTTCTTCTTTTCCATGTTCCCTTAGGACCTCTAATCTTTCTTGTTCAAGATTGATTATGATAGACATTAGGTTTGAACCCATGCATGATAACATTAGGGTAGCTTTCCCTTTTCATCCCAATAATAGGTGTACTTTGCACGATAACATTAGGTTGAGTTTAGTCTCCCTTTTAGAGTGTGTCTTCTCTTCACATCTCAAAACATCTTCAAGACATTTAATAAAGGATAATGAGTGTTTAGCGTATGTCCTTTGGACGATATGCGATGCATTCGCTCCTAAGTCATAGTCTTTAGTGCAACATGAATTACAAACATAATTCAATTCACTTCTTCTTCATAAAAGACTCAAAAACAAACACCAAGCCTTTTTATCCTTCGGGATTAATGGAAACTTTTTTCATAAGGAGAGTTTTATTAACTCTTGGTTCTATCGCAAACAGGTAACGCCTAAGTCTCCAATGGTCGAGCACCATACACCTAACTGCTAGAACTAAGTTTTAACCCTACTCGGGTAAAACACTTGAACCAACCTATGGTCTTGTTAGCCCGAGCTACGTTTGCTCTGATTTTTCATACCAGACGAGGATACGTAGGCACAAGACGACGATGTCTTGTTGAGCAACCTTCCCCCACCTTCACCTGTAGTTTTCCAAACTACGTTGACTCTGACTTTCCCATTGCACGAGGGAGTACGTAGGCATAGAGCGGCGATGCTCTATCAAGTCTCTTTCCTTTTCTTTTTTCCATGTGGCCTATAGCTTAGATAGATAAACACCCTTTTAGATAGATAATAAGCATGAACCTCGTCGAGTACGAAGGACGTGAGGGGTGCTAATATCTTCCCCTTGCGTAACCGACTCCCGAACCCGAGATTTGTTTGCAATGACCTGTCTTCTCCCTTTTTCGTAGGTTTTCTCTAATCGTTTCCTGTCCCTCTTTTGGGATAAATAACGAACGGTGGCGACTCTTGTTTCCTTGTCAGCCCCTCTTCATAGTGATGTGACACACATAACCAGATCCATGAGTGTACATCATCCCATATTCACTTGTCCCATTAATATATTTCAAAATTCTCTTGACTTGATTGATTTGACTCATTTTGGGTTCAGCTTGATATCTGGCACAAACACCCACAACAAATGCAATGTCAGGTCTGGTTGCTGTAAGATATAACAAGCTTACTATCATGCTTCTGTAGAGATTTTGATCCACATTAACACCATTTTCATCTTTAGACAACTTTAGATGGGTAGGTGCAGGTGTTCTTTTGTGGCTGGCATTTTCCATTCCAAACTTCTTAACTATATTCTTGGCATACTTACTCTAAGATAGGAATATAGATTCTTCCATCTGTTTGACTTGCAACCCAAGAAAATAAGTTAATTCCCCAGCAAGGCGCGTCTCAAATTCAGACTGCATTTGCTGCAAAAAATGTTGAACCATCTCATTAGACATCCCACCAAAAACAATATCATCAACATATATTTGAGCAATAATGAGTTTTCCCCCTTCTTCCTTGATAAACAGAGTCTTGTCTATGCCACCATTTCTGTATCCATTATCAACAAGAAACTCGGTTAGTCTTTCATACCATGCTCTAGGAGCTTGCTTCAGTCCATACAGAGCTTTCTTCAACTTAAACACATGATTAGGAAAAGTTGGATCAATAAAACCCTTAGGCTGTTCCACATAGACTTCTTCATTTAGGTAACCATTTAAAAAGGAACTTTTAACATCCATCTGAAATAGCTTGATTTTCATAATGCAGACAACTCCTAGAAGAAGTCTGATAGATTCAACGCAAGCTACAAGAGCAAAAGTTTCATCAAAATCAACCCCTTCAATCTGAGTGTATCCCTGTGCAATAAGTCGGGCTTTGTTCCTAGTGACCACTCCTTTTTCGTTAGACTTATTCTTGTAAACCCATTTAGTTCTAATCATATTTGTTCCTTCAGGCCTTGGCACAAGATCCCATACTTCATTTCTCTTGAATTCCCCTAGCTCTTCTTGCATGGAATTTATCCAAAATTCATCAGTCAATGGTTCCTTGATGTTTTTAGGCTCAATCTTAGACACAAAACAAGAACTTGAAATAACTTCTCTGGATCTAGTGGTTAGCCCTTTATTTGGATCACCTATGATGAGATTCGTAGGATGGTCTTTCTGGATTCTGATAGAGGATCCTTTGTCAACTGGTTTAGGTTCAGTAATGGCAGGATTGGGACCATTGTCTCTATTTTCAGACTCAACTGAGATATCAAAGGATGTTCCCACATCTTTTGGGACATCAGTCTCCTTATGCACATCATCTATAACTACATTGATAGACTCCATCATCGTTTTAGTTCTGGAGTTAAACACTCTATAAGCTTTGCTGTTAGTAGAGTAGCCCAAGAATATTCCTTCATCACTCTTAGGATCCATCTTTTTTCTTTGGTCACGGTCTGCAAGTATGTAGCATTTGCTTCCAAGCACATGGAAGTATTTGACAGTAGGTTTTCTTCCCTTCCATATTTCATACAAGGTGGTCATGGTTCCTGTTCTCAAAGTCACTCTGTTATAGATATAGCAGGTAGTGTTCATGTCTTCAGCCCAAAAGTGGTAGGGCAACTTCTTTGCATGGATCATTGCTCTAGCAGATTCTTGGATAGTTCTATTCTTTCTTTCCACAACTCCATTTTTCTATGGATTAATGGGAGAAGAGAATTCATGGATAATTCCCTCAGAAGAACAGAATTCAGCAAATTTTTGATTTTCAAACTCCTTCCCATGATCACTCCTGATTCTAACAACCTTGCTTTCCTTTTCTCTTTGAATCTTTTGATAGAGGTCTTGGAACACATCAAACACTTCATATTTTTCTCTTATAAAATTCACCCAGGTATATCTTGAAAAGTCATCCACCACCACATAAGCATACTTATTTCAATCAAGACTCTCCACCTGCATAAGTCCTATAAATGGAGAAGTTCCAATACTTTAGAAGTAGTGAGATGTTGGATCTTCTGGGGTGACATCCTTGTCTGCTTTCCTATTTGGCATTCACCACATACTTTTCCCTCTTCAATCCTCAGTTTAGGAATTCCTCCGACAGCTTCCATAAAGATGATTTTCTTTTTCCTTTTAAATGAAGATGACCAAGTTTCTGGTGCCACAATTTCACTTCATCTTCTTTGGCTAGAGCACATTTGGAGTCTTGAGAGACCCATAGGTAGCAATTGTCCTTATATTTGACTCCCTTCATGATCAATTCTCCTTTTTCATTTGTAACCAAGCATTCAAGTTTAGTAAAGTTGACATTGAGTCCTTGATCACACAGTTGACTGATGCTAATTAAGTTAGCAGTTAATCCTTTAACCAGCAGCACATTGTCAAGGTCAGGAGCTCCTGAGCAGTTCAATTTTCCAACTCCTTTAATTTCACCTTTGGCTCCATCTCCGAAAGTCACATAACTGGTTGAGTAGGGTTTGATTTCTACTAAGAGATTTTTAATCCCTGTCATGTGTCTGGAACACCCACTGTCAAAGTACCAATCTTCCTTAGCAGAGACTTTGAGGGACATATGAGCTATCAAGCAAGTAGCAGGAGCTTTAGGAACCCATTACTTTGCAACAGGAGCTTTAGGAACCCATTGCTTCCTAGTAAAATGAATATTGTGATTTGGTCTGTTTTGAGGCATAGGTTTAGGATATCCATGCAGTCTGAAGCAGAAAGAATTTATATGACCAAAACAGCCACAATAGTGACATCTCCATCTTTGGAATCTTCTTGGTTGGTTGGGTTGACCTCTATCATGATGTTGAGACATGGAATGGAACATATTTCGCTTGGATCCAAAAGGCTTGTGGTGTGAAGAATGATTATTGTCTGAAGGTGGTTTTTCTTCATCAAACCCTAACCCTGTCTTGTCTCCTGCCCTTCTTCCAGATTGAAGGATCTTATCTAGCGTGTTGGTACCACTATTCATCATTCTAATAGACTTCCCCTTTTGATCAAGTTAGGAAGTCAGCTGAGCAACTTCATCCTTCAACTCAGTGATAGTTTTAAGGTGTTCTTCCTTTTCATCCTTCAGTTTGATGAAGAGTTTCTTCTGCTTTTCACCTTGATGGCACACTTCTTCACTTCTAAGACACAACTATTTGTAGGAAGCTGCAAGTTCTTCAAATGTTAATTCATCTTCACTGGAGTCTTCATCAAAATAGTATCTTCCATTCAAAGCAGTTACATGTTTAGCAGACTCTTCTTCAAGGTCACTGTCAGAGTCCTCATCAGTCCAAGAGACATCAAGACCTTTCTTTTGTTTCTTGAGATAACTTGGGCATTCAGCTCTAATGTTGCCAAAACCTTCACATTCATGGCACTGAATCCCTTTGCTATTGGTGGGTTTTTCTTCACTCCTGGTTTTTTTACCTGCATCATTAGACCTACTAATGTCATGAGAGATGTTCTTGACATTAGGTCTTGACTTCATATCCATTCTCTTCATCACCTTGTTAAACTGTCTTCCAAGAAGCACTATGGCATTGGATATACTTTCATTAGTATCTCCATCTGATTCATCCTCTCCATTCTCAGTATTTGACATAAAAGTTATGCTCTTTTTCTTATCAGCTTTGTCACTTATTCCCACTTCAAAGGTTAAAAGAGAACCAATGAGTTCATCAACCCTCATCTTGCAAATGTCTTGTGCTTCCTCTATAGCAGTTACTTTCATGTCAAATCTCTTGGGAAGAGATCTGAGAATTTTTCTTACCATCTTTTCTTCTGATATCTTTTCACCTAGGTCACTTGAAGCATTGGCTATTTCAAGAATATTCATATGAAAATCATGTATGCTATCATCATCTTTCATCCTTAGGTTTTCAAACTTTGTAGTCAGCAGTTGAAGTTTTGACATCTTTACCTTGGAGGTACCTTCATGGGTAGTCTTGAGTATCTCCCAAGCATCTTTAGCCACTTCACAGTTGTTCACCAATCTGAATATGTTCCTATTAATTCCATTGAACAGGGCATTCAAGGCTTTGGAGTTACCAAGAGCCAGTTAATCCTCTTCCTTTGTCCATTCTTCCTCAGGCTTCAAGTCAGATGTAGCCTTTCCATCTTTCCTAACAGTCACAGGATGTTCCCATCCTTTTATAACAGCTTTCCATGCCTTACTATCCAAAGATTTTAAGAAGGAAACCATATGTGGTTTCCAATAGTCATAATTACTCCCGTCCAGAACAGGTTGTCTGTTCACAAATCCTCCTTCTTTGTCCATAGTTCCAGAAAGTAACGTCCCTAGATCTCACCTAGAACCAGAGTAGGATGTCTGCTCTGATACCAATTAAAATTCTGGTATCAGATATAAGATGTCGAAGGCGATGTTACGACACTAATATCTGAACTATCACCAATAAGAACAAAGACAAAAAGATAGCAATAGTAAAAATACACAAGAAATTATTAACCCAGTTCGGTGCAAACAAACCTACGTCTGGGGGCTACCAAGCCAGGAAGGAAATTCACTAAGTAGAATTAGTTTGAAGATACACAGTAGACTCTCTCTAGTTTACTATCTTCACACCTAATCTCTACCCTTGCAATTTCTACCTAGGACACTCCTAGATAAGAGACACCTCTCACTCCTCCTCAATCACAGCAGTGATAACAACAGATGAATAAACTTTAGAAGACACTCTTCAAAGAAAAAACTTGATCTTGCTTAAAAGCTTCAATCAAGGATAATACACTATTTCTTACAAGCTTTGAGTGAATAACTTACAACACAAAAACTTAATCCAATTCACACATTAAAGTAATGAGTGAATGGCTCACAAACTAACACAAACACACGAATGCTAAAAAGCTCTAATCCTTATGCAATGCACTATATTAAACCTAGCTTCTATGAACATCAAAATAGGATTGTGAATCCTTTAAATATAAACTCTTGGACGGGTTTGGGCTTTGGTAAAAACAGCATCTGATCATGATATAATCAATTTAAATAATTAGCATCAATGAGTAAAACCAAAATAGATTTGATTTGATCCAATCAGATCCAATCAAATCACTCTTCAGATCTTCAAGATTTCCTTCAGAAAATAGCTCACACGATTCCATAAATACTCCATGAACTATGCATCAAAAACACTTTTGAATAAAGACTATTTCCACACAGATTTGAACCTTAAAGACAGATCAAAACAGTGCAAAAAGTTGCACAAAAAGTAACAGACAAACAAACACATCCTCACAGAATATTCTGTTCACAAATGTCAGGACATCATGCTTGACATCATGAACTAAACCCTGCAACAACAAGCATAACTACCTGCAGAATGTTAAGAACGTATGTCAAGACATCCTGTATGACATCTTGTGATATCACCATGTTTTACCAAAATTCCTGCCAATCAAGAACTAACATTACGATAATATATATTTGGCATTTTATCTAATTGTGCAAGCGTATAGTTACACCTTTGTCCTTTAACAAGATTATTTCTAGGATGCAACTTCAACCATTTAACGGTTGAATTATATTCAATAGATTTTTAAGTGTATGAAACATTGTACATTTGATCTAGTTAGTGAGAACTTTCAATGGTTGCATTTTTCAAATTCACATCTTGTAAAATTTTAACGAAGATAAATTTAAACTAAGTATAGGTAGTATATACATATAGGCATGCATATAACCATATACTGATGTTTTGGTGTTGGGTTACAAACATATGTGGGGGTGTAATTCAAATCTCCTATAACTTTGGAGGAAAATATGTGACGTCCTAGGGGAAAATTTTTGGAAACTCACAGACTGTAGGAATTTGTGAAACCTTCAGGTCGTCGCTTGTTTCCTGGGTGAGAACTATGAGAACAAACTTCTCCTTCTCAAATAAGAAATTAACCATGCCAACCGTACCTTCCAAAATAGTAGTTAACACATCCTTTGGAGTAGCTTCACTAGACGGAATGATGATAACTTCTCCTCACAACCTATACACATCGAATTAGAAGAAAGCAAATCCATTCCCAAGATTACATCAACTTTCTTAAGTGGCAAAAAAATAAGGTCAATCTGGAAAACTCTACCATCCACCGATATCAAACAATTTTCACAAATCAACGGTGTCTCGGCAATATCATCCATTGCGGTAGTAACCACCATGGGAAGAGACAAAGGAATCACTTGCAAACCAAGTCGCTTCATGCATTGTACCGACACAAAAGAGTGTGTTGTTCCATAATCAAATAATACAAAACAAGTACGTCCATTCAAGAAACGCGTATCAGCAATCAAAGAGTTGTTACCCTTAGCCTTCTTCACATCCAAATTATACACTCGACCGATACTCTTCCCTTGTGTTAGTTCCTGGTTGGCAGACATTTTGGTAAAACTAGGAGTTATCATAAGATGTTCTACAGGATGTCGTGACATCTGTATTTAAGGTTCTGCAGATAGCTTATATGATGTAGCAGGACTCTTCTCAGGATGTCAAGCATGATGTCCTAACACTTATGAACAAAACACTCTGTGTTTATTTATTTGTTTTGTGTGCAAACTTGATGCACTGATCTGGTGCAAATCTGCAAGGTTTTTGGTGTTTTGCAAAGGCGCTTTGGATTCACTTATGAGGATTGTGTGGAGCTATTCTCAAAAGGTTCTCTTGGAGTTTTGAAGAGAGATTTGAAGGTTCTCTTGGAGTTTTGAAGATTGATCTGATTGATCAAATCAAATCTGGTTCTTTGAAGCTATTCATGAAGATTTATTTCGTAACAATTTGCTGTTACTTTTGCCACATCCCAAGCCCGTTCAGTATTGCTATTTAAGGAGGTGCAAACCGTAGCTTTAAAATTAGAGAAGCTAGGATTAAAGTGTGTGCAATTGTGTAAGGTTTAACCTTCGTGTGTTTTAGTAATTTGTGAGCCATTCACTCATTATCTTAATGTGTGAATTAGACTAAGTTATAAATTATTAATTGTTCACTCAAAGCTTGTAAGAAAGAGTGTATTGTACTTGATTGAAGCTTTTAAGCAAGATCAAGTTGTGACTTTGAAGAGTGTCTTCTAAAGTCTTCTCCTTTTGGTTTTCATTATCATTGTTGTGATTGAGGGGGAGTGAGAGGTGTCTTTTATCTAGGTGTGTCCTAGATAGAAATTGCAAGGGTAGAGGTTAGGTGAGAAGATGGTAAACTAGAGAGAGTCTACTGTGTATCTTCAAACTAATTCTACTTAGTGAATTTCCTTCCTGGCTTGGTAGCCCCTGGATGTAAGTGTGTCTTCACCGAACTGGGTTAATAATTGTTGTGTCTCTTTACAATTGTTATTTGTTTATCCTTGTTCTTATTATTGATTAGACAAATATTTGTATCGTAAACATCACCTTTGACATCTAATATCTGATACCAGAATTTCAATTGGTATCAGAGCAGGCATCCTGCTCTGGTTCTGGGTGAGATCTAGGGATGATACTTTCTGGTACCATGGACAAAGAAGGAGGATTTGTGAATAGACCACCTATTCTGGACGGGAGCAATTTTGACTATTGGAAACCTATGATTGTTGCCTTATTAAAATCTCTGGACAGTAAGGCATGGAAGGCTGTCATAAAGGGATGGGGACATCCTAGGATTATTGATAAAGATGGAAAGGCTTCATTTGAATTAAAGCCTGAGGAAGAATGGACCAAGGAAGAAGATGAACTGGCTCTAGGAAACTCCAAGGCCTTGAATACTTTGTTCAATGGAATTGATAGGAACATATTCAGGTTGGTGAACAACTGTGAAATTGCTAAAGAAGAATGGGAGATACTAAAGACTACTAATGAAGGTACATCCAAGGTAAAAATGTCTAGACTTCAACTTCTCACAACTAAGTTTGGAAACCTGAGAATGAAAGATGATGAAAGCATACATGACTTTCATATGAATATCCTTGAAATAGCCAATGCTTCAAGTGACCTGGGTGAAAAGATGTTTGAAGAAAAGCTGGTAAGAAAAATTCTCAGATCTCTTCCCAAGAGATTTTACATGAAAGTAACTGCTATAGAGGAAGCACAAGACATCTGTAAGATGAGAGATGAACTCATTGGCTCTCTTTTAACTTTTGAAGTAGGAATAGGTGACAAAGCTGACAAGAAAAAGAGCATAACTTTTTTGTCAAACACTAAAAGAAGAGAGGATAAATCTGATGAGGATACAAATGAAAGTCTATCAAATGCCATAGTTCTGCTGGGAAGATAATTCAACAAGGTAATGAAAATAATAGATATAAATACAAGACCAAATGTCAAGAACATCTCACTTGACATCAGTTAGTCAAATGATGCAGGAAGAAGAACTAGGACTGAAGAAAAACCCACAAACAACAAAGGGATACAGTGTCATGGGTGTGAAGGTTTTGGTCACATCAAATCTGAATGCCCAACCTATCTCAAGAAACAAAAGAAAGGTCTAGTTGTTTCATGGACTGATGAAGACTCTGACAGTGATGTTGAAGAAGAATCTACCAAACATGTAACTTCCTTAATGAGAAGATACTATTTTGATGAAGACTCCAATGAAGATGAATTGACTTTTGAAGAACTGGAAGCTTCCTACAAAGAATTGTGCTTCAGAAGAGAAGAAGTTTGCTAGCAAGGTGAAAAACAGAAGAAACTCATCATCAAGCTAAAGACTGAAAAGGAGGAACACCTGAAAATTATCAAGGAGTTGAATGATGAAGTGGCTGAACAGGTTAAGACCATCACTAAATTAAGAGATGAAGTTGCTCAACTAACTTCCCAACTTGACCAAATGGGAAAGTCTGTTAGAATGATGAACAGTGGCACCAAAACCTTGGAAGAGATTCTTCAAACTAGCAGAAGAACTGGAGACAAGATAGGGCTAGGATTCAATGAAGACAATAACTCTACCTCTCACCACAAGCCTTCTGGATCAAGGAAGAAGATGTTCCATCAGATGTCTCAACATCACGACAGAAAACAAACCAGGCAACCAAGAAAATTCCAAAGATGGAGATGTCATCACCATGGTCGCTTTGGTCACATAAAGTCATTCTGTTTCAAACTGCATGGATATCCAAATTCTACAACTCAGACAAGACCTAACCACAACACTCTCCCCTCTAAGATGTAATGGGTCCCTAAGGGTCCTGCTACTATACAATGGGTACCTAAAACTGCTACTACTTGCTTCATAGCTCATATGTCTCTAAACGTTTCTACTAAGGAAGATTGGTACTTTGACAGTGGGTGCTCAAGACACATGACAGGAATCAGAAATATGTTAGTGGAGATCAAACCTCACTCAACCAGCTATGTAACCTTTAGAGATGGGGCCAAAGGTGAAATTAAGGGAGTTGGAAAGTTAAATTACTCAGGAACACCTGATCTTGACAATGTTCTGTTACTCAAAAGATTAACTGTCAATTTAATTAGCATCAGTCAACTGTGTGATCAAGGTCTAAGTGTCAACTTCACTAAATTTGAGTTTCTGGTTACTAATGAAATGGGAGAGCTGATCATGAAGGGAGTCAGATCCAAGGACAATTGTTACCTATGGACCTCTCAGGACTCAAAATGTGCTCTTACCAAAGAAGATGAAGTGAGACTGTGGCACCAGAAACTTGGGCATTTGCATCTAAAAGGAATGAAGAAGATCATATCCATGGAAGCTGTCAGAGATATTCCTAAGCTAAAGTTTGAAGAAGGAAAGATCTGTGGTGAATGCCAAATAGGAAAGAAAACAAGGATGTCAGATTAGAAGATCCAACATCTCACTACATCTAAAGTTCTGGAACTTCTTCATATGGACTTAATGGGACCTATGCAGGTGGAGAGTCTTGGTGGAAAGAAGTATGCTTATGTTGTAGTGGATGATTTTTCTAGATACATCTGAGTGAATTTTGTATCATAAAATTCAAAGAGAAAAGGAAAGCAAAGTTGTCAGAATTAGGAGTGATCATGGGAAGGAATTTAAAAATCAAAAGTTTGTTGAATTCTGCTCTTCTGAAGGAATTAGCCAGGAATTCTCTTCTCCTATTACTCCTCAACAAAATGGAGTTGTAGAAAGAAAGAATAGAACCATCCAAGAATCTGTCAGAGTAATGATCCATGCTAAGAAGCTGGCTTACTATTTTTGGGCTGAAGCCATGAACACTGCCTGCTATGTTCATAACAGAGTTACCTTAAGAACAGGAACAATGACCACTCTATATGAAATTTGGAAAGGAAGAAAGCCTACTGTCAAATACTTCCATGTGTTTGGAAGCAAGTGCTACATACTTTCAGATCGTGATTATAGAAGAAAGATGGATCCTAAGAGTGATGAAGGTATATTTTTGGGCTACTCTATCAACAACAGAGCCTATAGAGTGTTTAACTCCAGAACTAAGACCATGATGGAATCTATCAATGTTGTTATAGATGATGTGTGTAAGGAGATTGATGTCCCAGAAGATGTTGGAACATCCTTTGATATCTCAGCTGAGTCTGAAGACAGAAACAATGACTCTAACCCTACCATCACTGAATCTGATCCTGTTAACAAAGGACCATCCACCAGAGTCCAGAAAGACCATCCTATGGATCTCATCCTAGGTGATCCAAATAAAGGGGTAACCACTAGATCTATAGAAATTGTCTCAAGCTCTTGCTTTGTGTCCAAGATTGAACCTAAAAACATCAAGGAGGCTTTAACTGATGAGTTCTGGATAAATGCCATGCAAGAGGAGTTGAGTGAATTTAAGAGGAATGAAATTTGGGACCTTGTGATTGGAACCAAATGGGTTTACAAGAATAAATCTGATGAAAAGGGAGTGGTTACTAGGAACAAAGCCAAGTTGGTTGCTCAAGGATACACACAAATTAAAGGGATTGATTTTGATGAAACTTTTGCTCATGTAGCTAGACTTGAATACATCAGACTCCTTTTGGGAGTTGCTTGCATTCTGAAAATCAAGCTGCTTCAAATGGATGTCAAAAGTGCCTTTTTAAATGGTTACCTAAGTGAAGGAGTCTATGTGGAACAACATAAGGGCTTTATTGATCCAACCTTTCCTAATCATGTTTTTAAGTTGAAGAAAGCTCTGTATGGCCTGAAGCAAGCTCCTAGAGCATGGTATAAAAGACTAACCGAGTTTCTTATTAAGAATGGATATAGAAAAGGTGGCATAGGTAAGACACTGTTTATCAAGGAAGAATAGGGAAAACTCATGATTGCTCAAATCTATGTTTATGACATTGTCTTTGGTGGGATGTCAGATGAGATGGTTCAACATTTTGTGCAGCAAATGCAATCTGAATTTGAAATGAGCCTAGTTGGGGGATTAACTTACTTTCTTGGACTACAAGTCAAACAAATGGAAGAATCCATATTTCTATCTCAGAGTAAGTATGCCAAGAACATTATTAAGAAGTTTGGAATGGAAAATGCCAGCCACAAAAGAACTCATGCACCTACCCATCTAAAATTGTCAAAAGATGAAAAAGGAGTTAATATGGACCAAGTATGTACAAAAGCATTATAGGGAGCTTATTATATCTTACAGCAAGCAGACCTGACATTGCTTTTGTTGTGGGAGTTTATGTCAGATATCAAGCTGAACCCAAGATTAGTCACATTAATAAAGTCAAGAGAATTTTGAAGTATATCAATGGGATAAGTGAATATGGGATGTTGTATAGTCATAGATCTGGGTGTGTGCTGTCTGGATATTGTAATGCTGTTTGGGTTGGAAGTGCTGATGATAAGAAGAGCACATCTAGAGGATGCTTCTTTTTGGGAAACAACCTTATCTCATGGTTTAGCAAGAAATAAAATTGTCTATCCCTGTCTACTGTAGAAGCAGAGTACATAGCTGCTGGGAGTAGCTGCTCACAACTTGTGTGGATGAAGTAGATGCTTACAGAGTATAATGTCACACAAGATGTCATGACATTATACCGTGATAATCTGAGTGCTATAAATATTTCCAAGAATCCTATTCAACATAGCAGAACTAAGCATATTGATATTAGACATCATTTTATTAGGGAACTTGTTGAAAGTAAAATCATTACTCTTGAACATGTCACTACAAAAAATCAGTTGGATGATATTTTTACTAAAGCCTTGGATGCAAATCAGTTTGAGATTTTGAGAGGAAAGTTAGGGATTTGTGTTTATGAAGATTTATAGCAATTACTGCCAACAGCGATTTTTACTCTTAAAAGATGTCGGTTTCCTAAAATAGAGATGTCTCAACATCCCTCTTTAATGCATAACACGCCCTTGTCTAATCTCACACGCTATCCCACTCAAACGTTTCCCTCTAACTGCCCCTTTAACTCCCTCACCTCCACTACCTTTTATATTTTCTCCCACTCTTTGTGTATTCACCACATTGCAACAAATCTCCATTCTCCTCCACATTTTTTCTTTCTCAAGATGTCTCCCAAACGTGATGCTACTTCCTAAAAAGCTTCACAATCTGATGCTCAACCCATGAACATCTCCTTTGAAGATGTCCATGATGTGGCTCCTCTTTCCATGATTCCCAGCCATGAAAAAGACACCCCAAAAACCTCTCCTACACATGCAACTCAAAAAGACAAAACTTTTGAAACTGCTGCTGATAACATTACAAGAATGAAGAACAAAGAAGGTACTACGTATGTTGATAGATCAATTAGGGAACTTGTCACTAAGATTCTCTATGGGGGTCATAATGTGCATGGTATTTCCACCTTTCTCTCTCGCATAGATCTATTTCCTAGTTCTAATGATAACATAGGAAAGGATGCTGAAAAACCCTTTACTGATAAATGTCGTGGTGAAATTTGGATATCAAACTATTGATTAGAATCTTTAATTCATTTTGCAACCGAACTTTGATTTGTCCAAAGGAAGGGATAAAGATCGAAATTCCCACAATGCAATGCAAATGCAAGGTTTAGTGAGTTATAGGTTCGGGGGTTGGTTAAACTTAGGGAAGGTGCTAGCATCCTAAGTTTCTGTAGTACTCTACAGGAACCTCTTGTTTTAATATTTGTTTATTGCTAAGGTTTATCTGCTTAATGGTATAAAAGACCTAGGGGTTTATATCTAAGTATACTCGATAAGATATTGCATCTTATGCCTACATATCCTGACGGGAGTGGAATCAGAGTATTTGTAGTTCCCCTAAAGGGTTTGAGGAGTTCTTTGACTGTGGTAAAAGTTCCTACGGGATTAGGGTAGTTGATTGATTGATTTTAGGAGAAGAGATGCATCGTCATTTTAAGGGAGATTTAACCGCCACAAATTGTAGGAAAATAGTATTTGCATCTTCTTAAGAGAAGGGCTCAAGTACTCGAATATTGATCGACGAGTACGCCTCTATCTCTATTAAGGCAAAGTCCCTACGGTATTGATTGTATTGTTGTGGGGTGGAGATTCTATCTCGCTTAAGATGATTAACATCTTTCTCTATTGTGTTTGGATATTTGTATTGATTTGATTGTTTGTTTCTATGTTGTAAAGAGAAGGTCCTTCCTATAGGGTGGGATCTATCTTAAAGATCGACTTGAATGGGATCAAGGATCATGTGGGAGAATGATGCAAATGATGTGCACTACACACAAGTGTTTACTCATGTGTAGGTTTTTCCTTTGGACGGAATGCAATACGGTAAAGTAGATTACTGTAGTGTAAATTGCAGAAGATAAATTGCGAAAAATAAAGCCATACACACGCATGAAAGCGCTAAGGTGCGTGGGAGTGAATGTGAGTGTGTGAACGGACCGGAGAGAGGTTTGATTTATTTTAGGGGATTGATTTTATATGATTAGTTTAAGAAAAAGTTATATTAAGTGATGAAGTTGATTTTGGAAAAATGTCGAATTAATTTTATTAGCAAAAGGATTTTAGATGTGGGTTGATTTTAAGCGAGAGGTTGTTTTTATATGAGATTAAACCATAAATTAGAGATTTTAAATAAAAGCTACCATGATTTAATTTATTATAAAAACTTAAGTGAAATGATTATTTCTACTATGGCTATTTAAAAAGTTGAATTTAATTAGTATTGATTTTATAATTTATTTCTAAAAGTTAATTGAATACTAAATTATTATTATTAATTAAATAAATTGATAACTCGGTGTAATTATTTAAAAAAGTTTTTATTAGTGAATAAATACTATTAAAATGTTATTAAGATGAAGAAAGTTGAAATTAAATTAGCAAAACATCTTAATAGGGATTAATAGGATTCTTTTTTTAATAAAGGTGTTTTTAGTTATTAAGATAGAGAAAATTATAAGGTTGATTTAATTGGGATAAAATAAATAAGGTGAATTATTTTAAAGGCTAATTAAATTAATAGTTAAAAAAGATAAAGCTAATTTGATTAAAGAGTTGTTAATTTATTAAAAGGAAAGGATTAATTAATTAGTGTTAAAAAGATTAAGGGTGATTAACGATTTAGTGGTTTAGTTGTTTGGTGGGGATTGCGTATGTTGTGTAGGTGATTATGAGATCAAATTACAACCGTAGCCCCCCCCCCCCCCCCTTTTCGTCCCCAAATCGGACCGCTACTCTCTCGCGATTGGTTTCCTTCTCGCCATTTCCTTCAACTTGTAACATTAACAAACGGTCAAAGCGATCTCAGTACTTTATCGAGAATGGAATTTTACCGAAGCTTTGTGACGATGTCGTTTGCGGCGGCAGAGTGGATTCGCGGAGGCGGAATGGATTCGTCAACAGGATAGATAAGTCTTTCTCCCTTCTTTTGTGTTTTACGGACTCTAGGGTTTCGTGGTTTTGTGATTCCTTTGAATGTTGTCGATTTCCTTCCAATTTATAGGCCCCTGAGTAGAAGATTTCTGATTAATTGGTGTTAAAGCCTTTCGTTTTCATGTGATTGGATTAAAAAACTTTCCTTCTTCGTATGATTGTGTTTAATGTTGTTGATGAAAATTCAATATGGGTGATTTGATTTGAGGAATATTCACTTGATACTGAAGGATTCGATAGGATCTGAATAGGATCTCAATCTTTGAACAAGGTATATTCTTTGATGAGCTTATAATCCAAACTTTACGTTTTTTGCAGGTGTAGAACGCAAGCGATTTTGGGCCAAGGGAATTAGTAGCCCGGAGTGGTTTGCGGTAATAGCTGGTGAGCCCAAAGCCTCATTGTTTGAACTCTTGCAAATTCATCTTCGCTTGTTCGAGCTGGTAGCTTCGTGGTCTAAAAGATATCTGCTTTTCAATGGTGTTGAATAAGCCTATCTTCTTGTTTGCAGGAGGTAATCCCGGAGATTCTCGAGCGTTTTGGTCTTGATTACTGGTTACCTTTGTAAGCTAATCTTGTTGTCTCGTTTTGTCATTCAAGAAGTTCCTAACTTTGTAGCTCTAATGCTGTTAATTGGCGTCACTGAGCGACTTCTGCAACTTGACAGTTTGGGGAGTGTCACCTCGAATTGTGTTCACTTTGATTGTCTTCTCCTTGTGTGTATAGATGTTCCGAAGCGTGTTGGGGGGGATAGGATTTGCACACTGTTGAGGTCACGATTACAGTGGTCTCAACATGGAGGGGCAGTACGCTGATAACAGGGCCAGGTCGTGGTGTTGTTAATTCCCTATGTGTTCTATTCTCGTAAACAGAACTTGACTTCTATATGTTGATAAACCTGATTTTGTAATGGAGTGTTGGCTTTGATTAGGGAAGTTCTAATCTTTCCTCTTCCCGTATTGATTTGTAAATTTCCTTGTTGACTTTGAGACTTGGTTTCTTTTGCCGCTGAAAGATAGAAACTTGCCATTACGGGATTGCTAATACTTTTTTTCTTCTTCTTCGCAGAGAAAGCTATACTCGAGTTCAGATGCTCGCCTGGTCTTATGTCGTGGCTGATGTTGGGTTGAAACGGCGATGACGACATTGTGTCTGAGCCTATGAGGGATTGTGGTTGCCTCTTGTTGTTTTCAAATTTCCATTGACGCTCTTGAGTCGGTAAGGAGTTGACGACGACTTCTCGTTATCCTCCTGGCTACTCGAGCCTTGCCCCAATGATGTGTTACCTGAGGGTTACGAACCTTCTCTCATCTTTACTCTTGGACCTCAAATTGTTTCTTTTGTGGTCAATATGTAGCTGTTGTTGCAGATGATGAAATGGGATTATTGTTGTTGTTATGTTGGTGATTGTAGCTAGTTCGTGAATGATACTTGTTGCTGTTATATTTGTGGCTCAGGAGCTGCTATTGCCGAGAAAAGTTTGAAACGGTGATGATGATTCATGGATCTGAACCGTGAGGCTTTGAGGCTGTTACTAGTCTGAAGTTTCCCGTGGTTCCGACTAATGCGAATTCAGGACCTGAGTGATGCTGCAGTTTCACCCTTGCTGCTACGTGTTGTGAGGGGTTCGTATGTGAATTTTCTGTTTGTTGTGCCCAGTGATGAATTGAGCTGAGGGCCAAACCTGTCTGAGGTTCCCAACTCTTGGACCTCAACCTACCTTTAGCAATAATTGTGTTGTTTTGGTGTTGCTTGAGGCGCTGCTAATGATGTCATTGCAGAACTGATGCCATTGATGTTGCTGCTTATTGTTTGCTGCGCCACTCTTTGTTGCCAAATACTGCTCTTGCTTTTTGTTGCTGTTGAACTGACATGGTTGTTGTTGCTTGTAGTTGACATTATTGATGTTGTTATGCTGTTGTGGATGTTTGCTGATGTGAAAAAAACCCTGTTGTTGCTTGTTCTTGTTTGTAGCTGACATATTTCCCTTCTTCTTTCAGGATGCCGCCCGAAGCTCAGAAGTTGCCGGTTTCGTGCCGTTAGCCGAGAAAGGTTCAAAGGCGATGATGACTTTGTGTCTGAGCCTATAAGGGATTTAAAAAGTGCTGCTGTTATGATGATGATTTATCTGAACTGAGGGCTTGTAAATACAGTCGTGGCCTTGATGTTTCTTGTGCTTTGCGTAGTGTTGATGCATGTGAACTATGTTGAGAACTATTCTGAAATCAGTTATTTATTTGCATAGACTTTGATTCTCTCGATGTTTGGTAAGGAGTTGATGACGGCTTTAGCTATTGTCCTCCCGGCCGCTCGAATTCCTGCCCTATGATGAGTTGAGCTGAGGGCTGAAACAAAACTTAATTCGCCTTCTGATTCGAAACTGTTATGGTTATTCTGATTTCCTACTGTGGCCGCTGTCTCTATCTGTTTTTGTTTGCAGGTTGTGATTTTGCCGTTGGTTGCGTCCTAGTTTTATCAAGAACGGAAGCCAACACGAAGTTTCTTGGGGTATGTGTCTAATACTTGTAACCTCTCAATGTAATTCAATGCTGCTTGCCTGTGACTTTGTGTCTTTGTTCTGAAATCCAGGCGCTGGTCCTTTGTGTGAAAGTGGCATAGGCATGCTTACAAGCGTAATTGGTGATCAGAATGAAGGATGGATATGATATCAAAGCTTTCAAATGTAGCTCACTCGCTTTGAAAAGATGCAGATGAACTTCAACCCCACTTGCCAAAGTTCGTAGGGTTCCAAAATGTCCTAGAACAATGTACCGTGGATTTCTTGTATTTAACATTACCATGTCGTTGTGACGGCGTAACTCTGTAGCTTTTGTCATTTGAATACTCTTGTAATCCAATCTTTTGTAACATCTCTGTTCTCAAATTGAAAACATATGTAACATTGTAACCTTAACGTGATTTATGATATAAGCAAACTTTTCTTCCTCGAGCTTGTACTCGCAATGTGAATTTGTACAGTGTAATTTTGCGTAATGCAACTTTGTATCATGTTCTCTTGCGAAGCGTACCTTAAAAAAGAGTTCTTCTTCGATGCTTTATCCTCCAAGTGGAATGAGTGATCTTACTACTATGAACCGTCAACCATCAAGTAATTAACTTCAAATGAATGGTCTCTTATCTCCAATGATTTGTGATGCCTTTGTGTCGGGAAACGAAGACATTGTTATAACCAATTAAGAAGTTTTGAGTTGGTGACGATATTCCATACATGCTGACCAAACTTTGCCAAGCATTTCCACATGTCTTTATCATGCCATGCCCGAAAGGATTGGATTATGAGTGTTGTCTCTTCTTGAATTTGATACATCTGCGCACATTCGTCAGTCATAATAACCACACATATAAGAGTAAAAAAAACGCGCCAAACGAAGGAGGTGGGATCTTAATGTCAAAAATTTGGGTGCGACAGATGCCCATATTTAAATTTCTTCTATCCGGACATATAGAGATCAGAATCTTCGTCTCGACGAGATAGGATGAATTTAAATACAAACATTCCACGAATTTTTGGCCCAAAGATGCCACCAAGTGCAAATGATATGCAGTGATATGGAAATGTCGGGCAGACAATCCTGTGAGGGGATGATGTCACAGGGGAGAAGGACTAGACACAACACGCGAGAAACAAAGGATCAGCAGACTCAACGAAGCGAGACTCCAAGGGGACAGGAAACAACCAGCAACGGGGAATCTCCAAGCGTATAAAAGCGTAGCCTATACACCAATAGTAGGCGAGAAATTTGGGATCGAATGGTAGATTTACTACCAAAACATGGTCGGTAATAGTCCAAAATGAAGTTTCTTGGTCCGGACACAAGTCAGCTTTGTTTTGTATTCTATTTTCCCCCTTTTTGAAATCCAACTGGAACTAGTAAAATGTAGAACCTCCCCGAGCGTCATGATATGGGAATCATGAGCTGGTCTCAGTCTATGATGCAGAACCTCCCCGAGCGTCATGATATGGGAATCATGAGCTGGTCTCAGTCTATGATGCGGAACCTCCCCGAGCGTCATGATATGGGAATCATGATCTGGTCTCAGTTTATGACGCAGAACCTCCCCGAGCGTCATGATATGGGAATCATGAGCTGGTCTCAGTCTCTGATGCAAAACCTCCCTGAGCGTCATGATATGGGAATCATGAGCTGGTCTTAGTCTATGATGCGGAACCTCCCCGAGCGTCATGATATGGGAATCATGAGCTGGTCTCAGTCTATGATGCGGAACCTCCCCGAGCGTCATGATATGGGAATCATGATCTGGTCTCAGTTTATGATGCAAAACCTCCCCGAGCGTCATGATATGGGAATCATGAGCTGGTCTCAGTCTATGATGCAGAACCTCCCCTAGCGTCATGATATCGGAATCATGAGCTGGTCTCAGTCTATGATGCAGAACCTCCCCGAGCGTCATGATATGGGAATCATGAGCTTATCTCAGTCTATGCTCGAAATGATGAAAACTCACGCGAGCATCTTCACAGGGGATCAAAATGTCATCGTAGATTGTAGATGTTGTTGTAGACGTAGAGCCTTGTAGATGTAATTAGAGTTTGTAGATTGTAGAATTTTGGTAGATTGTATTTATAGAGGTAACTTGTAATGTATTGGAGATTGGAAAACTTCATCGGGGATCTTCAGAAGAGATGTAAGTCGGTTGATTTGTAAAGTATGTCTTCTCAAATAAAGAGAGACTAATGTGATAAACTTCCTCGATTTTCTGGGGAGATGTCATTTGATGGGATTAACCTTGTGTAATGACTCACTGGGGAATATATTCCTGGGGAGTACCTTTGTTGTAGCTGTAGAAGCATATATCATTGTAGATTCTTAACTGAAGAGAAATATTTGTAGTGGGAATTCTCAAATAAAGAGAAATGTCTTGTAATGTCTTTGGCGGACCTTTCTGATGGGTTGATGAAGCGATGCCATTTGACGAGTTGATAATGTTGAAGAACTCACCAAGGGTACATGAACTGTCTTGTAGAGATTGTCGTTTGTCGTCTTGAATAAGATCTTGGTCAAAACGCGTTGCTCAAATAAAGAGATGTTTGTAGTCCAAACGTAGGTGGTTACGAAGAACCTGTGACATTGCTGGAGGAACATCTGTCTTCACGAAGATTCTTCAAAAATATTATTCCCGGGGAATAGAGTGCAAAATAAATGCACACACCGTTCCATGTTCAAGCATTGGAGATTATCCATATTGTGATTGTCCAGGATCGAAATTCAATTCGGGAAGTAGCCGAAGAGAAGACTATCAAGTAAGACTCGACCATTGAGGTACGAAATCAAATGGAATGTACTGGAATAACCGTCTTCCACGATAATCGAACTCCATGGGGAAAGTAGAAACATCGTGCTCTTTCTGCCTAGGGTTGACAACTCTATTTGGAGGGATACGACACACCCAAACGCTTAGGGGTAACCACAGCCAAAGCGATAGAATAAAACAAACACAAAGAGATGCAACAAGACGTGCATGTCATGCTATCTATCTATATGCTATGTGTATGCTGACAAACCAGGAGAGGCGAAAATAAAGGTCTCAAACGGAAGGGTACTCAAGCCAAATCTCCACAGACCTCGTACCACTTGTAAGGAAATCTTGAATGTAATCAAACCTCGTCTCTGGATAAAATAAATATCCTTTGCTTGTGGAATCAGATTGACGTTCTTCCATGGATGAAATAAACGTCCATGGTCATCCTTTTGTTATTCATATACCGAGTAAAACACGAAGTAGTGAAAAAGTTCAAATCAATTTGGATTTTGCTATCAGGAATAAAGATTTTGATAAAAGAAAAACTTTATTGAATGGTGGTCAGCAGAAAGGCGTGACCCCAATATTACAGTGTTGGAAAATAATAGAGATTACATCAAGGGAATAACAACTTGCTCTCCCTAAGTCAATGAGAACTCCCCGAGTTCTAAATGAAATATTTCTTGACGGCATCTGTATTCACAAGGAGAGTGATTTCTTCTCCGTCCATTGTTGCTAACATCAAAGCACCTCCTGAAAAAACCTTTCTTACTACGTACGGTCCATCATAGTTTGGGGCCCATTTTCCTCTGACATCGGTGAGGAAAGACTGAATCTTCTTGAGCACGAGGTCGCCTTCTTTGAATACACAGGGTCGAACTTTCTTGTCAAATGCCTTCTTCATCTTTTGCTGATACAACTGACCATGGCATAGCGCCGCCATCCTCTTTTCTTCAATTAAGTTCAACTGATCGTATCTGTTCTTGCACCACTCAGCTTCTGACAACTTTGCATCCATCAAAATCCTCATAGAAGGAATTTCAACTTCTATCGGGAGTACTGCTTCCATACTGTAGACAAGTGAAAATGGAGTTGCCCCAGTCGATGTGTGTATCGTTGTACGATACCCATGCAAGGCGAATGGGAGCATTTCATGTCAATCTTTGTAAGTAACAACCATTTTCTGAATGATCTTCTTGATATTCTTATTGGCGGCTTCAACAGCCCCATTCATCTTTGGTCTGTAAGGAGAAGAATTATGGTGCTCTATCTTGAATTCTTCACACAATTCTTTCATCATTCTGTTATTTAAATTGGACTCATTATCTGTAATAATCCTGCTTGGCACACCATACCGGCAGATAAGCTGATTCTTGATAAATTTGACAACCACATGTCGAGTTACATTAGCGTAAGAAGCCGCTTCGACCCACTTAGTAAAATAATCAATGGCTACTAAGATGAAACGGTGCCCATTAGACGCTTTTGGTTCTATCATACCAATCATATCAATTCACCACATAGAGAAAGGCCACGGGGATGAGATAACATTCAACAAAGTCGGAGGCACATGAACTTTATCTTCGTAAATCTGACACTTGTGACATTTTATTGCAAACTTGTAACAATATGATTCCATCGTGATCTAATAATAGCCAGCTCTTAAAAGTTTCTTAGCCATAGCATGTCCGTTGTCATGAGTACCAAAGGATCCTTCGTAAATTTCCGTCATCAACATATCTTCTTCTTGTTTGTCAGCACATCTCAGCAAGACCATGTCGAAATTTCGCTTGTATAGTACATTGTTACTCAAAAGAAAATTCCCAGCCAGCCTTCTCAAAATCTTTTTATCTTTGTTGGAAGCTCCCAAAGGATATTCTTGAGTTCTAAGGAATACTTCAATGTCATGGTACCAGGGTTTGCCGTCTTCAACTTCTTCGACGACAAAGATGTGGGCGGGTCTATCAAGACGTTTTACTTCAATCCGAGGGCACTCGTTCCAAAAGTTCACCACAATCATTGAGGCCAAAGTTGCCAATGCATCTGCCATCCTGTTCTCATCACGAGGAATATGATGAAACTTGACCCTATCAAATAACGGTAACAGTCTTCTAGCATAATCTCTACGAGACTAAATTATCATGTTGAGTTACCCACTCCTCAGTGATTTGGTTGATTACCACTGCAGAATCACCAAACACATCCAAATTCTTAATTCTCAAATCGATTGCTTCCTCAAGACCCATAATGCATGCTTTATACTCAGCCTCATTATTAGTACACTGGAATGTTAATATGGAAGTAAATGGCATGTGGGTCCCTTGAGGGGTCACAATAACAGCACCTATCCCTTTTCCATGAGCGTTGACAGCTCCATAAAAAACTAAACTCCATTGAGAACCTGGTTCTGGCTCTTCACCATGCACGGGTTCTTCACAATCCTTCATCTTTAAAAACATAACATCTTCGTCGGGAAAGTCATCGTTTGAGGGTTGATAA
The DNA here is from genome assembly GCA_963859935.3 of Lathyrus sativus. NCBI lineage: Eukaryota > Viridiplantae > Streptophyta > Magnoliopsida > Fabales > Fabaceae > Lathyrus > Lathyrus sativus. Next base: position 114,851,883 of record OZ012738.1, on the reverse strand, counting down.
TCCAAAATAGGCTGGTGAGCCAAATGATCAGCCAAAACACTTCCTCTGACCGCTTTCTGAGTATGGTATTCGATATCATATTCAGATAACAACATCTTCCATCTAGCAATTCTCCCAGTCAAAGCGGGCTTCTCAAAAATATACTTGATAGGATCCATCTTCGAAACTAACCAAGTGGTGTGATTCAACATATACCGGCGCAGACGTTTGGCGGCCCACGCCAAAGCACAACAAGTTTTCTCTAACATAGTGTATCTTGTTTCACAATCAGTAAATTTCTTTCTTAAGTAATAAGTGACATGATCTTGCTTTCCTGTTTCATCTCGTTGACCGAGTACACAACCCATTGAATCTTCTAAAATAGTTAAATACATAATCAAAGGTCGTCCTTCAACTAGCGGTATCAGGATAGGTGGTTCAAGCAAATACTCTTTGATACTATCAAAAGCCTTTTGACAATCTTCAGTCCAAACATACCCTTGTTCTTTCCTCAGAAGCTTGAAAATAGGTTTACATGTAGCAGTCATATTGGATATGAACCTAGAGATATAGTTCAAACGTCCCGAAAATCCTCTGACTTGTTTCTCGGTGGTAGGAGCTGGCATTTCCCGGATAGCCTTCACTTTGTCGGGGTCCACTTCAATCCCTCTTTGACTGACAATAAAACCCAATAGTTTCCCTGATCGTACCCCAAATGTACATTTGTTGGGATTCAGACAAAGCTTGTATTCCCTTAAACGACCAAATAGCTTAGCCAGGTGTTTAACATGATCATCCTCAGTTTTCGACTTAGCTATCATATCATCCACATAGACCTCAATCTCTTTGTGCATCATATCATGGAATAAAGTAGTCATAGCTCTCTGATATGTTGCCCCTGCATTCTTTAATCCAAACGGCATAACTCTGTAACAAAAAGGTTCCCCAGGGCGTGATGAATGACGTCTTCTCTCTGTCCTCGGGAGCCATTCTAATCTGATTGTAACCTGAAAAACCATCCATAAAGGAGAAGACCTCATATCTTGCGGTACTGTCAACCAAAATGTAAATGTGAGGTAACGGGAAATCATCTTTCGGACTGACTTTGTTCAAATCCCTGTAATCTACACACATGCGAACCTTACCATCCTTCTTTGGAACGGGCACAATATTAGCCAACCAAAGCGGATATTCGGCAGTGACAAGGAAACCTGCATCAATCTGTTTCCGCACCTCCTCCTTAATCTTTAGAGCCATGTCGGGTCGAGTCCTTCTAAGCTTCTATTTTACTGGCGGGCACTCTGGTTTCAAAGGTAGACGATGTTCAACTATAGTAGTGTCCAATCCAGGCATATCTTGATATGACCAAGCAAACACATCAACAAACTCTCCAAGCAAATTGATCAGCTGTTTCTTCACATCAGGCTTGAGCAAGGCTCCAATATTCACTTCCCTACGGATCTCTTCTGTTCATAAATTGATTACTTCCACTGGTTCTTGATGAGGTTGGATAGCTTTCTCTTCCTTCTCAAGCAGTCTGGAAATCTCTTCTGGGATATCATCTTCTTCGTCTTCGGCTTCGTACACAGGAAACTCAAAATTCAGAGAAGTCAGTGGATCATTATTCCCAGGATGTAATTTACGTAGCAATCTGCGCAAGTGATATGATTTTTAATAAGTTTTTGTAAAGTGGGAAGTGTGTGTATGCCAGATGCTACTTATTATTTTCCAACATCGTAAATAAATACGTAAAACACAAATAAAAATGAAAGTGATTTATTGATGATAGCAAAACCAAAGAGACACGCCCAACAGAGTCACCTTTGCCTTGGGCAGAGCAAAGGGAATTATTTAAAAGTAAGCCCTAATAATGCAGTTTTTTCGCCTTGGGCAGAGCGAGAAATTTTAAAAACAAATGCTTTACTTAGATATATGAACGACAACAGGGGCTTCAACCACACTCCAATTCTTAACCAAAACGCCTGGGGTTACAAAGTCTGGAACATCCCCATCTGAATCGTCCTCGGTAACAGCATAAACTCCAAAGCTATAGTCAACCTCGTCTAAAACATAACCTAGGTCTTCCATATAGGGCTCATAATCTTCATAAGGAATAGAGGACCTTGCAGAACCGTCTGATATGTAACCTTCAAGCTCATCCTCTGACACAACATTAACTTGAGGATGATGGACGACTCCTCCACTACGGAACACTTCATTAATCAGCGGAAACCCTGGGCTTCTGGTAGCTTGTTGAGCAGAACGGCTGGTGAAACCCAGACCTTCCTTATTTCTGTTCTCTGGCAAAGACAACACCTTCCCCCAAATTGTCTGATGACCACTGTTCACTACTCGCTGCGCGTCTTTAAATGATGACATAGATGCCTGAGATTTTCGGACACCCTCACCCACAATAGACAAAGCTTGAAATTGCGTGCCAACCTCTTCCTGAGCTTCAACATACGAGAATGATGACAAGTGACTCACCACCAAAGCTCTTTCTCCACAAACTGTAAATGTTTTTCCCTCAAAAGCATATTTCAACTTCTGATGCAGAGTGGAAGTAACTGCCCCAGCTTCATGTATCCATGGCCTCCCTAACAAACAGCTATAGGAGGCACGAATGTCCATGACTTGAAACGTGATCATAAAATTCTGTAATCCAATAGTCATCGACAAATCCACTTCACCAATTACAGTCTTCCTTGACCCATCAAAAGCTTCGACAATAACATTACTTGGCCTCATCGGCGGTCCTTGATAAGATAACTTAGATAGAGTAGTTCTAGGCATCATGTTTAGAGAAGATCCAGTATCAACTAATACACTGGACAGAGAATCATTTCCGCAGTTCACTGAAATATCTAAAGCCATGTTATGTCTCTTTCCTTCCTCTGGGAGATCATCCTCATTAAAACCCAGATTATCACATGAAGCAATATTACCAATGATATTGTCAAACTGCTCCATAGTCACATCTTGTTCAACATACGCTTGTTCTAATACCTTCTGGAGTGCTTCCCTATGAGCCTCAGAACTCATCAATAATTGCAACACAGAAATCTTCGACGGGGTTTGCAGCAGCTGATCTGCAATCTTATACTCACTTCTCTTGATCACCTTTAGACATTCATCTGAATTGGACAAATTGGATTCACCAAATTGCCCCATAATTGGATCCTTTGAGCCTGGTTGTCCCAATGAGACCTCATTTTCTTTCGATGGTACAGTCAGGTAGTCTCGACCACTCCTTGTTACTCTACTGACATCTGCAATGTTAACTACTGAAGGTGCAGTGGGCAAAGGCACTTCCTTTCCATTCTCCAACATTGTGGCGTTGTACCTGTAGGGGATAGCCTTACTAGAAGTATAAGGGACGGGTTTAAGCACGTTGATTACCAACGGGGTAACAACCGGCTTTCTGCTATTATAAAAAATTTCAATACGCTCCACTTCCTTAAAGTGAGGCACTATAACACAAACCTCTTCAACCCTTTCACTTGAAACTTCCTGATCACCAACTTCCAAACAGTCTTCAATCATGTTAACGGAGGGTGAACCATGCGGGGGTAACGGATTAACCTGTACATTAGGGTCGGAATCCTTGAAGGACAGAATTCCGCACTTAATGAGCCTTTGGACATCTATTTTCATACCAAAACAGCTCTCGATATCGTGACCTGGAGCACCCTGATGATAAGGACAAAACTTGTCAGTTCTATAAGAAGGAGGAGGATTTGCGGGAACCATAGGTGGAGCTTTCGTCTGAATATGGCCCTTCAGAATCAGAGCTAGAAACAAATCAGAATATTTCATAGGAATAGGCTCAAAGTTTATCTTTCTATACACACGACCCTGATTGTTGGATGGCCGATTCTGCTGAGGATACTGCGGATTTTGCTGAGGTTGCGGCTGTTGAGCATATGGGAACTGAGGTTGCTGACTCGGTTGCGGAGACTGTAACTGATAAGTTGGAGCATTAAACACTGGTGATACTGCTGCAACTTGGTGTGATGGCGAATACCTTTTCCTAAATTGTCCCTTTTGAACGGTGTTTACTCCTTGCTCTTTTTTCTTCGCAAAGCCGCTCCTATACTTCTTAGGAGCACTCTCCTCTTTAGCCAATCTTCCTTCACGGACACCTTCTTCTAAGCGCATTCCCATATTAACCATTTCAGTAAAGTCACTGGGTGCACTGGCTACCATCTTCTCATAAAAGAAAGGACCAAGGCTCTTCAGAAAAATCTTGGTCATCTCTTTTTCCTCCAACGGCGGTGTGACTTGCGCGGCCAACTCGCGCCAACGTTGGGCATACTCCTTAAAATTCTCCATAGCCCTCAATTGAGCATGGTCAGGTGCCATATCCACATTATACTTATATTGCTTGACAAAGTCTCCCCCTAGATCATTGAAAGTTCGAATCTTCGTACTATCCAACCCCATGTACCACTTGAGTGCAGCGCCTGTCAAACTGTCTTGGAAGTAGTGAATGAGCAGTTGATCATTATCAGTTTGGGCAGACATCTTCCTGGCATACATAATAAGATGACTTTTAGGACATGTATTCCCCTTGTACTTCTCAAAATCAGGGACCTTGAACTTCGGCGGAACCTTGACATTTGGGACCAAGCACAACTCAGAAGCGCTCTTTCCAAACAAATCCTTCCCACGAAGAGCCTTCAACTCCTTTTGCATTTCAGAAAATTGGTCTTGAAATCCATCCATCCTCTCTTCCAAACCCACAGTTTCGGTCGGCAACCCTTGTAAAATTGGCTCATCTAGAATATACGGAACAACGTTCACATGTGGAGATGCAGTAGTCATCACTGCAGAAACTACAGGAGTAGCTTGAACAGTGGTCACAACATGGATCTCAGACACAGACGGACGGTAACCGGTCTAAAATAAATTTGGAGACAACCCCCACGGAAAATATTGAGGCATGCTGTAGGAGATTTCAGCAACAGAAGACACCACTGGGATCGGTGTGGGTGTCACTTCAGAGATCACGGTCCTCGGAACCTCTTGGTTGTTGATCGAGGCTTGATTGGACAAGGCTTCCACTAGACCATTCAACCTCTCCAAACTTTCTTTCAGAACTGCAACTTCATCACGGAGCACTATGTTCTCTTGTTCAAGTTGGTCCATCTTTTGGTGTTGATTAACTCGAGTGTTGTATCGGTGATTCAGCTTGTCTGCGGAGATGAAGTAAGAGTGAGACCCTAGAATGCAAACAATGCTATTCTTATGCAGAATGCAAATGAGTATGAAACTTCAAGAAACTCAAATTATTTCTGGTATTGTAACGTTGGAGAAAACTTATTTTATTTTGATATTCGAAGCATTACAGAAGCAAAGTACTCTTTTAAGAGTTTATTACATTGAACCAAAAGCAAAAGAGAACTCAGAGATCTACTCCATACGCTCCTTCTGTGCACGAAGTTCCTCTTCTAACTAGTTGATGCGTTCTTACAATTCGGCCTTCTTTTGATAAGTCGACCGACACATTCCTTCCAAGCCATAGCAGCTGGGGGAAGATCATCTCTGGCGACAGTTCCGAAAGAGGTGTGAGAAGAAAATAAATCCTCTCGCGCTTTCCTTTTCCTTGCAAATTCTATCTCTGGCAGCTTCTGGGACTTCTTCTTCTCTACCTTGAGGGTGAAAAATTTGTTCCTCCAAGCGGCTTTCAGTTTCCGAGCCTCATCCAAGGCAGCCTTCAACTGATCTACTTCACTCACGTCAAACCAATCAGGATCATGAAAAGCCAATACCATGGGTTTATGAAAAGGGAACGACATTTTAAGGTCGAGAGCTATTTCTCACACCTAATGTAGATATTCTTCAGAGACAGCATAATTGGGGTATCCTAAAGCAGTATTTCCTTCCTTATTGATGTATCTCCATGCGTAAATTATGACGGTCTTCAGGTCTGGATCTTCCCCTTCCTTGAAAAAGATCCCTTCCAATAGAGCTTGGTCAGGTACTTCGGTCATGGGATGCCCAAATTGGAGGCGGGCCAAAGCAGGGTTGTAACTTATGCATCTTTGTCTCCCAATAAGCGATATGTTAGTAAATCCTCTGATGCTAGGAATCATACATATACCTCCATAGGTAGGTTCGTACCACACAATGTCAGAGTGAGTAAGGGCCATGACTATCTCGGACCAATGAGGTGATTCTATCTCATCCCAAATAGACGGGTGTCGAGTTAGGCGAGCAATGAACCATGAATGAAGCAAAGCAGTACAACAAACAATATGTCCTCCTCCTTCAGCATTCTTCAAATGGATGGAATAATATGTGTCAGCTAGCAAGGTGGGAACCGGATTCTTAAGGATGAACAACTTAATCGCATCCACGTCAACAAAATCATCAATCTTCGGGAACCAGAAAATCCCATAGACCAATAAAGAAGAGGTAGCTTCCAAGATAAGGACCTCTTTTCTTTTGGCATGGTAACGAACTTTTCCAATCAAGAAATCGGCTGAGAATCCAAGGACTCCTTCCTTGGTGATTAAGTGCGCTTGAACATCTGCTAAGCTGAGATGAGTAGTGTTTGCAATTTCTTGTTGACTGGGTATCTCTTCCTGGTCGGTGAATATAGGTCGGGCCGTCACAGGCATCCTCAAGAAATCAGAATACTCTTCCAGAGTCGGCATCAACTGGTAATCCGGAAAAGTGAAACAATGGTACAACGGATCATAAAACTGAACAAGGGTTTCCAACAGCCCTCCTTTCATCTTGAGCTCGAGGAAACAGAAGACTTCTGCATATTCTATTGCGAAGGCGTGACGGTTCCCGATGAGATATGCTAGCTCTCTTAAGCTTTCAATGTTAGGACTCTGAAAAGTGTACTCCAATGCTTCTCTCTTGAAGTCCATGGTTACAATACCTGCGAAATAAAATTGAGTTTCTTGATGTGAATAAAGAAAGAATGCAATGCAAGATGAATAGGACTTCATGGGATCCCAACTATTTATAAACATTGTGGTAAAAGAAAACGCTTTTATTAATTTTGAAACGGAATACAAATAATTGCTTTTAAAAGTCCCAAATAAATAGCTAAATAAAAGCTAATGAAAGCCCTAAAGATGTTCTGAATTCCGCCGCTTGAGCTCCTCTTCTAACTGGGTTTTCTCACGGATAAGGTTGTCCACAATCAGCTTCCAAATAGTACATTGCGGGTCGGAGAAAAATAAATCCTCCATGACTCTTCTCTTCTTGCAAGGAAGTAATTTTTCATCCTTCAACTGTAGCTACTTTTGAAGTTCATCCTCTCTTTCTGAAGTTCATCTTTCTGCTTATGAAATTCATCGTTTTCTGCAACCACTACTTGGTACTTGTTCTTCCATGACTCTAGCTCACGTTGCGACTTCCTCAAGGCAACCTCTAACTTCTCAGCTTCAGACATAAAGAATAAGTGGGCTCCCTCCTTGGAGATATAGGATCTTGACGAGAATAGGGCATTTTCAGCTTGATTGCTCTCTCTCTGACCCACCGAAGGTAGGGCTCTAAGGACACACAATTAAGTTTCCCAAGGCTTTCCTTCCCTTTCTTATGCAAATGATCCCATGCAGCCAAAATCATGTCTCGGAGTTCTTTGTCATCCCTAAAGAAAATGCTCTCCACTTGAACACTCTTAGGCGGATCCTTCAACGGAAATCCCAACTGTCGACGAGTTAAGACTGGATTGTAACTGATCCCTCCATTAAAACTGAGTAACGACACATTAGCAAAGTCACCATAACCATCAATAATTAAAGTCCCATCATACGCTTGGTTGTACCAAACAATGTCTGAGTGAGTCAATGCCATAACCCTCGGAGAACAAAGCCCTCTATCAAGATTCAAAAAGGAAGTAGACCTCGGCAAGTGCGAAATAAACGACTTGTAGAGTAAGGGCACACAACAGGCGATTATTCTTCCACCATAGAAGTTTCAGAGATGCACAGAATGATAAACATTACCCAATAGAGTTGGTACTGGATTGTTCTTCAAAAAGATCTTAATTGCATTGAGGTCGACGAACCCTTCAAAACTTGGGAACAAAAACACTCCATAAATAAGTAAGGCAAAGATCGCCTCGAATGAAGTCTTGTTCGTATAATCGGCATAAAACATAGCTTTACTGATTAAAAATTTCGTAGTCAAACCAAAAATACCACCTTTACTAATCAAATTTCCCTTGACGTCGGATACCTTTAGATAAAGGGCCTTAGCAATATCTCTTTCATCTGGGTCTTTCTCCAAGAAAGGGAAAGGAGACTCTTCTAAGATAGGTAGACCAACCAAAAAGGAGTATTCTTCCAATGTAGGCAATAACTGGAAGTCTGAAAACGTAAAACAGTGATATAGCGGATCATAGAACCGCAATAAAGTGGAAAGAAGTACTTCGTCTACTTGGCGACTCAATAAAGATATCAGCTTCCCATATTTGCTCTTGAACTTCCCTTGGTCTTCAATCAAAGTTACCAACTTTTTTAGGTCATCCAATTTGGGACTTTTAAAAGTGTATTTCAAAGTGTGCCTTCTATTGGGATCCATAGTGCCCTACAATGTTCATAAACAAAAGTAAATCCCATGAAGTCCAATGCGGTATGATGTTTTATGAGTGCAACAAACACAAGTAAGCACATAAGGACACATATGTAAACAAAAAGATCCTAGATTTGCATCGAGCATGGAGCCAAAGGGTATACCCATTCCCAAAGGACACGGACTAAAGGTTGATTGTACCTGCAGAACAAGGTTCTAATAAGGCTCCCAAAGTCATTAGCCCATCTTTCGGATATTATCAACTTCCCAAGTACTCAGGGGTTACTAATATTTTCAAGAGAACTTCTTTTGAGTGTAGCATTGCGTAGCACTATTTCGGGGGTACCCCCTCATAGCCCCGCACTACATCCTAATAAAGGTCAAAGTGGGGTTAAGGTAACTACGGTCCTCAATATCATAGGCTCCAACATCGAATATAGTGCATGTTTTCACGATTAAGAACTCGTTCAACAATACAATTTTTGAGAGGGCCTCAATTAAGCGTGATTTTCAAGTCAGCTTGGTCGGGATTCCGCCCCTATAAGCCTCTTTGGACATATCACTATCCTATCTTAAGTTCACTCAAGTCCGGGTGTAGGACTTTGTCTCACCACTCAAGAGTATCAACCCAAAGGTAATAAGCAAACAAGTAAACAATTATACAAATAACAAATATAAAGCAATAAACAAGTAGAAATAAGATAGGGAAACCCACTGAGGAGTCCCCAGTGAAGTCGCCATTTCTGTCGCGGTAAAATTTGGATATCAAACTATTGATTAGTTTGAATCTTTAATTCATTTTGCAACCAAACTTTGATTTGTCCAAAGGAAGGGATAAAGATTGAAATTCCCACAATGCAATGTAAATGCAAGGTTTAGAGAGTTATAGGTTCGGGGGTTGGTTAAACTTAGGGAAGGTGCTAGCATCCTAAGTTTATGTAGTACTCTACATGAACCTCTTGTTTTAATATTTGTTTATTACTAAGGTTTATCTGCTTAATGGTATAAAAGACCTAGGGGTTTATATCTAAGTATACTCAATAAGATATCGCATCTTATGCCTACATATCCTAACGGGAGTGGAATCAGAGTATCTGTAGTTCCCCTAAAGGGTTTGAGGAGTTCTTTGACTATGGTCAAAGTTCCTACAGGATTAGGGTAGTTGATTGATTGATTTTAGGAGAAGAGATGCGTCGTCATTTTAAGGGAGATTTAACCGCCACAAATTGTAGGAAAATAGTCTTTGCATCGTCTTAAGAGAAGGGCTCGAGTACTCGGATACTGATCGACGAGTACGCCTCTATCTCTCTTAAGGAAAAGTCCCTACGGTATTGATTGTATTGTTATGGGGTGGAGATTCTATCTCGCTTAAGATGATTAACATCTTTCTCTATTGTGTTTGCATATTTGTATTGAGTTGATTGTTTGTTTCTATGTTGTAAAGAGAAGGTCCTTCCTATAGGGTGAGATCTATCTTAAAGATCGACTTGAATGCGATTAAGGATCATGTGGAAGAATGATGCAAATGATGTGCACTACACATAAGTGTTGACTCATGTGTAGGTTTTTCCTTTGGACGGAATGCAATAAGGTAAAGTAGATTGTTGTAGTGTAAATTGCAGAAGATAAATTACGAAAAATAAAGTCATACACACGCATGAAAGCGCTAAGGTGTGTGGGAGTGAATGTGAGTGTGTGAATGGACCGGAGCGAGGTTTGATTTATTTTAGGGGATTGATTTTATATGATTAGTTTAAGAAAAAGTTATATTAAGTGATGAAGTTGATTTTAGAAAAAAGTCGAATTAATTTTATTAGCAAAAGGGTTTTAGATGTGAGTTGATTTTAAGCGAGAGGTTGTTTTTAGATGAGATTAAACCATAAATTAGAGATTTTAAATAAAAGCTACCATGATTTAATTTATTATAAAAAATTAAGTGAAATGATTATTTCTACTATGGCTATTTAAGAAATTGAATTAAATTAGTATTGATTTTATAATTTATTTCTAAAAGTTAATTGAATACTAAATTATTATTATTAATTAAATAAATTGATAACTCGGTGTAATTATTTAAAAAAGTTTTTATTAGTGAATAAATACTATTAAAATGTTATTAAGATGAAGAAAGTTGAAATTAAATTAGCAAAACATCTTAATAGGGATTAATAGGATTCTTTTTAAAAAAAAGGTGTTTTTAGTTATTAAGATAGAGAAAATTATAAGGTTGATTTAATTGGGATAAAATAAATAAGGTGAATTATTTTAAAGGCTAATTAAATTAATAGTTAAAAAAGAGAAAGCTAATTTGATTAAAGAGTTGTTAATTTATTAAAAGGAAATGATTAATTAATTAGTTTTAAAAAGATTAAGGGTGACTAACGATTTAGTGGTTCAGTGGTTTGGTGGGGATTGTGTGTGTTGTGTCGGTGATTATGAGATCAAATTACAACTGCAGACAAAGAAAAAAAAAACCGAAATGAAACGAAGGAAAGAAAGAACCCTAGCCCCCCCCCCCCTTTTCGTCCCTAAATCGGACCCCTCCTCTCTCGCGATTGGTTTCCTTCTCGCCATTTCCTTCAACTTGTAACATTAACAAACGGTCAAAGCGATCTCAGTACTTTATCGAGAATGGAATTTTATCGAAGCTTTGTGACGATGTCATTTGCGGCGGCGGAGTGGATTCGCGGCGGCGGAATGGATTCGTCAACAGGATAGATAAGCCTTTCTCTCTTCTTTTGTGTTTTACGGACTCTAGGGTTTTGTGGTTTTGTGATTCCCTCGAATGTTGTCGATTTCCTTCCAATTTATAGGCCCCTGAGTAGAAGATTTCTGATTAATTGGTGTTAAAGCCTTCCGTTTTCGTGTGATTGGATTCAAAAACTTTCCTTCTTCGTATGATTGTGTTTAATGTTGTTGATGAAAATTCAATATGGGTGATTTGATTTGAGGAATATTCACTTGATGCTGAAGGATTCGATAGGATCTGAATAGGATCTCAATCTTTGAACAGGGTATATTCTTTGATCAGCTTACTAATCCAAACTTTACGTTTTTTGCAGGTGTAGAAAGCAGGAGATTTTGGGCCAAGGGAATTAGTAGCCCGGAGTGGTTTACGGTAATAGCTGGTGAGCCCAAAGCCTCATTGTTTGAACTCGTGCAAATTCATCTTCGCTTGTTCGAGCTGGTAGCTTCGTGGTCTAAAAGATATCTGCTTTTCAATGATGTTGAATAAGCCTATCCTCTTGTTTGAAGGAGGTAATCTCGGAGATTCTCGAGTGTTTTGGTCTTGATTACTGGTTACCTTTGTAAGCTAATCTTGTTGTCTCGTTTTGTCATTCAGGAAGTTCCTATCTTTGTAGCTCTAATGATGTTAATTTACGTCACTGAGCGACTTCTGCAGCTTGACAGTTTGGGGAGTGTCACTTTGGATTTTGTTCACTTTGACTGTCTTCTCCTTGTGTGCAAAGATGTTCCGAAGCGTGTTGGTGGGATAGGCTTTGCATGCTGTTGAGGTCACGATTACAGTGGTCTCAACATGGAGGGGCAGTACGCTGATAACAGGGCCAGGTCGTGGTGTTGTTAATTCCCTCCGTGTTTTATTCTCGTAAATAGAACTTGACTTCTATATGTTGATAAACCTGATTTTGTAATAGAGTGTTGGCTTTGATTAGGGAAGTTATAATCTTTCCTCTTCCCGTATTGATTTGTTAATTTCCTTGTTGACTTTGTGACTTGGTTTCTTTTGCCGCTGAAAGATAGAAACTTGCCATTACGGGATTGCTAATACTTTTTTTCTTTTTCTTCGCAGAGAAAGCTATACTCGAGTTCAGATGCTCGCCTGGTCTTATGCCGTGGCTGATGTTGGGTTGAAACGACAATGACGACATTGTGTCTGAGCCTATGAGGGATTGTGGTTGCCTCTTGTTGTTTCCGAATTTCCATTGACGCTCTTGAGTCGGTAAGGAGTTGACGATGACTTCTCGTTATCCTCCTGGCTACTCGAGCCTTGCCCCAATGATGTGTTACCTGAGGGCTAAGAACCTTCTCTCATCTTTACTCTTGGACCTCGAATTGTTTCTTTTATGGTCAATATGTAGTTGTTGTCGCAGATGATGAAACGAGATTATCGTTGTTGTTCTGTTGGTGATTGTAGCTAGTTCGTGACTGATACTTGTTGCTGTTATGTTTGTGGCTCAGGAGCTGCTATTGCTGGGGAAAGTTTGAAACAGTGATGATGATGCGTGTATCTGAACCGTGAGGCTTTGAGGCTGTGCTAGTGTGAAGTTGCCCGTGGTTCCGACTGATGCGAGTTCAGGACCTGAGTGATGTTGCAGTTTCACCCTTGCTGCTACGTGTTGTGAGGGGTTTGTATGTGAATTTTCTGTTTGTTGTGCTTAGTGATGAATTGAGCTGAGGGTCAAACCTGTCTGAGGTTCCCAACTCTTGGACCTCAACCTACCTTTAGCAATAACTGTGTTGTTTTGGTGTTGCTTGAGGTGCTGCTAATGATGTCATTGCAGAACTGATGCCATTGATGTTGCTTGCAACTGTTGTTGCTGCTTGTTGTTTGCTGCGCCACTCTTTGTTGCCAAATACTGCTCTTGCTTTTTGTTGCTGTTGAACTGACATGGTTGTTGTTGCTTGTAGTTGACATTATTGATGTTGTTATGCTGTTATGGATGTTTGCTGATGTGAAAAAAACCCAGTTGTTGCTTGTAAAAGTTGATTGTTGGTGTTTGTAGCTGACATATTTCCCTTCTTCTTTCAGGATGTCGCCCGAAGCTCAGAAGTTGCCGGTTTCGCGCCGTTAGCCGAGAAAGGTTCAAAGGCGATGGTTACTGTGTCTGAGCCTATGAGGGATTTAAAAAGTGTTGCTGTGATGATGATGATTTATCTGAACTGACGGCTTGTAAATGCATTCGTGGCCTTGATGTTTCTTGTGCTTTTGCGTAGTGTTGATGCCTGTGAACTATGTTGAGAACTATTCTGAGATCAGTTATTTATTTGCATAGACTTCGATTCTCTCGATGTTCGGTAAGGAGTTGATGACGGCTTTAGCTGTTGTCCTCCCGGCCGCTCGAATTCCTGCCCTATGATGAGTTGAGCTGAGGGCTGAAACAAAACTTAATTCGCCTTCTGGTTCGAAACTGTTATGGTTATTCTAATTACCTACTGTGGCCGCTGTCTCTATTTGGTTTTGTTTGCAGGTTGTGATTTTTCCGTTGGTTGCGTCCTAGTTTTATCAAGAACGGAAGCCAACATGAAGTTTCTTGGGGTATGTGTCTAATACTTGTAACCTCTCAATGTAATTCAATGTTGCTTGCCTGTGACTTTGTGTCTTTGTTCTGACTTCCAGGCGCTGGTCCTTTGTGTGAAAGTGGCATAGGCATGCTTACAAGCGTAATTGGTGATCAGAATGAAGGATGGATATGAGATCAAAGCTTTCAAATGTAGCTCACTCGCTTTGAAAAGCTGCAGATGAACTTCAACCCCACTTGCCAAAGTTCGCAGGGTTCCAAAATGTCCTAGAACAATGTACCGTGGATTTCTTGTATTTAACATTACCATGTCGTTGTGACAGCGTAACTCTGTAGCTTTTGTCATTTGAATACTCTTGTAATCCAATCTTTTGTAACATCTCTGTTCTCAAATTGAAAACATATGTAACATTGTAACCTTAACGTGATTTATGATATAAGCAACCTTTTCTTCCTCGAGCTTGTACTCGCAATGTGAATTTGTACAGTGTAATTTTGCGTAATGCAACTTTGTATCACGTTCTCTTGCGAAGCGTACCAAAAAAAAGAGTTCTTCTTCGATGCTTTATCCTCCAAGTGGAATGAGTGATCTTACTACTATGAATTGTCAATCATCAAGTAATTAACTTCAAATGAATGGTCTCTTATCTCCAATGATTTGCGATGCCTTTGTGTCGGGAAACGAAAACATTGTTGTAACCAATTAAGAAGTTTTGAGTTGGTGACGATATTCCATACATGCTGACCAAACTTTGCCAAGCATTTCCACATGTCTTTATCATGCCATGTCCGAAAGGATTGGATTATGAGTGATACATCTGCCCACATTCGTCAGTCATAATAACCGCACATATCAGAGTAAAAAAATGCACCAAACGAAGGAGGTGGGATCTAAAAGTCAAAAATTTGGGTGCGACAATAACAACCCTAACACTGAGAACTTGGAGAAATTTGATAGTTTTATGTTGCATGATGCGAATGAGGCTGATGCTGCAAGTCTAAATGTTGGTAGAAATGATACTTCAACTAAGGAAAATACCTCTGACAATGTAGTAGATGTTGAATATGTGCCCTCTGATGATGAGCTTATCAAAAATGTTGCCCCAGGAATTCCTAAGAGGCTGAAGATAAGAAAAGGAAAGGCTGTGCTTGAGGAATCCCCTTCCAAAAGCCAAAAGAAGAAGACCCATGTTGGACCTCCTAAAGCCTGGAGCAAGGTTACTCCTGTTACCAAAAAGAGAAAAGTTAGGTTGGAAAACACTGACTCAGATGAAGATGTTGTAAAGGATGTCACTGACATAGCTCGTGTGAAGAAATCTACTGCCAAGAAGACTCCAAAGCCAGTGCCTACTGCACCTCTTGACAATGTCTCCTTTCACTCTATCAACAGTGTAACCAAGTGGCAATATGTGCATCAACGGAGGATTGCTCTAGAAAGGGAGCTGAGAAAAGATGCACTGGACATCAAGGAAGTCATGGACTTGATCACTGAGGTTGGCCTTCTCAAAACTGTCACTGGCTTCTCCAAGTGCTATGAAGGACTGGTGAAAGAATTTATAGTACATATTCCTGACTCCATTATTGATAGGAATAGCAAGGACTATATGAAGGTGTTTGTTAGGGGAAAATATGCGAAGTTCTCTTCTTTGGTAATCAACATATTTCTGGGACGATCAAATGATGGTGAAGAAGAGATGATTGCTTCTAACAACCAGGTGTGCAGAGTCATCACTGCTAACCAAGTCAAAGCATGGCCTTCAAAAGGCAAGCTATCAGCTGGGCAACTCAGTGTTAAATATGCTATTCTTCACAGGATTGGTGCTGAAAACTGGGTTCCCACCAATCACACCTCCACCATCGTTGTTGGACTAGGCAGATTCATATATGATGTAGGTACTAAGGTTGATTTTGATTTTGGATTATACATTTTTTATTAAATTATTAAGCATTCTACCACTAGTTTCATAAAGTTTCCTATTGCCTTCCCTTCCCTCATATGTGAAATTATTATGAATCAACACCATGGGAGTCTGTGTTGTCTCTTCACTACAAACTGTTTGCTGGAAGACATGTTCCTGATATTATCTTGACATCTGTTAAAAGGGCCACTACTTCAAGGGTAAGGATAATTTATGATTTAAAGGAAACATGCAGGGAACTAGCGGATACAATTAATGTTGCTAATGCTAGAAAAATTAAATTGGAGTCCTTAATTCAGTTCCTTGAAAATAAAGATAATGCTCTGCTTGGTGATGATGCGAATGAAGAGGATGGTGAGGATGGGTATGTTGAAGAGGATGGTGAGAAAGAGTCTGAGGATGTTGATGGTTCTGAGGATGATGTGCCAACTGATACAGAAGATGTTGTTGCTAGTTTTGCATCTGAAGATGAAGATTAAGCTGTCTGCTTTGATATTGTTTTTTTGTCTGCCTTGGCAGAATGAACTTATTTGTTGCACTTTATGTGCTGTTGGGTTGTAATATTTTTTATGGGTCTCTATGCCCCTAACTTATCTTATTTCTGACATTATGGTATTCTATGAGCTTGTGTTCTTTAATTTGTGGCTACAAAGGGGGAGATGGAATGTATACAGTTTGGTGTAGCTTTGACTGGGCTATTTTGTTCTGTCAGGATGGTGATCCTGCTAGTTGTTGTTTGGGCTGTCTATGAGATTTTATCATACAGGTTACTGAATGCTGAAACTGTTTGGGTTGTGTGATTGGGATGATTGGTTGATTATGACCTTGCATTTGTTGAGGGGGAGTTTTGCAGAGTCTTTATTCCTATGTTATTTCTTGTTTTTTCTGTTGTGCTGCGCTCTGTGGTAGTTTTAACAATCTTGTGATCTATTTGTGTTTTAGCCAAAATTTGCCAAAGGGGGAGTTTATTAGTTCCTGGTTGGCAGACATTTTGGTAAAATTAGGAGTTATCACAAGATGTCTTATAAGATGCCGTGACATCTGTATTTAAGGTTCTGCAAGTAGCTTATATGATGTATCAGGACTCTTCTCAGGATGTCAAGCATGATGTCCTAACACTTATGAACAAAACATTATGTGTTTGTTTATTTGTTTTGTGTGCAAACTTGTTGCACTGATCTGGTGCAAATCTGCAAGGTTTTTGGTGTTTTGCAAAGGCGCTTTGGATTCACTTATGAGGATCGTGTGGAGCTATTCTTAGAAGGTTCTCTTGGAGTTTTGAAGAGAGATTTGTAGGGTGATTTAATCGAATCTGATTGATCAAATCAAATCTGTTTTTGAAGATTGATCTGATTGATCAAATCAAATATGGTTCTTTGAAGCTATTCATGAAGATTGATTTTGTAACAATTTGCTGTTACTTTTGCCACAGCCCAAGCTCGTTCAGTATTGTTATTTAAGGAGGTTCAAACCCTAGCTTTAAAATCAGAGAAGCTAGGATTAAAATGTGTGCATTTGTGTAAGGTTTAGCCTTCGTGTGTTTTAGTAATTTGTGAGCCATTCACTCATTATCTTAATGTGTGAATTGGACTAAATTATAAATTGTAAGTTGTTCACTCAAAGCTTGTAAGCAAGAGTGCATTGTACTTGATTGAAGCTTTTAAGCAAGATCAAGTTATGAATTTGAAGAGTGTCTTCTAAAGTCTTCTCCTTTTTGTTTTCATTATCACTGATGTGATTGAGAGGGAGTGAGAGGTGTCTTTTATCTAGGTGTGTCCTAGGTAGAAATTTCAAGGGTAGAGGTTAGGTGAGAAGATGGTAAACTACAGAGAGTCTACTGTGTATCTTCAAACTAATTCTACTTAGTGAATTTCCTTCCTGGCTTGGTAGCCCCCAGACGTAGGTGTGTTTTCACCGAACTGGGTTAACAATTGATGTGTCTCTTTACAATTGTTATTTGTTTGTCCTTGTTCTTATTATTGATTAGACAGATATTTGTGTCGTAAACATCACCTTCGACATCTAATATCTAATACCAAAATTTCACCTTGCATCTGATTCTCATTCAAAAGACAATGTCTAGCCATATGACCTTCTATGTCACAACGATAACACTTCACTCCTCCAAAACAACACTTTCCTGAATGATTCTTATCACAAGCACGACCTGAGGGAGGAGTGTTAGCTATAGCATTTCGCACTTCTCTCCCCTTGAAAGGCTGTGGTCTAGGCCTAAACTAGTGACTTGGTCTTCCCTGGTCCTTTTGACCAATCTTATTCAAATCCCTCTCTTCCTGAACTTTCTTCAAGCTGTTCTCAGCCACATAACATTGCCTTGGTAACTCATCATAGGTAGTCAACTCTCTCTGAGACACACTGTGAGAGATTTTATCCCTCAGTCCAAACAGAAACGAATCAATCTTCCACTTCTCATCCGGTGCATACATAGCCTGCCTAGATTAAGCATCCATGTCCTCAAAATTCTTAGCATAAGTAGTCGACATCGTGTTACCCTGTCTAAGTTGTTGAAATTCAAACTCTTTCTGAGTCCCAAAGAGATAGGAAAATACTTATCTATAATGGTAGTATTAAAATGTTCTCACACCTTTGGCACTCCTTGGTTAGTCATCAGAGTTGAAGTGCTTTCCCACCACCTCATAGCAGGATCTTTCATCACGTGGGAAGCAAATACAACCTTGTTATCCTCACTGCAAGGCACTATCTCAAAGTTTCTTTCCATGTTAGACACTCATTCATGAGCCTTCATAGAATTTAACCCACCGTGAAATTTAGGAGAATTCTGAAGGTGTGAAAAATACACAAGAAAGGGGGGGTTTGAATTGGGTATTTACCTCATTTAAACTTTTTCGCTCATCTTTACTTGTTGCTCTATGATATCTTAACAGATGCATTCCGGAAGCATAACTAATAAAACATACTACAAGTAAAGAACACAAGATATATCCTGGTTCACTTGAGCAACTCTCAAGCTAATCCAGTCCACCCTTCTAAGGTGATTTCGCCTCACTCAAGCAAGGACTTAATCCACTATAACCAAACTGATTACAGACATGCACAAGCTAACTGCAAGTGACTCACAAATAGACAATGACACATTCAGGGATCCCTAAGGATATAACGTTCATTGACACCTAATAGAATCCGATCAATTAAGATCTCCTATTAGTTACCACAAATGACAATTGTCACTTGTCATCTCAAGTATTCTGATCTTCACAAGATCACTTGAGGAGCCACTAATTCTAAAATGAATTTGTGTTGCCAGAGATTACACGAGTGCTTCTCATCAAGCAGATTACTCCTAATTAAGTACAAGGCAAGTATTTAGCAACAGCTCCTTGCTTCCTAATACATAAACTAATCTAAGGATAAATCTCTATGAGATTATAAGAACATTAGTTTCCATATGCTTAAAAGCTTTTCTTATGTGAGCTCTAAGGCTTCTTTTCATTAAGCTTTTCTTTATCATTCTCTGTTCGCCACATGCCTTCTGGCATGCTTAGCGTTGCTTTTCTTTATCAGCTCCAGCTGTGTTACTCACTCAACAACATCTCCTAATTTGAAATAATCAAATGATCTTCTTTTATAGTGCAGCTTTGTGAGGGTAGAAGTGTCATCTCTAATTCCAACGGTTATATCCCAACGGATAGAATAAACTCACGTGTTGGAACATTGACCTTTGCTTGTAACTTTAATATCTCAACATTGGAAACCACGCTTAAGAATAGTACCAACGTCTTTGTCATAATGAAATGTTTGCATGTGTTGTACTGTAGTCTTCTTGATTTGGTTCTTCCGATGATTCATCTAATGAGTAGTTCAGTAACTACTTTGGTATGAAAGCTTCAGCATCAGAGTTATTTAAGCACATGTTTATCAAATTTAAAAGCAGCAGCTTATCTGATGAGTAATACGCCTCTGTCTGGGTGAATCTTCTTCTGACACAATCTTCAACTTCAGAATCCAGTCTTCAGCATTCCAAGATCTAAGTTTCCTCTGAAACAGTCTTGAGAATCTTCGTGAATAATTCTTCAAAAATCATGTCTTCAGAATCTTTAGAGTCTTGATCTTCATAACACGTCTTCAGAGTCTTTCTGCACTTGGTCTTCAGAGCCTTCAGCCTTCAGAACTTCAAGTCATCAGAGTCTTCAGCACTTAGTTCTTCAGAGGACTATATCTTCAGAGTCTTCAGAGTCTTGATCTTCAGAACCCTTAAGTCTTCAGAGTCTTTCTGCACTTGGTCTTCAGAGTCTTCAGCACTTAGATCTTCAGAGGACTCACTCTTTAGAGACGCTTGTTATCTTCCAGATCAGATGCACTTTTAAGAACAGAATCCACAGTAGCATTGCAACTGCAATATCCAGCATCCTTGGATCTTTCTGATCGTGACCAGATACAGATGCATACTTGCTTCTTCAATATGCTTTGTTTGCTTTCAGATCAGATGCACTACTCAAAGCAGAATCCACAGGAGCATTACAACTATAATATCCAGCGTCCTTGGATCTCTCTGATCGTGATCAGATGCATAAGCAAACTAGCTCCTCCCATAAGCGCTTTATGATACGTCACACATAGTAACTCTCATATTGTATTCGTTGCACATGTTGATGTTTGTTTTTTTGATCTTATATACTTAATTATCATGATCTTCACATAACAAACATTAGAACATAAAACGATTTTTTCACAAATACTTAATTGTTATCATCAAAACATAGAGATAATCCTGTAGAGACGAATCTTGCTCTTACAATCTCATCCTTTTTGATGATGACAAAAACATGTATTTTGATAGAACATTTTATACAGGGTAATCACCAAGCATAACATATTCAGAGTTTCGAGCAACAACTCCCCCTGAACGTGTTAACCTCAAAATTTCATTTTTGCTTGTTCAGAGACTAACTCTAATCCCAAGACTCACAAACTAGAAATTTTGATATAATAAAAATATAATAGAATAGAAGGAGTGCTTCCCTATGGTCTATCAGAGCGTAAGTCTTTAGCATCTGGACTTGTTCAGCAGAACTCCATCTTCAGATCTTTTGAACTTGTTTTCTTTAGACACAGTATCAGAGCCATATAACTTCAGAGTCTTCTTAAGCATTTGCTACTGTTCATCAGAACATATGTAGCATAACAACTTAACAATTCTTTTCTGAAGCAGAACTAGTCTTTCAGATGAGAAACTCCCCCTGAGTTTCAGACTGGGTGAATATCAAATATTCAGACTTGTGACCCTTTCTGGGAGAACTCCCCCTGGCTACAATATGTCAGATATTTAGATCTTCAGAATGTGATACAGTCTTGATGCTTGGTCTCTTGAAGCTAATTGATTCGAGTCTGATACCATTTAGTTTAATACTGAGTCTGATACTAATTCTTGCTTCTATGAACAACCAGTTCATTTGAACTCAGAGTTCATTCATTTGACCTGTCTTTAGAATGCCTAGTGAACTTGTTCATAGTTCCTCGGTAAAACATCAAATGTACAGTTAGTAATAAACATAGTTTATATCAGAGTTAATGTTTTGCATTCTCTTTAGGTTATATCAGATTATATTCTATTTCTTCAGATTATATCAAAATCATATTCTATTTCTCCCCCTTTTTGACATCATCAAAAAAGGTGAGTTTTCATTAAAAACAAGATTTAAAATATATTCTATTTCTCCCTCTTTTATATCAGAATTAAAAAAATTAAATTGATAGAATCAAGAAATAAAACCCGAGTGCCTAATTCTTATAGGTTGACATCTTTTCCAGAATTTGTTGACGCATGCACAGAAGAGAGTTGTTGACAAGTTTCTGCTTAGCAACGCTTTCTCTAAAAACTTATTGTTCTTTCTTCATAGCTTGTCGAGCTTCTTGAATCTCACTAATGTCACGTTCTCAACGTACAATAGTAGTTTCAGAAGAAGAACCAACTACAGCAACTTGCTTCGCCTTCAGCATCTACAACTTCTTGTGTCAATCTGACGGTTTCTTTTCTGGAATCTTCCTATGCTAGAATTCTCACTTCTTCAGCATCTCTTTCTTCAGCTTCTTTTTGCTTTTAAGAAGTTTGAAGTTTCTTATCCATTCTAGCTTGTCTTCTCTTTCCTTAACCAGTTGAACTTCAGCTTCTAGTGACTTGAAAAGCGTCCAGATTCAAAGTTTAACTACTTTCAGAGAAGTGAATAGTTCTCAGAGGTGATGTGTTGAGAGGACAGAGGAAAAGGTTCAGAGGGATTTGCGGATGGAGAGGAGCTTTTAGAATCAAGACTTTCACTTTTCAGAAAGCTCATATATCTTTGAGATCTTCAGAGTTACTCTTTCTCTGAGTGCTTTCCATTCTGACTTTTATCTTTCTTCATTTTGTTTCTTCAACATCAAAACACTATACTTTATAAGTATCAAAGTTTGATTTGACAGACTTCTAATTGAATCTTTTATCTAGACCTCCAGATAATTCAAATCTTCAGATGATATACGACATCAGATTTGTTCAGGACTTTAGAAGAGCATCTTTGACACCAATAGAAGGTAATGTGCGAAGAATGCGTTCCGAATCTTCAGTCTTATACATATGATAGTTCTCCAGCTGATTCTTCATCTAGAGCTTCTAATACTTCAACAAGCAGCAACAACATATTTTGCTTCTGCAGTAGAGAGTACTATATTGAGTTGCTTCTTGCTGTTACAAGGATCAGATTTTCTGACAGCTTCTAGATGTGCTTTTGCATTTAACTTTGTCTTCAGCATCACAGAAACCTACTAAGTTATATTCAGCTAATCTTTTGTAACACAGAGCCATGTTTGTAGTACCTTTCAGATACCTCAGAAATCTCTTAACAACTGTTAAGTGAGATTCTCTAGGATCTTATTGGAATCAAGCACATAAACATATACTGAAAATAATGTCAGGTATAGAAGCAGTAAAATACAGAAGAGAACAACTCATACCTCTGTACAGCTTTTAATTAACCTTTTTACTAACCTCTTCTTTTCCCAGAGTGTACGTTGAATGTATGAGAGTCTTAGTTGGCTACTCTCTGACAAATTTATCTTCTTTCAACTACATTCTTCTTTTGAATTATCATGACTACTTCAGCTTCCTTTCTTTTAAATAGACACATGTCTCCTCTAATGTTTGTATCATCTTGAACAATAGTTATGAATTCCAAATTCTTCCTTTGGTCTTCATTTTCTGATCATCCATCTTCTTATACCAATGATCACGCTTCTTTATCTTCTTCAAGACAACCTGTTTTCTGAAGAACGCTAGTTTCTCAGAATAAGCATAAGCTTCAAAAAAGTTATGTGCTGAGGAAACTTGCTGACTTCTTGCATCATAAGAACTTATCCTTTGAATAGACATAGTTGGTCATCACGGACTATCAAACCAAGATGTATTTCTACCATCTATGATAATCTTGCTCTTTTATCAACCATCATCAGATCATCTGATGGTGACTTCTTCTGCTAACCCATCTTTGGTTTCTGATTCCAAGATTATTATCACATTCGATCTCAAGTTCATTCTTCTACTAAATCCCAAGTGTTCAGAAGAAGGTGAACATCAACAAATACATCCATGTATCAACAGCTTTACTAAACAAATTTTCTTTTTGATATTTCTTCAGAAACTACCAACGCTTCTGCTTTATCTTCTGGAGAGATTCTCTACATCAGACTTTCGAACCATAACTATTAGAGTTAAGTTAGTTAGTCCTTCTTGTCATCGACACTCAGACTTCCCAGAAGATTTTCATCAACAAATGATAGCTCAATCAATGACATCAAGCCCAAAAGTGTTTCTTCAGAGAGTTTGATACTGATATGGTTCAGATACTAGATTTCATTGATTTCCAGACTAGATTCTTCTGACTGTGAAGTTGAAATTCTACTTGTCTTGATCAGCATCTATTTGAGTGAACAAACAAGGAAATGTTTCCTTGCATCAGATCCTTTGATTAAGTTCCATCTTCTTTTTATCAGAGTAAGCTTCAGATCCTCTGATGAAGTTCTATTTCTCCCCTTATCAGAGTAATTTTCAGATCTTCTGATGACTTTCCAGAGTAAGCTTTGATGCTGACTTTTTAGAGCCATGCATAATCTGATTCTCGGAGCCTCTGCAGTTGCAGCCTTTGGGACAAGTGCTCTCAGAATCTTCTGAAACATTGCTTTATACTATTTGCTCAGAGTTTTCTGAAACGCTGCTTTCAACCAACCCCTCAGAGTCTTCTGTAGAGTTGCTTCTCAACATACGATCAGAATCTTCTGTAGCTTTGCTTCCTCAGAGTCCTTTGTAGCTTCTGTAGCTTGCCTCTATAGCTTCGCTTCTGAGGCTTCACTTCTGTTGCCTTGCTTCTGTGTCTTCTGAAGTTTATAAATCTTTACACTCTTCTCTCAGAGTCATCAACTTAAGATCAAGTTCAGCAAAGGGGGTTTCTTTGACTTCTTTTCCCAGAGTGCTTATTTCAGCTTTTGCCTGCATACACTTAGCAAACTCCTTTCCAAGCGTAATATTTTTTTCCAAAGAAAAATATCATCAACATAAATCTGACAAATTAAAATATCTTTCTTAATTGATTTATGAAAAAAGAGTGTTATCAGTCTTTCCTCTTATAAAATTATTTTCCAGAAGAAAATTAATCAGCCTTTCCCACCAAGCTCTAAGAGCTTGTTTTAGGCTATAGAATGATTTCTTTAATTTATAAAACGTGTTATGGAAGTATTTCCTTTTCAAAAACAGAAGATTGATGGACACATACTTCTTATTCATTTAAACCATTTAATAGGTATTTTTAATATTCATCTGATTTAGATTGATGTTATTATGAGAAACAAAGGAAACAAGAGTATGGATTATAACCTTGTCACAGAAGCATATGTCTTCTGTGTAGTCAAAACCTTCTTGCCGACTAGCCTTGAAGATATGAAGAAGGATCTTGTTCCTATGAGAGTAGCCAGTAACAACATCTGAAGTAGGATCTTCTGAATTTCTCTTCTGGGCTGTTCACAAATCCTTCGGTTACGTTCTGCAACATCTTCATCAACATATCATCCATTTGATTTCTGAGAGTCATCTTCAGAGCATAGATATTCTGATCTTCATGATTTAGAGCATCTAACTTCTGAAGGAGGATGTCTACTGACTTATTCATTCTGAATAACACCAGAGACTTAAATCGCTTTTAAAAACAGATTGAATGACTTCAGTCAATGTATCTTTCTGAACAGCTTGACTTCAGGATCCAATCATTATGAACTTCTGATAAAGAATGTCTGATAACATCTGACCAATTACAGTTTGTTCAACTGAGATAAAATCTCAAGTTAACAGAACTTAATTGTCCATGCTACTTTTAATAAAATCTCAGAGTTCATCTTACATCATATCCCTGTTGAGTTAGTGAACTTCTTTACACGAAACATTTACATATTTCTTTGAAGCTTCTTAAGGACAACAACATTCTGATGCCTTGAATTAGAAGGATCATTGCTTCAAAATATGAACAATCTCTGTTCCAGCCCTTTTCTGCAGACTTTATTCTGAAGTTCCTATGAGTCAAATTCATTAGCCAACAATATTTCTTTACTTACTAAAGATAATTCCCAATGAGCTTTTCATGAGAAATTCAAGAGTGGACTAATCCGTTTCTTGAAAACATCTCATACTCACATAGAAATAATCTTCAGCAAACAAGATCTCTTGCTTTCTGATGATTTGATCTTTTTGAGCGAATACGTTGTATATCCAAACGTATTACAAGATAAGCATTCAACAGAAAACTTCTTATCTGATGAATCTCTCTTGTCAGCTGATTCTTCAATCTTCTTCCAAGCTCTAGTGGAGAAGATTTTATTGTTGAAGACTTCAAAACTTCAAACTTCAACTAATGACTGACTTGCTCAAGATAACCCATTTGATTACAATTTTAGTACTCATCTTCATCAAAAACTGATATGAGACTGAAATTGTAAGAGAGGTGAAAAATCACCAAGAGTATTTCTTCACACAACTTTAGGATCTTTTTCTGACACTGTTAGGTGTTTGATATCCATCAATAAAAGAACCGGAGCTCTTATACCAACTGAAGGTGTGAAAAATGCACAAGAAAGGGGGGTTTCAATTGGGTATTTACCTCATTTAAACTTTTTCGCTCATCTTTACTTGTTGCTCTATGATATCTTAACAGATGCATTGCGGAAGTATAACTAATAAAACATACTACAAGTAAAGAACACAAGATATATCCTGGTTCACTTAAGCAACTCTCAAGCTAATCCAGTCCACCCTTCCAATGTGATTTTGCCTCACTCAAGCAAGGACTTAATCCACTATAACCAAACTGATTACAGACATGCACAAGCTAACTGCAAGTGACTCACAAATAGACAATGACACATTCAGGGATCCCTAAGGATATAACGTTCATTGACACCTAATAGAATCCGATCAATTAAGATCTCCTATTGGTTACCACAAATGACAACTGTCACTTGTCATCTCAATTATTCAGATCTTCACAAGATCACTTGAGGAGCCACTAATTCTAAAATGAATTTGTGTTTCCGGAGATTACATGAGTGCTTCTCATCAAGCAGATTACTCCTAATTAAGTACAAGGCAAGTATTGAGCAACAACTCCTTGCTTCCTAATACAGAAACTAATCTAAGGATAAATCTCTATGAGATTATAAGAACATTAGTTTCCATATGCTTAAAAGTGTTTCTTATGTGAGCTCTAATCCTTCTTTTCATAAGCTTTTCTTTATCATTCTCTGTTCGCCACATGCTTGCTAGCATGCTTAGCATTGCTTTTCTTTATCAGCTCCACCTATGTTACTCACTCAACAACATGTCCTAATTTGAAATAATCAAATGATCTTCTTTTATAGTGCAGCTTTGTGAGGGTAAAAGTGTCATCTCTAATTCCAACGGTTATATCCCAACGGATAGAATAAGCTCACGTGTTGGAACAGTGACCTTTGCTTGTAACTTTAACATCTCAACATTGGAAACCACGCTTATGAATAGTACAAACGTCTTTGTCATAGTGAAATGTTTGCATGTGTTGTACTTTAATCTTCTTGACTTGGTTCTTCTGATGATTCATCTGATGAGTAGTTTAGCAACTACTTTGGTATGAAAGCTTCAACATCAGAATTGTTTGAGCACATGTTTATCATATTTAATAGCAACAGCTTATCTGATGAGTAATACGCCTCTGTCTGGGTGAATCTTCTTCTGACATAACCTTCAACTTCAGAATCCAGTCTTCAGCATTCCAAGATCTAAGTTTCCTCTAAAACAGTCTTGAGAGTCTTCGTGACTAATTCTTCAGAAATCATGTCTTCAGAATCTTCAGAGTCTTGATCTTCAGAACACGTCTTTAGAGTCTTTCTGCACTTGGTCTTCGGTGCCTTCAACCTCCAGAACTTCAAGTCATCAGAGTCTTCAACACTTAGTTCTTCAGAGGACTATATCTTCAGAGTCTTCAGAGTCTTGATCTTCAGAACCCCTAAGTCTTCAGAGTCTTTCTACACTTGGTCTTCAGAGTCTTCAGCCTTCAGAACTTCAAGTCATCAGAGTCTTCAGCACTTAGATCTTCAGAGGACTCACTCTTTAGAGACGCTTGTTAGCTTCTAGATCAGATGCACTTCTAAGAACAAAATCCACAGCAGCATTGCAACTGCAATATCCAGCATCCTTGGATCTTTCTGATCGTGACCAGATACAGATGCATACTTGCTTCTTCAATATGCTTTGTTTTCTTTCAGATCAGATGCACTACTCAAAGCAGAATCCACAGGAGCAGTACAACTGTAATATCCAGCGTCCTTGGATCTCTCTGATCGTGATCAGATGCATAAGCAAACTAGCTCCTCCCATAAGCGCTTTATGATACGTCACACATAGTAACTCTCATATTGTATTAGTTGCACACGTTGATGTTTGTTTTTTTGATCTTATATACTTAATTATCATGATCTTCACATAACAAACATTAGAACCTAAAATGGTTCTTTCACAAATACTTAATTATTATCATCAAAACATAGAGATAATCCTGTAGAGACAAATCTTGCTCTTACAATCTCCCCCTTTTTGATGATGACAAAAACATGTATTTTGATAGAACATTTTATACAGGGGAATCACCAAGCATAACATTTTCAGAGTTTCGAGCAACAACTCCCCCTTAATGTGTTAACCTCAAAATTTCATTTTTGCTTGTTTAGAGACTTACTCTGATCCCAAGACTCACAAACTAGAAATTTTGATATAATAAAAATATAATAGAATAGAAGGAGTACTTCCCTATGGTCTATCAGAGCGTAAGTCTTTAGCATCTGGCCTTGTTCAGATGAACTCCATCTTCAGATCTTTTGAACTTGTTTTCTTTAGACACTGTATCAGAGCCATATAACTTCAGAGTCTTCTTAAGCATTTGCTACTGTTCATCAGAACATTTGTAGCATAACAACTTAACAATTCTTTTCTGAAGCAGAACTAGTCTTTCAGATGAGAAACTCCCCTTGAGTTTCAGACTGGGTGAATATCAAATATTCAGACTTGTGAACCTTTCTGGGAGAACTCCCCCTGGCTACAATAGGTCAAATATTTAGATCTTCAGAATGTGATACAGTCTTTATGCTTGTTCTCTTGAAGCTAATTGATTCTGAGTCTGATACCATTTAGTTTAATACTGAGTCTGATACTAATTCTTGCTTCTATGAACAACCAGTTCATTTGAACTCATAGTTCATTCATTTGACCTGTCTTTAGAATGCCTAGTGAACTTGTTCATAATTCCTCGGTAAAACATCAAACGTACAGTTAGTAATAAACTAGTTTATATCAGAGTTGATGTTTTTCATTCTCTTTAGGTTATATTAGATTATATTCTATTTCTTCAGATTATATCAAAATCATATTCTATTTCTCCCCCTTTTTGACATCATCAAAAAAGGTGAGTTTTCATTAAAAACAAGATTTAAAATATATTCTATTTCTCCCTCTTTTATATCAGAATTAAAAAAATTAAATTGATAGACTCAAGAAATAAAACCTGAGTGCCTAATTCTTATAGGTTGACATCTTTTCTAGAATTTGTTGACGCATGCACAGAAGAGAGTTGTTAACAAGTTTCTGCTTAGCAACGCTTTCTCTGAAAACTTGTTGTTCTTTCTTCATAACTTGTTGATCTTCTTGAATCTCACTAATGTCACGTTCTCAACATGCAATAGTAGTTTCAGAAGAAGAACCAACTACAGCAAATTGCTTAACCTTCATCATCTACAACTTCTTGTGTCAATCTGATAGTTTCATTTCTGGAATCTTCCTATGCTAGAATTCTCTCTTCTTCAGCAGCTCTTTCTTCAGCTTCTTTTTTCTTTTAAGAAGTTTGAAGTTTCTTATCCTTTCTAGCTTTTCTTCTCTTTCCTTAACTAGTTGAACTTCAGCTTCTAGTGATATGAAAAGCGTCCAGATTCAAAGTTTAACTACTTTCAGAGAAGTGAATAGTGCTCAGAGGTGATGTGTTGAGAGGACAGAGGAAAAGGTTCAGAGGGATTTGCGGATGGAGAGGAGCTTTTAGAATCAAGACTTTCACTTTTCAGAAAGCTCATATATCTTTGAGATCTTCAGAGTTACTCTTTCTCTGAGTGCTTTCCATTCTGACTTTTATCTTTCTTCATTTTGTTTCTTCAACATCAAAACACTATACTTTAGAAGTATCAAAGTTTGATTTGACAGACTTCTAATTGAATCTTTTATCTAGATCTCTAGATAATCCAAATCTTCAGATGATCTATGACATCAGATTTGTTCAGGACTTTAGAAGAGCATCTTTGACACCAATATAAGGTAATGTGCGAAGAATGTGTTCTGAATCTTCAGTCTTATACATATGATAGTTCTCCAGTTGATTCTTCATCCAGAGCTTCTGATACTTCAACAAGCAGCAACAACATATTTTGCTTCTGCAGTAAAGATTACT
Source organism: Lathyrus sativus (assembly GCA_963859935.3). Taxonomy (NCBI): domain Eukaryota; kingdom Viridiplantae; phylum Streptophyta; class Magnoliopsida; order Fabales; family Fabaceae; genus Lathyrus; species Lathyrus sativus. The sequence goes on along the minus strand of OZ012738.1, from coordinate 114,822,174 downwards.
ATATTGAGTTGCTTCTTTCTGTAACAAGGATCAGATTGTATGACAACTTCTAGATGTGCTCTTGCATTTAACTTTGTCTTCGGCATTACAAAAACCTACTAAATTATATTCAGCTAATTCTCTGTAACACATAGCCATGTTAGTAGTACCTTTCAGATACCTCAGAAATCTCTTAACAATTGTTAAGTGAGATTCTCTAGGATCTAAATGGAATCAAGCACATAAACATATACTGAAAAAATGTCAGGTATAGAAGCAGTAAAATACAGAAGAGAACAACTCATACCTCTGTACAACTTTTTATCTACCTTTTTACTAACCTCTTCTTTTCCCAGAGTGTACTTTGAATGTATGAGAGTCTTAGTTGGCTACTCTCTGATAGATTTATCTTCTTTCAGCTACATTCTTCTTTTGAATCATAATGACTTCTTCAGCTTCCTTTCTTTTGAATAGACACATATCTCCTCTGATGTTTGTATCATCTTGAACAATAGTTATGAATTCCAGATTCTTCCTTTTGTCTTCATCTTCTGATCATCCATCTTCTAATACCAATGATCACGCTACTTTATCTTCTTCAAGACAACTTGTTTTCTAAAGAACACTAGTTTCCCAGAATAAGCATAAGCTTCAAAAACGTTATGCGCTGAGGAAACTTGCTGACTTCTTGCATCATAAGAACTTATCCTTTGAATAGACGTAGTTGGTCATCACCGACTATCAAACCAAGATATATTTCTACCATCTATGACAATCTTGCTCTTTTATCAACCATCATCAGATCATTTGATGGTGACTTCTTCTGCTAACCCATCTTTGGTTTTTGATTCCAAGTTTATTATCACATTCAATCTCAAGTTCATTCTTCTACTAAATCCCAAGAGTTCAGAAGAAGGTGAACATCAACAAATAAATTCATGTATCAACAACTTTACTAAACAAATTTTCTTTCTGATATTTCTTTAGAAACTACCAACGCTTATGCTTTATCTTCTGGAGAGATTCTCTACATCAGACTTTCAAACCATAATTATTAGAGTTAAGTTAGTTAGTCCTTCTTGTCATCGACATTCAGACTTCCCAAAAGATTTTCATCAACAAATGATAGCTCAATCAATGAAATCAAGCCCAAAAGTGTTTCTTTAGAGGGTTTGATACTGATATGGTTCAGATACTAGATTTCATTGATTTACAGAATAGATTCTTCTGACTGTGAAGTTGAAATTCTACTTGTCTTGATCAGCATCTATTTGAGTGAACAAACATGGAAATGTTTCCTTGCATCAGATGCTCTGGTGAAGTTCCATCTTCTTTTTATCAGAGTAAGCTTCAGATCCTCTAATAAAGTTCTATTTCTCCCCTTATCAGAGTAATTTTCAGATCTTCTGATGACTTTCTAGAGTAAGCTTTGATGCTGACTTTTTAGAGCCATGCATAATCTGATTCTCGGAGCCTCTACAGTTGCAGCCTTTGGGATAAGTGCTCACAGAATCTTCTGAAACATTGCTTTATACTCTTCGCTCAGAGTTTTCTGAAACGCTGCTTTTAACCAACCCCTCAGAGTCTTCTGTAGAGTTGCTTCTCAACAAACGATCAAAATCTTCTGTAGCTTTGCTTCCTCAGAGTCCTTTGTAGCTTGCCTATGTAGCTTCGCTTCTGAGGTTTCACTTCTGTAGCCTTGCTTATGAGTCTGCTGAAGTTTCTGAATCTTTACACTCTTTGCTCAGAGTCATCAACTTAAGATCAAGTTCAGCAGAAGGGGGTTTCTTTGACTTCTTTTCCCAGAATGCTTATTTCAGCTTTTCCCTGCATACACTTAGCAAACTCCTTTCCAAGCGTAATATTTGTTTACAAAGAAATATATCATCAACATGAATCTGACAGATTAAAATACCTTTCTTAATTGATATATGAAAAAAGAGTGGTATCAGTCATTCGTCTTATAAAATTATTTTCCAGAAGAAAATAACTCAGCCTTTCCCACCAAGCTCTAAGATCTTGTTTTAGGCTATAAAATGATATCTTTAATTTATAAAACGTGTTCTGGAAATCTTTCATTTTCAAAAACAGAAGATTGATGGACACATACTTCTTTTTCATTTAAACCATTTAAAAGGTATTTTTAATATTCATCTGATTTAGATTGATGTTATTCTGAGCAACAAAGGAAACAAGAGTATGGATTCTAACCTTGCCTCAGAAGCATATGTCTTTTGTGTAGTCAAAACCTTCTTGCTGACTAGCCTTGAATATATGAGGAAGGATCTTGTTCCTGTGAGAGGAGCCAGTAACAACATCTGAAGTAGGATCTTCTGAATTTCTCTTCTGGGTTGTTCACAAATCTTTTGGTTGCGTTCTGCAGCATCTTCATCAACATATCATCCATTTGATCTATGAGAGTCATCTTCAGAGCACAAATATTCTGATCTTCATGATTTAGAGCATCTAACTTCTGAAGGAGGATGTCTACTGACTTATTCATTCTGAATAACACCAGAGACTTAAATTACTTTTAAAAATAGATTGAATGACTTCAGTCAATATATCTTTCTGAACAGCTTGACTTCAGGATCCAATAATTATGAACTTCTCATAAAGAATGTCTAATAACACCTGACCAATTACAATTTGTTCAACTGAGATGAAATCTCAAGTTAACAAAACTTAATTGTCCATGCTACTTTTAATAAAATCTCAGAGTTCATCTTACATCATATCCATGATGAGTTAATGAACTTCTTTACACGAAACATTTACATATTTCTTTGAAGCTTCTTAAGGACAACAATATTCTGATGCCTTGAATTAGAAGGATCATTGCTTCAAGATATGAACAATCTCTGTTCCAGCCCTTTTCTGCAGACTGTATTCTGAAGTTCCTATGAGTCAAATTCATTAGCCAACAATATTTCTTTCCTTACTAAAGATAATTCCTAATGACCTTTTCATGAGAAAGTCAAGAGTGGACTAATCCGTTTCTTGAAAAAATCTCATACTCACATAGAAATAATCTTCAGTAAACAAGATTCCTTGCTTTCTGATGATTTGATCTTTTTAAGCAAATATGTTGTATATCCAAACGTATTACCAGATAAGCATTCAACAGAAAACTTCTTATCTGATGAATCTCTCTTGTCAGCTGATTCTTCAATCTTCTTCCAAGCTCTAGCGGAGAAGATTTTGTTGTTGAAGATTTCAAAACTTCAAACTTCAACTAATCACTGACTTGATCAAGATATCCCATTTGATTACAATTTTAGTACTCATATTCATCAAAAACTGATATGAGACTGAAATTGTAAGAGAGGTGAAAAATCACCAAGAGTATTTCTTCACAGAGCTTTAGGATCTTTTTCTGAAACTTTTAGGTGTTTGATATCCATCAATAACAGAACCAGAGCTCTGCTACCAATTGAAGGTGTGAAAAATACATAAGAAAGGGGGGGGGGGCTTGAATTGGGTATTTACCTCATTTAAACTTTTTCGCTCATCTTTACTTGTTTCTCTATGATATCTTAACAGATGCATTGCGGAAGCATAACTAATAAAACATACTATAAGTAAAGAACACAAGATATATCTTTGTTTCACTTGAGCAACTCTCAAGCTAATCCAGTCCACCCTTCCAAGGTAATTTCGCCTCACTCAAGCAAGGACTTAATCCACTATAACCAAACTGATTACAGACATGCACAAGCTAACTGCAAGTTGTCGCTTGCGCGAAAATAAGGTGTCGGCATGACAGAAGAGTCGCCACCTTTTGTTATTTATCCCTCAGAGCGGGACAGGAAACGATCGGAAAAACCTGACGAAAAAGGGTAAGACAAGGTCGTCGCAACCATTGTCTGGGTTCGGGAGTCGGTTACGCAAGGGGAAGGTATTAGCACCCCTCACGTCCGTCGTACTCGACGGGATCTTCGCTTCTTTGTTTACTTGGACGGGTTGGTTATAATCTATCTACCTATCAAGGCTGGCTGAAAAAGAAAAGAAAAATGACTCGGCAAAGCGTCGCGCTTTATACCTACGTATTCTCATCAGAGAATGAGAAATCAGAGTCAACGTAGTTCGGCTAACTATGGGTTATGGGGGAAAGGTTGCTCGCTAGGATATCGCATCCTATGCCTACGTACTTTCATCGGGTATGAAAGATCAGAGCAAACGTAGTTCGGGAAACTACGGGTTATCTCTTAAAAGAAGTGTTTTTTATTGTGTTTGCGATCTCAACCGCACTAGAGGCTATGACCTGAGAGTGAATGCGTCGCATGTCACCCAAAGGGTACCATACTAAACATCCATCCTCAGATGGCTTAAGGCTCGTAACGTACGAAAGAAATCATTCATGATTACTGTATTTTAAACTGCTTCGAGATGAGAAGAGAACAGGCCCAACTAGGAGGGGGACTATCAAGTCCTACTGTTATCATGCCATCGATTCATCCTATGGTTGAGGTTTGAACAGGGAACTCCTAGATGTTGTCATGCATAGGTTTCAACCTAAAAGTCTATCATCAAATCCTCATCAGAGGAGATGAGAGTCCTAAGGGATCATGTCAATGATACACCAAAACAGACAAAAGCATCAGCTTTAACAGTAAAATGCATGCAATGCAAGTGAGGGAGGAAATGTGTGTGGGGCCTCAGCCTCCACAAGCTCATCTCGACCTCAAGCCAGTCATGAAATAACAGTAATCATACTGAAGATAAACAACATGCTATCAAGCAATACACAGATAAAGGAAGTGAAATGCCATCAGGCAAACAAAACACATGCTTGAGAAAGAATCATCTACTCTCTAATCCTAACCCTAACACAGAATCTGAATCAAATCTAAGCAAAGCCCTAAAGCAAAACCTAACCAAAAGAAGACAATCCCAGTCTTCAAGCTTCAGAACAAGCTTACCAAAGAAAGGGAGCTAAGTAAGCAGACTCATAGTGTCTTCCTCAGGAAAGCACTAGGAGGTGTATACTCAGGAGTCATACCCTATGTGGCTCAACCACTGTGATCAGTTTACATTCCTCCTCAGGAGAAATTAAACTCACAAGCAGGCTCCAACATCACTGGATATTTAGGAAATCCTATCTGAACTAGTGGAACTAAGTGAATAGACCCATAGGACCTTCCTCAGGAAAGTACTAGGAGGCTTCCACTTAGGAGTTGTATCCCATGTGGCTCAACAACATGTGACCAATTTACATTCCTCCTCAGGAGAAATTAAACTCACAAGTTGGCTCCAACATCATTGGATACTTGAGAAATCCTAGATAAACTAATGGAACTAAGTGAATAGACCCATAGGACCTTCCTCAGGAAAGTACTAGGAGGCTTCCACTTAGGAACTGTATCCCATGTGGCTCAACAACAGGTGATCAGTTTACATTCCTCCTCAGGAGAAATTAAACTCACAAGTTGGCTCCAACATCATTGGATACTTAAGAAAGAGGTGAGAAGAAAGAATGAAAGTCATTCATAGTGCCTTCCTCAGGAAAGTACCATGAACTTCCTTCAAACTTCAGGATCTCAAACCTCACAGACAGGGAATAAGCTCCAAGCTCTGGGTCTCTGAGTCTTGATCTACACTCTTCTCTTCATCATGCTCTCCAACAAGCTCTTCAAGACAACACAAGGCCCACAACAAATTCCCCAAAATAAACCCCAGAGATGAACAAATAACCACAGAACAGACAAAATCATCAATCAACTTCAGAAAAATACCTAAAAATACTAAACCAATGGGGAAAAATCTATCAATTAATCACAAAGGTCTACAACATCTAACCATAACATCCACATATGCCCCTACCCAAAAATCAAAACAAAACTCTCTAAAGAAAATGAATTTCCTTACCTATGCACAACCTAAACCCTAATTAAGCACCCTAAGGCTAACCTAACTAAACTAATCAAATTTTAATCTAAAAATCAAGAATTAAATCCTATGGGGAACTATGATTCAATATCTAATCACACCAAAAAGAATGAGTTAAAAATCCTAAGGGAAAGTCTCAAAAGAAATTCTACAAAATCATGTACAAAATTAATCCTATTTTAAAAGCTATTAAAATGAAAAATATACTAAAAATATGAAAAGAAAATAAAATGAGAATTTTATTTATTTATATTTTTCTAGACAGATTTATTAACATATGAAAAAAACAAGAATTAAAAAATGCTTAATTTTCTATTTTATATGAATTTTATAAAGTGCAAGAAAATTAAATGGAATTAAAAAAAAATAAAAGAATTGAATAAAGGGGAGGGGGGTGTGATAAGCAAGACACGCTAGTTGAATTATTATTTGGGCCAGATACGGTGGGGTGCAAATAGAAAAATGATTAAGCCCACACGGACTCACTAAACCAAACGATCGCGTTTCAATGTTTGAATTTTCCCTCCGTTTTTTCAATGCATCTGGGTCGTAGATTGAGGTGATTAAGTCAACTTCCCAAAACGGATCAACGGGTGCGATTATGTCTCCTACCTTGAGCCTGCTAGGGTTTCACGAAGCAACCTCCATGCGCAGATCTTCCATCCTCCATAGCTCTCTCATCTCGCAACCATTTCCCTCGATACAAAAACCAAACTTAACCTACTCATTGCCCTCTACACAGCCATGGTCCTAGATTCCTCTAAAACTCAACCTAAAAAGAAATACACACGATGGAAGCTCTGTCCATCATAGCTTGCACCTGGTATGCATGATCATGACCTTGGCTGAAACTAACCTAGAATGATCTACACTTCATGGTGATCATTCTAAACTACAAGACTAAGGTTATAGTACATTAAGGCACGAGTTCTTGAACTCAAAACAGAAATGGCCATGTTGTCAACTTCCATATAATGCTCTCAAACTCATCATAACACCTCCCTAATTGGTCTCTATCACATTTCTCCTAACCACATAACTTAACTATGCATAAATAATGAGACTCAAAAGAAAACGCATACCTTGTAAGTGGTGATGGCTATGGTGTCCCACTTCCAATTCAAGCCTTGGTGCTCTCTTGGAATGATCTTCAATGGCTCTATGTGCTTCTGTTTGCAGTAGTTTCTACTCACACTTCTTGAATCAACCTAGCCAATCCTTCATGCAACTTGGAGTGATCACTTGGAATACATGAGCCAGCCACGAATTTTCCTCAATCTTTCTTGCCAAATACTCAATGTTGCTTGTAGATGATGATGATAATCAGAATTGTAGTGATTGATGAAGTTTCAATAGAGTTTGAAATGAAAATGCATTTGGGAGTGAAAGAATTAAAATGTAGTATGCAAGCTCTAAGAATCTCTAACCAATGCATGGAGCCACTCTAGGGCTTATATAGATGAGAATAGAAGCCTCTAGAACTTTGGAGAACCTTCCATGAGGTTTCTAGAACTTCTCATGCAATGATAATTTGAATTTGCCATATTTAGTAAATCTCATGCTATATCATGATACACCATGCAATCTCACTTAATTTCTCCTCAAATTATATGGTAAAATGAAAACAAAGCCTTACAAGTCCTTATGTAGCATTTTCCCATCTTTCCTTTTGATGCCTTAAAGTGCAAGTAACAAATTTACAAAGCAACTCCAATTTTTAAGCCTAAACTCAAAAATGTGGCTAAACCATTGTTTTTAAAATGATGTTTGGAGTCAAAATGACATATTGGATGACCCATTTTGGATTTGTAGATCTCTCAAACCAAAATTCCATTTCAACTTTTTTAACTTATAAGCCATTTTAGGTCATTTTCACCCAATCTTGCAAATCCATGCTATGAGCTTTTCCAACAATTCATGACCTTCTTTCTAGACTTAAAATCCCATTTTGAACAACTTTCATGTTTTGAGTTTTTCCATTTGAGGCTTGGAAATAGGAGATATGGCCTTTGCTTAAAATGACCTATAACTGACAAATGACCAAAATACCCCTGTCTTGTTCAAACCATAAGTTGAGTTCCACAAATCCTATCAAGGACTTCTACCACTCAAATTAAAGCTAAGGAGATGCCCTTCAACATTCATGTTGACCAAGAGATCATAGGAATCATCCTACTAGGGAAAACGTTGTCTGCAAGTTGGGTGACTTTCAAGGGCCCAGATTCACACACCTCAGCTGACCTGTAATTTGTCAAAACCATAACTTGAGCTCTGTAACTCCTATCAAGGACTTCCACCACTCAAATTAAAGCTAAGAACAAGCTCTACAACATTCATGTTGTGGGGAAGATCACATCTAGAGCTAAAACTTCCTGGAAGATAGGGATCAAATTAGGGTTTTTTCACTGACAATCCTTGGAAACCCTGACTTGAAACTTCTCAAACTCCTCAATCATGATGAGTTGGTCTAGGAATCATCTTTATAACATCTCTATGCATCATTCCATGATCTCATGGCCCTGGGATTAGGTCTCAACCTTCTCCAAATTTTCATTTATCCTAGGGTTGACCCAGTCAAAACCCTAATTCTACCATCCATGGGTGAATCTTCTGAACTCTTGCATAATGACCTCTCTGGGCTTTATGATGGCTATCAAGACATCTCACAGGCTTCCTCAAAACATCTAGTTCATTCTCAAAGTCTCAGAATCATCTGAGGAGCTCCCACAACTCTCAAGCTATGAAGCACACAACCCTGGTTTCAACCCACTCCTCTGAGGATCTCTTGAACTTTCTGATGAAGGTATCAACTTTAAAACACTCAATGAGTAAATAATTGTTGGTCAAATTTTGGGGTGCAACAGCTGCCCCTATTCAAACGGCTTGAACCTGACTGGGTGAGAAGCGAACGACTCTCAACCAATCAAGGTGCGAGACGATTGAATACCGGTAAACCCGAAAATTTGCCAACTGCACGAGCACACGGTACTCCGCGGGGAACAACTCTTCGAATATTGCAATGCTAGCTGCACGGCAACTAGCTGGAGAGATACTGACCTGACATCACCGTCAGTTATCCACATTAAATTCTTCTGACATTGCCTTCAGACAACCGCAACACCCCACATCGCCGCTGGAAGACTAAATCACCTGACATCGCCGTCAAGAACAACCATAACTCGGGGAAACAAGCGTCCAACATCGCCGTCGGAGACCTAAACCTGAATCACCAAAATATCCAACATCGCCGCTGGAGAAAATACAACAATGAACAAAATACCCCGCATCGCCGCTGGAGAGAATACAACACTGAACAAAATACCCCGCATCGCCGCTGGAGAAAATACATCTCTGAATTAAGTACCCCGCATCGCCGCTGGAGAACTACATCTGACATCGCCGTCGGACAATCAACATACCCTGCATCGACGCTGGAGAAATAAATCTGACAGAATACCCCGCATCGCCGCTGGAGAAACACATCTGACAGAATACCCCGCATCGCTGCTGGAGAAACAAATCTGTCAAAATACCCCGCATCGCCGCTGGAAAACTGAATCTGACATCGCCGTCGGAAACAAACATCCTCTTAGAGACACTCGACATCGCCGTCGTACAAACATCATCTCTACTGGGGATTTAAAGAGTCTGACCTCGCCGTCAAACAAATACTCAACCTCGCCGCCGAACCAACATCCGACCTCGCCGTCGAACAAACATCCAACCTTGCCGTCGAACACAAACCCGGTCCGGGAATCCGAAGTATACATCTCAAAGGTACAAAACCTGAGCTTGGGATGGAAACAAACACTTCCAACGGTACACATCCTAATATTGGAGGCAAACATATCCAAAGGTACGAAACCTGAGCTTGGAGGCGAACATATCCAAAGGTACGAAACCTGAGCTTGGAGGCGAACATATCCAAAGGTACGAAACCTGAGCTTGGAATCAAACATATCCAAAGGTACGAAACCTGAGCTTGGAATCAAACATATCCAAAGGTACGAAACCTGAGCTTGGAATCAAACATATCCAAAGGTACGAAACCTGAGCTTGGAATCAAACATATCCAAAGGTACGAAACCTGAGCTTGGAATCAAACATATCCAAAGGTACGAAACCTGAGCTTGGAATCAAACATATCCAAAGGTACGAAACCTGAGCTTGGAATCAAACATATCCAAAGGTACGAAACCTGAGCTTGGAATCAAACATATCCAAAGGTACGAAACCTGAGCTTGGAATCAAACATATCCAAAGGTACGAAACCTGAGCTTGGAATCAAACATATCCAAAGGTACGAAACCTGAGCTTGGAATCAAACATATCCAAAGGTACGAAACCTGAGCTTGGAATCAAACATATCCAAAGGTACGAAACCTGAGCTTGGAATCAAACATACACGCTGCTATTCTCTTGACATCTGGTCAGGTCGTTGCTAAATAAAAGCAAACACGCCGGGTCACCGGACATAATCATCAAGTTAACAACTCTGTTGAGGAGAGAGGAATGAGGGTTCACCCAAACAATCCTGACGACTCACTGGGGAAAAGGAAGAAGGGTTCACCCAAACAACCTTATAGACTTTGCTGCAGAAAGACGAGAGAGTTCACCCAAACGACTTCAACAACTGCTGGGGAATAACGACAGAGTTCACTCAGACGATTCCTACCAACTTTACTAGGTAGCAAGTACTTTTGTACAGTAACCACCTGGTTTATGCTTCATATGTAAATGCTGGAAAAATGGGCGTAAGGCTCCGCGCGAAACGGAATGCTACGCTCTTGAATAAATGTTATGCAATCATGCAAGGAAATGCCCCAGCAAAATAAATGCTGGGAAGAGGAACCATCCACTCGGGGAGAGTAACCCTTATGCTGAGGAAGAGCTACCCTTCAAGGGAACTGCATTTTCTGCCAATCTCGTCTGGACTTACACTTGAGGACGACGGGCTCCTTCGGAGAGCACAGCACATCAGTCTGATCAACACACTATCCTCTGCTATACTCTGCATGGGGAATGCGATAAATGCCCTGAACGGCTCTCTAAGGAACGAACCTTCTGGGGAACATAGCCTTCAGGCTACAAGACACTCACGCCATTAAGTCCTCAAACTCACAGGGATAAACAAACTTCTGTTTGATGGACAAACATGCAGGATCCGCTTGGGGAAACATTTCATCTACCACTCATGGTTGTGCTCGGCTGGGGATATCAATCCACCTGCCTGCTGCTGGGGAAATGCCAGCCACCTGCTGGGGAGAAGATCCTTACTCCGTTGGGGATTCCAAGAATTATTCTGGGCAACTCTTGCTGGGGATGCTACTGGGGAGCTCAAGAATCATCCTAAGCAAACGACTCGGGAAACTGCGCTGAGGTCTTAAGCAAACGGCCCCGCTGAGGGATTCGAGAATCATCTCGAACTAAAGACCTCGTCGGGGTTCTCAAAAATCATCTTGAGCGAGCGACTGTGGGGACTACACCGGGGTCTTAAGAATCATCTTAAGAAAGCGACCTTGTTGGAGAGAATATCAGGAATCATCCTGAGCAACCGATCCTTCGGCCGAACACCTATAAGGCAAGAATAATAGTGACCTAGATCATGCTTATGATGCATATGCTTCTGCGCTATGCCCCACACGGTGGGAATGATATGCGTTTATGCTAAATGCCATGCAATTATGCACAATGCTATGCAACGTTAAATGCTATGCAGTGTTAAATGCTATGCAGTCATGCACAATGATGCGATCCCGTCCGCCAAATAAATGCTGGGGGGAGGAAACCCTTTTGTCAAGGAGCCAAGAACTCAGGTAGAGGAATCATCCTGCTGAGGGGAACGTGGACATGCCAATATCAATCGGCCTCCGTCTGGGGAATTGATCTTCCGGTTGACTGCTGCAGGGCAAACAACTTCAGCTGACTGCTGCAGGGGAACGAAGCTCCACAAGAACCTGGACTTGCTGATATCAATCGCGAGAATGAACTGTGCGGCCGTCCCGGCTACTCTTTTGGGGAGGATAACTCTGTGGGGAAACAACTTCAGCTGCTCAACACTCCACTGGTGAAAAACCAATCATGATCTGATCAACTTCCAAGGACCCGGCTCTCTTGGACATCTGTGAACTCGGCGGAGGAAGGAGAAATCATTCTGCTTCGCTGGAGAGAGTGCGACTCTGGGGAAACACAGCATCAGCTGCCCCACGCTCTGCTAGGGAACATCCACTCAAGGTCTCAACTGCTTCCAAGGATTCTGCTTTTCCGCGGACTCAGCCGGGGAGAGGAATCATTCTACTTCACTGGAGAGTACGACCCTGGTGAGGAATTTCAATTTCGCTAGGGAAGAAAGAATCATCTGACTTCGGGGGGAGAGTACAACTCTGCAGGGGCATACATCACCAGCTGTTCCAACACTCTATTGGGGAAGAGGGAATCATCCGACTTCGAGAGAGAATACGGCTCTGGCGGGGAATCTCAATTCCACTGGAGGCTTCGGTCTGGCACCATCAGTTACTGCATACTTCGGCGTACGAAATAGCTTCCTACGAGACCTGCACTTGTGACCCGGTGCTGGGGGATACACCTGCTTCGGCGACTTTACTGGGGAAAACACGAGCTTCGGCACCCGAACATTTCTATGAAATCTGCACTTGTGACCCGGTGCTGGGGAAGACATCATTCTTCGGTGCTTGACTCAGCTGATGAGGTGACATTCCTTCAGGATGCGTCTGCTTGGGGAAGAGAATCATCTCTACCTGGGGAAGACATATCAATGCTCACCATCTTGCGTTCAGATTCTGCGGAGGAGAGACTACTGAACTCTGCTGGAGAAGAAGGGCTCGCCCTGCTTCGGGGATGCGCACGGCACATCTTTTGGAAGGTGCTACACCTCCAACAACAGAAACAAACAGACAAGATACCCTCCTCAAAGGGGCCTATCAAGGTTATTATCTCGTGACAATATTCCGTTAATTAATTGTTTCAACAATCCATGGGCCTAGGCCCGCAAGTTTATGTATGCGCATTTTATTAAAAAACATCGGCGTTTTCGTTCGCAAACAAAACAGATAAATGCTAAACAGACAAGCAGAATTGCTGAATAATGTGCATTTTATTGATGATGAACCCCTGAATGGGCAAAAATGTTTTACAACAGAGGCAAGCTCCTGGAATGAGGAAGCCGCACAAAAATAAAACATAAATATACATCAGTATATACAAATGTTGGCAACGAGGCGCAGACGAACACCATGAGTTGACCCCTCTAAGACCCACTCGACTTCGATACTTCTCCGATGCTTCAGCTTTGGAAGAGATTGACTCAGATAAACGGCCCTCAGGTCCTCCGAACCACTAAACAATGAAAGTCCACACGCGGAACGCAGTCATTTGCTTATTCAAATCCCTAACTTTTGCGTGAACCGCCCTTTACGGGTTTTCAGTTCACCGGGATACCCTTTTTTGTCGAAACCGCCCAGTGTAGGTTTTCGACTTCGCGGGTGTACATTTTTTCAATATATCCCTAATTTTTGCCCGAACCTTTTATTCTGTTTTTGGTTCGCCGGGATGCCCCTTTTTGCCTGGACTCTTTCTTTTTTGTCCAGCGGGTCTCTTTCAAGCAAAGTATTTTTTAACTGCGTCCGCGTTCACCAGGGATGCAAAATCTTCACCATCCATCGTGGATAATAACAAAGCTCCTCCTGAGAAGACCTTGTTGACGATATACGGCCCTTCGTAATTCGGAGTCCATTTGCCCCGGTGATCGGAGTGTGGCGGAAGAATCTTCTTCAGGACGAGATCACCCGTCTGAAAGCTTCTAGGACACACCTTCTTATCTTAAGCTTTCTTCATTCGGCTTTGGTACAGGCGACCAAATGCAATCGATACTAACCTCTTCTCGTCCATCAGGCTGAGTTGGTTCAAACGATTCGTAACCCATTCTGCCTCGTCGAGTTTCACATCAACCAAAACTCGTAAAGAAGGAATCTCCACTTCTAATGGTAGGACAGCTTCCATACCGTACACCAAGGAGAAAGGAGTTGCCCCGGTCGACGTACGCACCGTCGTACGATAACCGTGCAAGGCAAACGGCAGCATCTCGTGCCAATCTTTGTACGTCACAACCATCTTCTGAACAATCTTCTTTATGTTCTTGTTGGCCGCTTCAACAGCGCCATTCATCTTTGGTCGGTAAGGAGATGAGTTATGGTGTTCAATCTTGAAGCTCTGGCACAACTCCTTCATCATCTTGTTATTCAAATTCGAACCATTATCAGTAATGATCCGCTCGGGAATTCCATAGCGACAGATGATGTCCCTCTTTATGAATTTAGCTACCACCTGCTTGGTCACATTAGCGTACGAGGCTGCCTCCACCCATTTGGTGAAGTAGTCGATAGCTACCAGAATAAAACGATGACCATTGGATGCCGTGGGCTCGATCTTGCCTATCATGTCGATGCCCCACATGGAGAACGGCCAAGGGGAGGACATGACATTCAATGGGCACGGCGGCACATGAACTTTATCAGCATAAATCTGGCATTTATGGCATTTCTTCGCGAATCTGAAGCAATCTGACTCCATAGTCAACCAGTAATATCCTGCTCTCAGGATCTTTCTCGTCATGGCATGCCCGCCGGCGTGCGTACCAAATGTGTCCTCATGGACCTCTTCCATGAGCATACTTGCTTCTTTCTCATCTACACATCTGAGTAGCACGAAATCGTGGTTTCTCTTATACAACACTCCATCAGGATTGAGATAAAAGTTTCCAGATAGCCTCCTCAGAGTCTTCGTATCCTGGGTCGACGCACCCGCCGGATACTCCTTGGTCATAAGGAAGGTCTGGATGTCGTGGAACCATGGCTTGCCGTCGATGGCATCCTCGATTGCAAAGACGAATGCCGGTCTATCAAGACGCGAAAGTACAATTCTTGGAGCCTCATTCCAATAATTGACCTTATACATTGAAGCCAACGTGGCTAAGGCATCAGCCATCTGATTTTCAGCCCTGGGTACATGATGAAGTTCCACTCGGTCGAAGAACGGAAGTAGCCTCCTGGCATAATTCATGTACGGCACTAAATTCGCTTGACGAGTTTCCCACTCCCCCTTAATCTGATTGATTACAAGCGCTGAGTCACCATATATGTCTAGATTCTTGATTCTCAAATCAATTGCCTCTTCTAGACCCATAATACATGCTTTATACTCGGCTTCATTATTGGTAACTGGAAACGTCAGTCTCGCAGTAAACGGGATGTGGGATCCGTGAGGAGCCGTGATGATAGCCCCGATACCACTTCCATAGGAATTAACCGCTCCGTCGAATATCAACTTCCACTGAGACTTCCTATCTGGCCCTTCATCGGGCAATGGCTCATCGCAGTCCTTCGCTTTGAGAAATATAATATCCTCGTTAGGGAATTCGAACTTCATCGGCTGGTAGTCTTCGATTGGCTGTTCGGCAAGGTAATCAGACAATACGCTTCCCTTAATGGCTTTCTGAGAAACATACTGAATATCATATTCCGTTAACACCATTTGCCACCTGGCAATCCTGCCCGAAAGAGCCTGCTTCTCGAAGACGTACTTGATCGGATCCATCTTCGAAATTAGCATAGTGGTGTGGTTGAGCATATACTGTCGTAGACGTTTGGCGGCCCAAGCTAATGCACATCGGTTCCAAGTAACCGCCTGATCTTTCTTTAAAAGCTTGAACATCGGTTCACAAGTGGCCGTGAGCTGAGAGATAAACCTTGCAATGTAGTTTATTCGGCCCAGGAAACCACGAACTTCCTTCTCTATTTTCGGCGCTGGCATTTCTTGGATAGCTTTTATTTTTGCAGGATCAACTTCAATACCTCGTTCACTAACGATAAACCCCAATAACTTTCCGGACCGCACCCCGAAAGTGCACTTGTTAGGATTCAGCCTCAGCCTGAACTTCCTAAGCCTCTCAAACAGCTTCAGTAAGTTGACCAAATGCTCTTCCTCCGTTTGGGACTTTGCGATCATGTCATCAACATAGACCTCGATCTCATGATGAATCATATCATGAAACAAAGTTACCATTGCTCGCTGGTAAGTGGCCCCTGTGTTCTTCAGACCGAAGGGCATTACCTTATAGCAGAATGTGCCCCAGGGGGTGATGAACGTCGTTTTCTCCATGTCCTCCGGTGCCATCTTAATCTGATTGTAACCGGAGAAGCCATCCATGAACGAAAACACGGAAAACTGGGCTGTATTGTCGACCAACACATCGATATGAGGCAACAGGAAATTATCCTTAGGGCTCGCCCTATTCAAATCCTGATAATCGACGCACATGCGTACCTTACCGTCCTTCTTCGGTACAGGCACTATGTTGGCGACCCACGGAGGGTAAGTGGTAACGGCTAGAAACCCTGCGTCCAACTGCTTCTGGACTTCTTCTTTGATTTTTACAGCCATGTCTGGTCTTGTCCTCCTAAGCTTCTGCCTGACTGGAGGGCAATCTTCTCGCAACGGCAAGCGATGAACCACGATATCAGTGTCAAGTCCGGGCATATCCTCATATGACCAAGAAAAGACGTCACTATACTCTCGAAGCATCTCGACCAGTCTATGCTTGACATCATTCTGCAGCGCAGCCCCTACTCTGACATTTCTGACGAGCTCCTCAGAACCCAGATTTACAATCTCAATATCCTCCTCGTGAGGCAGAATAACCTTCTCCTCTTGTCTCAACAAGCGGGCCAACTCTTCCGGAAGGTCTTCGTCTTCATCAATCTCATCCTCGGCTTGATAGATCGGGCAATCAAAGTCGTAGTGAGCCGTAGAGGGTCCAGAGTCGATGTCATCTGTTACGTGGATCCTGCAATAACAAGGGTTAAGTTTAAAGCAAGAATATGCAGGTTAGCACAAACCTCGTTGCCATTTTACTGTTTTTCGAAATAAACATAAAACAGGAATAACAGAGAACACAATATTTGATTACGAAGAAAACGCCTTTTATTTATTAACAAAATGCATACACATAATCCAACAAGGCCCTGACAAGAAAACCACTATGCCCCGGGCAAGACATAGGGTTGTACAAAGATTGTAAAAAGCAAATCATTACTCTTCACTTGTCAGCTTGATAATCTCCTTGATGGTCCAATTGTGGAGGCGCTCGCCTGGCTTGCTCGGTTGGATCCAGGCGTCAAGATCGCAATCACTATCCCCGCTGTCCTCCGACGCAGCGTTGATGCTCTCGAAAATTACTCCCCCCTTGGTGAATAGGATCGGCCCTTTCCCACGAGACGAGCTGCCAGAAGAAGATGAAGCTTCAGCTCCAGGAGAATACCCCAATCCAAACTTATCCTGTTTGATTGGTATATCCAAGACATGCCCCCAGCCTGGGGGTGGAACCGGCTTCGACAACGGCCCGAGCTTCCTTAAACGAGGAGAGATTCATCTCTTGCTTCTCTGCGACGACAGGAGCTACCTCTTTCACCCTGACGGTTTCAAAGGCTTGGCAAAGAGTCTCATGGATCTCGCCATCCATTTCGACGTATTTAAAGGACGACAGGTGGCTCACCATGATGTCCTCCTCACCACAGACTGTTACTATGCTGCCCCCGACAGCATATTTAAGCTTCTGATGCAGCGTGGACGTCACGGCACCATCCGAATGGATCCATGGCCGACCTAAGAGGCAACTGTAGGCAGGCATGATATCCATGATATAGAAAACCGTATTGAACGTCTCTGGACCAACTTGAATCGGCAGGGTCAATTCTCCGAAGACGTGGCGCTTGGTCCCATCAAAGGCTTTCACGACCAGATCGCTGGGCGTGCAAAGCAGTCCACGGGTGTCCAACTTCATCAGTGCCTTCTTCGGAAGCACATTAAGCGAGGAACCCGTATCCACCAGGACATGTGACATAATCGTGCCTCTGCACTCTATTGAGACGTGCAAGGCGCTGTTGTGATCTCTTCCCTTAGGAGTCAGCTCCAGATCTGTAAATCCCAGCCCATTACCAGCATTAACATGGGCTACCACCTCCTCGAGTTGATTTACTGATATCTCCTGCGGCACGTATGCAGCATTCAATACCTTCAGTAACGCGTTGCGGTGCGCCTCAGAACACAGCAACAAGTTAAGAATCGAGATCTTTGACGGAGTCTGATGAAGATGATCTACAATTTTGTAGTCACTCTTCTTGATTAGTCGCATGAACTCTTCAGCATCTTTAACCAGCAAGTCCTTCTCTGTCCCTGCAGGGACCTCTTCAACAGCTTTACCTTTACCCTTATCCACAGCGTCAGCCCTGACCACTTTCTCTGCTGCAACCTCTGCTGGCGCAAATACTCTACCGCTTCGAGTGATACCACTGACTTCGGTAAGATTCTGCACAGTCGATCCGAATGGCTCAAGCTCTATCTTCTGACCATTGCAGTAAACTTCGGCGCCGTAATGCCATGGAATAGCATTAGTACTCTCGAATGGGATTGGTCCGGCCCTGGTGATGGTGATAGTAGGCGGTCGGGGTGCAGAAATAGTAATAGGGTGACGAGGAATAGTAATGGTGGCCACTTCATCTGCCTGCTTCAGTACGACTTCCCCTGATGCACTTTCAACGCTCCGGCTGAACTGCAAAATACCCTCGGACATCAGACTTTGGATACCTTCGACCAGCTGCTCACACCCGTCAGGAAGTGTAGCACAAGCCATACATAACTCTCCACATCCAGGGAAGAAACCCTTCTTCAGCAACTTAGCCTTGACAAAACTCAACGGCGTCTTCAAATCTTTGACATCAGTCAGCAAGTCCGCACTCTCCTCAGTGATAACAGCATTCACTCCGCCCCCCTTATGATGAGGCACCGGGTTTTTGGTGACGTTGGGAACGTTGTCAGAAAAGTTGATAACTTTGGCGTCCACCAAGTCCTGGACTTTGTGCTTAAAAGCTTTACAATTCTCAATCGTATGGCCAGGTGCCCCAGTATGGAATTCACAAGTAGCATTGGCATCATACCCCGGTGGTGGTGCCCCTGTTAAGGGAGCCAACGTCCTCTTTTGAATTAATTGGAGCTGAAGCAACGTTTGCAGAAGCTGTGCATACGACATAGGTGGAGTTTCAAACTGACGATTTGTCGTAGGAGCCCGATTCTGATATCTCCTATACCCCTGCTGATTCTGCTGCTGAGGCTGCTGCGGCTGCGGTGGGGCAGCTGGGATATTTATGCTAGCAATCTGAGGCTGAGGGCCCTTGCCCTTTCTCCTAGCATTAGTGACAGCACTGGCGTCTGTCGTACCTCGAAAAATACGATCCTCGCGATGGACGCGGAAAAATGCTGTTCGAAACAGAGTCGCCACCGAACTTTATTCATTCCAAGGATGGAATAGGAAAATATCGATAAAACCTTAAAGGAGATAAGAACATGGTCATCACAACCAATATTCTAGGTTCGGGAGTCGGTTACGCAGAGGGAAGGTGTTAGCACCCTCTACGTCCGTTGTACTCAACGGGAACCTCTTGATTCGATTCGAGAGTAAAGTTATCTACTCTTGTTTGTTTTCTTCTAAAGATTCTCCTACAGGGAAATGGATGGTTTTAAGATAGGGTGCTCGCCAAGGATTGGGGCCCTTGTGCCTACGTATCTTCACTTGTAAGAAGTGGAAAATCAGAGCATTCGTAGTTCGTGGGACTACGGGAAAAGGAGGGGATTGTGCTCGCCAAGATCGTCGCAATCTTGTGCCTACGTATCTTACATTCAGAAGTGAATGAAGAATCAGAGCAGCCGTAGTTCGGCTAA
Source organism: Lathyrus sativus (assembly GCA_963859935.3). NCBI lineage: Eukaryota > Viridiplantae > Streptophyta > Magnoliopsida > Fabales > Fabaceae > Lathyrus > Lathyrus sativus. Next base: position 114,802,515 of record OZ012738.1, on the reverse strand, counting down.
CTACGGGTAATGGGTTTGAAAAACGAAGGAGTGTTTAGGTCGCATTCTAACTGCTAAACGTTGGCTTGTCTGCTCGCTAGGGGAGGCTGAAGCACGAGTTTGTTATGCGCGGAAGAAGGGACTAAACAATGTTCTTGACAAAAGGTGTTTTGGTTGGAAATCGCACGAGGGCGAAGAATTTAGTGTTGGTTAGAGGATGTATTTGAATAGGTTTGAGGTTTCGATTGCCCGGGGCGAGAAAGAGGAGTTTGGTTAGGTAATTTGATGGAGAATGACGACTATTCGATAAACGAGACGTCGGCCTCGCAATCAATTAATCGGGGCATTATTGGGATGCTAGATCCCAACGACACCTTTTTCATTCGAATAATTACGAAATATGTTTGAGAAAGTTTCAGTCGCACGAGGGCGAGAAAGAGAGAGTTAGGTTGAATAGGTAGTTAGGGTTTCGATTGCACGGAGGCGAAGAAGATAAGGTCGGTTAGATATTTTGAGGGAGAATGACGACTACTCGATAAACGAGACGTCAGTCTCGCAACCAATTAGTCGGGATATCGTTGGAATGCTAGATCCCAACGACACCTTTTTCATTCAATTAATTAGGAAATTGTATTTGAATGGACAATGAATACTTGTCCAAATAGTTAAGGCGCGTGTTTTAGACGAAAGGTCGAATGACACGCTACCTAAGGCGTACGCCTCAATAGTTGTCATTCAAGAATTCAAGGAGTGCGAGACTCCAAGAACTCAGTTCTTTCGTAATTTGATTAAGAAAAATGATTTGACGTATGATTTAGAAACATACTAGTGTTCAGACTCGATCACGCGTGAGTGAGGAACGAGGTTAGATGGGTTGAAAACTTTAGGAGGAATGACGACTAATCGATAAACAAGACATCGGCCTCGCAACCAATTAATCGGGATATCATTGGAATGCTAGATCCCAACGATACCTTTTTCGTTCCATTAATTATAAAATATGTTTGTTGGACAGTGAAAGTACTTGTCCAAATAATTATAGGAAGTATTTTAGGAACGAAAGTTTGAATGATATACTATTTAAGGTGTACACCTCGATAGTAATCATTCTCGAATTCAAGGAATGCACGACTCCAAGAACTCGATTCTTTCGTGTTTTAATTAAGAAAATAGTTTGGAAATGATTATGTGGGTAGGTTAAATTAGGGTAGGCATATAGCTAGGGTTAGGGTTTGCCTACCTTGAAGAGTTTAAATAATGTTGAGGTATTTTAAGGATGAAAGACGAAACGACCACAACTCAAGGTGTGCACCTCAAGAGTAGTTGTTCAAGGGTCCAAAAGGTGCTAGACCTCAAGAACCCACTACTTCCATTAATTAATTAAGAAAATAATTATTGGTCTTATATTTTAAAAAGAAAAGTTTTAGAGATATCAACTAGAATGAAAGATAATAACTTTTATAGGATAATCACCTTAATCACTTCACTTAAGACTAATTAATCGGATTAAACAAAACCTTATCAGATTAAATTATAAATTGTTTTAAAGCAATTATTTAAATATATTGTATCTTAATAATAAGGGTTGGGTAATTATAAATCACTGTCAATTTAATTGACACATAAAGCCTGGTCATACTGGGGTGCAAACAGAAGTAAAGGTGGTCTAGAAATGAGACCCAGAGGCACATGAGGCCCAACAAACCTCGCCAGTTTAGATCAACAACATAATTCTCCCAAAACAAATTATGTTAACAGCAAAAACGATGGTCATTAATGGAGGACACGCGTGCCCATGTTATGAACACAGGGCATTAATAAATATTGAAATATGAAAAAAACAAATAAGTGTCAGCTTCTACCTATTACCCACGCTTACTCCTCCCTTTTCTCTTCTACCGTCAAAATCCTAGCCTCTATGAACCTCTCTCTTATTTCTCTTATTCATACCACAATTTCATTTTTAAACCAATATTAAACATGAATCAAACTATTATCGTAACACACATCAAAATATTAAGCAGAAAGTTCAAGAACCCTAATACCGAATCAAGGATTTGCATCAAATTAGTAGGTGATTTCGAGTGGATTTCATTTCAACATGATGCAGGAACAAATCAAATGGAAGAAAGGAGAAGAATGATACCAATCTGAAGCTTTGTGCTCTTTTCTGATTCCGATAACTCTCACGGTAAGCCTTAATGTTCTTCCTGTAGCTTTATTCTTATTTGGACTTTCTCTACCTTTTTTTTGCTTTTGTGTGGTTTCCGTGTTTGCTGAACATGTCTTATTATGAAGGTGCGTGAGTGTGGCTAAGCTCAAGCTGGCTAGAGCTTCAGTGTGAAACTCTATCAACTTCTTAGATAAAACTTTTGAGTGAGTTGGGTATTCAATTTCGCAGGGCTTCGCTAGGTTTTTTTTCTCTTTTTCTGCTGTAGTTTTTTAGGGTTTTTTCCGTCTCCCCATTCTGAATGAATAGTGAGCGTTTATATAGGGAGTTTTTAGGGTTTTGAGTACGTGAGGGATTTTAAAATTTCTGAAGGAAAGCAATTGGTATTGTGTGAGGTGTATGAGGCGAGGTGCGTTTTGGGTGGTACAATTCTGTTATAGTGCCACACCATGATTTCTGCTTTTTCTGAGGTTTGACAGTGACCTTTATTTTTGTCTGTAGTGAGTTTCCAAAATATCTTTTACTGAGTTTTTTTACTGTGTAAAAGATGTTTTTTCACTGCTCTGAACTTAATGATATGGCTACGATAATATTCTGACTTGATCTTCTGGCTTTTTTTTTGTTGAAAATAATACAGGATGCCATTTTTAAATGTCTAGGAGTCATGGTGACAACTTAAGCTCAAAGTTTCAACAAGTTCATCTATTGCTTGTAATAAAAGCCATGTTGCCGGTTTCGAGGATTGACGTAAGTAACGATCAACCAGGGTGAGCACCTCTTATGACTTTCTGCTGCCTGTTATCTCAGATTTCTTTGCCTCTCGTGGACCTTTGAAACAAGTGATTTTTTACGAATCATTTATACAATGTTTATCCATGATCCTTGTGTGTTTTTTTTGCTTCAAGTTCCATTATGTTGATATCATAATTAATAGAAGAAAGTTCGACAACTTGAATTACAGGTATCCGAGAACCACTTCCTTTGAGAATTCACCTGGTTGTTAACAGTCCATCAACTCTTACCGGACCTCGTGCATGAATCCTACTCGTACTTATTCCGACCTCCGCGCCTAGTCCAAATCGTGCTCCATCACTGAATCTTGTACTAGCATTGTGAAAGAAAAAAAACAGCAGCACTGTCAACTTGACGAAGAAATACATCAGCTATTTCATGATTCTTCTGAGACGATGGAGTCAGTATGCGCACTTCCGTAAAGATATATATGAGCAGTAGCTGCGTAAACATCATCCACAATTTCAATAGTGCAAGCCAACGAACAATACTCGTGATGTAATGAACGAGCAAGTGGAATATTTAATAGAGAACTTGCTTTGGGGTCTTCCATATATTGTAATGCCTTCTGTCCGCAAGTCGACGATAATATCATTTATCCAGCCTTTATCTATCAAATCCTTATGAACAAGAAGTGTTTCCATAGCATTGCATCCTGCTGGATAATCTGTTTTTGCATCGAGTACAATCTGCTTAGCCATCTCCAAATTCGCAGATTTATCAACATAGACGTGACAAATTCCATCAGCATGACCTAGAACAGGGATTTTCATGGAACTTTGATATCAGAAACAGGTTTGTTGCTGCCTCTTGGGATCACCAGATCAATTACATCATCCAACTTAAGAAGCTCGGGCATTTCTGCTCTTGATGTCACGAGTCCGATAAGTTTTGAACCAACATTATCTGGTATAGCTTCAGTAATTACTTTGTGCAAAATTGCATTTGATCGCTTAGCCTCCTTGCCTCCTTTTGAACAGAAGTCCATTCCCACTTCGTATTTCCAAGGAAACTATCTGTACTAGTGCATCAAGGCGAGACTCAAAAACAATTAAGAGCAATCCCAAAGGAGATGATGTTTTTTCCAAAATCAGCCCTTCTGCAAGCTCGGTTCGTTTTGAAACTCGACCAATTGGATCCTCCATATTTGCAATAATTCATATGTTGTTGGTAAGGCCTGCAATCTTCTCATTTTTTAAAGCAAGTCTAGCAACTAATGATTTTTCATATCCAGCTTCTTGAGCTGCTGCAACATCAGCTTCATTTTCGATCCTGATCTCTTTCTGATGCGATTCCAAAGCGTTGACTATATTTGGCAAAATTTGTTTCCTTTCTTCCGAAGATACGGCCTGAAGCCGTCTGGACCAGTCCCTGGCTGCAACTGTCATTTCACGTACATCAACCTCATTTAATGGAACCCACTTAGCCGCATCTTTATGAAAGAGGGTACCAATACGCAGTCCTTGGAGGACTTTAGTGAGATTTTCAGCTGTGTTACCACTGGTAATGATAACAGGAATGCCAGCATCAGCGGCATGACAGAAGCTGTCACTTTTGCCGTCATAGGTGCAGATGGCTGCAATAAAATTGGTATACAAGCTGTGACTTACTTCTTCTAATATGCCTATTATATACATCAGATTCAATGTTCTTAATCCTCTTTTTTACTTCATCTTGTCAGCTATGGAACATTATCTCTTTGTTTTGCGATGGCGGAGGGAAGTGCGAACGCGGTCGGGTTCTGGTGGTTCGCAATGGTTTTTTTTTTTGTGGTGGATGTGTTTGAAGATGGAGGTTGGACGATGGTTCTGCAGTGGCGGTGATTAAGTGTATGATTTGCGAAATGATTTCTCACTACTTGATGTGTGTATGTGAATTATGATGTTGTTGTATGTTGTGCAGGGTACTGCAGGTTTTGTGAAGGACTGTGGAGCAAGCTGAAGAGGAATTTGGTTATTGTCATTAAATGGGTGTTTCCAATAGCTGATCACACAATACGTTGCCTCTTCGTGGTGATGCTTGAAGAAGGTTTCAAGACTGGTATCAGTTGTATGTCTGTGGCATCAGTTGAATGATGCGTGATCCCTCGAATTAATGTGTGTCGTTGCCAAAGGATTAATGATGAAAAGTATATCATGGACCATGCAAAGATATTCTTACTACATGTTTTGGGTTGGGAATTGCTTAGGTTTGATTGAAGAATTCTTGGATTTGCATCAAGTTTGTCTTCTGTAAGCCTACCATTCACCAAAAGACGCACTGAATTTCCTTCCAAGTTTTCTTCCTCATAACCGAAATCATGGAAAGCAATCCAGAGGGTTTATGCACTAGCTCTTCAACTAAGACACAACACCCATAAAGCACCCTGTAACCTAAATACAGATGACAGATCCCCTTGTTTAAGATGTTCCTGCCCGAAATGAATTTCATTCAACTCACTCACGGAAGGGGTTTTCTCAACAGCATTAGCCTCAAGTCCACCCGGGAAACAAAAAGAAGGAAGATCTTTTCCTTAAGAGGTAGCTGCTTTTCTGGAGGATAAACAAATAAGACTGAGGTTCAACATTGGGCTCCACACGGGATTGATTTTGATAACCAAGTGCACTTCTCAATTTACCAGAGCCTTTAGACCTCCTCACCAAATATTGCCTTTGCAGCGCCTGAACGTCAGAATTAGGATGAAGTCCAACAATCACCATTTTTTCAAACAACTTAGTTGGCTCTCTCCAAGACTTATGATCATTGTACTGCAAGTGAAAGTTAGCAGCCCATTGACGCTTCTGACTCATCAAAATTTCTGGATTATAATTCGCATATTTAACTTCAGGAGGGCGAGAAAAACCTTTTATCATTTTCGTAACTTGATGCTGCAGCCTTTGAAGTTGACTACCACCCTGTTCATTTTTGATGAATAAATGACAGACGGCCTAGGAGTATTCATTGCAGCAGCAACGGCATCGATCTTCATTCTGATGCTGAGCGGCGCGGTAACTTCAGATTAAACGCTCTAGTGATGTCTGTCTTCGTAAGTTTTTTTTACTCCGAACTTCTCACTATCTTGGTATTAACGAGTCCTTCACATTTTTGCATATGTGCCATTCTTGGCGGTAGCTTAGAAATCTCTATTTATGCTTTGGACCTTTTGAATGCCTAGTGATGTTATGCACCTTAGAATGTTGTTGCTGTTGTTAAGTCCTACTGTTGTGCATTTGTTTGGACTCTCTTGGGAACTTGTTATTTTCTGTGAACTGTTCTTCTCTTTCCTTCATATCCTGATCTCTGATACATTTTTATTTTTGTGTGCATTTTGGTGCAATATGTTTGATGCCTCCGCATGACCGTGGTAGAGACTTGGAGGAGCTTTAACGGCAATCGGAGTGAGCTCTGGCTTAATCAACACGTGTAGAAAGCTGTTCTATTGCATATGAAACTTTGGCACGCGAATAATTGAACCTTTTGTAGATGATGCGACGAAGACGTCGGGGCCTTGAAAAAAATTGAAAGCGGAATTTCGGTGTGAATCTCTCAAAGAGACAACCATGGAATTAGTTTAGTATAACTTAGCAGAGGTCTTGAATTCAAATGACAATCCCTGAATGTTTATATTTTTTGACAGCAGTTGGATTTGTATGCACGTAGAACAGATGGTTTAAGAGGACTGAATGGAGGTTCTTTGTTTTGGTGGACATAGACAACATGACTTGCCATTTTAAGATTGTTACTTGTATCAGCTCGATCTAGAACTAACCACAGTAAATCAAACCTTGACAGGAGGGCAGGTAGAATATTTTCAGCGGGAGTTCTTCTTAGTTCCATTGGCGTATTGTATCCCACTGACTTATTATTATTTGAAAATGTACAAGCTGCCTCTTGTGTTTTGAATGTTTGGTGGAGTGAATTTTGTATGTGAAATCTCAAATTACTTTTGACTTGTATAGAGACAACTCGCACATACCAAGTTAGTATCACCATTGCACGGTTTATGAGTGCAACAACAAACATTATGCTTAGACCGTCACAACCAATCATGATTTGCCAAAACTTCCAAGCGTGTTTTACCGTGACTCGGAACTATATAAAATAGCATTGCTCAAAATTTAGCATTTTTGAAACAAACTTGATTATTTGAAGCACCTTAAAACCAAGCAAGTCATGAGTTACTCTCATCCCCTCATAGTATGTAGTTTGAAGTAAATTATAATGAGGTTTGAAGAATGGACTTCCAACATGGCCTTGAAACTAATGGAGATGCATTATACCATAATCCTTAGGAATGAATTGAGATATCTTCGGGACTGATTGCATCAAAATTCTAATTTAATTATGACTTGAAATTTGCAAGTAAAATCTAAGTTTGTCACAAACTGATTTTTCTAATTCAATTACAGCCTGACGCTTGCAATTAATTCGAGCCAAGCTTGAGGCTAAATCGACCGTGTTCATGAGCATCATGTGAAGTATCTTTGAATTAACTTGAATTAAGACCAGACCATAGCAACTTGTAGTGAGGCTTAAACAATCTTTGAAAAAGCTTTTAATCAAGTTGAAATAGGGTGTAAAATTTCCTGAAGCTGTGTGGTAAGATAAATCCAATCATGTACTTTATGTCATTGATCATATCATGTATGTCTGATCGTGAGAACGAGGACACACACGAGTTTGGATACAAGGGGATGGAGGCGCGCTCCTCCCACAATAATTCAGCATAAATTGCCATGGATTATCACCACAATGAGTATACACAAAGTCTTTATAATGAAACCTTAGAGAGTCATGGCCAGAAATCATGTGGCAGTAGGACATTTATTAAATACCAAAGTAGGACAAATTTGGGGTATGACAGATGCCCCTATCTAATTGCCTTAAACCTGAGCGGATGAACTGCCGCATGGCGTTCATTTTAAGGTGAAAGTCAATTAGATACAAGAAGACCCCAAAATTTGTCCGGTAGAGAAGTGAAAAGTGCCATGAACAAGATAATCTGATATTCTCTGGGTGGTCGAAGCAGTCCCTCATTCGTTAAGGTCCTTCGCGATGCCAGAGTGGTATAAACAATCCTCCTTGGGTGGTCGAAGCGGCCCCTCATTCGCTAAGGTCCTTCGATGATACCAAAGTAGTATCTCTGAACACAACTTGAGATTCTTCGGGTGGTCGAAGCAGCCTCTTATTCAATAAGATTCTTCGATGATACCAAAGCAGTGTCTCTGAACACAACTTGATATTCTTCGGGTGGTCGAAGCAGCCTCTTATTCAATAAGATTCTTCGATGATACCAAAGCAGTATCTCTGAACACAACTTGAGATTCTTCGGGTGGTCGAAGCAGCCTCTTATTCAATAAGATTCTTCGATGATACCAAAGCAGTATCTCTGAACACAACTGGAGATTCTTCGGGTTGTCGAAGCAGCCTCTTATTCAATAAGATTCATCGATGATACCAAAGCAGTATCTCTGAACACAACTTGAGATTCTTCGGGTGGTCGAAGCAGCCTCTTATTCAATAAGATTCTTCGATGATACCAAAGCAGTATCTCTGAACACAACTGGAGATTCTTCGGGTGGTCGAAGCAGCCTCTTATTCAATAAGATTCTTCGATGATACCAAAGCAGTATCTCTGAACACAACTTGAGATTCTTCGGGTGGTCGAAGCAGCCTCTTATTCAATAAGATTCTTCGATGATACCAAAGCAGTATCTCTGAACACAACTTGAGATTCTTCGGGTGGTCGAAGCAGCCTCTTATTCAATAAGATTCTTCGATGATACCAAAGCAGTATCTCTGAACACAACTTGAGATTCTTCGGGTGGTCGAAGCAGCCTCTTATTCAATAAGATTCTTCGATGATACCAAAGCAGTATCTCTGAACACAACTTGAGATTCTTCGGGTGGTCGAAGCAGCCTCTTATTCAATAAGATTCTTCGATGATACCAAAGCAGTATCTCTGAACACAACTTGAGATTCTTCGGGTGGTCGAAGCAGCCTCTTATTCAATAAGATTCTTCGATGATACCAAAGCAGTATCTCTGAACACAACTTGAGATTCTTCGGGTGGTCGAAGCAGCCTCTTATTCAATAAGATTCTTCGATGATACCAAAGCAGTATCTCTGAACACAACTTGAGATTCTTCGGGTGGTCGAAGCAGCCTCTTATTCAATAAGATTTCGATGATACCAAAGCAGTATCTCTGAACACAACTTGAGATTCTTCGGGTGGTCGAAGCAGCCTCTTATTCAATAAGATTCTTCGATGATACCAAAGCAGTATCTCTGAACACAACTTGAGATTCTTCGGGTGGTCGAAGCAGCCTCTTATTCAATAAGATTCTTCGATGATACCAAAGCAGTATCTCTGAACACAACTTGAGATTCTTCGGGTGGTCGAAGCAGCCTCTTATTCAATAAGATTCTTCGATGATACCAAAGCAGTATCTCTGAACACAACTTGAGATTCTTCGGGTGGTCGAAGCAGCCTCTTATTCAATAGGATTCTTCGATGATACCAAAGCAGTATCTCTGAACACAACTTTGTTGAGGAATAGTTGAGCTAAAAAATCCCTATTAAAGGAACAGCGTTGTACAAACTCTGCAGGGGGGAAATCTTCAACAAACTCTCTAAGATGACCTCTGCTTGGGGAGCCACCAGAGCAATAGTTGCTAGGGATTATCATCATCAGGTGCATGGTTGAAGAATGTCTTGCTGGGGAGCCACTAGCGTAATAGTTGCTGGGGATTATCATCATCAACTGCATGGTTGAAGACTGACTTACTGAGGAGTAGAATTCCCTGAACTCGTGGGGTATTAACTCTTTTCAGAGTCATACTGCCAACTTCACTGGAGGACTGGCCAAGATGTTTGCAAACTGATCCTGGATCCAACCATGTTGCTATGTAATGTAATGTTTTATGATGCCCAAACATGCAACTAAGGTGCAACTGCTAGGGAGTGCACGATGCGAATGCAAATGATATGTTAATGCTTGATATGATTATGTATGTCGTGCTTATTGTCGTGCTTATGATAATGCAACGACCAGGTATGCTGGGAATGAAATCCTGTCGGGGAAATCACCAGGGGCTGAATTCAGTAGTTGCCAAATGGTTTGGACTTCGGTTATTGAGGATGCCAGCGAGGGTGGACCTTTAGTGGTTGCCAATGAAGACTGGACTTTTAGGGTAAATTGAAGGTGCCAATTGGAGTGGCTTTTTGTGGTTAGCCAATAAAAGATTGGACTTTCTATGGGGTAGTGAGAGAACTAGACTACTCGACATCCCAAATTTAGACACTCCAAGACGACCAGGGAATTGATTGCCCCAGTTTAACTCTTGATCTCGGTGCTGGAGGGAACCACCTCATACAAACCCTTTAGAACAGCTTTCATGATGACAAGTCAGGGCAGCTGACGACTAACTCAAAGCTTCTACCTGTTGATATGTTTCTTGGAGACCATCTATCTTCCCCAATATCTTCAAACGTCAAAACAAGTTCTATACCTTGTCGAAAAGTTATATTTTATGATTATATATTTTTTAGCTGAAGTTTCGAGCATAAATTATCAAAAATAAAATTAATTTGCAAACAATTAGATGAAGTAAAAGAGTGAACACAAATTAATGAGAAATCTCTCTTTATATTGATTTGACCCTTGAATGGGTAGATATACAAAGATGTAATCCCTTAATGAGGTGATCACAGTGCGAGAAAAAACATAATGGCAGAAAATTAGAGCCCCTTTTGAGTCTTGACACTGCTATAGTCCCTATAACTTTGGGAAGTCTTCAACACCTTGCTTCGTAGAAAGATGGCCGGATCAATTACGTCTCTTGATTATGTACTAGGGTCGAACGATCATGCAGGATGGATACTTTGCCTTTGGAATTTTGCCCCTAACTTTTGCCTGGATCGCCCTTTCGGGTTTTCAATCCACCGGGACACCCTTTTTTGCCTGAGTCGCCCTTTCAGGTTTTCAACTCAGCGGGCCTATTCTTATTTTATCCCTAATTTTGCCTGAACCGCCCTTTCGGGTTTTCGGTTCACTGGGATAGCCAATTTTGCCTAAGTCGCCCTTTTGGGTTTTCGACTTAGCGGCTTTATTATTCCACTTTTTTAGGCAAAGTATCGCTTGACCAAATCTGCATTCACCGGATAAGGTAATTCCTCCCTATCCATGGTTGCGAGCTTTAGGGCGCCACCAGAGAATGCCTCTGTTACCACATATGGGCCTTCATAATTAGGCGTCCATTTGCCCCTAGATTCATTATACATAGCCATGATCCTCTTGAGTACTAAGTCTCCTTGCGCGAATGTCCTGGGATGTACTTTTTTGTCGAAGGCTCTCTTCATTCTTCTCTGGTAAAGCTGGCCGTGGCATATGGCCGTCAAGCGCTTTTCCTCAATGAGATTAAGTTCTTCAAACCTCGTTTTTACCCATTCGGCTTTGTAACACCCCCTTCTACACCCCAAATAAATGCATATAAAACAATTAAGCACATACAAATTATCAGAGTAAAAAGGTTTTATAATAAGGTATAAAAGAAGAATGCCACAATTACACCAACGAAACTCTTTAACATTTTGCTCCATAAAATATGTAACAATTTCGTAGTTTTAGAATTCACATTTCAACATTCAATTTGAGAGGAAAATAACATCATTTGATCAGTTCCAAAATATTAATTCAAATGCACATAAGTCATCCAGATTAATGCATCATATCAGTTAGATTACAAAACCACATCAGCTGATACATCGCAATGTATCACAAAAGAATGACTATACTAGTCTAACTACCCGGTGTTACATATCAGAGCAGCCGACACAAAAGAATGAAGACTAACTTCACAAAAGGACTCCAGCATCCTAATCTGCAATGCCTCATAGAGCATTATAAAACAGCAGAAGGGTGAGAAATATAACCATAATAATCAAAGCATAAGATTATATATATATAGGTAGTCATATAACACATATTCACATTTCTCACCATACTTCATTCTCTTAGTCATATATATTTACCACACATATATAGACAAACCTGGATATTCACAAAGCATTTCCACATTATGCATACACTTACAATTTCCACAATCTCATCATTCACACATAAGCATCTCTTCATGCATATGTCATATATCAATGTGACTCAATAACTCAATGCAACTCATGCAATGCGGTACCGACTCTCGTTATCTTTTTTCGGTTTTTACATTAAACCGGGTCCACTCTTCTAGACCGATAACCCGTTATCTTTTTTCGGTTTTTACATTAAACCGGGTCCACTCTTCTAGACCGATAACCACAAAGGCCCGTCCTCTAAGCCTTCAAACCCACTCTTCTAGGTTTGGGACAAGCCACTAGTTTCCACGAAACTAACAGACATTGCCTCTTGACTAAATGATGCATGTACAATCAGTCACAACAAATGCACTTAAGACCGACATCTTAATCTCATGCATTTACATAATTCATCTCTTCAAGAATTACACAATGATTGCACATACAGCATATATCACAACAATCAAGGTATTCACATCACAATACCAATCATACAATTACAAGTGATGCACACATATTCACAATGTTCTCATGCATACTCGTCACATAATTGTATACACATCAAGCATTCACAAGTTCATTAAATAATACACACATAATCACCCATTATGTTCACATGTATTTATACTTGATGCAATTAACATTCAAATCACAATTCTAGGATTCACGCCCGTAGGCTACCCACAACACACATCATCACAATAGATCATATCTATATCATATCATAGAGGTATTGATCTCTGAGAGGCAACCAAACCATCTCTACATGAACAACACAGCAAAGGAAAAAAATGCTGTCACATTCGCCTCCATTCGCCTGGCGAACCCTCGCAGCGAACCTTCGCCTGGCCTTCGCCTGGCGAACTCTCTCAGCGAACACTCGCTAGGCTTCGCCTGGCGAGACTTCCCAGCGAGCCCAAGTCAGTAGCTACTGACTTCATTCGCCACCATTCGCCAGCACCTTCGCTGGGCGAGCCCTCGCTACTCAACTCCGCCTGGCGAACCCACCAGCGAAGTCCACTGGGACTTAAATATAATTATTCGCCAACATTCGCTAGGCTTCGCCTGGCGAAGCTTCGCCTTCGCTCGCCTGGCGAGAGCCAGCGAACCTGCGCAGAACAGAACCCTATTCTGTTCCACCTCCACCATCCACCATCATCCAACTTCTCACACAACAAAATCAGTACAAACAGCATCAACACATGTTACCCAACTATTCTACGGCATTATTGCTCAGTTTCAACCGATTAAATCATCAATCTACCGATTATTCCAACTTTTGCCCTAATTGGAAAGTGATGAAAACTCTACCAAAACCCCAACCCAACATACATAACATCATACAATGATCAAATAGAAACATTTCTCACCCTTACCTCGATTAATCGGAGCTTTGATGTTGGTTCTTGATGATTTCCACTTTTCCTTTTCTTCTCTTCTCTTTCTCTCCTTTTTTTCTTCTTTCCTCTTTCTTTCCAAATGTTTTCTATCTTTCTTTTCTTTTCTTTCTCTCTTATATATTTCCTTCATTTTCCTTCCTCTCCAATTCCTTCTTAATTCTCTATTAATCCCAATTAATAAAAATTAATTTCCAACATTGATAAAATCCCACTAAATAAATTAATTACTACAATTAATTATTTAATGAAATTTGGGCTGTTACAACTCTCCCCCACTTTAGGAATTTTCGTCCTCGAAAATGTTACCTGATTCAAACAGTTCTGGATAAGACTCCTTCATCCGACTCTCAAGCTCCCAAGTAACATCTCCACCAGCCGGTCCTCCCCAAGCGACCTTTACTAAAGCAATCTCTTTACCTCGAAGCTGCTTCAATTTCCGATCCTCAATCCGCATAGGTGATGCCTCAACAGTCAGGTTATCTTTCACCTGCACATCATCTATTTGGACTACATGAGACGGATCCGCAATGTATCTCCTCAACTGAGATACATGGAATACGTCATGAAGATTAGCAAGCGACGGTGGTAAAGCCACACGATAGGCCACTTCTCCTATCCTTTGCAAAATCTGATAAGGACCAATGAAACGCGGCGACAACTTGCGCGACTTCAGTGCCCTACCAACACCTGTCATCGGAGTGACTCGAAGAAACACATGATCTCCCTCTTGAAATTCAAGTGCCTTCCTCCTCTTGTCATAATAACTCTTCTGACGACTCTGAGTAATTCTCATCTTCTCTTGAATCATCTTGATCTTATCAGTAGTCTGTTGAACTAACTCGGGTCCAACAACAGAACTCTCTCCGGACTCGAACCAACACAATGGTGTCCTACACCTCCTACCATACAACGCCTCAAATGGTGCCATACCAATACTCGAATGGAAACTGTTGTTGTAGGTAAACTCAATCAAAGGCAAGTAGCTATCCCAAGCTCCTCCTTTTTCCAATACACAAGCTCTCAAAAGATCTTCAAGCGACTGAATCTTCCTCTCCGTCTGACCATCAGTCTGAGGATGATACGCTGAACTCAGACGCAACTTAGTACCCAAAGCACTCTGCAGGCTCTCCCAAAATCTCGAAGTAAACCGCGGATCTCTATCCGAAACAATACTCAGCGGAATACCATGCAGGCATACAATCCTTTCAACATACAACTTAGCCAACTTCTCCAAAGGGTAATCCATACGCATAGGAATGAAGTGAGCAGATTTAGTCAACCTATCCACGATAACCCAAACAGCCTCAAAATTACTCGGCGTCCTCGGCAAACCCGATACAAAATCCATGGAGATACTATCCCATTTCCACTCAGGAATAAACAACGGCTTCATCAAACCCGATGGCTTCTGATGCTCAATCTTCGACTTCTGGCAAGTCAAACAAGAATACACAAATTCCGCAATATCCTTCTTCATACTAGGCCACCAAAATACTTTCCTCAAATCCTGATACATCTTAGTAGCACCCGGATGAATACTCAATCTGCTACGATGTCCTTCCTCAAGGATGCTCTTCTTAAGCTCAACCATGTTCGGAACACAAACTCGATCCCGACATCTCATAATACCATTTTCATCAATCCGAAAATCACCACCTTGGCCTTGGTTGATTAAAGTCAACCGATCAACTAAGCTCAAATCTGATTTCTGTCCTTCTCGAATTTCGTCCAAAATACCACTCGTAAGCTTTAACATACCCAACTTAAATCCAAAAGAAGTTCTCTCACATACCAAACTCAAATCTCGAAATTGCTCGACCAATTCTAACTCTTTCACCATCAACGCCGACATATGCAATGATTTCCGACTCAATGCATCCGCTACAACATTCGCTTTACCCGGATGGTAATTCAAGCCAAAATCATAATCCTTAAAAAGTTCAAGCCATCTTCTTTGTCTCGCATTCAATTCCTTTTGATCAAAAAGATACCTCAAACTCTTGTGGTCACTAAACACTTCAAACCTCGCACCAAACAAATAATGCCTCCAAAGCTTCAACACGAACACAACGGCGGCCAACTCTAAGTCATGCGTCGGATAATTCTTCTCATGCACTTTGAGTTGCCTTGAAGCATAAGCCACAACTTGGTTATTCTGCATCAACACACCTCCTAAGCCCATCAAAGAAGCATCACAATACACAACGAATGGTTCTTCTGGATTTGGTAGAATCAAAACAGGAGCTGTCGTCAACCTTCGCTTAAGTTCTTGAAAACTCGCTTCACACTTGGCGTCCCAAACAAAGGCTTGACCTTTCCTAGTCAACTGCGTCAACGGCAACGATAACTTAGCAAATCCTTCAATAAACTTCCGATAATAACCGGCTAAACCAAGAAAACTTCTGATCTCAAAAACTGACTTCGGAGTCTCCCATTGCGACACCGCTTCAACCTTCGACGGATCAACCGCAACACCACTACTAGAAATCACATGACCAAGGAAACTAACTTCCTTCAACCAAAATTCACACTTAGAAAGCTTCGCGAACAACTGCTTCTCTCTCAGCACAGATAACACAATCTTCAGATGCTCGGCATGCTCTCCTTCGCTCTTCGAATAAACCAAGATGTCGTCGATAAACACCACCACAAACTTATCCAAATAAGGATGGAAAATCCTATTCATGTACTCCATAAATACACCCGGTGCATTAGTCACACCAAATGGCATCACGGAATACTCATAGTGTCCATACCTCGTTCGGAAGGCCGTCTTCTGAATATCCTCAGCTTTCACACGGATCTGATGATACCCAGATCTCAAATCAATCTTGCTGAACACGCTTGCACCAACCAACTGATCCATCAGATCATCAATCCTTGGAAGTGGATACTTATTCTTAATAGTCACCTTGTTCAACTGTCTGTAATCCACACAGAGCCTCATAGAACCCTCTTTCTTCTTAACCAATAACACCGGTGCACCCCACGGTGACACGCTCGGACGAATAAACCTCTTTTCAAGCAAATCCTCAAGTTGACTCTTCAACTCTTTTAACTCTGAGGCCGACATACGATATGGAGCCATCGATATCGGACTAGTTCCAGGAATCAAATCTATCGAAAACTCCACTTCTCGCTCCGGCGGTAAATCCTTTATCTCATCAGGGAATACTTCCGGAAAATCTCTAACAATGGGCAAACCATCAATCCCTTCACTCTCACCAGTCCTCAAAGTTGCCATAAGCATAAATACCTTAGCCCCATCTTGCACCGATTCTTTCACTTGTTTCCTCGTCATAAACAATTCCCTTTCAACATCCGAGTCGGGAAAAATAACCGTTTTGTCAAAACAGTTAATATACACACGATTGAATTTTAACCAATTCATTCCAAGAATGACATCCAGTTGATCCAAATGAAGACACACTAAATCAATCCCAAAATCTCTACCGAAAATACTCAACGGGCAATTCAAGCAAACATACGTTGTAGTTACCGAACCCATAGCAGGAGTATCAATAACCATACCGCCACCAATCACAGACAACTCAAGATTTAACCTTCTAACACAATCCAAAGAAATAAAAGAATGCGTAGCTCCGGTATCAATTATAGCAATCAAAGGTGTACCATGAATGAAGCACGTACCTCGGATCAATCGATCGTCGCTAGCAGTCTCAGATCCAGATAGAGCGAACACTTTCCCGCTCCCTTGATTCTTCTTCGGCTTATCGCACTTGGTACTGATGTGCCCTCGCTCACCACGGTTATAGCAAGTAACACCCGCACCGCTTCTACACTCTAGAGCCTTGTGGCCTGGCTTGCCACACTTAAAACACTTCAGATCAACACTTTTGCACTCCGGAGCACGATGCCCCGCTTCACCACAATTGTAACACCTAACCGGGGTAGAAACTCCCCCACTTGGCCTCTTGCCAAAACCAACCTTTTGTTTCCCCTTATCAGCAGGAGTCACGTAAGGTTTTCCTCTGAATTGTCCCTTTCCTTTCTTGTCACTTAGACTCTTGTAGTGGCTGGACCTAGCCCTACTGTCTTCGTCATAAATTCTGCTCTTGTTAACCAACTCAGAAAACCGTCTGATGTCCTGATATCCAATAGCTTGTCTAATCTCGGGTCTCAAACCGTTTACAAACTTGAGGCACTTAGACCTCTCAGCATTACCAGTGTTATAGTGAGGACAAAATTTGATCAACTCCTCAAATTTCGCCGCATACTCAGCAACCGTCGAATTACCTTGCTTCAACTCGAGAAACTCGATCTCTTTCTTCCCCCGCACATCCTCTGGAAAATACTTCTCCAGAAAGGTTTCTCTAAACAAATCCCAAGTAATCACAATATCATCTTCCTCAAATCTTTGGCGAGTATTACCCCACCAATCTTCAGCTTCTTCTTCGAGCATATGAGTCCCAAACTGCACCTTCTGTGCATCCGAGCAATTCATAACTCGAAAAATCTTTTCCACGGCTTTCAACCAAATTTGTGCCTTGTCCGGTTCATGAGTTCCCTTGAAGACCGGAGGGTTATTCTTTTGGAATTTCCCCAAAGCACGGAATCCATCATCAGCATGATTCCTCTCATTCACATTGGCCGGAGGATTCTGCCCAATTGCCCCCGCCAATCTCGTCAATGCCTCCGCAATCGCTTCGTCGTTCCTTCCTGCAACCATCTTACTAATTCCAGCAACAGAACCACGTAAGAACAACCAATATTGATAATGCAACACACGCATATCAATAACACACAGGGAAAAACACTCTAACAACTTGGCCGGACGGACCGACCTGCTCTGATACCACTATTGTAACACCCCCTTCTACACCCCAAATAAATGCATATAAAACAATTAAGCACATACAAATTATCAGAGTAAAAAGGTTTTATAATAAGGTATAAAAGAAGAATGCCACAATTACACCAACGAAACTCTTTAACATTTTGCTCCATAAAATATGTAACAATTTCGTAGTTTTAGAATTCACATTTCAACATTCAATTTGAGAGGAAAATAACATCATTTGATCAGTTCCAAAATATTAATTCAAATGCACATAAGTCATCCAGATTAATGCATCATATCAGTTAGATTACAAAACCACATCAGCTGATACATCGCAATGTATCACAAAAGAATGACTATACTAGTCTAACTACCCGGTGTTACATATCAGAGCAGCCGACACAAAAGAATGAAGACTAACTTCACAAAAGGACTCCAGCATCCTAATCTGCAATGCCTCATAGAGCATTATAAAACAGCAGAAGGGTGAGAAATATAACCATAATAATCAAAGCATAAGATTATATATATATAGGTAGTCATATAACACATATTCACATTTCTCACCATACTTCATTCTCTTAGTCATATATATTTACCACACATATATAGACAAACCTGGATATTCACAAAGCATTTCCACATTATGCATACACTTACAATTTCCACAATCTCATCATTCACACATAAGCATCTCTTCATGCATATGTCATATATCAATGTGACTCAATAACTCAATGCAACTCATGCAATGCGGTACCGACTCTCGTTATCTTTTTTCGGTTTTTACATTAAACCAGGTCCACTCTTCTAGACCGATAACCCGTTATCTTTTTTCGGTTTTTACATTAAACCGGGTCCACTCTTCTAGACCGATAACCACAAAGGCCCGTCCTCTAAGCCTTCAAACCCACTCTTCTAGGTTTGGGACAAGCCACTAGTTTCCACGAAACTAACAGACATTGCCTCTTGACTAAATGATGCATGTACAATCAGTCACAACAAATGCACTTAAGACCGACATCTTAATCTCATGCATTTACATAATTCATCTCTTCAAGAATTACACAATGATTGCACATACAGCATATATCACAACAATCAAGGTATTCACATCACAATACCAATCATACAATTACAAGTGATGCACACATATTCACAATGTTCTCATGCATACTCGTCACATAATTGTATACACATCAAGCATTCACAAGTTCATTAAATAATACACACATAATCACCCATTATGTTCACATGTATTTATACTTGATGCAATTAACATTCAAATCACAATTCTAGGATTCACGCCCGTAGGCTACCCACAACACACATCATCACAATAGATCATATCTATATCATATCATAGAGGTATTGATCTCTGAGAGGCAACCAAACCATCTCTACATGAACAACACAGCAAAGGAAAAAAATGCTGTCACATTCGCCTCCATTCGCCTGGCGAACCCTCGCAGCGAACCTTCGCCTGGCCTTCGCCTGGCGAACTCTCTCAGCGAACACTCGCTAGGCTTCGCCTGGCGAGACTTCCCAGCGAGCCCAAGTCAGTAGCTACTGACTTCATTCGCCACCATTCGCCAGCACCTTCGCTGGGCGAGCCCTCGCTACTCAACTCCGCCTGGCGAACCCACCAGCGAAGTCCACTGGGACTTAAATATAATTATTCGCCAACATTCGCTAGGCTTCGCCTGGCGAAGCTTCGCCTTCGCTCGCCTGGCGAGAGCCAGCGAACCTGCGCAGAACAGAACCCTATTCTGTTCCACCTCCACCATCCACCATCATCCAACTTCTCACACAACAAAATCAGTACAAACAGCATCAACACATGTTACCCAACTATTCTACGGCATTATTGCTCAGTTTCAACCGATTAAATCATCAATCTACCGATTATTCCAACTTTTGCCCTAATTGGAAAGTGATGAAAACTCTACCAAAACCCCAACCCAACATACATAACATCATACAATGATCAAATAGAAACATTTCTCACCCTTACCTCGATTAATCGGAGCTTTGATGTTGGTTCTTGATGATTTCCACTTTTCCTTTTCTTCTCTTCTCTTTCTCTCCTTTTTTTCTTCTTTCCTCTTTCTTTCCAAATGTTTTCTATCTTTCTTTTCTTTTCTTTCTCTCTTATATATTTCCTTCATTTTCCTTCCTCTCCAATTCCTTCTTAATTCTCTATTAATCCCAATTAATAAAAATTAATTTCCAACATTGATAAAATCCCACTAAATAAATTAATTACTACAATTAATTATTTAATGAAATTTGGGCTGTTACAGGCTTCGTCAAGTTGAGCTTCCATCAAAACCCTCAGAGAAGGGATTTCGACCTCTATTGGGAGAACTGCCTCCATGCCATAAACCAACGAGTAGGGAGTTGCCCCTGTTGAAGTTCGTACGGAAGTACGATAGCCATGTAATGCAAAGGGTAACATCTCGTGCCAATCTTTGTATGTGACCACCATCTTCTGGATGATTTTCTTGATATTTTTATTGGCTGCTTCTACGGCTCCATTCATTTTGGGTCTATATGGTGTCGAGTTATGATGTTCTATTTTAAAGCTGGCACACAACTCGTCCATCATTTTGTTGTTGAGATTCGACCCATTGTCGGTGATGATGCGGCTGGGCACTCCATATCTGCATATGATGTTGTATTTCAAGAAACGGGCGACCACCTGCTTAGTAACGTTGGTATACGAAGCAGCTTCAACCCACTTGGTGAAATAGTCTATAGCCACAAGTATGAAGCGATGACCGTTTGAAGCTTTTGGTTCAATCATCCCAATCATGTCTATTCCCCACATGGAGAAGGGCCATGGTGAGGTTAAGACGTTCAATGGAGTGGTGGGTACATGGATCTTATCAGAGTATATTTGGCACTTGTGACAAGTTCGGGCATGATGGTAACAATCTGCTTCCATGGTAAGCCAATAATAGCCCGCCCTTAATATTTTCTTTGCCATGGTGTGTCCATTCGCATGAGTTCCAAAGCAGCCCTCATGGATGTCCTTTATAATCTGTTCAGCTTCACGTTTCTCCACACACCTAAGCAAAACAGTGTCATGGTTGCGCTTGTACAACACATTTCCGTTGAGGAAGAAGTTAGATGCCAATCTTCGCAAAGTTCTTTTGTCGATACCCAGGGCTCCTTCAGGATATTCGTGCTTTTCAAGATATCGCTTTATATCGTAAAACCACGGCTTTTCCTCTGCGTCTTTATCAGCAGTCAGACAATGTGCAGGCTCTTCAAAGCGTCGCAAATCAATAGATGGTCTATGATTTGGCCATATCAACTTGTACATGGATGCCAGGGTTGCCAAAGCGTCAGCCATTTGATTCTCTTCTCGAGGTATGTGAGAAAAAGTGATATCATCGAATCGAGGAAGCAATTTTGCTACATAATCCCGGTATGGAATTAAGTTTTCATGCTTGGTGTCCCAATCGCCTCTTATCTGGTAAATTACTAGAGCAGAATCCCCGAACACATCGAGAGTTTTGATTCTTAAGTCAATGGCTTCTTCTAGCCCCAGTATACATGCCTCGTACTCTGCTATATTGTTAGTGCATGGGAAACAGAGCTTGGCCGTAAACGGTAAGTGAAAATTTTTGGGAGATGTAATCACTGCCCCAATTCCATGTCCATAAGAGTTAGAAGCGCCGTCGAACATAAGAGTCCATCGCTCCCCTGGTTCTGGCCCTTCATCTGGTCCTGGCTCTTCGCAATCTATTGCCATCATGATATCCTCATCCGGAAAGTCAAATCTTAAAGGTTGGTATTCTTCCACTGGCTGATGGGCCAAATGATCTGCTAACACACTGCCCTTTATAGCTTTCTGAGTGGTGTATTGGATGTCGTATTCAGATAGAAGCATTTGCCATCGGGCTATCCTACCGGTAAGAGCAGGTTTCTCGAAGATGTATTTGATTGGATCCATCTTGGAGATTAAGTATGTGGTGTGCGTCAGCATATATTGTCTGAGTCGTCTAGCAGCCCATGCAAGTGCACAACAAGTCTTTTCAAGCAAAGAGTATCTTGTCTCACAGTCGTTAAACTTTTTGCTGAGATAGTATATAGCATGCTCTTTCTTGCGCGTATCATCTTGTTGTCCCAACACGCAACCCATGGACTCTTCTAGCACGGTTAAGTACATAATGAGCGGCCTTCCAGGAACTGGTGGTATCAAGATCGGTGGTTCTTGCAAATATTCTTTGATTGCATCAAATGCCCCTTGGCATTCATCATTCCACACAACCGGCTGGTCTTTCCTGAGTAATTTAAAAATTGGCTTGCAAGTGGCTGTGAGATGTGAAATAAATCTTGCGATATAATTCAACCTCCCTAGAAATCCACGGACCTCTTTTTCAGTCTTTGGCGCAGGCATGTCTTGAATCGCCCTTACTTTATCAGGATCCACCTCAATCCCTTTCTGGCTTACGATAAAGCCCAACAACTTTCCGGACCGCACCCCGAATGTACATTTGTTGGGATTAAGTCTCAACTTGAACTTCCTCAGCCTGGCGAACAACTTTTCCAGATTACCCACATGTTCCTCTTCAGTCTGGGACTTAGCAATCATGTCATCAACGTACACTTCGATCTCTTTGTGAATCATATCGTGAAAGAGCGTTACCATTGCACGTTGGTATGTTGCCCCAGCGTTCTTTAACCCAAATGGCATTACCTTGTAACAGAATGTGCCCCATGGTGTAATGAACGTGGTTTTTTCCATGTCATCTGGATCCATCTTAATTTGATTGTAACCAGAGAACCCATCCATGAAGGAAAAAACAGAGAACTGTGCCATATTATCTACTAACACATCAATGTGAGGCAATGGAAAATCGTCTTTAGGACTTGCTCTGTTTAAGTCGCGGTAATCCACACACATACGGACCATTCCATCTTTTTTTGGTACGGGAACAATATTTGCAACCCACTGTGGGTACTTGGCCACTGCTAAGAATCCTGCATCGAATTGTTTTTGGACCTCATCACGGATTTTCAGAGCCATATCAGGGCGAGTTCTTCTCAACTTCTGCTTGACGGCATGACACCCTTCTTTGAGTGGTAGTTTGTGTACAACAATGTTTGTATCTAGACCAGGCATGTCCTGGTACGACCATGCGAATACATCAGCATACTCTCGGAGGAGACCTACCAGCTTTACCTTGACGACATCTTGAAGAGACGCTCCAACCTTTATTTCCTTTCTATTTTCTTCTGAACCTAGGTTGATAACCTCGACATCCTCTTTATGCGGCATAATGACCTTCTCTTCTTGCTGCAACAACTTAGCCAATTCGTTGGGGAGCTCATTCTCGTCTTCCTCATCCGCTTGGTATATTGGACAATCAAAATCATAAAGGCCTATAGCAGTGTCGATATCAAGGACCTCGGTAGTGTCTCTGCATGTTTATGATTTATGCAGCTTATTTAGGAAAGTGAGTGTGCGAAAGAAATGCCATTAATTATGAAAAAAAAGAAACGAAAGTGAGCAAAATTGAATGCAAATCAAAATTTATTCATGTTAAACATGTTTCGAAACATCAGGGGGCCCGATACAAAGCTCCGCTACGCCTTGGGCAGAGCGTAGGGGTTTTTTTGTTTTGACAATTAATTAAAACTTTACTTTTGAGGAGGGAAAAACTGGGGTATTTCGATGGTCTTCCAATTCTTCAATTCTTCACCAGGTTCGGCCTGACGGACCCAGCTTGCGGAGGCTTCTTTGTCATCAACCCCATCTTCAATTACCATGGCGGAGGTATGGTCGGAGATATGCCCAGCGCTTTTGAAGACTTCTGCCACAGGAGGGATCTGCTTCTTGCCATATGCAATCGTCACAGTGTTGGATGAAGGGTGGTATCCTAGCCCAAATTTGTCGAACTTTTCAGCCACTTCCACCATTTTGCCCCAGCCTTGGGCATTTCCCTTGTCTACAACCATCTTAGCTTCTTCATAAGAGGCCATTGCTGATCTTGAACTCTGACCCTCTGAAATTCGTTGCACCGCTAATGTATTCACCATTTCGAAAGATTGAAAAGGCGTTTCCACCATTTCCCCTTCAACTTCAATGTACCTGAAGGATGTTAAGTGGCTAACCAAGATATCCTCCTCTCCTCCAATCTGAACTACTTTGTCATTACTGACAAATTTTAGCTTCTGATGAAGGGTAGAGGTAACAGCTCCTACATAATGAATCCAAGGTCTTCCTAATAGACAGCTGTACCCTGGATAAATATCCATTACTTGAAAAGTGATAGTGAAGACAGTTGGCCCGATTTTTATTGGCAAGTCTACATCGCCAATCACAGCACGCCTGGAACCATCAAAAGCTTTGACCACTAGAGCACTTGGCTTCATGCTTACTCCTTTTACCGGCATTCTCTCCAGGGTGACCTTGGGAAGCACATTCAAAGAAGACCCTGTATCCACTAAGACTCGGGATATCAATGTGTCTTGGCATTTGATAGAAATATGAAGAGCTTTATTGTGGTTTCTTTTCTCTGCAGTCAAGTCATCATCATTAAATCCAAGAAAGTTTCCGGTAGTTACGCTAGCTATCACATCATCGAACTGGGCCACGGTGATGTCTTTAGTAATATGCGCAGCGCTCAACACCTTCATCAAAGACAACCTGTGGGCCTCTGAATTCAGTAACAACGAGAGCATGGAAATTCTGGCAGGGGTCTGGTTTAGTTGATCAATCACTTTGTAATCACTTTTTCTGATGATCTTCAAAAACTCCTCAGCTTCTTTTGGTGTCACTGCTGCTTTTGGTGATGACACCTCAACAAGTGGCTCAACACTTGGTGGTTCAATTGTAACTTTTTCTTTATTTCTGGCTGGCACTTCCACTGGCTTGGCGGCAAATAAACGACCGCTACGGGTCATTCCACTAGGCCCCACTACTGCATCGCATTTGGCAGCATCATTCTCAATCACTAGTCCCTCTGGCCCCTGTTTAAAAACTTTGGGCTCAGATTCATTGACAGAATATTCTATTACCACCGGGGCTGGTCGTGCTGCTCTTTGTCTGTTGACGTCATCTTCATCATACTGCATAACCACGGGTGCTGGTCGGGCGGGCCTCTGTTGAAAGGCTTCCGAAGGATCGTACTGTAAGACTACTGGCGCTGGTCGAAGTCGCCTTGTCGGATAAGCACTTGTTTCATCATACTGAATATCAATAGCAGATACGTTCGAATCTCTTCGCTCTATTTGTATTATCCCTTGCTCTAAGAACCTTTGCAGATGTTTCCTTACCACGTCTTCAGTCAAATTCTCTTCTTCCTCTTGGGGAATCATCCCACTCTTCTTCAATTGCTCTCCGATAACGGCCATCGGAGTACGGACATCTTCAACACTCGTAATTAGCCTCAAACCACTGTTTTCTTCCACAGCATTGACGGAAGGACCCCCATGTTTATGCAACGGATCCTTCGTAATGTTGGCCCCTCTAGGTGTAAAAGTGAGATCTTTGGATTCTATTAAGTCCTGCACCCTGTTTTGAAACGCATAGCAGTTGTCTATGGAGTGTCCAGGGGCTCCCTTATGAAACTCACAATGGGCGTTCGCATCGTACCCGGGGGGGTATGGAAAGGTTGCTGGACGTAAATCTCGCAACGTTAAGTGTCCGCTCTGATTTAGCTGAGCAAAGATCTGCCCATATGACATAGGCAGCGGGTCAAGTTGTCTTCTTGGCTGTCTCGGCCTTTGCTGTCTCTGAGCCGGAGCATTCTGATATTGCGGTGGAGGAACTCTCTGATAATTCTGTTGTTGATTCTGTTGTTGAGCTGATTGTTGGTAAGGAGCATGGGCTACTGCGGCTACCTGTGGATATTGGATATCCACCGGAGCTCTGTCCCTTTGTCCTCTCATCACGGCATTAGCCTCATCTTCCCTTTTCTTTATAAAAGGCTTTCTTCCTCCATTCATTGGGACTGCAGCCTTGTTCTTTTTCAAAGTACTCTCGATTCTTTCACCTACTGACACTACTTCAGCAAAGTTAGGGAAACTGGACCCAAGCATGCGGTCCAGGTACTGCGGTTGTAGAGTTCCCATAAACATGTCAGTTAACTCCTTAGTCAGCAATGGTGGTTGAACACGGGCAGCCAACTCTCTCCACCTTTGGGCATATTCTTTAAATGACTCGTTGTTACGTTGAGTCATGTCTTGCAGCTGCGTTCGATTTGGTGCCAAATCAGTATTATATTGATAATGTTGTGAAAACGCATCTGCTAGATCTCTCCACGTGCTGATTTGTCCTTTTTCTAACTGCATATACCATTCCAACGATGCCCCACTGAGGCTATCTTGGAAGTAATGTATTAATAGCAAGTCATTGTCAATGTGAGCAGCCATCTTGCGACAATATGCTCTCAGATGGGTTTTTGGACAGCTGACCCCCTTATACTTTTCAAAGTCTGGGACTTTGAACTTCTTTGGTATTACCAGCCCGGGAACTAAGCACATATCAACAGCATCTAAGCCTGGAGTCTTCTGGACCTCCAAGGACCTAATCCTCTCTTCAACAGTTCGCAGTCTATCAGCAGAATGATCAATTGCAGCTCCCGCATTATGTTGGGGATGAGGTGGCGGAGGAGGTTGGAAGAAAGCATCATATTGTTCATCAATTTCCACTTCTGAGCCATGATGTGCGGACGTAGAATGATTAGTAAGGTCCACATGAACAGGAGGTGGGGTCTTAACAATCCCAGAAGTTCCTATATTGTCAGCCGCCTTCCTAGCATCAGCCAGAATCGCAGCATTGTCTTCCTTTTGGGCCAACGTCATCATCGTCTCCAGCAGCTGGTCCATCTTCGCCCGGAGGGCGTCAATGTCACCTCTCATGATGTTCTGAGTCTCTTCCATCTGTTCCAACGTCATTTGGTAATTGTGCCGAGTCTCGTAACGATGTCGAATAGTCAGCTTTCAGTTTTCTGAGTTTTGAAAGAAAAAAGTCCCATGAGCTGCAATGTTGGGTGAAGGTGCAAAAATGCTTATGCTTATGATTGCATGTTTATTCTTTTTAGGGAAGCATTTATAACGATTAGTTATTTATCAGACATTCAAACAACACGAGAACAAATAAAACAAAGTAACTACTCTTCATTCATTCGAATTGTTCCAACATAACAAGAGCAGAAACTAACAAGGAAAACAAGTTAGCATTCCAAACAAACAACAGGAAAATAAGACAAAGAAAACTTCAAACTTCATTTATTTTTGCTTCTCGCTCCTTGAGCTCTTCTTTGAACCTTGCTAACATTTCCTGGCACACATATATGAACTCGCAAATGGCTGGAGCGGTGGAGTCATCGATGGCCTCCATAGCATCTCTATGTTTCCAAACTAGATCCTTGGTCAACCAATTGCAAAATTCTATCAATCCATTTAGCTTGTTGCGGTATATGTCTCGGTTGTTCCTCATGATGTGAATGGATTGCTCATATGTGGCAACATCTTGAGCTAGCTGGTCCCTTGCAGCAGACCAAATGGCTTTGTCTTCCATAACAGCTCCTATCTTGTTCTCTTGATATTTTATGAACCTTTCGAGCTCATCTATTTTAGCACAAGTCTTATGCCAATTCTCCGGTGTTATCCGGGATGCGTTTAAGGCTTCTTCCTTGAGTTGACGTTCTCTATCCTCGCCAGCTCTTGAAAGGCGTAGCGCAGCACTCAGTGTCTTAACTTCAGCTCCTAACGTATCTCTGAGCTCCTTGCTCTTCTTAGTGGCTAAAATATACCATTGCTCATTTTCTCGCCATTTTGCATGAGCATACTCTAGCTGCTCCTTGAGGGAATCTAAACAACTGTCAGCTTGATTGATACATACCTTGGTCCTTTTCCTCTTTCCCTCCTCTTCATCGATCCTGCTTCCCATTTCTTCAATTTGCTTGTCCTTTCTTGCGATCTCATACTTCATATGATTCTTTTCATTAACCACATCCTGAAGTCTTACTTGCAAGTCTTCATTTTCTTTCCCTAGCCGAGCTATTTTGAGCCTCATCTCTTCCACTTCTTCAACTGATATGGGCACAGGCTGCGGAGTGGTGGGTCTAGGAGGCGTTTCAACAGAAAAGGGTAGCTTAACCATCTTGACCCTTTCCAGAACCCATTGTCGATAAGGCATTCTCGCCACCCCATCCCTTTTTCTCAACTCAGATCCTTTAGTATGAACTTTCTGCCAAGATCGTACAATCTGGCAGAGAAGTGAGGGATCTTCAACACCTCTCTCATGAAGGATCATTTCTCCTAGCTCTTTATCTTCAGGTTTCCCCAACATTGGATATTCAAATTGTCGTATCGCTAGTATAGGATTATAGCTTATACAACCCTTAGACCCAATCAATGGCACATTGCAGAAGCTACCACAACTCATGATAATTTCACCTACTCCCAACTTGTTAGGGTACCAAGTGATGTCTCTCTCAGAAATAGATATTAGCAATTGAGCCCATTCCCCACTGTTCAAATTAGGGATAGTAGCATGACGCTTAAATACATGAGAAGTAAGCCATTTGTAGAGAATAGGGAGGCAGAACGTCAACATCGAACCCTTTCTTTCATGACGAAGGTGCAAGGTGTAAAAAACGTCGGCCAAGAGAGGGTATACTGGGCTTTGCTCTTTCTTCCAAACAGCCCAAAAAACACTGATAGCCGCAGAATCGACAAAATCTTCGAAAGTAGGGAATAATATTAGCCCATATATGATAAGAGCCAATATATTTACCAAAGCATCCCATTGTTTATTCTTCAACATCTTAATTGCCTCCTTTTCTAGCATAATACTTCTAAATCCAAAGAATTCTTCTCTTTTCTTCCATCCAGCTTTGGCTATTGAAATTGAAATTTGGAGAGAGTCTGCCAACTCCTCCACTTCTGGAGTCTGACCTATCATGGTATAGGGTGCCCTACCTTTGACAGGGAAGCCTAGAAATCCCTCAAACTCTTCAATAGCGGGTGTTAAGTAGAAATCTTGGAACAAGAAGCTTCTCATTTGCGGATCATAGAACTGTGCTAAGGCTGTAATAGCGGGAATCTGCACTTCCATTGTTAGCAGATCAATTACTTGACCGAACCTTCCTATCAAAGTCTTCTTGAAGACCGAAGGCATTTCTTTCAAACAATTCATGATTGCACTGACATCGGGTTTGAGTGCTTTAAGCTGAATAGTCTTTCTTTTCTCTGAACTCGTAGCCATTGTGAATGTATGTCAACCTGTCAATATAAATGCTTCCCTGAAAATAAAGCTAGTGTAAGTTATGATGCATATGTAAATGCTTATGAATGCAACAGTGCAGGATCCAGGTTATCACAAGTATCTCCCACCCTCCTAATAGGTACAAAGATAGCTCTAGATTCTTTACCCAAAATGACCCACTCACGGGATAGTTTCTACGTTGACGGATGGGGTTCTCAAGGTCATAGATACCAATGATACCACCATCACGCAACAGGCGAGCTGCATTACGATGGTAATACCAAAGGATCTCTCTCGAGAGGAGTCTTCATGCTAGGCCCACGAGAAGCGAGTCCTCGGAGACTAACACTACGCGACTACCAATATAGAAACTGGTTCTAAGAGCGGTTCCCAGAGTCACGGACCCTTCATGAATCAAATCGTGCAACAGGCTAGCTGCGTTACGATAGGATCTACGAAAAGATCTATTCTGGAGGAGCTTTCATGTTATGCCCACAAGGAGCGAGTCCTTGGGGACTAACACTAATTACTACCAATTCTAAACTAGGTTTTCTCTCTTCTTTTTCCAAAGCTCGGGTGTAGAGCTTTACTTGTGATATTTTCCCAGAATCCAACAAGCAAATGTAATACAGAGCATATAATAGAAAGAGAAAGCAATAAATAAAGAACAGGAGAAAATAAACATAAAGAAAACAGTTAAACAAAAGGTTAGTACTCTCGAATCGAGTCAAGTTAGGCTTGACTCTCTCTTGCATAGGGCAATGCGTGATCCCCAGCAGAGTCGCCATCTGTCGTACCTCGAAAAATACGATCCTCGCGATGGACGCGGAAAAATGCTGTTCGAAACAGAGTCGCCACCGAACTTTATTCATTCCAAGGATGGAATAGGAAAATATCGATAAAACCTTAAAGGAGATAAGAACATGGTCATCGCAACCAATATTCTAGGTTCGGGAGTCGGTTACGCAGAGGGAAGGTGTTAGCACCCTCTACGTCCGTTGTACTCAACGGGAACCTCTTGATTCGATTCGAGAGTAAAGTTATCTACGCTTGTTTGTTTTCTTCTAAAGATTCTCCTACAGGGAAATGGATGGTTTTAAGATAGGGTGCTCGCCAAGGATTGGGGCCCTTGTGCCTACGTATCTTCACTTGTAAGAAGTGGAAAATCAGAGCATTCGTAGTTCGTGGGACTACGGGAAAAGGAGGGGATTGTGCTCGCCAAGATCGTCGCAATCTTGTGCCTACGTATCTTACATTCAGAAGTGAATGAAGAATCAGAGCAGCCGTAGTTCGGCTAACTACGGGTAATGGGTTTGAAAAATGAAGGAGTGTTTAGGTCGCATTCTAACTGCTAAACGTTGGCTTGTCTGCTCGCTAGGGGAGGCTGAAGCACGAGTTTGTTATGCGCGGAAGAAGGGACTAAACAATGTTCTTGACAAAAGGTGTTTTGGTTGGAAATCGCACGAGGGCGAAGAATTTAGTGTTGGTTAGAGGATGTATTTGAATAGGTTTGAGGTTTCGATTGCCCGGGGCGAGAAAGAGGAGTTTGGTTAGGTAATTTGATGGAGAATGACGACTATTCGATAAACGAGACGTCGGCCTCGCAATCAATTAATCGGGGCATTATTGGGATGCTAGATCCCAACGACACCTTTTTCATTCGAATAATTACGAAATATGTTTGAGAAAGTTTCAGTCGCACGAGGGCGAGAAAGAGAGAGTTAGGTTGAATAGGTAGTTAGGGTTTCGATTGCACGGAGGCGAAGAAGATAAGGTCGGTTAGATATTTTGAGGGAGAATGACGACTACTCGATAAACGAGACGTCAGTCTCGCAACCAATTAGTCGGGATATCGTTGGAATGCTAGATCCCAACGACACCTTTTTCATTCAATTAATTAGGAAATTGTATTTGAATGGACAATGAATACTTGTCCAAATAGTTAAGGCGCGTGTTTTAGACGAAAGGTCGAATGACACGCTACCTAAGGCGTACGCCTCAATAGTTGTCATTCAAGAATTCAAGGAGTGCGAGACTCCAAGAACTCAGTTCTTTCGTAATTTGATTAAGAAAAATGATTTGACGTATGATTTAGAAACATACTAGTGTTCAGACTCGATCACGCGTGAGTGAGGAACGAGGTTAGATGGGTTGAAAACTTTAGGAGGAATGACGACTAATCGATAAACGAGACGTCGGCCTCGCAACCAATTAATCGGGATATCATTGGAATGCTAGATCCCAACGATACCTTTTTCGTTCCATTAATTATAAAATATGTTTGTTGGACAGTGAAAGTACTTGTCCAAATAATTATAGGAAGTATTTTAGGAACGAAAGTTTGAATGATATACTATTTAAGGTGTACACCTCGATAGTAATCATTCTCGAATTCAAGGAATGCACGACTCCAAGAACTCGATTCTTTCGTGTTTTAATTAAGAAAATAGTTTGGAAATGATTATGTGGGTAGGTTAAATTAGGGTAGGCATATAGCTAGGGTTAGGGTTTGCCTACCTTGAAGAGTTTAAATAATGTTGAGGTATTTTAAGGATGAAAGACGAAACGACCACAACTCAAGGTGTGCACCTCAAGAGTAGTTGTTCAAGGGTCCAAAAGGTGCTAGACCTCAAGAACCCACTACTTCCATTAATTAATTAAGAAAATAATTATTGGTCTTATATTTTAAAAAGAAAAGTTTTAGAGATATCAACTAGAATGAAAGATAATAACTTTTATAGGATAATCACCTTAATCACTTCACTTAAGACTAATTAATCGGATTAAACAAAACCTTATCAGATTAAATTATAAATTGTTTTAAAGCAATTATTTAAATATATTGTATCTTAATAATAAGGGTTGGGTAATTATAAATCACTGTCAATTTAATTGACACATAAAGCCTGGTCATACTGGGGTGCGAACAGAAGTAAAGGTGGTCTAGAAATGAGACCCAGAGGCACATGAGGCCCAACAAACCTCGCCAGTTTAGATCAACAACATAATTCTCCCAAAACAAATTATGTTAACAGCAAAAACGATGGTCATTAATGGAGGACACGCGTGCCCATGTTATGAACACAGGGCATTAATAAATATTGAAATATGAAAAAAACAAATAAGTGTCAGCTTCTACCTATTACCCACGCTTACTCCTCCCTTTTCTCTTCTACCGTCAAAATCCTAGCCTCTATGAACCTCTCTCTTATTTCTCTTATTCATACCACAATTTCATTTTTAAACCAATATTAAACATGAATCAAACTATTATCGTAACACACATCAAAATATTAAGCAGAAAGTTCAAGAACCCTAATACCGAATCAAGGATTTGCATCAAATTAGTAGGTGATTTCGAGTGGATTTCATTTCAACATGATGCAGGAACAAATCAAATGGAAGAAAGGAGAAGAATGATACCAATCTGAAGCTTTGTGCTCTTTTCTGATTCCGATAACTCTCACGGTAAGCCTTAATGTTCTTCCTGTAGCTTTATTCTTATTTGGACTTTCTCTACCTTTTTTTTGCTTTTGTGTGGTTTCCGTGTTTGCTGAACATGTCTTATTATGAAGGTGCGTGAGTGTGGCTAAGCTCAAGCTGGCTAGAGCTTCAGTGTGAAACTCTATCAACTTCTTAGATAAAACTTTTGAGTGAGTTGGGTATTCAATTTCGCAGGGCTTCGCTAGGTTTTTTTTCTCTTTTTCTGCTGTAGTTTTTTAGGGTTTTTTCCGTCTCCCCATTCTGAATGAATAGTGAGCGTTTATATAGGGAGTTTTTAGGGTTTTGAGTACGTGAGGGATTTTAAAATTTCTGAAGGAAAGCAATTGGTATTGTGTGAGGTGTATGAGGCGAGGTGCGTTTTGGGTGGTACAATTCTGTTATAGTGCCACACCATGATTTCTGCTTTTTCTGAGGTTTGACAGTGACCTTTATTTTTGTCTGTAGTGAGTTTCCAAAATATCTTTTACTGAGTTTTTTTACTGTGTAAAAGATGTTTTTTCACTGCTCTGAACTTAATGATATGGCTACGATAATATTCTGACTTGATCTTCTGGCTTTTTTTTTGTTGAAAATAATACAGGATGCCATTTTTAAATGTCTAGGAGTCATGGTGACAACTTAAGCTCAAAGTTTCAACAAGTTCATCTATTGCTTGTAATAAAAGCCATGTTGCCGGTTTCGAGGATTGACGTAAGTAACGATCAACCAGGGTGAGCACCTCTTATGACTTTCTGCTGCCTGTTATCTCAGATTTCTTTGCCTCTCGTGGACCTTTGAAACAAGTGATTTTTTACGAATCATTTATACAATGTTTATCCATGATCCTTGTGTGTTTTTTTTGCTTCAAGTTCCATTATGTTGATATCATAATTAATAGAAGAAAGTTCGACAACTTGAATTACAGGTATCCGAGAACCACTTCCTTTGAGAATTCACCTGGTTGTTAACAGTCCATCAACTCTTACCGGACCTCGTGCATGAATCCTACTCGTACTTATTCCGACCTCCGCGCCTAGTCCAAATCGTGCTCCATCACTGAATCTTGTACTAGCATTGTGAAAGAAAAAAAACAGCAGCACTGTCAACTTGACGAAGAAATACATCAGCTATTTCATGATTCTTCTGAGACGATGGAGTCAGTATGCGCACTTCCGTAAAGATATATATGAGCAGTAGCTGCGTAAACATCATCCACAATTTCAATAGTGCAAGCCAACGAACAATACTCGTGATGTAATGAACGAGCAAGTGGAATATTTAATAGAGAACTTGCTTTGGGGTCTTCCATATATTGTAATGCCTTCTGTCCGCAAGTCGACGATAATATCATTTATCCAGCCTTTATCTATCAAATCCTTATGAACAAGAAGTGTTTCCATAGCATTGCATCCTGCTGGATAATCTGTTTTTGCATAGAGTACAATCTGCTTAGCCATCTCCAAATTCGCAGATTTATCAACATAGACGTGACAAATTCCATCAGCATGACCTAGAACAGGGATTTTCATGGAACTTTGATATCAGAAACAGGTTTGTTGCTGCCTCTTGGGATCACCAGATCAATTACATCATCCAACTTAAGAAGCTCGGGCATTTCTGCTCTTGATGTCACGAGTCCGATAAGTTTTGAACCAACATTATCTGGTATAGCTTCAGTAATTACTTTGTGCAAAATTGCATTTGATCGCTTAGCCTCCTTGCCTCCTTTTGAACAGAAGTCCATTCCCACTTCGTATTTCCAAGGAAACTATCTGTACTAGTGCATCAAGGCGAGACTCAAAAACAATTAAGAGCAATCCCAAAGGAGATGATGTTTTTTCCAAAATCAGCCCTTCTGCAAGCTCGGTTCGTTTTGAAACTCGACCAATTGGATCCTCCATCTTTGCAATAATTCATATGTTGTTGGTAAGGCCTGCAATCTTCTCATTTTTTAAAGCAAGTCTAGCAACTAATGATTTTTCATATCCAGCTTCTTGAGCTGCTGCAACATCAGCTTCATTTTCGATCCTGATCTCTTTCTGATGCGATTCCAAAGCGTTGACTATATTTGGCAAAATTTGTTTCCTTTCTTCCGAAGATACGGCTTGAAGCCGTCTGGACCAGTCCCTGGCTGCAACTGTCATTTCACGTACATCAACCTCATTTAATGGAACCCACTTAGCCGCATCTTTATGAAAGAGGGTACCAATACGCAGTCCTTGGAGGACTTTAGTGAGATTTTCAGCTGTGTTACCACTGGTAATGATAACAGGAATGCCAGCATCAGCGGCATGACAGAAGCTGTCACTTTTGCCTTCATAGGTGCAGATGGCTGCAATAAAATTGGTATACAAGCTGTGACTTACTTCTTCTAATATGCCTATTATATACATCAGATTCAATGTTCTTAATCCTCTTTTTTACTTCATCTTGTCAGCTATGGAACATTATCTCTTTGTTTTGCGATGGCGGAGGGAAGTGCGAACGCGGTCGGGTTCTGGTGGTTCGCAATGGTTTTTTTTTTGTGGTGGATGTGTTTGAAGATGGAGGTTGGACGATGGTTCTGCAGTGGCGGTGATTAAGTGTATGATTTGCGAAATGATTTCTCACTACTTGATGTGTGTATGTGAATTATGATGTTGTTGTATGTTGTGCAGGGTACTGCAGGTTTTGTGAAGGACTGTGGAGCAAGCTGAAGAGGAATTTGGTTATTGTCATTAAATGGGTGTTTCCAATAGCTGATCACACAATACGTTGCCTCTTCGTGGTGATGCTTGAAGAAGGTTTCAAGACTGGTATCAGTTGTATGTCTGTGGCATCAGTTGAATGATGCGTGATCCCTCGAATTAATGTGTGTCGTTGCCAAAGGATTAATGATGAAAAGTATATCATGGACCATGCAAAGATATTCTTACTACATATTTTGGGTTGGGAATTGCTTAGGTTTGATTGAAGAATTCTTGGATTTGCATCAAGTTTGTCTTCTGTAAGCCTACCATTCACCAAAAGACGCACTGAATTTCCTTCCAAGTTTTCTTCCTCATAACCGAAATCATGGAAAGCAATCCAGAGGGTTTATGCACTAGCTCTTCAACTAAGACACAACACCCATAAAGCACCCTGTAACCTAAATACAGATGACAGATCCCCTTGTTTAAGATGTTCCTGCCCGAAATGAATTTCATTCAACTCACTCACGGAAGGGGTTTTCTCAACAGCATTAGCCTCAAGTCCACCCGGGAAACAAAAAGAAGGAAGATCTTTTCCTTAAGAGGTAGCTGCTTTTCTGGAGGATAAACAAATAAGACTGAGGTTCAACATTGGGCTCCACACGGGATTGATTTTGATAACCAAGTGCACTTCTCAATTTACCAGAGCCTTTAGACCTCCTCACCAAATATTGCCTTTGCAGCGCCTGAACGTCAGAATTAGGATGAAGTCCAACAATCACCATTTTTTCAAACAACTTAGTTGGCTCTCTCCAAGACTTATGATCATTGTACTGCAAGTGAAAGTTAGCAGCCCATTGACGCTTCTGACTCGTCAAAATTTCTGGATTATAATTCGCATATTTAACTTCAGGAGGGCGAGAAAAACCTTTTATCATTTTCGTAACTTGATGCTGCAGCCTTTGAAGTTGACTACCACCCTGTTCATTTTTGATGAATAAATGACAGACGGCCTAGGAGTATTCATTGCAGCAGCAACGGCATCGATCTTCATTCTGATGCTGAGCGGCGCGGTAACTTCAGATTAAACGCTCTAGTGATGTCTGTCTTCGTAAGTTTTTTTTACTCCGAACTTCTCACTATCTTGGTATTAACGAGTCCTTCACATTTTTGCATATGTGCCATTCTTGGCGGTAGCTTAGAAATCTCTATTTATGCTTTGGACCTTTTGAATGCCTAGTGATGTTATGCACCTTAGAATGTTGTTGCTGTTGTTAAGTCCTACTGTTGTGCATTTGTTTGGACTCTCTTGGGAACTTGTTATTTTCTGTGAACTGTTCTTCTCTTTCCTTCATATCCTGATCTCTGATACATTTTTATTTTTGTGTGCATTTTGGTGCAATATGTTTGATGCCTCCGCATGACCGTGGTAGAGACTTGGAGGAGCTTTAACGGCAATCGGAGTGAGCTCTGGCTTAATCAACACGTGTAGAAAGCTGTTCTATTGCATATGAAACTTTGGCACGCGAATAATTGAACCTTTTGTAGATGATGCGACGAAGACGTCGGGGCCTTGAAAAAAAATTGAAAGCGGAATTTCGGTGTGAATCTCTCAAAGAGACAACCATGGAATTAGTTTAGTATAACTTAGCAGAGGTCTTGAATTCAAATGACAATCCCTGAATGTTTATATTTTTTGACAGCAGTTGGATTTGTATGCACGTAGAACAGATGGTTTAAGAGGACTGAATGGAGGTTCTTTGTTTTGGTGGACATAGACAACATGACTTGCCATTTTAAGATTGTTACTTGTATCAGCTCGATCTAGAACTAACCACAGTAAATCAAACCTTGACAGGAGGGCAGGTAGAATATTTTCAGCGGGAGTTCTTCTTAGTTCCATTGGCGTATTGTATCCCACTGACTTATTATTATTTGAAAATGTACAAGCTGCCTCTTGTGTTTTGAATGTTTGGTGGAGTGAATTTTGTATGTGAAATCTCAAATTACTTTTGACTTGTATAGAGACAACTCGCACATACCAAGTTAGTATCACCATTGCACGGTTTATGAGTGCAACAACAAACATTATGCTTAGACCATCACAACCAATCATGATTTGCCAAAACTTCCAAGCGTGTTTTACCGTGACTCGGAACTATATAAAATAGCATTGCTCAAAATTTAGCATTTTTGAAACAAATTTGATTATTTGAAGCATCTTAAAACCAAGCAAGTCATGAGTTACTCTCATCCCCTCATAGTATGTAGTTTGAAGTAAATTATAATGAGGTTTGAAGAATGGACTTCCAACATGGCCTTGAAACTAATGGAGATGCATTATACCATAATCCTTAGGAATGAATTGAGATATCTTCGGGACTGATTGCATCAAAATTCTAATTTAATTATGACTTGAAATTTGCAAGTAAAATCTAAGTTTGTCACAAACTGATTTTTCTAATTCAATTACAGCCTGACGCTTGCAATTAATTCGAGCCAAGCTTGAGGCTAAATCGACCGTGTTCATGAGCATCATGTGAAGTATCTTTGAATTAACTTGAATTAAGACCAGACCATAGCAACTTGTAGTGAGGCTTAAACAATCTTTGAAAAAGCTTTTAATCAAGTTGAAATAGGGTGTAAAATTTCCTGAAGCTGTGTGGTAAGATAAATCCAATCATGTACTTTATGTCATTGATCATATCATGTATGTCTGATCGTGAGAACGAGGACACACACGAGTTTGGATACAAGGGGATGGAGGCGCGCTCCTCCCACAATAATTCAGCATAAATTGCCATGGATTATCACCACAATGAGTATACACAAAGTCTTTATAATGAAACCTTAGAGAGTCATGGCCAGAAATCATGTGGCAGTAGGACATTTATTAAATACCAAAGTAGGACAAATTTGGGGTATGACAGCGTCTCCCTCTCGACGCTTGCCAATATAGGGTTTCTTGCTACCTCCTCCAGCTGAGGATGATTTGCCCTGAATTTTTCCAATCTTTATACCGTTCTCAACATGCTCGCCCAAAGTGATGAGAGCCGAGAATGTTCCAGACATGCCACTGACCAGCTTTTCATAATAGATTCCAGGAAGGGTAGCCACGAACATTTGCACTAGCTCACGCTCAACCATCGGCGGTTGAACCCGAGCAGCCAATTCACGCCACCGCTGGGCGTATTCTTTAAAGCTTTCATTGTTCCGCTGTGAGAGATTCTGAAGCTGGACTCGGTTGGGAGCCAAGTCGCTATTGTATTGATAGTGGAGGACGAACGCTTCTGCCAGATCTCTCCAGGTGCGCACAGTAGCGGGCTCCAAACCCATATACCATTCGAGTGATGGACCAGAAAGACTATCCTGAAAGAAGTGCATCAGCAGCTTCTCATCGTCAGAATAAGCGGACATCTTTCTATAATAAGATCGGAGGTGGACCCGGGGGCAAGTAGTACCCTTATACTTCTCAAAGGTAGGCACCTTGAACTTGTGAGGTACTTTAAAGTCAGCAATCAACCCGAGTTTGGACATGTCAATGCCCAATGTGTTCTGATTTTCTATGTCTCTCATCTTGTCTTCCAGCGCCTTGAACCTGAGTCGAGCTTCAGCATTCAACTCTGCCTCTACACCTCTCTGAGAGAATATGTCATCCTGATGGTCCTCCAGCCACGGTTGAGGCACCAACAGATTTCCTGCACCAGCATTGCCGTTGACCGGCCCCATGTTAACATTGGCTCCCAAACTACCATTGCCGACGCCTGCCGCATTGAGTCCGAGATTAGTCATCAGATTGCCGTTAGCACTGCCATTGCCCCCGGCAACAGGAACAACATTCTGTGGAGCATCTACTGGAGGAGGAGTAGGCACGGCCCCGCCGTGAAGTATGCCATTACTGTCAACCCTGGAGATCAGAGGTTGCACCAAAGTACGAAGCTGATCTTGACCATTCGCGACCACTTGCATCAGCTCCATAAAACGATCCATCCGTTCACGGAGCTCTTGAACATCTGACTGCACCTGGTCCATTATCCTTGTCTGATTAGCGCGAGTTGAGTAGCGGTGGATGAGTCTTTGATCAATCCTGGAGATCGAAAGCAGCTCGGAACCTGGGTACCTGAAAAACCTGTCAAAATTAAAGGTTAGGAAAAGCCACAAAATGCATGTCATGCAAAATGCTTTATGCATATGTATGCGTGTGTATGTATGCTTGAGAGATTTCCCCCGATCCTGGCGCCTTAGTACCAGTGCTGACAATAATAAGGAGGGGAGTATGGGCCCAATCATGGAAACAGCAGTCTCACATATATAGGAAGCATATAGCATTAGTGATAGCCAACTCCGATACATCAGGGATCGAGAACTCATACGCAACAGTCTTTCTGATAGAGGCTGCAGTAATGCAATAAGAGGCAAGAGATCATGGACCGGGGAAACAGTACCCGTCACAGACACACGCCAATGGAATGCGAATGATTATGCAAACTAATGCAAAATGCAGGCATGCAACAATATATCCAGGTGGCTGCTGTGGAGATTCGGTATCGACAGTCACTGATGAGAAGGAAACCCCGGTGTAAAACCACTGATCTGATCTGCTGAGAATAACCATCTGATAGGATCGAGATCAAAATTCTACTCTGACAAGCATAAGTGCCTGATAATAAGGACCCGGGATGTATGATCAGAAAGCGTCCGCTGACGAAGTCTTCAGACCCCAAATCAAAAATCTGCCCTCTCAAGAACAAATGCAAAGCTGCTGATGAGATCTTCAGACCCCACTCAAAATCTGCTCCATCCAGGACAAACCTCTGATGACAATACTCTGACCAAAGCCTGTTCTATCAAGAACAGACAAACACCCGATGATGAAAATCCTCTGATCAAAAACTCGCTCTGTCAAGAACAGTCACATCTGATACTGAGAACCCTGATACCAACGTAACTGATTCACTGTCAAGAAAACCAGGTGGTCTGAAGGTATAAGTTTCCTGCACTATCCCAATCCCACTCACAGGTATGGACCTAATCCACGGACAAAGGTACGGCATCCTATGCGGTCATCAGCGTCACAGACTTTCATGAGTGACAATACGATTCCCAGAAGGAGTGGCATTATCAAGTCATGAAGAGGCCTCTCTTAGCTGACTTCCAAATGATCGGTCCCCAGAGTCGACAATCCTCACGTCTGGACTCCCCTCAGATCCTCAGGACCGAAAAGGAGCACCTCTGCAAGAATCTCGTCTGAGCGCAGATTTTCGTAGGGAACTGTGCCTGCTCAGCAGACAGGTTCGTCTACTACTTCTCCGCAACTATATCTAGGTGTGTACTCAAGCCCAGGTCCGGCTTCTCACTCATAGTAACATCCCTCTCCCACAGCAGCACAGATAATCATATCGAACTGGAAATAAAATGCGGGAAATAAAATGCGGGAAGTAAAAATGCGATAAATAAACGCAACCCAACAAGCAAACACACAAACGATAGGATTGACTCGCGTAGGGGATGGGAAACGGTCCCAACATAAGGGATGGGAAAAGTCCCTAGATGCTACATAGTCCCCAGCAGAGTCGCCAGCTGTCGCTTGCGCGAAAATAAGGTGCCGGCATGACAGAAGAGTCGCCACCTTTCGTTATTTATCCCTCAGAGCGGGACAGGAAACGATCGGAAAAACCTGACGAAAAAGGGTAAGACAAGGTCGTCGCAACCATTGTCTGGGTTCGGGAGTCGGTTACGCAAGGGGAAGGTATTAGCACCCCTCACGTCCGTCGTACTCGACGGGATCCTCGCTTGTTTGTTTACTTGGACGGGTTGGTTATAATCTATCTACCTATCAAGGTTGGCTGAAAAAGAAAAGAAAAATGACTCGGCAAAGCGTCGCGCTTTATGCCTACGTATTCTCATCAGAGAATGAGAAATCAGAGTCAACGTAGTTCGGCTAACTACGGGTTATGGGGGAAAGGTTGCTCGCTAGGATATCGCATCCTATGCCTACTTACTTTCATCGGGTATGAAAGATCAGAGCAAACGTAGTTCGGGAAACTACGGGTTATCTCTTAAAAGAAGTGTTTTTTATTGTGTTTGCGATCTCAACCGCACTAGAGGCTATGACCTGAGAGTGAATGCGTCGCATGTCACCCAAAGGGTACCATACTAAACATCCATCCTCAGATGGCTTAAGGCTCGTAACGTACGAAAGAAATCATTCATGATTACTGTATTTTAAACTGCTTCGAGATGAGAAGAGAACAGGCCCAACTAGGAGGGGGACTATCAAGTCCTACTGTTATCATGCCATGGATTCATCATATGGTTGAGGTTTGAACAGGGAACTCCTAGATGTTGTCATGCATAGGTTTCAACCTAAAAGTTTATCATCAAATCCTCATCAGAGGAGATGAGAGTCCTAAGGGATCATGTCAATGATACACCAAAACAGACAAAAGCATCAGCTTTAACAGTAAAATGCATGCAATGCAAGTGAGGGAGGAAATGTGTGTGGGGCCTCAGCCTCCACAAGCTCATCTCGACCTCAAGCCAGTCATGAAATAACAGTAATCATACTGAAGATAAACAACATGCTATCAAGCAATACACAGATAAAGGAAGTGAAATGCCATCAGGCAAACAAAATACATGCTTGAGAAAGAATCATCTACTCTCTAATCCTAACCCTAACACAGAATCTGAATCAAATCTAAGCAAAGCCCTAAAGCAAAACCTAACCAAAAGAAGACAATCCCAGTCTTCAAGCTTCAGAACAAGCTTACCAAAGAAACGGAGCTAAGTAAGCAGACTCATAGTGTCTTCCTCAGGAAAGCACTAGGAGGTGTATACTCAGGAGTCAGACCCTATGTGGCTCAACCACTGTGATCAGTTTACATTCTTCCTCAGGAGAAATTAAACTCACAAGCAGGCTCCAACATCACTGGATATTTAGGAAATCCTATCTGAACTAGTGGAACTAAGTGAATAGACCCATAGGACCTTCCTCAGGAAAGTACTAGGAGGCTTCCACTTAGGAGTTGTATCCCATGTGGCTCAACAACATGTGACCAGTTTACATTCCTCCTCAGGAGAAATTAAACTCACAAGTTGGATCCAACATCATTGGATACTTGAGAAATCCTAGATAAACTAATGGAACTAAGTGAATAGACCCATAGGACCTTCCTCAGGAAAGTACTAGGAGGCTTCCACTTAGGAACTGTATCCCATGTGGCTCAACAACAGGTGATCAGTTTACATTCCTCCTCAGGAGAAATTAAACTCACAAGTTGGCTCCAACATCATTGGATACTTAAGAAAGAGGTGAGAAGAAAGAATGAAAGTCATTCATAGTGCCTTCCTCAGGAAAGTACCATGAACTTCCTTCAAACTTCAGGATCTCAAACCTCACAGACAGGGAATAAGCTCCAAGCTCTGGGTCTCTGAGTCTTGATCTACACTCTTCTCTTCATCATGCTCTCCAACAAGCTCTTCAAGACAACACAAGCCCCACAACAAATTCCCCAAAATAAACCCCAGAGATGAACAAATAACCACAGAACAGACAAAATCATCAATCAACTTCAGAAAAATACCTAAAAATACTAAACCAATGGGGAAAAATCTATCAATTAATCACAA
Organism: Lathyrus sativus; assembly: GCA_963859935.3. Taxonomy (NCBI): domain Eukaryota; kingdom Viridiplantae; phylum Streptophyta; class Magnoliopsida; order Fabales; family Fabaceae; genus Lathyrus; species Lathyrus sativus. The sequence continues at coordinate 114,759,306 of OZ012738.1, read as the reverse complement.
AGGTATACAACATCTACCCATAACATCCACATATGCCCCTACCCAAAAATCAAAACAAAACTCTCTAAAGAAAATGAATTTCCTTACCTATGCACAACCTAAACCCTAATTAAGCACCCTAAGGCTAACCTAACTAAACTAATCAAATTTTAATCTAAAAATCAAGAATTAAATCCTATAGGGAACTATATTTCAAAATCTAATTACACCAAAAAGAATGAGTTAAAAATCCTAAGGGAAAGTCTCAAAAGAAATTCTACAAAATCATGTACAAAATTAATCCTATTTTAAAAGCTATTAAAATGGAAAATATACTAAATATATGAAAAGAAAATAAAATGAGAATTTTATTTATTTATATTTTTCTAGACAGATTTATTAACATATGAAAAAAACAAGAATTAAAAAATGCTTAATTTTCTATTTTATATGAATTTTATAAAGTGCAAGAAAATTAAATGGAATTAAAAAAAAAAAAGAATTGAATAAAGGGGAGGGGGGTGTGATAAGCAAGACACGCTAGTTGAATTATTATTTGGGCCAGATACGGTGGGGTGCAAATAGAAAAATGATTAAGCCCACATGGACTCACTAAACCAAACGACCGCGTTTCAATGTTTGAATTTTCCCTCCGTTTTTTCAATGCATCTGGGCCGTAGATTTAGGTGATTAAGTCAACTTCCCAAAACGGATCAACGGGTGCGATTATGTCTCCTACCTTGAGCCTGCTAGGGTTTCACGAAGCAACCTCCATGCGCAGATCTTCCATCCTCCATAGCTCTCTCATCTCGCAACCATTTCCCTCGATACAAAAACCAAACTTAACCTACTCATTGCCCTCTACACAGCCATGGTCCTAGATTCCTCTAAAACTCAACCTAAAAAGAAATACACACGATGGAAGCTCTGTCCATCATAGCTTGCACCTGGTATGCATGATCATGACCTTGGCTGAAACTAACCTAGAATGATCTACACTTCATGGTGATCATTCTAAACTACAAGACTAAGGTTATAGTACATTAAGGCACGAGTTCTTGAACTCAAAACAGAAATGGCCATGTTGTCAACTTCCATATAATGCTCTCAAACTCATCATAACACCTCCCTAATTGGTCTCTATCACATTTCTCCTAACCACATAACTTAACTATGCATAAATAATGAGACTCAAAAGAAAACGCATACCTTGTAAGTGGTGATGGCTATGGTGTTCCACTTCCAATTCAAGCCTTGGTGCTCTCTTGGAATGATCTTCAATGGCTCTATGTGCTTCTGTTTGCAGTAGTTTCTGCTCACACTTCTTGAATCAACCTAGCCAATCCTTCATGCAACTTGGAGTGATCACTTGGAATACATGAGCCAGCCACGAATTCTCCTCAATCTTTCTTGCCAAATACTCAATGTTGCTTGTAGATGATGATGATAATCAGAATTGTAGTGATTGATGAAGTTTCAATAGAGTTTGAAATGAAAATGCATTTGGGAGTGAAAGAATTAAAATGTAGTATGCAAGCTCTAAGAATCTCTAACCAATGCATGGAGCCACTCTAGGGCTTATATAGATGAGAATAGAAGCCTCTAGAACTTTGGAGAACCTTCCATGAGGTTTCTAGAACTTCTCATGCAATGATAATTTGAATTTGCCATATTTAGTAAATCTCATGCTATATCATGATACACCATGCAATCTCACTTAATTTCTCCTCAAATGATATGGTAAAATGAAAACAGAGCCTTACAAGTCCTTATGTAGCATTTTCCCATCTTTCCTTTTGATGCCTTAAAGTGCAAGTAACAAATTTACAAAGCAACTCCAATTTTTAAGCCTAAACTAAAAAATGTGGCTAAACCATTGTTTTTAAAATGATGTTTGGAGTCAAAATGACATATTGGATGACCCATTTTGGATTTGTAGATCTCTCAAACCAAAATTCCATTTCAACTTTTTTAACTTATAAGCCATTTTAGGTCATTTTCACCCAATCTTGCAAATCCATGCTATGAGCTTTTCCAACAATTCATGACCTTCTTTCTAGACTTAAAATCCCATTTTGAACAACTTTCATGTTTTGAGTTTTTCCATTTGAGGCTTGGAAATAGGAGATATGGCCTTTGCTTAAAATGACCTATAACTGACAAATGACCAAAATACCCCTGTCTTGTTCAAACCATAAGTTGAGTTCCACAAATCCTATCAAGGACTTCTACCACTAAAATTAAAGCTCAGGAGATGCCCTTCAACATTCATGATGACCAAGAGATCATAGGAATCATCCTACTAGGGCAAAAGTTGTCTGCAAGTTGGGTGACTTTCAAGGGCCCAGATTCACACACCTCAGCTGACCTGTAATTTGTCAAAACCATAACTTGAGCTCTGTAACTCCTATCAAGGACTTCCACCACTCAAATTAAAGCTAAGAACAAGCTCTACAACATTCATGTTGTGGGGAAGATCACATCTAGAGCTAAAACGTCCTGGAAGATAGGGATCAAATTAGGGTTTTTTCACTGACAATCCTTGGAAACCCTGACTTGAAACTTCTCAAACTCCTCAATCATGATGAGTTGGTCTAGGAATCATCTTTATAACATCTCTATGCATCATTCCATGATCTCATGGCCCTGGGATTAGGTCTCAACCTTCTCCAAATTTTCATTTATCCTAGGGTTGACCCAGTCAAAACCCTAATTCTACCATCCATGGGTGAATCTTCTGAACTCTTGCATAATGACCTCTCTGGGCTTTATGATGGCTATCAAGACATCTCACAGGCTTCCTCAAAACATCTAGTTCATTCTCAAAGTCTCAGAATCATCTGAGGAGCTCCCACAACTCTCAAGCTATGAAGCACACAACCCTGGTTTCAACCCACTCCTCTAAGGATCTCTTGAACTTTCTGATGAAGGTATCAACTTTCAAACACTCAATGAGTAAATAATTGTTGGTCAAATTTTGGGGTGCAACACAAGTGACTCACAAATAGACAATGACACGTTCAAGGATCCCTAAGGATATAACGTTCATTGACACCTAATAGAATCCAATCAATTAAGATCTCCTATTAGTTACCACAAATGACAATTGTCACTTGTCATCTCAAGTATTCTGATATACATAAGATCACTTGAGGAGCCACTAATTCTAAAATGAATTTGTGTTGTCCGAGATTACATGAGTGCTTCTCATCAAGCATATTACTCCTAATTAAGTATAAGGCAAGTATTGAACAACAACTCCTTGCTTCCTAATACAGAAACTAATCTAAGGATAAATCTCTATGAGATTATAAAAACATTAGTTTCCATATGCTTAAAATCTTTTCTTATGTGAGCTCTAAGGCTTCTTTTCATTAAGATTTTCTTTATCATTCTCTGTTCGCCACATGCTTAGCGTTGCTTTTCTTTATCAGCTCCAGTTGTGTTACTCACTCAACAACATCTCCTAATTTGAAATAATCAAATGATCTTCTTTTATAGTGCAACTTTGTGAGGGTAGAAGTGTCATCTCTAATTCCAACGGTTATATCCCAACGGATAGAATAAGCTCACGTGTTGGAACAGTGACCTTTTCTTGTAACTTTAATATCTCAACATTGGAAACAACGCTTATGAATAGTACCAACGTCTTTGTCATAGTGAAATGTTTGCATGCGTTGTACTGTAGTCTTCTTGACTTGGTTCTTCTGATGATTCATTTGATGAGTAGTTCTGCAACTACTTTGGTATGAAAGCTTCAGCATCAGACTTATTTAAGCACATGTTTATCAGATTTAATAGCAGCAGCTTATCTGATGAGTAATACGCCTCTGTCTGGGTGAATCTTCTTCTGACACAATCTTCAACTTCAGAATCCAGTCTTCAGCATTCCAAGTTCTAAGTTTCCTCTGAAATAGTCTTGAGAATCTTCGTGACTAATTCTTCAGAAATCATGTCTTCAGAATCTTCAGAGTCTTGATCTTCAGAACACATCTTCAGAGTCTTTCTGCACTTGGTCTTCAGAGCCTTCAGCCTTCAGAACTTCAAGTGATCAGAGTCTTCAGCACTTAGTTCTTTAGAGGACTATATCTTTAGAGTCTTCAAAGTCTTGATCTTCAGAACCCTTAAGTCTTCAAAGTCTTTATGCACTTGGTCTTCAGAGTCTTCAGCCTTCAAAACTTCAAGTCATCAGAGTCTTCAGCACTTAGATCTTTAGAGGACTCATTCTTTAGAGACGCTTATTAGCTTCCAGATCAGATGCACTTCTCAGAACAGAATCCAGAGGAGCATTGCAACTGCTATATCCAGGATCCTTGGATCTTTCTGATCGCGACCAGATACAGATGCATACTTGCTTCTTCAATATGCTTTGTTTGCTTTCAGATCAGATGCACTACTCAAAGCAGAATCCACAGGAGCATTGCAACTGCAATATCCAGCGTCCTTGGATCTCTCTGATCGTGATCAGATGCATAAGCAAACTAGCTTCTCCCATAAGCGCTTTATGATACGTCACACATAGTAACTCTCATATTATATTAGTTGCACAAGTTGATGTTTGTTTGTTTGATCTTATATACTTAATTATCATGATCTGCACATAACAAACATTAGAACATAAAATGGTTCTTTCAGAAATACTTAATTGTTATCATCAAAACATAGAGATAATTCTGTAGAGAAAAATCTTGCTCTTACAAATTCATGCGAAAAAATCCATGAAAACTCCTACCTACAGCTTCTGGTGGAACCACTGGATGGTGAAGGCCTCCTTCAATTGCTGCATCATCTGCTGCATGAATTGGTTATGTTGATGTTGCATATGTTGCACAAACTGAGGCCACTGAACACTTTCACTGCCACCTGAAGGATTTGAATCAGAAGTATGAATTCGGGGCCTACCACATCTTCTGCGTTTGTCAACCATGATCTTAAACGTCATAGAAACAAAATCAAGTTGATCTGGCTTAATACTCTTAATATGACTTCCAAGACAATGATGACAACACAAATATGAAGCAGAAAGAAATACTTATAATGTTTCATGGCTAGGTCGTGGATACGACCTACTCTGATACCAATTGTAACACCCATATATAATATATGTCTAGAATTTACATATTATACAAATTTGCAAAATTGGTACTAACATATACAAGTTCCTAGTGACACATAATACATAAAATATGCCCAAAACAATATAAAACTAAAGTGGCACAATATATACAAGATGTCCAAAATGAAAACTAAGAACTAGATCATTATGAAATGATCTCAAAATAGCTATATGCACAGCGGAAAGCCATCCAAAAAGACAAGACAAGTAAGGACATCAAGCTACCTTATCCTTACCCTTCGCCGAATCGGAACTAGCTGAAAAACAAAAAAGAAATATGGGGTGGGATAATAGTTCCAGTGGGTTCCCTATCTTATGGGTTCTCTCGGCTTTACAAGGTTCTAAATATCATACTAATTCAAGTCACAAAAGGGAAAAGACTTGAGCTCACAATTCTTGCACTATATCGAAAACATGTTGCTTGAGTTCACCAACTCAAACTATCACAAAATTGGAAACCAAACCAAGGCATTCTTCCTCGTCCTCTCCTACTTATAGAACTATCGACATAAGTCACTGATCCTTGTATGCACTTTGACAAACGAATGGATTCGAATTCTAAGGGACTCCTCAACCTTAAGAATCATCGCTTCCTATAGGACTTCCAACCTATTTCAAGCCTTTCACCTGTAGGCTACATTCTCTTAAGTGAACTCAAACCCGTCAAAGTACTGGTACGTACATCTGAAAAGAGCTCTACATAATCATCACTCTTGGGACGACACCTTTAGGGACTTGTCTCTGATTACGTGATCAATAAAGATATCGTGATTGTATTCAACAATCACAAGGAAAAATCACATCACCTTAACATTCACAACAACACCACATGTTTCATATAATGTCTCACCTCTCCACTAGATAACTACTTGTCAAAGACACACGCCTAGTCATCAATTGCATAAGTATTTCCATCTAAGTCATCTATCATGTCCTAGTCACCTTACTAGTTCATTTCCTTAATTTCTATTAAAGGTTTCCTCACCATTTTTAATCATTTTAGTAATGTTATCACACATTCACATGCAATTATTTATGAGTGGAAAACATGCATAAGAATCATAAAAATCAATATAAAGTGACCCATGACATAGTTAAGCCAGTATGTGAAGCAACCCAACAATTAGCAAAGCAATTCCCCAAATCATGTCATCATCGCCTAGTGATGCCAAAGCGTGGCTAGCTCGCATTCAGTTCGCACATCAAACCTAAGGTGAGGTGTAGACAGAATTGAAATGGCACCATGGTCACCTAGTGAACTCAAAGCAAAGTGTTAGCTTTCCGTTCGCTCAACCTTGCATAGAGACCATGGCAGAAAACCGGTTGCTTTGGGCTCGCCTAAGCTCGCTGTGCGACCACGTCGAGTTCTGCAAAAACACCACCAGAACTGACAGCAATAAAGGGGATTTTTACCCCATCCCATACAAGTCTCAAAACCAACCAAAATATCAACCTACCAAGCAACATTTTAGCATATACAACTTGAACAACATCTCTTGTGTAAGATTTTCATGGCATTAAGAGCAAACATATCAAAATCCAACATTTACCAATTCTATCTAATAATCCTAACCTAAAGTGTTTAACTAGAACCCACCTTATGATGATGATGAAGAATTTAGGAATGATGAAGACGAGATGAGGTTGGTGATGGATGATGAAGATCTTCACTTTCTTCTTCTAGGTGTTCCTCTTGTTTATCTCTATTCCCTTTTCTCTCTCCTTTCTATCTTTTCCTTCTATGTCTCCCACTTTGTTAGAAAGGAAGGGAAATGAAAAGAAATAATACACAAAGATATCATTAGATCTAGTAAGATCAAAATGGCTTGTGTGGTAGAAGAATGAGTATTAAGTGGTAAAATGTCCAATATTAATGTTATCAAAATATCTCAATTATACCAATTAATAAAAGGTCAGAGTTGAATAATATTAATTAAGTCAATCTGAGCTCACAAGTTACTCTAATTATCCCAACTGATAACTCTCGGAGCACATAGGAACTCATCTGATCTCAACTAAGATTATTTAGAGAACTTAAGAAAATACAGGGTATTACGAGTTCTGTAAGGAATATTGGAATTACGAGTTCATTAGTCTCCACTTTCCTCCATGGTGTTTCACATGACCTTCCTGGGAACAATGCACCCTTTGAAAACTCAATTTGTTGGTAAATTTTCCATTGGATTAACGACAGAAGTTGAACAAAGTTCTTAATACACAACAGCAGAGAGTGGCCATGGAAAAAACAAACATTGAAGATCTTATAGCAAGATTGAATCAAGAACGACAGTTCAAGCATATGCACCTAATGAACAATTTCTTTATGTTTACTAGTGAACATCAATTATGTTAAAGGTTCTAAACATGTATTTATGTTGCTAAAGAATAAATATTTTTTATGTAAAGAGATGTTAATTGAAAAACTAAATTTGAGTATTAAGTTGGATTGTGTTTCTGATTTGAAAATTTATAAGTACTAGAATGATCTTAAATTGTTTGTTCCTATAAGAAACCACTGCAAGTTTATTGATGAGTACAATGCTTTCTCAATTTAAGAATCAATTTTTTTAATCTTAGAAATATATTAGTTGTGGAATTACCTACAGATTAAACATTTCATATGGATTTACCTATGGAAATACCTATGGTTTTATCTTTCGATATTGAGTAGTAACAAAATCAAAGTTATTTAATGGTGGTTGTAACCGCTGTAATTTGCAATTTACATTAGTTCCCTAACCATCGTGAGATAGAACGACTATTGTTGTGACGATTATTACAACAGTCCCAATACAGCCTAGCGACGCAGGTTTCTGGGACGGAGCTGCAACCGTCGTAACATGCAAATTATGGCCATTCTAATGGTCGTAACCTACCAAAATTAACCATCGCAATTTTCCAATTTTCCTAGCACAAATCAGTTGCCCTTCAAAATTATCTTGCAAATTATCGTGTCCTTGGGCCTTTTCCTAGCACAAATTAGTTTCCCTCAAGACTCGTCGAGTACTTAAGATGTCAGAGGATTCTTTTAGTACTCATGAGTGGCTCTTAAGAATGGTTGTCTAAGAGTCAACTTTTATGTGGTGTTTTGGTTACGCCAAAGTGTAATAGGGAACCTGAGCATTAAATATAGTCATATCATTGAAAATTTTCATTGTTTTCCTCATGACGTGTGACCTGAAAAAGGTATGGAGTGGCGTGACGTGATGTAGCCTACTATACACTTGAGTGCACATGAGTTTTGTTGCATTTTCAAGATGAAATATGACCGTTGATCCACACTTGCTTCTTACTCTCGATCTAATTTTTTCAATTGGGTTTGTCTATATATGGATAGATGGAATATGGGGAAACTTTTTTGCAATTATATAGACTGAGTTTCACTTGATTCCTTTGAGTCTTCCCTTATTCTCTTAAAGCATTTTCATAGGAGTCATCATCACCACATATTCAAAGCTTCAAAGCTTTAACTTTCGGCCTTTTGTTTTGATTTACTACCTTCGACCTTATATTTCGAGGTACTTTCTCTTCACTTTAGCTTTTCATTCAAGAATTTACTGTATTTTTGTTATGATGAATGATATGCTATTATCATAGAGAGTGGTTCGAAGGGTAATGTTTCTTCTTCTTCGAGAAGGAAAATGAATTGTGAGTCGCATTCCTTTTCATACGCCCATAGGAATTTTGAATGGGAGATGGATTTTCTGATTCCAAAAGAGAAGGATTATTCGTAAACTCCTTTTATGGGAAAACTTTTTCAGGAAGCCCTTAAGGAGCCCTTCTGTTAGGGAAAACTGGTGAGGAAAAGGACCCTGTTGAAAAACTAATGCCTCCTCATATCTTGACTGAGCCAGAAGTAGATGATGTCTTACAAAGGAAGGAACATGCTGATATTTTTGTCAAAGCATACTGAGGAGTGACTGGTCATGAACCTAGAAATGCTGAAATTGTACATCAATTAGAATATCAGGGATAATATAATAATGTGTCTTGGATCAGTCCTTGTGATCATTATAAAGTTGACGAACTGTCCCACGAGGGATTTCAGCTAGTTGAGTCGGCTAATGCCAATAGATATCAAAGGGTAGCCATTGAAGTGGTTAGGACTCCTTCCATATTGAATATCACCAAGACTATAATGAATCTTGTCATCATGGTCAAAAACCTCTCAGATCTGTCAATTGTTTCAGTAGGCATGGAGAAAATGATATGCAACTTTTTTTAAGGTTGTTCGGTTCCTCTATATGAATGTATCTTCAACTGGTTGGGGATATGTTTTATTTTCTTCAAATTTAAGGTGGTCGTGATGGGAGGCTTGAGGGTTTTCCCATCGCAGCTTCATCCCGGAGCTTGGGCTTTCGTGAAGGTGTTCCAATTCTGTTCCAAGTATAATTCTTTGAGACCTTCTCTAGAGATTTTTTTCAATCTTTTTTTATGGTACGTATTGTCATACCCCAATTTTGACTTGGATGTTTTTAATCTTTCATCCATCATACTTTACATCATTCTTATAACATAACATGCCTTTCATATAATAATATTTTCGTCACTTGTGCATCATATCCGTTATTTATGTCATCTACCATTATGCATACAGGTAGGCTCTCTTTTTTGTCTAAGCTCAGATCTTGCAAGATTGAGTTAAGGTTTAGGCCAGGTTATCATGTCAAGTGTGTATGCCTTATGGTTTGAAATCCAGCAGAAGTTTGACCTAATCTTTGTCAAACAAATTGGAATTGATTAATATGTGTCATGGATTGTTCTGAATACAAGAATGTATTGAATTCAAATACTTCATGGTTAAAGATCATCAAAGACCCGTTCATCTACAATTAGGGTTTCGGGCAGTGCACTAAGGTTCATATTTCAAAGTTGTGATTCTAATTTTCAAGGCATGTTCAAGAAGGTTCAATGTGAATATTTGTGGATCATCAAGTCAAGTTCTTCATAATTCAGTTCATTCTAATCAAGGTTTTGGTGTAGTGGCATCAAGCATGGTATCTCAAGTCACTTTTCTTGTGGATCATTGTGAGGGTAAGGAATCGTCATAATCAAGTGATTTATGGCTGAAAATCATCAAGTGATCAGAATCAAAGTGATCAAGTTCAAGTTAAGTAATAAGGTCAAGTTGCAGAGCTATCAAAAGTCAAGCCCATTTCAAGATAGAATCAGGATATGGTGAAATTGATTCAAGGTTTCAATGTAGTTCTAGTGTCTAACTTTTGAAATTGATTCATGGTTTGATCTAAACTACAAATTTTATTCAAAAACTCTAAAGTTCAAATTACATTTCTCTCCAAAGTTCAATTTCAATTCAATTTACAACCAATCTTCAAATTTTATCCCATTCAAGTTCTATTTGATTTGATTCAAATTTCAAGTTGTAAATTCAAGTTCAAATCTGATTACAATCTCAATTCAAATTTCACAATTCAAGTTCCAAATTTCCAAAACTATTCAAATTCCCTTTCCAAATTTTGAATCTATTCAAATTTCCAGTTCTGTGCATTCTAATTCCATCCGAAGTTCAAGTTCAATTTTATGTTATTGTCCAATCGTTCATGTCATGATTTTAGTTCAAAACATAATTCATTTAACATTCAAGCCCAATATAGTTTCCATGTTCTAGTTACAACCAAAATAAAAATCCATTCACAATGGGCTTTACATGTCCACAAAACTTCTACTAAATAATTCATGAAATGTTCAAAAAGTACATGAAAAGCGTTTACATTCTTGTACACCAAAAAAAGGGGAAGTGTTAATTTGATATAAACAAATCCTGCAAATCTACAACAATAAGAAGCCTGCGCTCCAAAACTGTCAACTCCCAGCTAAAACACACCTTGTACCATGTTGCCTTACGCATGCTTACACAAATACTACAAAACAAAACCTCAGCAGCCAAGCAACAACGTATATGTTACTACTTCAATAAACAGTATCCTCTCCTGCAGCAAACAAACAAAACCATCTGCTACAGATGAAGACAAAACCTGCGAACAACCAACAACCATAAGCCTACATCAATCGTACCCTGTAGCAACAATAACAACACACATCAATTTCTTGCATTGACTATTTCTTTCTTGTTATTTTATGCTTATCATTATCCATCTAACTCATGCATTTTTTGATTCTATTTTTGTGATTGTTATTTCCAGGCTTTAGGCTCACTTTCCTCTTGTTAATTCTTTTTTACTTTTGAACCGTGCCTCGATTATTTTTCTGTTAATGTATCACTGACTTTATATTCATGTCCAAGTTATCATATTATCATCTTGTCATCTTATTCATTGTCATATTGTTCATATCTCACCCTAAAATCCAAAAACTTAATATTCAACCATGAACCTTGTGTTCCCCTTGCATAACCGACTTCTGAATCCGAAACTTGGTTGTGATGACCATGCTATTTCCCTAAAGGTTTTATCATTATTTCCCTTTCCCTCCTTGGGATAATTAAAATTCGGTGGCGACTCTGTGTCATTTTTCGCGTAGCGACACATATCTCTCAAGATGATACCCGAGATCAAGGATTGGTCTCCTTTCGCCCCTAGATGCCTTGATTTATCCCTTTCATCACTGACTAATCAATTTCCTTGAACGTTCCATGTTAGTGAAATCTGCCACTTTTGAGGCTTATTTTACTTTTTGTTTGTGTTCGGACCCAGTGAGATGTGCTCGTTCTTGTGAAAGTGGTTTCATGAAGTACTGGTCTAGAGCTCATTTCCACCGACCTCTTTCTTCTTACCATTCCAGGATAAATCCTATATCTTTTAAGGAGGTGAAAATGAAAGAGGATATGTGCTCTTGCTATCAAGGGATCGACTATGAAGAGGGTTTTGGTCCTTATGAAGTGCTCTCTTCTCAGCAAAAGAAAAAACATATTGATACTTACACGATTATAAGTGAGCCTAGTCAGGTTGAGAGGCAAAAACTCCTTGGTGGGGATGGGGACCCGAGGCCTTTTTTTAAAACAAGTGTAACTTGTGCCTTACAGGTAACATGGATCAATTAGAGAAGGATCTTGCATTTTCCAAGGATCAGGGTCTTACAACTGATTTATCTGGACGGGTGTTGGAAACTTCTACTATTGTTGCTACTTCTGCTCAAGAATTTTAGGCACCAGCTACATTTTTTGTCCCGACAGTAGTTACGACTACTATCCTAGGTATATTAGGTGGGACAACTGACTACTACGATGGCGGGGGTCTCTCTCAGTGAGTCTTCACCAATTCCTTCCCTTGTCCAAAGGAGTTGTGGTGACAGGATGCCCACTTCTGCTGAAGGAGGTTCTCTCAAACAGGTTCACCTGTTAAAAGGTGCCGAGTCGGAGGCTCTTACTCATTTCTTCTGGCTTCCTGCCATAATTCCCTATTGAGTACAAAACATTGTAACACTCTGAATTCAATTAATTTATTTAATTAAATTAAGTTGCATTTTATTTAAATTATTAAGTGAATTATATGTTTTTGGTTGATTTTTGGCGAATATGTGTGTAGTATGTGACATGTGGTTGGGTTAGTGAGAGTGGCAGAATTAATTAGAATTTTAATTAATTTTATAATAAGAAGAATAACTGGAATAATATAATTATTAAAAAATAAGAAAAAATAGAAATAATTAATTATAATTGGTTTTGTTGAACTGTAAAAATGTTATTTTTGAAAAAATAACTTATGTCATTCGATTGCACCATAGTGTCAATCAATTGATCCTTAAAAAAATTTGAAAAATTGAAAGAAATAAATTGATTGATTGGGAGAATCAATAGATTGTTTCATGCCAATATGTGAAAAATAAAAGAAACAAAATGTATAGGAAAGTGAGAACAGTCTATTGATGGGTGATGAAAATCGAATGATGCTATTAAAAAAATATAAAAAAATAGGTATGAGAGTGAGAAAGATCGATTGGTGGTCCCTTTCAATCAATTGCACATGTGTAATTTTAGTCAAATATTCTTTTGATCATAACTTGAGATTCACGACTCTTTTTGAGGTGTGGTTCAAAGAGTTGGAAAGTTAGCACATAACATGTTTCCCCAGTAATGTTTTAGTAATGTTTTAGGGAGCTGAATGTAAATTAATGATATGAGTATAATATTTTATTTAGGAGCAATGTTGTGAATGTGTGATTGATTCAAAATGAGTTATTATGATGATTGATGATTAATTATGTGGATAGGGGTGGAAATAGGCTGGACCGAATTAGGCTTTGTCAAGCTTAAGCTTGACATGTCAAATAAAAAAAATGAAGCCTAAGCGTGTCCTATATCCTATCATAGGCTTATTTTTAGGTCTGAGTTTGACACTTTCGAAGGACTGGTTAGCCTGTTATCCTGCATAAAACCCTATTTATTTTAGACATATGTAAATAAGAAATTCATATAATGTTTAAATACACTAAGAAACTAAAAGAGCAATGAGAGTAAAAGTGTTTTCACTGACTTATTTTAACTTACCAATTAGCTATGTTTTGTGAGACTATTTGTTTAAGAAAACTTATGAAAACTACTTATAACATTGTTCATAAGGTATTTTCATCTTATTTTCATAAATTCTCCAAAATAACCATGTTTAATTTATGTATTTTAATTCAAAGTATAAAACATAACGTAGTGATAATAAACAAATTATTCATATTTATTTAAATAGTCCGGCCTGATAGGCTTAAAAGGTTTTTTTATGGCTTGAGGCCTAACCTTTTTAACTAAATAAACTTATAAAAAGGCCTAAGCTTTTTCTATTTAAAAAAAAAGTCTGGCCTGACCTGAGCCTATGTAGGCTAGATCGTAGGCCCCTGCTAGTCGGTTTGGCATATTTCCACCCATATGTGGAGAGTACATAATCGTTGTTTATTGTGGTGGTAGTTTCGAAGAGGAAACTACATTGTTGCTATGTTGTATGTTGTTTAAGGTTCTAAAGGGGGGATCATAAACATGTTATTGTTATTGTTGCATAAATTGTATGTCATACATCATTTGTGTCATTGATGTGAAAGAGGCGAGTTGCGAGTTTAGAAGAGTGCACGAGTAAGTTGTCCCGAGTCTAGAAGGATGGACTCGGGGTTCAGAAGGGTGAACCTAGTTCGTATGAAGAACCCTCGTTGATTGGTACCACATAGATAGTAATAATGTCTTAGTCACATTCATGCATATGTATATATTATGATGGAAAAGGTGTGAGATTGTAATGGTGCGGTTTGTGTATTGAATGCATGATATGTTGTGTATTGAATGCATATGTATATATTATGATGGAAAAGGTTTTTTTTTATGGCCTGAGGCCTAACCTTTTTAACTAAATAAACTTATAAAAAGGCCTAAGCTTTTTCTATTTAAAAAAAAAAGTCTGGCCTGACCTGAGCCTATTTAGGCTATATCGTAGGCCCCTGCTAGTCAGTTTGGCATATTTCCACCCATATGTGGAGAGTACATAATCGTTGTTTATTGTGGTGGTAGTTTCGAAGAGGAAACTGCATTGTTGCTATGTTGTATGCTGTTTAAGGTTCAAAAGGGGGGATCATAAACATGTTATTGTTATTGTTGCATAAATTGTATGTCATACATCATTTGTGTCATTGATGTGAAAGAGGCGAGTTACGAATTTAGAAGAGTGGACGAGTAACTCGTCTCGAGTCTAAAAGGATGGACTCGGGGTTCAGAAGGGTGAACCTAGTTCGTATGAAGAACCATCGTTGATTGGTACCACATAGATAGTAAAAATGTCTTTAGTCACATTCATGCATATGTATATATTATGATGGAAAAGGTGTGAGATTTTAATGGTGCAGTTTGTGTATTGAATGCATGATATGTTGTGTATTGAATGCATATGTATATATTATGATGGAAAATATTTTTTTATGGCCTGAGGCCTAACCTTTTTAACTAAATAAACTTATAAAAAGGCCTAAGCTTTTTCTATTTAAAAAAAAGTCTGGCCTGACCTGAGCCTATGTAGGCTAGATCGTAGGCCCCTGCTAGTCGGTTTGGCATATTTCCACCCATATGTGGAGAGTACATAATCGTTGTTTATTGTGGTGGTAGTTTTGAAGAGGAAACTACATTGTTGCTATGTTGTATGTTGTTTAAGGTTCAAAAGGGGGGATCATTAACATGTTATTGTTATTGTTGCATAAATTGTATGTCATACATCATTGGTGTCATTGATGTGAAAGAGGCGAGTTGCGAGTTTAGAAGAGTGCACGAGTAAGTTGTCCCGAGTCTAGAAGGATGGACTCGGGGTTCAGAAGGGTGAACCTAGTTCGTATGAAGAACCATCGTTGATTGGTACCACATAGATAGTAAAAATGTCTTTAGTCACATTCATGCATATGTATATATTATGATGGAAAAGGTGTGAGATTGTAATGGTGCAGTTTGTGTATTGAATGCATGATATGTTGTGTGTTTATCTACCTTCAAATTCTTTACACCGTTTTATATCGAACTTTATTCTCACCCCTTTTGTTATATGTTGTTCACCGTGGACCTCTTGCAGATAATCATAAGTAGAGTTTTGTTGTTGTTAGTGGAAGATAGTGTCTTGGAGCCTACCTTTGTTTATTTATCATTCTATTGTATTTTAGTGGTTTAATGCTCTAATTTTGTAACATCGGAGACGAGCACTTTTGTTATGTTTTGAGTTGGTGTCGAATTGTGATGTTAAAGTTTAATAATTTATTTGAGAAGTTCAATTTAAAGTTTTCTGATGCATGTTATTAAATGTTTTAGAAAGTTTTAGTCGTTAATTGTCGAAGTGACATCTTAAATTTTTAAGTAATTATTTTTATATAAATTTTAGAATTTAGAGTGTTACAAGCATCTTAAAGAATTTGGAGCTGCTATGATCAATGAGGACCTAACCTTCGTCTGGAGCTTATCTGTAACTCATAGGCGGGGTCTTTTTGCAGATGCTATGACTTCAACACTTTTAAAGGGCCACATATATTTTTTTGTGAAGGAATGGATCATACTCAACTTGTAATATAAGTTATCGTCCTCCTCCTTCTATTAAAATCATTCAGATTAATTGGCGTCCCGATGACCGCAATGGATAAAATATAATACAAATGAATCATCATGAAGTAATACACTTGTGGTGGAATTTTCATAGATGATATAAACAACTACTTAGAAACTTTCTCATCTAATACTACCATTGCTACTTTTTAACACGAGCTTTATGGTATTATGAAGGCCATTAACTATGCTACTTCAAAAGGATGGAGAAATCTTTCGATTAAAAGTGATTGAATCCTTTTCTAATTTCTATTCAAATTTTCAATTTTGTATGAGGTCATCATAAGGTAATATGATTTCACGTTTTGTAGGCACTTGTCATCCATAGATGTCACAAGAAGCCATAATTTGCTTCACTCTGTTTCTCTTAGTGGGTTGGTGTAGTGATCCACTCACTAACTTAGTGCACTTTTCTAGTTTTGTTCATACCATTCCTTTCTTTCCTTTTTCAATTTCAATTCAAGACTACCCTACTTCATATTATCCATTAAATATTTTCATAAAAATGATCAATAGAAAAATGCAACATTACAAGCAACAACAACACATACATTAATTACCAACAATAATTTAAAAAATATAAAAGTCATAATTTTAATTCTAATGTCGGTATCACATTTTTTATGTAAGATATGATAAACAACATTCTTCACCAACAACATGCTATTTAAGTACTTCCAATCTCACATTACTTTCCACACATTCACTTTCCCAAATTCTCAACACCACACAAACAAAATGCTCCACCACAACACAAACTCCATGGTTCATTTCTTTCTACTATCATCAATGATAATAGGAATTGGAATGTCAGATTCATCGAAAGACAAACAAGAATGCACACCACAATTGGCAAGTCTAGCAACATGTCTACCTTATGTTGAAGGTGAAGGAAAAACACCAGCAACAGATTGTTGTGATGGTCTCAAGACACTTCTTAAAACAAACGAAAAGTGTTTGTGTTTGATTATCAAAGATCGTAATGATCCTGATTTGGGTGGTATTGTAATTAATGTCACTTTGGCTTTGAATCTTCCTAAAGTTTGTAATGCCCCTGCCAATGTCTCTAAATGTCCTGGTAATATTTTTTAATTCCGTTACCTCAAACACTTCATGAGAAAACAATTTATTCATTTTTTTATAATTATTATCGGTATTAATATGTCAAAGTTAATATGTCTGCTTCAGTTACTAATAATTTTTTAATTTTTAATGGAATTAGAGCTGCTGCACATGAATCCGAAATCAACTGAGGCTCAAGTTTTTTATAATTTGAAGAATGGCTCCACAAATATTGGCCCTAGTGTTGCACCAAGTTCTTCACATGGAGCAACCACTCATGCAAACAGTACTACAGAAAAGAGTGATGCATTCAGCAAAGAGAAGTTGTTTGGGTTAGATGTTTTGGCTGTGGGGATTTTGGTTTGGTTTTTAATGAGTTCTAGAGATGGAAATATTTTTATTTAGATACCAATGTGAATATTGATTATCATTTCCAAACACTTCCCTCTTGATTAATCTTTTATATTATAAGCAAATCTAATTTCCTAATTTGGTTCAACTCCCTTTTAAAAAAGTTTTTCGGAAATATATATATATATATATATATATATATATATATATATATATATATATATATATATATATATATATATATATATATATATATATATATATATATATATATATATATATATATATATATATATATATATATATATATATATATATATATATATATATATATATATCGATAAAAAATTCTGTTTCATGCTTTTTTTTTTTAAATTAATAAGAAAAAAGTGTAATGTATTTTTTAGTGTTATAATAAGAATAGTGTTTCTCACGGGCTGACCACACACTGTTGGACTGCTACCTGTTCACAGGTGATGAGGAGGAGAAGGGGGGTGTACTTGCAAGACACTCCGATGCCAAAGTAAGGAATTGGGCAGAGTGAGAGCAAAGTACCGAAAGGGCAAGATGTGAATTACCTGACCCTCTTGTGAAAGAGGGTATTTATAGAGAGACCCCAGCGCCGGGCCAACGGTCGTTTGTGTTGGGCTGGATGGTCAAGCCCAACCCAAGTGACTGCTAGGGCTTACGCGGCGTAATGAAGACCAGAACATGGTCTTCGCCCTAGTTCAACTGTCCCGTGATCTCCGGAAAGTGGGTTTGACCTGCTCTTTCGGAGGTGGGCAGTTGGTTAGGTAACGTGTCCCCGCGGAGGGGAGCATGTGGAGAACGTGTGAAGGACACATTGTCCTGCCCGACGGGAGGGCAGGTTCTGCCCGCGGGGGGCAGATCTTGTCCTCGGAGGGTAGAGTTCGCCGAACAGGGAGTCTCCAGTCCGACGTAGTTGGGGTAGGCCTTCCTCGCAGGGAGGCCTTTCTGACTTGTCGGGGACCTCGTGCCCGACGCGGTACCTGGACTGGATAGAGCCCGGTGGGACATTATTGGGCTGGGCCCGCGTGGTCAGCCCGGGGCCCAGGCCAGAACAGTATCATTACAAATATTACCCCTAACCTTTTTAATACTTAATAATGCAACTAATGGATTGGTAATATTTTTATTGATAATTTCTTGTCAAGTGTGTTTTATTTATAATTATCAATGATAAATATTTGTCTCGTATTTTTTATATTTACTGTCAAATATTTTTTTAAAGATATATTAATGTTCTTTTAAGTTTATAAACTACCCATGCCATATGTATTTTATATATGTTTTATTAAAAATGTATTTTATATATTATAATAATTCTTAGTTTTATATAAAAAAAAATGTTAAGTTTATCTAACTGATTAAAGATAGAGTATGTAACAAATATATGAATTGTATATTTCAATAGTTTCTTAGTTGACTCATCTCTTAAAACATGTTGTGAGAAATTGTAAGAAGTTATAGACAGTGAAATATAGCTTTTTTTTATTTTTATATTAATAATTTAAATAAATAATATATTTGAAATTTTGATATGCATATCACATATGTCTTAAGAGATGTTGAGACACTTGATTTCTGTTAAGAACAATGACTAGAAGAAGCACAATAAAAATGCAGAAAGTAAACGAATACACAATAATTGTTAATCCAGTTCGGTGTACAACAACACTTACGTCTGGGGGCTACCAAGTTAGAAATGAAATCCACTAAATAGTATTAATTCTAAGCTAAACAAGCTCTGGTTTACAACTTATCACTTAATCACTACCCGTGCTTAATTTTTACCTAAGACTCTCCTAGGTATGAGACCCTTCTCAATTTCCTTTCAATCACAGTAGCGATATAAATTACAACTCAATGCAAACAGTCCAACTCTAGTATCAACACGATACAAGAGAGGCTCACAAATACACAAATCCTAAAACTTACTAAGCAGCAACGTATTTTTTCACACTTTGATTAGGTTAAATCCATCCTATTTATAATCATAAACTAGTCTGAATTTGGGCTTTAAAAACGCAGCAATTCTGTTACACAGAATTTGCAACTTATTCTCCAAAAGAATAATTTTCTTCAATACAAAGTTTCCTAAAATGTCTCCACACTTAGAAAACAACGTCTTCAGATTCCAACAGAATCTCTGATTCCTCAATCTTGAACGCCACCTAGGATAAACAAATATTCCCAAAATATTCTGAAATCTAGAAATGAAACAACAATTTTCAAAACTGCAAAGTAACAGATAAAGATGTCAAATCATCATGATAGGACATCTTGTCCAACTTCTTGTTCTTCAGTTTGTTCTTCATGTTAGGACATCTTGTTGACAAATTAGTTTTACCAAAATTAATGTCAATCTCCAAAGCTTGGATTTATCAATCTCCCCTTTGCCAGATTTTGGCTAAAACTAACTAAATAACTCATGCACACAAAAAAATCCGAGGCAAAAATCAGAACAACAGCGGAAAAACAACATCTTACAGCCTCATCCTTAATCAGATCCTTCTTCTACAACAAAAGGTTAGCTCTCCCCCTAAAACAGAAGCCAGAGGTTAGCAATTAGTTAACTTAGTATTACTCCCATTTTTTAGCCATAATATCACAAAGGTAGATAACTAACGGAACAACCAAACAATAACACCAACAAAACAAAAGATTAAAGTACAAAACTAGCACATGAAGTGCTAAAAATATCCTGGGCGTTCACCCCTTGCAAAAAAAGAAAGAAAGAATAAAGCTACAATCAAATATCATCTTTAGTAGCCTCATCATCCCCGTCTTCTTCTTCTTCACCATCAAGGTCATCATCATCTGACTCAACATCTTCATCAGCAACACCATCAACAACAACATTTTCTTCTGCATCCATTTCAGTAGTATCTGTACCACCAGCAACTTCAGTTTCCTTGTCCTGTTCAGCTGTCAAGGTCTGTATCAATTTTTCAAGCTTTGTCTTTCTAGTGGTACTGGGCTTGATGATAACATCTAGGTCCTTTCAATTTTTCTTTAGCTGAGCAATAATATCATCCTTTGAGGTTGCAGGAGCAGATGTTTGAGCAGATGTCGAAACAAGATCTGGGACATGATCCCCAACAAACAACTTATAGTGCAGAGTCAAAGGAGATTCCCTTTTCATTGCATAATAAGCAGACACCAAGATATCAGGATGATGATCCAAGATATCAGGATGATGATCCAAGATAATACCATTAATGATATAAGGAAAGCAGATAAGCATCTTAATGGAAGTTGATGAAGCTTGCTTCAGAAATTGGTAAAAAATGTAAGCACCAAAATCAAACTTCCTCTTTTTACCAACAATATATATGAACTTCCCAAGCCCAACAGAGATGGTTGGTGGGAACCTAATTGATAGTACCAATTCTATGAATAATTGCATACTTCACACTAAGTTTCCCAGTTGAAAGTTTTCCTTTTCTAGGTCAATGCTTCACAGTATTACAGGTGATCTCATGACACACCTGATCATTAGTATCTTAAAACTCAGGTTGAGGATCTTCAGATCTTCCTAGATACTTGTTGATAACTGTGGAAGAAAGTGTTGCAACATTTCCTCAGACATACACCTTCTTGTAGTCTTCACTGTTAACATCATCACAGCCTTCAGGAATGTTCACCACAAATTCTTTGACTAGATTCTCATAGCAAGGACCAAATTTTGTGACAGTCTTCATTAAGCTTGCAGCTTCAATAAGCTTCATCACATCTTTGCAGTGTAGGGCATTCTTCCCTAACTCCCTTTCCAAGGCAACCCTCCTTTGGTATACGAATTGCCACCTTTCCACATTTTCAGTAGCATGAAAGGACACATTGTCCAAAGGGACCTTAGGAGTAGCAGCAGACTTTTTCTTAGAAGCAAATTTCTTGACTTGAATAATATCCTGGACATTTTCTTCAACATCATAGTCTGACTTATTATCAAACAACGCCTTTCTCTTCTTGGACACAGTCACAACCTTGCTCAAAGCTTTAGAAAGACCAGGAACAGATTTCTTGGAGCTCTTGGTAAGGGTGTTCTCCATAACCACATCCTTACCTTTTCTACTCTTCAGCCTCTTAGCAACACCAGGGTGAAGACTTTTGGAAATAATCTCATTATCAGAGGAAAAGACATCTACATTGATAACCTAATCAACAATCTTCCCACTGTCCTCAACAATACCTTAGAGGCTTGACCCTTAGACTGAGACCCTTTAACAACAGGGGATGATCCAACATTTGTAACAACATCTTCTACAACAGAATCAACAAGAGTGTGCAAATTCCCCTCTGACCCTTCATGACCAGGAACCTCAACCCTATTCTGTTCACCCTCAATCTCAGCATCAATATTTCTCTCAATCTCTACCTCTAGTTGAGTATCAGGAAAAATGGTAGTATGCAGAATTTGAGCAATGGGTCTAGTAATCCCAACAATATTAACATGACCCCCTATATTTAAAGTTCTAGCTACCAATTTACCGATTCTCTTATCGGTGTCAAAATTTTCTTTCTTAGTTCTAGGGTTAAAGAATGAATTAGTGTTCTTTGAGACAATACCTGCAGGTAGGTTCCTTGATCTTCTCACAGGAAGTTTGTCAGGTTTGCAAGGAACCATTGCCAAAGGAGCAACATCAATAGCATCTTCAATAGACACCTTCACAGACTCAGCCCTAGATGCAGATGATGAGACATCCTCCTTCCTGGATACACCCTTTGAAGAATGTTGGTGAGATATCTTCGAATACTTGAGAGTTGAAGAAAAATATGCAAGATTAGGTCTGAGTTTGAGATGGGAGATGAAACAGTTTATGAAGAATGACACAATATGGAGTAAGCGTGCGTGAGAGCGGCTTAGGCATATTTGAAATGATTGACTTTGAAACCCTCTCTTTGTTTTTTTGGGAACATACATGCACTTGAATAGTATTCCCACAACAAATTAACTGCTATAAATTCCCAGTCAGGCAAATCCCTAATTTTTCCCTTAACACTTCAAATTTATTTTTGAAAATATTGATGATACTCAAGTTGTCACAAAATAATGTCATGACATCTTGTGTGACATTATACTCAGTCAGCATTTGCTTCATACACATCTTTTGAGAACAACTGCTACCTGCAGCTGGGTATTCAGCTTCTGTCATTGAGCTATCAACAACAACATAAGCACACCTCTTTTCTCCAAGATTTTCCACCCACATAGGTCCTATCAAATCCCGATGAAGTAGTTCCAGAATCCTTGAACTAGTCAGGTGATGTGACTTCTTGTATGACATCTTGGTTAGCTTCCTAATCTGATCTTCACCATAAATTCTTCCTCCATCAATCTTCAGATTGGAGGTATCTCTGACAACTTCATTTTCCAAGACTTGTTTCATCTTCTAAAGATGACCAATTTCTGATGCTTCACTTCATGTCATGTGGATGAACACTATGTCTCTAAAGGAATCCATACATAGCAATTATTCTTAGATATGCCTCCCTTCATGATAACTTCATCTTTATCATTAGTTACCAAACACTCAGTTTTATTAAAGTTAACCTTAAAACCTTGGTCACACAGTTGACTGATACTTATCAAATTTGTAGCCAGTCCTCTAACAAGAAACTCATTATCAAGACTGGGTTGCTCAGTAAAGTCCAACCTCCCAACACTCTTTATTTCACCTTTGGATCCATCTCCAAAAGTGACATAGCTAGTTGCATGTGATTCAATATCCACCAAAAATTTCTTGACATTAGTCATGTGTCTAGAACAGCCACTATCAAAATACCACCCATCTCTCGCAGAAGATCTTATAGAGGTATGAGCTATGAGAGCAACAATAATGTTCTTGGAAATTCATTTCTTTTCTACTTTACCAACAACCTACATCTTTTTGGGTTGTGAAGCAGACTTGGGATAGCCATGTAACTTGTAGTAGTAAGGCTTTATGTGACCAAACTTACCACAATAATGACATTTCCAGTCTTGTTTCTTGCTTCCTAAGGAACTCTTCTGATGTCTTTGTTGATGTTGGGACATCTTTTTTTGACATCTTTCGATTCTGCTTTCTTTTAGGATGAGCAGAATTTAATGTTGTCTCTTTTCCTTTATTTATCACCACTTGATCATTATAATTGAGTCCTTTGATGTCTCTAGTCCTTCTCCCAAATTGAAGGATCTCATCCAGCATATCAGAACTACTATTGAGCATTCTTACAGTTTTAGTCATATTGTCAAGTTTAGAATTGAGCAATACAACTTCCTCTTCCAAGTCTGAAATAACAGCCAAGTGCTTCACTCTTTCATCATGAAGTTGACCAATAAGATTCTGTTGATCCTTTCCTAGTTGACACATTTCTGCACTTCTGATGCACAACTCCTTGTATAAGGCAGTCAGTTCATCATAAATGAGATCTTCACCATCTGATTCTCTATTAGAATCATATACTCCAGTAAGAGCAGAAACCTTTTTAGTAGAATCTCCTTCACTTGAAGAATCATCTTCAGACCACGAAGTAGACAAGCATTTCTTATCCTTCTTGAGAAAGGTAGGACATTCACATTTGATGTGTTCAAATCCTTCACACTCATAGCATTGGATTCTTTTACCTTTGTTAGCTTTCTCTTCAGTTTTGGACCTTCTTCCAAAATCCTTCCTTTTGTTAATGTCAGATGACTGAGCCTTGACATTTAATCTTGACTCCCCATCCACTCTCTTTAACAATTGGATGTACTGTTTTCTAATAAGCACAACATCCTTAGACAATTCTTCCTTGGACTTAGGATCAAATTCACCTTGATTAGACACCAAGACTATGCTTTTCTTCTTTTCAGATTTCTCACTAATTGTCAATTCAAAAGTCTAAAGAGATTCCATGAGTTCATCCACCTTCATGGTGTTTATGTCTTGGGTTTCTTCAATTGCATTCACCTTCATGTCAAATATCTTTGAAAGATATCTTAGGATTTTCTAAACCAACTTAGCTTCTAAAATATTTTCTCTTAGATCACTTGAAGTATTGGCTATATCAACAATGTTCATGTGAAACTCTTGAACACTTTCATCCTTCTTCATCTTCAAGTTCTCAAACTTGGTTGTAAGAAGTTGAAGTCTTGATGATTTCACCCTCGAGGTTCCTTCATAAGCAGTCTTTAAAATCTCCCAAGCATATTTAGCAATAGTACAATTCTTTATCAATCTAAAGATGATTTTGTCCACTCCATTGAATATGGAATTCAATAATTTGAAATTACCCTGAGCTAGCATGCCGTCTTCATCATCCCAATCTTCCTCAGGCTTTATAATATCAATAATCTTACCTTCCTTATCTTTAGCGTTTGGAGGATCCCATCCTATGACCACAGACTTCCAAGCTTTACAATCCATGGACTTAATAAAGGCCATCATGCGCACTTTCTAATACTCATAATTGGTTCCATCAAGGATGGGTAATCTATTCAATATCCCTCCTTCCTTGTCTATTTTACCAGAAAGTAACTTCCCTGAATCTCACCCAGATACAGAGCAAGATGGCTGCTCTGATACCAATTGAAATTTTGGTATGTAGATCTCAGATGTCCCAAGAGATGTTGAGACACTTGATCTCTGCTAAGAACAATGACTAGAAGAAGCACAATAAAAATGCAGAAAGTAAACAAACACACAGTAATTGTTAACCTAATTCGGTGTACAACAACACCTACGTTTGGGGGCTACCAAGTCAAGAATGAAATCCACTAGACAGTATTAATTCTAAGCTAAACAACTTCTAGTTTATAACTTATCACTTAATCACCACCCGTGCTTAATTTCTACCTAAGACTTTCCTAGGTATGAGACCATTTTCAATTTCCTTTTAATCACAACAGTGACAGAAATTACAACTCAATGCAAATAGTTTAGCTCTAGTATCAACACGATACAAGAGAGGATCACAAATATGCAAACCCTAAAACTTACTAAGCAGCAACATATTTTTTCACACTTTGATTAGGTTAAATCCATCATACTTATAATCATAAACTAGACTGGATTTGGGCTTAAAAAACGCAGCAATTTTGTTACATAGAATCTACAACTTATTCTTCAAAAGAAAAGTTTTCTTCAATCCAAAATTTTCTAAAATGTCTCCACACTTAGAAAACAACGTCTTCAGATTCCAACAGAATCTCTGATTCCTTAATCTTGAACGCTACCTAGGATAAACAAATATTTTCAGAATATTCTGAAATCTGAAAATAAAACAGCAGTTTTCAAAACTCTAAAGTAACAGATAAAGATGTCGAATCATCATGATAGAACATCTTGTCCAACTTCTTGTTCTTCAGTTTGTTCTTCATGTTAAGATATCTTATCCAACATCTTGTTGATAAGTTAGTTTTACCAAAATTAATGTCAATCTTCAAAACGTAGACTTAACAATTTTTAATTATTTATTTAGTTACAAATAATTGTACCCTATGTATCATAATAATGATAAATTAAAATTATTTTTATTTTATTAAAGACGTTTAGAAAACAACAAATTAAAATAGTTAATTAATGATAGATATTTGCCTTTTGTATAAATTGTATGATGCAACAATTTCTCTACTATTATTTTTGGTTTATCTAACACTTTTTTTAAAAATATCATATCAAAATTGAAGTATGAAAAAACTATATAATTAATGAATTATAGTTATTTAATTATGATTGTTTTTTTGAAAATAAAAAATTATGTATATCCAAAATAGTGTTTACAAAGCAACGCCAAGGATCTAGTTGGCATCTAGCTACCAACACAAAAGAGGCTAATTAAGTCAAAATCTCCTACTATTAAAGCAAAATGTGGGTAACATGCTCACTATACTTTTGTGTAACCCACATTCCATGAACTATAATTTCTATAGAATTTACACTTTTCATTTTGCAACATGTCATGCTTGACAAGTCTTTGTTTTGTTACTAACCGATCTTGGCAAGCCAACCAAATAATAAACAGAGCCCTAGGCCTAACTTTATTTTCATAAAAGATTTTCCTCCGATCAACTTTTGTAGTCTGTTCAATAAGGCCATGGTAGAAAATTTTCATGCTAAAACCCTAGCCTTTATGACATCTTGTAGTTCCCTCTTTTATATTTATACTATTAAAAAAATATTTATAACTTAAAAAGTATATAATTTGTGAGCATGTTGCTCAATTTATTTTGACATAAATGTGGAGTCTTAGGTAGTGCTTGTATAATGAGCTGGACCTTTGGAGTCGGTAAGTAATTCTTTATTTCTGAATATATATAATTTTTTATTTTCCAAAATAGCTATCAATGATAGCACATTTATGAAAGAATTAAACATAAATATAAATAAATAAAAGATATTTTTTAATATTTATCGTGAAACATATTTGTCTTACTTTTATATTAATGAATATGAAATATCTATTTATATTTTATTTTGATGTGCATAGGAAAGAAAAATGTGTAATCCAGTGAGAACTGTTAATAAAATAAAGATTTAAATGTATTTTTAGTCCTTTTAGTTTGAACAAATTAAATAATTGATCTCCCTATTATAAAATCTGCAAATTTGGTCACTTATTTCTCTACTCTTCAGACATCTAGAGCAGTTGCAACCCCTCATTTCTCTATATACAGGACCTCTGGGACACAGGCATCCAAGACGCGTGGAAGCGCTGCAGAATTCCGTTTAGTATTTTAGGCACAAAAATTAGTTGTAAAGCGACAATAACTCATATCGAGGGATTGTCCCACTTGTTATTTTTATTTCCTTTTCGCTGTTGTACTTTTGGATCAAAAACGAAACATGCTGACATATTTTAATTCAAGTTTCGCATTTTATTTCACATATTTATTTCTTATTATCGTTATAGTACTTGTAGTATTTTTCATTTCGTTTACCATGTTAGTCTTGATTACGATTGTTGTTAATATGTTCATTATGAATAGTATCATGTCTTGCTAAATTAATTGAGTTCGGCGTATGAGGAGCGTCATTACCGACGAGACTCAGTAGAAAATATTAGGTGTGAAATTAATGATTGTATGTAATTTTGGTTTTAGTTTCTAAATTTCTTGTTTTATTATTTCGACACGAGAGTGAGGAATAAACTAAGTTCGGACAAATAACGCGAGAGTGTTAGGAATGAACTGATAGTGGAAATTAGGCATCGATCCTAAAAACAACGATAGCACTTTAGGCATCATTTAGAATCTCATTGACTTTCAAAATACACTTTTTAATTGAAACAAGCGAGCAAGAGCAAAATCCCGTGGTTGAATGGTGTGGCTCTAGTCAATAGCACGAGAGTGTGAGACGAAGTCTTTAAGTTGGTATTTTCTGCGGAACCGATTTCATTCGCAATTATCACCCGATTTCTACAATTCTCTTAGGCACGCGGGATCCATATTCTGGACCCGTTTTATCCTTATTTCCAAACCTTTATAAATTAGGTTTTTCTCTCTCTTCTCATTCGTACTTTGTTCACCATTAGCCTTAGCTTTGCACTGCAACGATAGATAACATTAGTTTGATTTTCACTTCCCTGTGGGTTTTACAACCTTTTTAAAACTACACGAACAACTGTATACTTGCAGTCATTATCCGACGGGCACATTACTGGCTGATCGCCACGTCATAAGTGCTGACTTGCAGATAAAATTGTTCCATTAAAATGCTAATTCTAATTCAATGCTCATGTAGGTTTTGAAATTACAATTATTATTGAGATCATGTTGCGAAATATAGTGAATGGGCCAATGATCAGAACATATTGTTGATCTAGACATTTAAAGTGTGAAAATAGTAGTGCAAAACCATGATACTAATACAGATGATTAGTAAAAAAAATGGGAGTCAGTTTAACGCAATCTTGTTGTAGTATTCTTTCAAAATAAACCTTGCCTCAATTAGGTCTTTTGAAGATTGTAAAGTAGCCTTGTTCACAATTTTTGAAACAAAAGGATATAAGGCTCAAAAATTTTAATTTAAACTCACTCATTCTCCTTCTAATGACCTTCATTCCTATGTTCAGTTAATTTGACACACATTCAATTTTCAAGAGAATTTTGATGGTGTGGAGGTGAAGATAATGCCTCAAGAACTTATGAAATTTCCTTGAAGTGGTGCTCACCTATTTTTTGTGTTTGCTTTTCATGTTTTGACATGGTAGTAACTTAATATTCTTATTTTGCTTTTGTTATGAATTTTGGTGACCCCTTTTTTTTTGCTTCTTATCCCTAATTTTTTCTTGGATCACTCTTTCGAGTTTTCAGTTCACTAAAATGCCCTTATTTTAGCCTAAGTCATTTTTTCCGATTCTCGACTTAGTGGGCCTTTTTCTTTCTTTTCTTTTTTTTAAACCATTTCCATGGAGTTTGTTTTTTCGGTGAAAGGGTTGTGATTGACATGTCAATGATTGGTGAGGAACAACCACTGTGAGCTTTTGGATTTTTACCACTTCTTCGACACTTCATAATGTGTGCGAGGAAGAATATGTGGTTGAACCTCTGATGGGATGTTTTCTCTTGAATTTTGAATACATAGTAAAATTAACTGAAAAACTACCCTGCCCTAGTTAAGATTAAGGGTTTTTTAGATTAGAAAGAAACAACAACTCCTAGGTTCAAAAGGGTTAACTAGGGATTATACCTACATAACTGTAACATCCTGTATAAAATATATCTAGAATAATATCATACAAATGTTATTATCTGGTACTGACACAATCATAAGTGCCTATTGGCATTATTTACATACTTGACCATTTTATAAAACATAAAAGATAACATATGGTACAAGATATGGAAAGTGCCAAAACTAAAAATCTAAGATCTAGGTACAATATCCTTCATTATACAAAATACACAGCGGAAAATCACAATACAAGCTTCCCTTGAAATATATATGCACTGTTCCTCCGACATACTAGACCTGCAAACAATACCAGAAAAGAAAACAATGATATTGCGGTAAGATAATAATTTTAGTGAGTTCCCCTATCCTACGGGCTCACTCGGCTCTACAGGGTTCTAATAAAATTTCTTACTCAAGTCAAAGGGGATAAGACTTGAGTTCACAAAGCTTTCAATGTATGGAAACATGTCTCTTGAGTTCCTCAACTCAAACAATTATTATTCAAGAAATACAAAATGTAACGCAAAGGTGATTATCCCAAAACCAATCACAAAGATCTATCTGTCACATATGACCAACAGTAGTCCTAGCCTCCACTGAGTGGACCATAAAACCCATTAGATATGGCCAACAAAACTCCTAGCCTCCACTACACGGAACACAGACCACTAGATGTGGCCAACGCCAATACCCAGCCCCCACCATGTAGAATACATTATCTGTCGGATATGGCCACTAGTACTCCTAGCCTCCACAAAGTAGGATTCACCTTTCCAACATATATGGTCAATGGATATTGAACATCTACTACATAAAATTCACCGTCATATATTATCCACAGAGCCCAGACCTCCATTGCATGGAATACGCTTAATCGAGTTGCAGTTATGCATCAGTTACCAAGTGATCATATTCACCCATCACATGTTATTCCACATGTTCCACACAAAGCATATTAGTTTATAACTAAACTACGGTTCTAGAGACTACTTGTCCACAAAAAAACCAAGGCACCCTTGTGTCCAAGAATTGCTATCTAAGTCAGTTTCCATGACCTAATTATCCTTCTAATTCATTTACCTAGTTATAGCCTAGGTTTCCTCACTCTTCTTCAATGTGTTTTATGCATGTTACCGCACAAACAAACATCCAAAAAGATTTGTTTTAGCTGTTACCGCACATATATATATAGCTGTTCGCCGTGAAAACTAGTGAACAACCGATGGTCTTACAAATCGAAAAAAGATTTGTTTTACTTGCAGGATCGACCAGACAAATCATAGGACGTGTACTAATTGATCTTAAATGAAGTTTATAAAAACTATGAACACTTCGACAGAGTCCATGATATAGCAACTTATTTCAAATGTAAATGAATTTAAGTGACAAGAAGTAAAATTGAAATACTAGTAAATGACGAAGATAAGAATTTGCATAAAGAAAGAATAAATTCTCAATGAAAGAGATTTATCAAATTGCATTAAAATTAAAAAACTGGTGTTTAGTCAGCGTACATTCTTACAAACTCGTTTCTCTCAACACATAGATACTTGGAGTATACTGAAGAATTTGTACATAATTGGACATACACACATCTTAACACTAAGATCTACTATTTATAATAATCAAACATAACTGTCATTAACGGCTAACAAACGAAATCAAGACAAGTGTCGCTATGCATGCCTTCAAATCATAGGGGCGCTCCACGTGTCTTTATTAAAAATGGACTTTCCCTCTTTTATTTGAATTCAAGTGAACTCGTCAAAATACCATTAGAGACACTTCTGTCGAATCAAGTCTCCCAACTGCTGAGGAATATCTCTAAGTCTATAACATAGACTCTCCTTGCGAAAGGACGCATTTGAATCCCATTTCAAATCATGGCTCTAGTCAAAGTAATTAGATTTCTTCAGGAACTCTATTTGTTACTTTTAATTTCATTCAGGCGCCGAAATTAGAAGCCAACAAATTACCCTCCAAAAATGTCATTTTCGACATCAATGAAGAACAAGACATTTTTTGATAGTATCATTTGAAGCCTCGAACGTATTTTACATGTCTTTTACTATTCCAAGAACTTATGACGTCAGAATCATCATGGCAATTTCTGAAAACATGTCTCATCAAAGCATGCCACAATCTCTAGCCATCATCACAATCCCTAGATCCTAGGAAATCATGCACTAGGCATTAACTGCCCATGTTTCATCAAACGGCCATTGTAGGACATGTGCCTCACTATCTATCAATTCTTTAATGCTTATTTGAGGTCCTTTGAACTCCCACAAGCTTATAAATTGTTCCAAGCTTGAACATTTTAACTTTTACACTCCCATAAATCTTCAAACACTTTTCTTAGCTCTATATTTTCCAAACTTCTAAACAAAAACCCAGATTTTCTTCAAATCTCAAGAATGGTGTCTTCAACCACCAATGCTAAAGATTCCAAGAAAAGTCACAAGTCTAAAGATCTGGAGAAGATTTCCCAACTTCCTCCCTTTGACACACTGTCAGCACCTATGATGATGGAAAACCAACAGTTCCTTCCTGAGCCACTTGCAGAAGAAAAGAGGAAGATATATGAATCTCATGTACTCATTCCTCTTGTTGTTTCTGGTAAAATACATGCCTTATGTGGTCCTTTTCCTTCTCCTATTTTTTATCATAATAAATCTGGGGATTTTTCCCCTCTTGCCATAAATCAAAATCCATAGGCCAGGCAATCAAAACTAGGGTTGAGAAAACTTCTGTTGTTACGGTAGTCTTAAACAATATATATTTGAGGTATATGAATAATAGTTTCAGAGTTTTTAGAGCAACACCCTCCTTCAAAGAATCAAATGATTATATGAACTGGCTAGCAAAAATACAGAAAGTCAAATCCCAAACCTGGAAGAAACTAGGAATCTATGAGTTGATCATGTTGTCGAAAACGAGTCTTGACTATTGTCAGACTATATTGGTTTCTTCCTTGTACTTTTGGGATATCACCTATTATACTTACCATCTCCCTTGTAGGATGATGACCCCTACATTTTCGACATAGCCCCTATCACAAGGCTTAAACCCACTCGAAACCCCTATGATCTCGACCTAGAATTCGATGATTCCATAGGTTTTGCATCTGCTAAAGCCACATACTCTCACTTCATAACGCAATTCTTCGACAAAACAATTGCTGATGTTTCTGATTGAGAACATATAGCTTTTTTAACTGTATGGTTGTCCCACTACGTCTTCTGCTCAAAGTCCCTTTAAGTAGCTAGGTGATACTTAACCTTGGCCACTCAACTTCACAAAGGCCATGATATCTGCCTAAGCGGAATGATCTTGGGGAACCTTTTTGAGTCTCTAAGTAAAGGAGTAACCCAACTTAAAGACTTAGGAGAAAAGGGAAACCTTTTACTATCTGGTTCTTTCTGGCTGTTACAACTTTGGCTGAATGCCTCATTTGAAGCCAGCCTCCCCAATAAAAATCTAATTGATGAGACTTCTGAAGATATCAGAAATAGGAGAGTCGAAGGGACTCTTTTGGTCTAGCTCACTCCCAGTGAAGAAGGAAAAACCCTCAGGCCAATGTTCTTAAGATATGTCATGATGTTTGCTAAACATCATGAGTTCACATCGAACATGGCCCCATTTGCTGCAAGAAAACATGGTCCTGAGTGCTTCACCAGACCTTTCCCAACTCCAAACAAGGCTCAAGAAGCAGAATCTTCACAGATCTGGGAAGCCTTCCTGATTCCAAGGTTGATAGCGCTTCGACTGAATTTTTCGAAGTCTCAAGTGGCTTTGGCTGCTTACAAACCAAATATGGTGGCTCGACAGTTTGGGTTGGTCCAAGCTCTCCCCAGGTGTCTCTTTGAAATGAAAGGTGCTCTTCTGCTTTATAATGTGAAGTACACTGAAGATATGGCTTCGACACAACTTGCCCGCTACTCCAACAAAGATCAACTCATCCCCATTAGTTTCGATCCGTGTTACTATTGCACCCTAGAGTTCAACCACTGGTGGTTAACATACTATGTAGAAGAGTTCTTCGATACTCCTTCTTTTACTAAGCTTATTAACCAAGCTTTCCTCTCTGTGAAGGAGAAGACCAAGAAAGATACTTTGACACACATCAAAGAAATCCAAGCATTCCAGAAGTACTTTGAAACTGTTTATCAACCAGATGATCTTAGTCGAACCGTATGCGAGGCAGCTGTTACTTTAAAGGAAAAGCTTTTAAAGAAAATGGAGAATTTGGAACTCCCTTCGTTCGTTCCTCCTAAAGAACGCTACACAATGACTTTCAAAAAATTTCCTCGACTACCAAATGCTGAATTTGGAGTGGCCCCTGCCCCTCTATTTCCAGACTGGTTTATTTGTGGGGATTCTGTAAAAATCCTTTATCAATAGTTGAAACCGAAGACTTAGCGGGTGGTTGTGACTAAGCATACTCTAGACAGTTTCAAAGGTCCTTTTCATATCGGTATCAAGGATGTTCGCATCGAATCCGAAATATATGAAGGTGTGGAATGGGAGGTTTTCAAACTAGATTTCCCTTGTTTGATTTTTTATCATCTTACTTGTATTGTTTTTGTTTAAATTTCAGCTTAAAGTTGCCCCCAAAAAGAAGAAACAAATCGAAGAACAGAAAGAAGAAAACAATCAAGTTATTAAGGTAAATCTCTTACTTAATTCTCCTTTACTGCAAAATCTCGTGTTGTCAGATACTTCAATTTTTCTCCTCAGAGCTCTTGAAGGCCACCCCTCACTCTAAAGAAGCAAAAATCGAGGGAAGCTTCTGTCGCTACTGCGAAAATCGACGCCGGCTATGACAGAAGAGTCGCCACCGTGCGTTATTTATCCCAACGGAGGGAAAGGAAACGCTCAGAGTAAACATAACGCAAAACGGGAAAAGGAATGGTCGTCGCAACCAAATCCTGGATTCGAGAGTCGATTACGCAAGGGGAAGGTATTAGCACCCCTCACGTCTGTCGTACTCGACGGGATCCACGCTTGTTTTCTGGTATGGATTGTTATTCTATCTACACTAAGGGTCTGGGTTAAAAAGAAAAGAAAATGACTCGGCAAAGTATCGCACTTTATGCCTACGTATTCCCGTTTGGAACGAGAAATCAGAGTCAACGTAGTTCGCCTACCTACGGATGAAGGTGGGAAGGTTGCTCGCTAGGATACGGCATCTTATGCCTACGTACTTTCATATAGCATGAAAGATCAGAGCACGCGTAGTTCGGGCTACGGAAGACACAAGCTTGTCTGACTGTTTTTTATTACCTTAGGAAAGGGTTTTTCTTGATTAGGAGTCCAAGCGGACAAAAATGACACTTTGATGTTTGTTTTGAATCTTTTACGAAAGAAGTGTTTTTTTAGTTTGTTTGCAATCTCTGACGCATTAGAGACTATGATTTGAGAGTGACTACGTCGTGTGTCACCCAAAGGGTGCCACACTAAGCAGCCAGATTACTGGAAAGAAGCTCTCCATCAACCCTTTCTCAAATAGCTTAAGGCTCGTAACGTACGACATCGATTAACCTTATTACTGTATTTTTTAGTTGTTCTGAGATAAGAAGAGAGAGAAGCTCTAAAGAAAACCTAGGGTTGAAAGGGGATAAAACTAACCTAACGTTGTCATGCATGGATAAGAATCCTAATGTCTGTCATAATTTCCTCCTGCACAGAGGAAATAAGAGATCCTAGGGGATAAACAGAAAAGAAAGCAAGCAAATACACTAAAATGCATGCAATGTAGCAATACAAGCGAGGCATGTAACACCCCCTTTCTATACCCCAAAATAATCACATATCAAATCATATAGTCACGAATACAAGTGTTTTTATTTTCATCAGAGTGTATTTACATTAAGGTATAAAAGAAGTGCATCACAATACTCACGAAATGACCACATGAATATTAATGTTTAAAAAGAATTAACTCAAAAGGGGTAAATCTCAACTAAAAATAAACACATGATTCTTCGAAATTACATATTCATGTTTTCTCTTAAAGCGGAAGACTAAAACATATATATATTCACTTAAGACATGACAAAACGTAATTACATGTCATCTGGTTGTTCACAACTTCATTCACATACAAACAAAACATCATTAAGACATTCTACAAGCCTATCTACCCAAAGTTACATATCAGAGCGACCGACACGAGGGAAAGGAACTATACTCCAAAGGAAACCTCCAGCGAATCCTAATATATATATATATATATATATATATATATATATATATATATATATATATATATATATATATATATATATATATATATATATATATATATATATATATATATATATATATATATATATATATATATATATATATATATATATATATATATATATATATATATATATATATATATATATATATATATATATATATATATATATATATATATATATATATATATATATATATATATATATATATAAATGTACAAGTACCGAATGCCTATACCTCATACTTATTCACTACAATGCATAACCATAGATTCTCACCGCATCAAATACACATAGACATAATCGCTCACACTTAACCGTCTATTCATCGGTCAATATCTTTCACATTTATTTATTTGCTAACGCATCTCATCAATTCCTGCACATAGGCATATTTACATATGACAATCGCGATCATACCATGCGATCCATATAAGACTCATTCACTACCCTCAATCCTCTTTCCGGACTATGGGTACGTCGCTTATGCTCTACCGGGAACGACGTCTCGGCCATTCTACCCCGGTAACTACCTCACTAGGAATGACGCATCGCCGTTCTACCCTAGTGAGTAGAATCTCTCTACATATACATCGACCTCATTCTCATATTTACTAGACGCAATAAATATATATATATATATATATATATATATATATATATATATATATATATATATATATATATATATATATATATATATATATATATATATATATATATATATATATATATATATATATATATATATATACATACACTAATACATTCTCAATGCATTATTTTCAATTCATCATATGAAGATGATAATGCACTCATAAAGACCGACACCTCGACCCTATGCAGCTACAACCACGGTACCGACTCATTCGTCCGTCAGATCCTCTTAGAATTCACTCCTCTCGCACTTATATGGTTACACTATAACTTTTCAGATTTTCCTAGGAATCATTATATAACCGTCGCATCAAGCGAGGTTCTGCAGATCCTACACGGGATCAAATATAACCATCGCATCAAGCGAGGTTCTGCAGATCCTACACGGGATCAAATATAACCATCGCATCAAGCGAGGTTCTGCCGATCCTACACGGGATCAAATATAACCATCGCATCAAGCGAGGTTCTGCAGATCCTACATGGGATCAAATATAACCATCGCATCAAGCGAGGTTCTGCAGATCCTACACAGGATCAAATATAACCATCGCATCAAGTGAGGTTCTGTAGATCCTACACGGGATCAAATATAACCATCGCATCAAGCGAGGTTCTGCAGATCCTACACGGGATCAAATATAACCATCGCATCAAGCGAGGTTCTGCAGATCCTACACGGGATCAAATATAACCATCGCATCAAGCGAGGTTCTGCAGATCCTACACGGGATCAAATATAACCATCGCATCAAGCGAGGTTCTGCAGATCCTACACGGGATCAAATATAACCATCGCATCAAGCGAGGTTCTGCAGATCCTACACGGGATAAAATATAACCAATGCATACATATTCGCAAATATATTATCATGCATTCTTCACACATCAACACGTACAGTTATCATGCACTCACAATGTGTATTATATTCATCATTCATCATAATTGCCGTGCATTTTTATTCAATTCTAAACAATGCATAATTTGCCCAAAGGCCACGATTCAAAATCACATTCATACACTAGGATTCACGCCTTACGGCTACCCACAGCACATCACAAACCAGCATATAAGCTGTTAAATCAAGGAAGGGTCGATCGCAACCGAAATTCCAAGCCACGACGGCACCACGCGACAGGGAAAAATTCATCCTGCTACGTTCGCTACACGCTCGCCTAGCGAGCTGCTAGCGAACGTTCGCCACCTTCTCGCCTAGCTAACTGCTAGTGAGCAAGAACATAAGCTACAGACTTCGTTCGCTACCTCGTTCGCCACAGTGAACCCCCAGCGAGTCATTCGCTGCCAGCGAAGGAGACCAAAACACCACTGTCCCAAGTCTGGGATCATTCGCTACGCACTCGCCTAGCGAGATGCTAGCGAACACTCGCGACCTGCTTGCCTAGCGAGCTGCTAGCGAGCGTCTGTGGACTGAACTTTATCCCACTGTTCAGAATCCAAACACCCGATGAAATCCACCGATAAATCCCAACTTGTTTCCAGTAGCCTTAGTCCAACATTCCTCGACTAAATTCTACCACTTATTCTCATTTCCAATCATTAAAACTCGGCTTCTACCGATCGAATCAATTTCGACCTAAAATGGAAGCTTATGGAAAACTCTCCAAAACTCTAACCAATCAACCATACACATACATAACCAAACATATTGATTAAGATAGTAAGATTTCACACCCTTACCTTGGATTAATCGAAGCTTTTAGTTGCTCTTGATGATTCCACTCTTTTCCTCTTCTTCTTCTTCTCTTTTCTCTTCCTTTTTCCTTTTGCTCCCTTTCTTTCTCCCCTCTCTTTTCTTTCCTCTTTTTCTCTTATATCTTTTCTTATTATTTCTATTCTTTATATTTCTTTCCATTCTATTTCCTCCAATACACCTATTATTCCAATCAATTTCCATAAACCATCCACTTAACCCTTAATTGAGACTGTCCGAAATATTTCCCACTAAACTTTCCAAACTCTACAAATGATAAAATAGCATAATATGTAGACTTAACATATTATCACACTATCCCATAATTAAAATAATTCCAATAACTAAATTAATTAGTTAAACCGAAATTGGGCTGTTACAACTCTCCCCCACTTTAGGAATTTTCGTCCTCGAAAATGGTATCCAATTCAGACAACTCGAGATGTGACTCACGCATCCCAATCTTCCCAATCCGATTCCATCTAGTTGATTCTTCCCAAATACCTTTACCAAGACAATCCCTCTTTCCTCGAAGTTGCCCCAGTGTTCAAATTCTCTCTCACTCACACACCATCCATCTGGATTGATGCGCTTCCTCAGCTTAGACACGCGAACACATCGTATAGTTTCCTCTAGTGACAGCGGTGAAATAATCTAACATGTTATT
This sequence comes from Lathyrus sativus, assembly GCA_963859935.3. Classification (NCBI taxonomy): domain Eukaryota; kingdom Viridiplantae; phylum Streptophyta; class Magnoliopsida; order Fabales; family Fabaceae; genus Lathyrus; species Lathyrus sativus. The sequence goes on along the minus strand of OZ012738.1, from coordinate 114,720,828 downwards.
CCCCACGCTTCCGCTGCACTACTCTGATACAGTTACAACGAGTCACGGTGTGCTCCCGAGACTTCAAGCTCGACTACACCAGTTACTATCGTAACTCTCAAAACACGTCTTTTCTTGGGTCCTCTAATCTCTTCAGTCGTCTTTTGCACAAACCTCAGGTACGAGTACAACACTCTCGCCTGAATCATATTAATACAAATGAGCCTTACACCTTCTGCCATACAAGGCTTCGGATTCCCATCCGACACAACATTCGGTGATACTACATATGGTCTTTATCACTTCGGTGATATCCATCACAACTAGTTCCAACATAGAATGATTAATCTTCTTTGACAGGAAAAGGGTCAATCCAGTCATTCCATCCAGAATCTCATCAACAAAATCATATTCTCACATCCTTCGGAAAACCCCACGCAAAATTCATGGAATTACCCTCCGATCTCAACTCTGGAATATACAACGATCACATTAGACCTATCAATCTCAGACGTTCATTCTTTGACTCTCGACAAGTCACACCAGCACATACAACTGCTGCGTTCTCCATCTGTGGCTACCAAAGTAATTCTTTCAAAATACTCTCATCCAATCCCCTTTATTCGGACTCTTAGACTCTATCACAACATCTCATGTCACCATCTCCACCAATCCAAACATCACTCATTCGATTTTTAATTCGTCAAACTCAATCACCCTATTAACTCCAATTAGAATTCCAACCTTCTCGAATCTCGTCGAGAATACCAATAATCAGTCTCATCACCTAAGGTTCCGCAATTCGTTGCCGTAGCATACACACCAGACACAAGTTTCCAAAACAACTCAATCAATTTTAATCCTTTTACCATCTAAGCAGACATACCATACGGAGCTCTCAATATCTGACTAGTTTCCGCAACTAAGTCGATTGCAACTCCACTTCACGTCCTGGTTGTACAACACTTATCTTGTCAGGATAACTCTCGGGCAACAGCAATCAACCGGTAAACCGCCAACTTCCCACTTTCATTAATACTCAAAATTTCCCTCAAAGTTAAACATCTTAAGCTCTCAAGGCCATTACTCGCCTCAAATCTCAACTAAACAATTGAAGCTCTCAAACTCTGGCACAAACACAACAAATGGTCCGATCGGGTTCGACATAACCGACACACAAGTTGTTGACGGTTCTTCCAAAACTCCTTGAACTTCTTCATAGTGACATAACACTGCTTTCTCCTCCAACACAGATAACACCAGCTCTTGATGTTCAACAATACACCTAGATACAGATCCACACTTGTAGCATCTTGGAGAACCACAAGTTCTCCCCCACTTGGATCATCCCTACCTCTGCAGACAATGGCTAAACAACAAACACGTACCGACAGTGTCTTCACACACATGTCGTGTACAAGGGAACAACCAACATTAGACAACTTGGCCGGATGGACCGACCTGCTCTGATACCACTTTGTAACGCCCCCTTTCTATACCCCAAAATAATCACATATCAAATCATATAGTCACGAATACAAGTGTTTTTATTTTCATCAGAGTGTATTTATATTAAGGTATAAAAGAAGTGCGTCACAATACTCACGAAACGACCACATGAATATTAATGTTTAAAAAGAATTAACTCAAAAGGGGTAAATCTCAACTAAAAATAAACGCATGATTCTTTGAAATTACATATTCATGTTTTCTATTAAAGCGGAAAACTAAAACATATATATTCACTTAAGACATGACAAAACGTAATTACATGTCATCTGGTTGTTCACAACTTCATTCACATACAAACAAAACATCATTAAGACATTCTACAAGCCTATCTACCCAAAGTTACATATCAGAGCAACCGACACGAGGGAAAGGAACTATACTCCAAAGGAAACCTCCAGCGAATCCTAATCTGCAATGCCTCGTAGTGCATTATAAAACAACAGAAGGGTGAGAAACATTATCATAATAATCAAGGCATAAGATATATATATATATATATATATATATATATATATATATATATATATATATATATATATATATATATATATATATATATATATATATATATATATATATATATATATATATATATATATATATATATATATATATATATATATATATATATATATATATATATATATATATATATATATATATATATATATATATATATATATATATATATATATATATATATATATATATATATATATATATATATATATATATATATATATATATATATATATATATATATATATATATATATATATATAAATGTACAAGTACCGAATGCCTATACCTCATACTTATTCACTACAATGCATAACCATAGATTCTCACCGCATCAAATACACATAGACATAATCGCTCACACTTAACCGTCTATTCATTGGTCAATATCTTTCACATTTATTTATTTGCTAACGCATCTCATTAATTCCTGCACATAGGAATATTTACATATGACAATCGCGATCATGCCATGCGATCCATATAAGACTCATTCACTACCCTCAATCCTCTTTCCAGACTATGGGTACGTCGCTTATGCTCTACCGGGAACGACGTCTCGGCCATTCTACCCCGGTAACTATCTCACTAGGAACGATGCATCGCCGTTCTACCCTAGTGAGTAGAATCTCTCTACATATACATCGACCTCATTCTCATATTTACTAGACGCAATATATATATATATATATATATATATATATATATATATATATATATATATATATATATATATATATATACATACACTAATACATTCTCAATGCATTATTTTCAATTCATCATATGAAGATGATAATGCACTCATAGAGACCGACACCTCGACCCTATGCACCTACAACCACGGTACCGACTCATTCGTCCGTCAGATCCTCTTAGAATTCACTCCTCTCGCACTTATATGGTTACACTATAACTCATCAGATTTTCCTAGGAATCATTATATAACCGTCGCATCAAGCGAGGTTCTGCAGATCCTACACGGGATCAAATATAACCATCGCATCAAGCGAGGTTCTGCAGATCCTACACGGGATCAAATATAACCGTCGCATCAAGCAAGGTTATGCAGATCCTACACGGGATCAAATATAACCATCGCATCAAGCGAGGTTCTGCAGATCCTACACGGGATCAAATATAACCATCGCATCAAGCGAGGTTCTGCAGATCCTACACGGGATCAAATATAACCATCGCATCAAGCGAGGTTCTGCAGATCCTACACGGGATCAAATATAACCATCGCATCAAGCAAGGTTCTGCAGATCCTACACGGGATCAAATATAACCATCGCATCAAGCGAGGTTCTGCAGATCCTACACGGGATCAAATATAACCATCGCATCAAGCGAGGTTCTGCAGATCCTACACAGGATCAAATATAACCATCGCATCAAGCGAGGTTCTGCAGATCCTACACGGGATCAAATATAACCATCGCATCAAGCGAGGTTCTGCAGATCCTACACGGGATCAAATATAACCATCGCATCAAGCGAGGTTCTGCAGATCCTACACAGGATCAAATATAACCAATGCATACATATTTGCAAATATATTATCATGCATTCTTTACACATCAACACGTACAGTTATCATGCACTCACAATGTGTATTATATTCATCATTCATCACAATTGTCATACATTTTTATTCAATTCTAAACAATGCATAATTTGCCCAAAGGCCACGATTCAAAATCACATTTATACACTAGGATTCACGCCTTACGGCTACCCACAGTGATAACACGAAATCGTATATATATTTTGATGCATAATTCAACTAAAGTTTAACTGTTTTCGATCCGATTTCGGGTTATTTCCGTGTTACTTGTCTGATGTTTTGCAGGTATTTAACGATCACGTCTAAACAAGGAAACATGAAGAAAAGAAGCAATCTCAGATGAAATATGGACGAAAAAAGAGTGAAAACATCATGAAAAGCGCGGAAGGCTGTTTTTGCTGATGTGACGACCATCACAGCTCCATGACGACCGTCACACGGGTGACGACCGTCACACCTTGTGACGACCGTCATGCAGGCAAAAACGCCCCACTTCAATTGCACGTTAAAGAAGCAGTTCCAAGTCCCAAATAGTGGACCACTACTCCCTGATTATTCTGCCTCAAAGTCCACCCTCTTCAAGTTATAACCGTTAGAATTTCATTTCTATAAAAGGGGAAGAAGGGGACCTCAGAAAGGGAGCCGCATTCATACAACGAAGTGCTGCCAAATTTATTTCCAGAGCATACCTTTCAAGTTTTAATATTCTTATTTGTTTCTCCTTTCATTTTCTGCACTCCTTTTATTCTTTCTGTAATTCCTATTTCCGTTGTACGATTAAATTGGCACAAAGACCAGAATCCTGCCAACATCTGTGGAGGATCTGCCCAAAGGCCAATTGGAATATTTACAGGTTTCTCATTTCAATTGTAATTCCAGTTTTATTATAATGCATATTATTATTTATTGCTTTTATTGATGTTTTATCTTTCCCAAATCCATGTCTAGCTAAATTTAAGTAATCGATAATTCGAAAGGGATTTGATAATAACTGGTTGAAAATTGTCTTTTCAAAAGTAATTTATGGTCTGAGTGTTTAAAATTAGTTTACTGAATAAACTTCGTCGCGAAAGCGAGAACTTATTTAAAAGTAGTTTTTCCACGAAAGTGGGAAATTAATTAAGATACGAACCAACAAGCGAAAGCTGCGGTAAGGTCAGATAGTAAACACTAGTCATTCATTTTAATAACAGCGAAAGCACTTTAAAATGAATTAGAACTTAGAGATTTCCAAAAAATAATTTAAACCCCGAATGGGATACGAAAGTGTACGTTTGGCCCTTAGAATTATGATTAGCGTCAACAACCATCATGAGGCGAGAGTCTTCAAATCACCATTTTCTGCTTAAATAAACTCTGAAAATTATTTCATACACCGGTAACTTGTCAAATCCCTGAAGAACATAATTACTGCATATCGATTCAATCAATTATAATCTAAGTAGCATTCTTAGTTCCCTTTTAGTGACAATCTTATTCCCTTAAACATATTCTACCTAGCTAAACATAGTAACTCCCGAGAACACTAGTTTGATTACGAGTCCCTGTGGGATCGATATCTATTATTACTACGCGATAGACTGTGCACTTGCAGTTAGGTTGTATTAGACATAGAAAGTCGCGATTAAGTTTTTGGCGCCGTTGCCGGGGACCCGTTTAGTCAATAGTGTAACCTTCTGTTACGCCGTATAGACTAGGTTAATTATTTTCATTTTTCCTTTACTAGTGCTGTCGATTGTATGCCAAGTAATCGCCCACAAGGCGATATCGTAAAACCTTCAGTCGCAGAACTAGAGCGCTTCTTACATTTAAGAAGTCGAATCATTGAGTACCAACTAAAACAACTAAAACATAACATTCCCGAACCTCTCACTCCCATTCCCAAATCCGAAGAAGAACCAACGATGGCTGAAGGACCTCCAAACAAACCGCTGAAGGCATACGCTACGCCCTCTCAGATGGAGCCTAGAAGTAGCATTGCTGCCCCAGCTATTACCCGAAATGATTTTGAGCTGAAACCATCATTGCTGTCAGCTGTACAACAAAACCAATTCTCAGGAAACACAACTGAGGATCCGAACGAACATCTAACGAAGTTTGTACAATACGCAGACACAGTGAAAGCAAATGGAGTAACTCCAGACGCGATAAGACTTCGTCTTTTCCCATTCTCTCTTAGAGACAGAGCGTGGACATGGTTACAATCTTTACCATCCAACTCCGTTACGACGTGGGAACAATTGAAAAACGTCTTCTTAGCGAGATATTTTCCGCCAAGCAAAACTGTTATGCTTAGAGCTCAAATCAACGGATTTCGACAGAAAGATGCTGAATCTCTTTATGAAGCATGGGAACGATTCAAAGATATGATGAGAACATGTCCTCACCACGGTCTAGAAGACTGGGTGACAACCCATACTTTTTATAACGGGCTTTTATACAATACCAGATTGACAATAGACGCTGCCGCGGGCGGTGCACTTATGGATAAGCCATACGACGAAGCCTATCAATTAATCGAAAACATGTCTCAAAACCATTGCCAATGGGGAGGTGAACGCACTCCAACAGAGAAAACCACAGCGAAAGGTGGGATATACGAGATCAGCAGTCTTGAAAAGTTCAACGCTAAAGTAGATGCTCTAGCACAGAAGATTGACAGTCTGACCGTCAACCCCACTGCAACCGTCGCTGCCGTAACTCCAAATTACGAGTTATGCGGAAGCACCACTCATAATGCACCCGAATGCCCATTGCTAGCCGGAATCCCACCAGACCAAGTAAATTATGCTCAAGGAAATCCCTACGCAAATACCTACAACCCAGGTTGGCGAAATCATCCAAACTTTTCTTAAAAAAGCGAAAATGCATTGCAAATGCCTACTGCTCCGCCAGGATATCAGAAACCAACTGCTGCTCAGACTGCACCTAGGAAATCAAACCTCGAGTTGATGATGGAAAAATTCATAGCTACTCAAGCTCAAACAAACAAAGAATTCCTGAATCAAAACATACACACTAGCGAGCAAATTAAACAGTTGACCGGAAAAGTAGACGCTTTAGCCACCCACAACAAAATGTTAGAAACACAGATATCACAAGTGGCTCAACAACAAGCCTCTGCTGCCGCACCTGCTGGCACATTTCTTGGACAACCCGAACAGAATCCAAAAGGCCAAGCAAATGCTGTAATACTAAGAAGTGGAAAAGAATTGGACGAACCGATCGATCTGAGGACCGAAAACTCAGCCATGCAACAAAAACCAACTGAACAAGCAGAAAAAGAATCCGAGTTAGAGAAGAAGGAAGACAACAAGAAGGAGGATACCGCAAGTGAAAAAACTCAAGCACCTCCAGCGCCATATAAACCACCTATCCCTTATCCGCAAAGATTAATAAACTCCAAAACTTCAGGACAATTTAAGAAATTTGTAGAGATCCTTAAACAACTGAATATTACTATTCCTTTTACAGAAGCGATAACTCAAATGCCGTCATACGCTAAATTTCTCAAAGAAATCCTGTCGAATAAGAGAAAGATCGAGGATAACGAAACAGGTACACTTACTGCAGAGTGTAGCGCCATTATTCAAAACCGCATGCCTCCTAAATTAAAAGACCCAGGTAGTTTCTCCATACCCTGCATCATAGGAAAGTTCGTGATAGACAAAGCTCTATGCGATTTAGCAGCCAGTATCAGTGTTATGCCTTTATCTATATGCAAAAAGCTAAATATGGGAGACCTCAGACCAACAAAAATGTCCGTACAATTAGCTGACCGATCAGTAAAATACCCTGTCGGAATACTGGAAAACGTTCCATTACGCATATGACAATTCTACATTCCAACCGACTTCATAATCATGGACATCAAGGAGGACAATGTTACCCCAATTATTCTAGGAAGACCGTTCCTAGCTACAGCCGGAGCTATTATAGACGTGAAGAAAGGAAGGCTAACATTCGAAGTAGGAGAAGAAAAGATAGAGTTCATTCTCACCAAGTTCTTACAAGCACCAGGCATAGACGATACCTGCTATTTAGTAGACGAAATTGACAAATGCATAAGAGAACTTGAAACTGAAGAGACCACGTATTCAGAAATAATAAAGATTCAAATTCCCGATATTTCTGAAGACGATGATTGGCGTAAACCGTATAAAGACGACAGCCTAAGCGAAAGCTTAGCACTGACTCCAAACCATATGCCAGGTCTGAAGAACCCATCTTTAGAACTTAAAACACTACCCAAAAACCTTAGATATGAATTTCTAGACGATGAACTAAAAAGACCAGTGATAGTCAATGCCGACTTAGGACAACCAGAAACCGAAAAGCTATTAGAAGTCCTAAAGAGGTACCCCACCGTGTTAGGCTATAACATAAGCGATCTAAAAGGTATAAGCCCTTCGATCTGTATGCATCGAATTACAATAGAGAAAGACTCTAAAACCTCTCGAGAGCATCAAAGAAGACTGAACCCCATCCTGAGCACTGTAGTCAGAGATGAAGTAAAGAAATTGCTAGATGCGGGAATCATCTATCCGATCTCCGATAGTGAATGGGTCAGCCCAGTTCATGTCGTACCAAAGAAAGGAGGAGTCACAGTAGTTAAAAACGAAAAAGGCGAATCAATAACAAAAAGAGTCGTGACTGGAAGCAGGATGTGCATTGATTATAGAAAGCTTAACAAAGCCACACGAAAAGATCACTTCCCGTTACCCTTCATAGACTAAATGTTGGAAAGATTGGCCAAACATTCATATTTCTGCTATCTAGATGGTTATTCAGGATTTTTCCAAATTCCCATTCATCCTGATGACCAAGAAAAGACTACATTCACCTGTCCTTATGGTACTTTCGCTTACCGCCGAATGCCGTTCGGACTCTGTAATGCTCCAGCAACCTTCCAAAGATGCATGATGGCAATCTTCACAGATTTCATAGACAACATCATGGAAGTATTTATGGACGATTTCTCGGTATGTGGACAAAGTTTCGAAGGATGCCTACAAAACTTAGAAATGGTATTAGAACGTTGTGTAAAAGTGAACCTCGTCCTAAATTGGGAAAAATGCCATTTTATGGTCCGACAAGGAATAGTTCTAGGACATGTCATATCAGATAAAGGAATTGAGGTCGACAAAGCTAAAATAGAGATTATAAAAGATCTCCAACCTCCAAAATCCGTACGAGAAATACAGAGTTTTCTAGGACATGCCGGTTTCTACAGAAGATTTATAAAAGATTTTTCAAAAATCACGAAACCTTTGACCGGCCTGTTGATGAAAGATGTTGAGTTCGTCTTCGACGACGACTGTTTAAAAGCATTCGAAACATTAAAATCAACCCTTATCACCGCACCGATTATGCAACCACCCGATTGGCGACTACCGTTCGAAATCATGTGCGATGCGAGTGATTATGCCGTAGGCGCAGTTCTAGGACAAAGGAAGGACAAGAAACTCCATGCCATCTACTATGCCAGTAGAACCTTAGATCCAACCCAAATGAACTACGCTACCACAGAAAAGGAACTTCTAGCAGTTATATTTGCGCTTGACAAATTCCGTTCTTACTTAGTAGGAGCAAAAATTATCATATACACAGACCACGCTGCCATAAGGTACCTAATAAGCAAAAAGGATGCCAAACCAATACTATTGAGATGGATCCTATTATTACAAGAGTTTGACTTAGAAATCAAAGATAAGAAAGGAACCGAGAACGTTGTTGCAGATCACTTATCCCGAATAGAAGGCATCAAACATGAACCAGTACCGATAAATGACGATTTCCCATACGAACGTTTGATAGCCAAATTAGAAAGTGACATACCCAACTCAATCTCGGAAGATCCAGAATTCGAAAAAGCCGTAGAAGCCGTATATGCCCAAGTCACATTACCTTGGTATGCTGACATCGTTAATTACCTTGCTGCAGGCGTGCTTCCACCGGATCTCACTTATCAGCAGAAGAAGAAATTCTTCCATGATCTGAAACACTATTATTGGGACGAACCTCTACTCTTCAAGAGAGGGGCCGACAACATATATCGTCGCTGTGTCCCAGAGGAAGAAATAGAAAATATTATTTCCCAATGCCATTCAGCACCATATGGTGGTCATGCTAGTACATCCAAGACGTGCGCTAAGATTCTCCAAGCCGGCTTATTCTGGCCTAACCTCTGGAAAGACGTTCACATCGCTGTGCAAAAATGCGATAGATGCCAACGAACTGGCAACATCTCATGACGCGATGAAATGCCTCAGAAAGGAATCTTAGAGGTAGAAATCTTCGACGTATGGGGAATAGATTTCATAGGACCATTCCCACCTTCTTTTGGTAACAACTACATACTCGTCGCTGTCGATTATGTGTCTAAATGGATAGAAGCCATAGCTGCTCCAACAAACGATGCACGAGTAGTAATCAAACTCTTCAAAAACACAATCTTTCTTAGATTCGGTGTACCCAGACTCGTCATTAGTGACGGCGGATCTCACTTCATATCGCGAATATTTGATAAACTTTTTTCTAAATATGGAGTCCGACACCGAGTAGCTACACCTTATCATCCGCAAACTAGCGGACAAGTAGAGGTCTCGAACAGGGAAATAAAATAGATATTGGAAAAGACTGTCGCTACCTCAAGGAAAGATTGGTCATCAAAGCTACAAGAAGCTGTATGGGCTTATAGGACCGCTTTTAAGACACCAATAGGTACTACACCCTACAAATTAGTTTACGGTAAATCCTGCCACCTCCCTGTAGAATTAGAGCATAAGGCCTTCTGGACCATTAAGACACTTAATTTCAACTACACCGAGGCGGGAGAAAAGCGAATCTTGAACTTTCACGAATTGGAAGAACTTCGATTAGACGCTTACAAAAATGCTTGTATCTACAAAGAACGAACTAAAAAGTGGCATGATAAACGTTCAGTCAGGAAACAATTCAGTGTGGGAGACATCATATTGCTATTTAATTCAAGATTAAAACTCTTCCCAGGTAAACTAAAATCTAGGTGGTCTGGACCCTATGAAGTGACTAATGTACTTCAGAGTGGAGCTGTCGAAATTACCGATAAGACGAATGCACCGTTTATCGTAAACGGACAACGTCTAAAACATTATAATAAGAACGACAACAGCCCTCAAGTCAGCAGTATAGCATTGCTTGAGCTTCCAGCTCAAACACCCGAATAGCTTCTCACCAAGCTATCGTCAGGCTTTAGACGTTAAAAACAGCGCTTACTGGGAGGCAACTCAACTTTTCCCGAATTTTTCCTCGTTACTGTATTTCATTTTTCTTTAAAATTTTACTTTGAAAAATCTAACAAAAATTCTAAACTTATAATTACTACTACTTTCTACTTTCGTTTGTTTTCATATTTTTATTTTTATTTTTGTCTTTTTTTTTTACCGCTTTTTGTTTTTTAAAAAAAAAATCCTGACTTCAAACTTCTGTTTTAAACTTTTCAGGATTTTAAAAGTCTTCAAAACATTTCCTCATGTTTTCTCCGAATTACCTGCGAGTATGGCCGAGTACGACTTCACAAAGGTTCATTTTCGAGGACTAGCTCAAAAGGCAAGATTTGCAGCACTAACTGAAAGAGAATTCGCCTTAACGCTGTATTATGATAAGTCTACCATGGATAAACTAGGAATCACGGATAGCATTCAATACCTGTTCAATCAACTGGGGTGGGAGACCACTGCTTTGAAAACACGTTTTGCTACCTATAAGGATCTTACCTATGAATTCCTTAGTTCTTTCTGATACCTACCCAACTATGATTTTGGATCCAACACAGAGCTGATTACCTTTCGAATGTTTGGAATGGACCAAACCCATAGCCGGATGTCACTAGCTAACCTCTTAGGATTTCCTAACGGATCGCATGTGTTCATCAGTGCAGAAGATGACGATATTGATTTTGAACTCGACCAATTCTGGGGTAGAATCACAGGCGACTATCACCCTGAACCAGACAGAATGTATAATGATGATATTCATAACCCAACTTTCAGATACTTCCATAAGATACTAGCTCACACCCTGTTTGGGAAAGAAGAAAATATTACTACAATATCTAAAGAGGAATTATTCATCATGTTCTGTGCTTCTCAGGGACGTACAGTAAATGCAGTGCCTTTCATGATGAGATCTTTCAGACGCCTCACTCAGGAACCACAGACACCTATTCTTATAGGAGGCCTCGTGACAATGATCGCCCACGAGCTTGGCCTTAGATTCCACTTAAATGCCAGCACTCATTTTGGCACCATCCGACCCATGAACATACAACTATGCTTTAACAGGCGCATTTTAGGAACTATGGGACCTGGACCTTATGAGTACCTCATCAACGAAAAACCTGTCCAGCTATTCACACTGCCTGATCATCTGATGACAAGTATCCACAACAAGGACAATTGGCTTTATGAATTGGATGAGCCTATGGGACCTCCTTCACCTTAGTCAACACCACATAACTATATGTACGACAGTGACCACATCTCTGAGGCACACGACTATATGTACTATGAGGATGTTAGATCAGACGCTGAAGTAGACCCTACGACTCCTCCGCACTACAACACCTATCCCGAGCCTATCCCTGAGGATACCACCGACAAAATGGATACCGTTCTACTCCGATTGGACAAAGTTGATGCAACTCTGACTACTGTAAAAGATGACATCGCAGGCATACACAGCGAACTGGTAGTCTTCATGGATTTAGTCTGCGACCAGCTCGACTACTATGCACGGAAGTTTGATGAGTTAAAGTCACGAAAAGACTAGATACTAGCTTTAGCATCAGATTTAATTTAGTTTGGTTTAGTTTAGGTTAGTTTAATCATTTGGATTTTCGCATTGTTAATTTCTTTATGTACTACATACAATCATTTCAATTTCATGTTATTTCAATTATAGTCTTTATTCAATTATTCTATTTTTACATTATTCTTTGTTTGTTGGCTGCTATAACCCATTGACATATCAATACTAGGCTTAAACGTCACTGGAAGAACACCCTCAGAGCAAAATTCTACGTTCTGCAGATTTTGCTGCTGTGACGACCGTCACAGGATCCTGACGAGCGTCACGCGGGTGACGACCGTCACACATACGTGACGACCGTCACGAACCCAAAACTGCTATCTGATATAACAGGGGTTGCATTTTCTCTCCCACTACCCTCATTTCAACTTCTAATCATCAGAACTTCCCCCCACTCCAATCTTTCGTTTCCCCCACATTGCACCATATATTTCAACTCCAATCTCAACTTCCAACCACACTTCTGTCAAATTTTCCCACTTTGCAGAACAACCCCAATCCTCAGAACCCTCTCAATCTTCCAACAATGGCGAGAAATACCGAAACCCCGGACATCAGTAACATTGTCTTCAGCGAAGGTGACTTAGGCGAAAGACAGCGGGCAAACTACATCGCATTCCATCAAAGGTCGCTCTAGCCGACTCATTATCCACACATTCCATCGCTTACGGAGCTCGGACTCCTTGAAGGCGTAACTTGGATGATTCAAAGAGCAGGCATCTGGAACCTCTGCACCAATCCACTGCCAACATACGAACAACTCACTCTCGAGTTGTTGAGTTCGTTTACCTACGTCACATCCAGCGGCGACCTCAACCAACAATCCGGTGCCGCATGTTTCCGGATGTTCAGCACCAACTACCAGGTGAACCAGAACCAGATCGCCGCCCTCTTACAACTTCCTCGAGGCGACAACGCTCACCGCCGCCTCACCGATCAGTTCCAGCACAAAGCTTTCGTGCTGTGGTACCAGTTGACCGGCATCAATGCTGATGGTTGGGACTCTCTGCACGCCACGCATATCCATAACCCAACCATCCGGTACTTTCACAGAGCATTGAGCAACACAATCTTCGCCAGGGACAGCAACCATAAGGTGAACTCGAAAGAGCTCTTCTTCCTCCATTGCGTCTTCAACAACGAACCTATCAACGCCGCTCCGTTCTTGCTGGCTCACATTCAGGCCAACTGCAACCGTGGCTCGAAGCCATTTTACTTTGGCGGGATTGTCACGGCCATTGCACTTGGGCTGAACCTAGGCGACCGCCTCCAGCACCTCCATTCCATCCCCTCGGTGTTCCTTGACACTGACCAGTGCAGAGCCTCTCACCTCATCCGCTCCAGAGCCGATGGGAAGTATCACCCGGTAGTGCGTGGCAAAACCGTCTGAAGCATCATCCTTCCATCACGCACCCGGACACACCCAGAGGATCGTACCAACTGATTATTCGACCTCATTTCTCCTCCTGCTGTCGCTGTTCCTACTCAGGACCACACCCACGGTTCTGATGATGAAATCCAAGCTGAGTTGGACAGGCCGGAGCAACCGGAAGCATCGCAGCCTCCTCCTTCCGAAGGTACATCCTCTCGCCGCCGCCGCCATCATCCAGCGCCTGACTACATAGAAGAAGACCTCCGCCGCTCTCTCGACCAGCAGGCCCAGATACTCGCTATGCTGCAGCAGCAGAATCAGCGAGCAGACCAGTTCAAAGCTTGGCATCGGACTCAAATGCAACAACTTCAAACCGGCCAAGCCACCATTACTGAGAACTTGGCGAATTTGACTTTGCAGGTCGAAGGACTCCGGGACACTGTCTACCACACCGGAGCTATGAGTTATGAGGACCGAGTCGCCCTGGCCAGAGCCAGAGGACGCCAGCGCGGACGTGACAGAGGCAGCGGACGTGATTAGTTATCATTTTCCTTACTTGTTTACTATATTTCTAGTTTATTTGTACTTTCATTTCCGTGTATCTCCCTCTCGCATTCTTCCAAATCAGTGGGGACACTGATTGAGATAGTGTGGGAGCGGAGCGTTTATTTCCATTCCATTGTACTTTGAATTTCGTAATTTCTATTTAAACATTTTCTATTTTTAGCAAATAAAGCTCGTTTATATATCCTTTTTCCGTTACGCAAACATCCCCACGTTAGTCAACGTAAACAAAAAATTTTCGTTCGTTCCTCAAAAGAAAAAGCATTACGAGAATGCGCCCGAGTTCAAACCAAGTTTCGAAACTCCGAGGAGATGACAATTCTAACAAAACCAGTACCATCCTGACACCTTAGATCTCCGGTTTATGCGAGCCGGTTTCACTACCTACGCGTACCAAAGTCTCAAGTGTCTACGCAAACTCAACCCCTAAAGCACTTCTAAGCGAGCGACCGATGTAAATAAGTGTATGATCTCCAAAAAGATGAAAAATCATGAAAAGAAAGCTAGATAGCCCAAAAACATAAGACACGTTTCCTTCTAAGTTAGGTGCTCCTCACCCGAGCATTTAGCCCAACGACACGAAAACTCATTGAAAAATCAATGATATAAGCTTATGATCAATGAAGAAGATCAAAAACAGAAATGAGATCATATTCACTAACAGGTCGACTTGCCATGAAAGTGTACGGACAACGGGCTTAATGTGATTGCGCTAGAACAAACAGGGTGAACTTGCCGCGAGAACCTTGACACCAAGCTACAGTAGCATGACTGGGACCGATTTGCATAAAAAGGAGACCTCCGAAGACTTGTAGTCCAGTGTCGTCATGGTACTCGTTTTGTTCTTACCAAGAATCCCGATTTTTCCCAACTTTGCGAACGAAGAAGCTGCCTCGTGCTTGCCGACCTTTTCATGTTTCACTTGAGGACAAGCAAAGATTCAAGCTTAGGGGAGTTTGATAACACGAAATCGTATATATATTTTGATGCATAATTCAACTAAAGTTTAACTGTTTTCGATCCGATTTCGGGTTATTTCCGTGTTACTTGTCTGATGTTTTGCAGGTATTTAACGATCACGTCTAAACAAGGCAACATGAAGAAAAGAAGCAATCTCAGATGAAATATGGACGAAAAAAGAGTGAAAACATCATGAAAAGCGCAGAAGGCTGTTTTTGCTGATGTGACGACCGTCACAGCTCCATGACGACCGTCACACCTTGTGACGACCGTCATGCAGGCAAAAACGCCCCACTTCAATTGCACGTTAAAGAAGCAGTTCCAAGTCCCAAATAGTGGACCACTACTCCCTGATTATTCTGCCTCAAAGTCCACCCTCTTCAAGTTATAACCATTAGAATTCCATTTCTATAAAAGGGGAAGAAGGGGACCTCAGAAAGGGAGCCGCATTCATACAACGAAGTGCTGCCAAATTTATTTCCAGAGCATACCTTTTAAGTTTTAATATTCTTATTTGTTTCTCCTTTCATTTTCTGCACTCCTTTTATTCTTTCTGTAATTCCTATTTCGGCTGTACGATTAAATTGGCACAAAGACCAGAATCCTGCCAACATCTGTGGAGGATCTGCCCAAAGGCCAATTGGAATATTTACAGGTTTCTCATTTCAATTGTAATTCCAGTTTTATTATAATGCATATTATTATTTATTGCTTTTATTTATGTTTTATCTTTCCCAAATCCATGTCTAGCTAAATTTAAGTAATCGATATGTAGTAATAATTCGAAAGGGATTTGATAATAACTGGTTGAAAATTGTCTTTTCAAAAGTAATTTATGGTCTGAGTGTTTAAAATTAGTTTACTGAATAAACTTCATCGCGAAAGCGAGAACTTATTTAAAAGTAGTTTTGCCACGAAAGTGGGAAATTAATTAAGATACGAACCAACAAGCGAAAGCTGCGGTAAGGTCAGATAGTAAACACTAGTCATTCATTTTAATAACAGCGAAAGCACTTTAAAATGAATTAGAACTTAGAGATTTCCAAAAAATAATTTTAACCCCGAATGGGATACGAAAGTGTACGTTTGGCCCTTAGAATTATGATTAGCGTTAACAACCATCGTGAGGCGAGAGTCTTCAAATCACCATTTTCTGCTTAAATAAACTCTGAAAATTATTTCATACACCGGTAACTTGTCAAATCCCTGAAGAACACAATTACTGCATATCGATTCAATCAATTATGATCTAAGTAGCATTCTTAGTTCCCTTTTAGTGACAATCTTATTCCCTTAAACATATTCTACCTAGCTAAACATAGTAACTCCCGAGAACACTAGTTTGATTACGAGTCCCTGTGGGATCGATATCTATTATTACTACGCGATAGACTGTACACTTGCAGTTAGGTTGTATTAGACATAGAAAGTCGCGATCACACAACACATCACAAACCAGCATATAAGTTATTAAATCAAGGAAGGGTCGATCGCAACCGAAACCCCAAGCCACGACGGCACCACGCGACAGGGAAAAATTCATCCTGCTACGTTCGCTACACGCTCGCCTAGCGAGCTGCTAGCGAACGTTCGCCACTTTCTCGCCTAGCTAACTGCTAGCGAGCAAGAACAGAAGCTACAGACTTCGTTCGCTACCTCATTCGCCACAGCGAACCCCCATCGAGTCATTCGCTACTCCATTCGCTGCCAGGGAAGGAGACCAAAACACCATTGTCCCAAGTCTGGGACCATTTGCTACGCACTCGCCTAGCGAGATGCTAGCGAACACTCGCGACCTGCTCGCCTAGTGAGCGTCTGCGGACTGAACTTTCTCCCACTGTTCAAAATCCAAACACCCGATGAAATCCACCGATAAATCCCAACTTGTTTCCAGTAGCCTTAGTCCAACAGTCCTCGACTAAATTCTACCACTTATTCTCATTTCCAATCATTAAAACTCGGCTTCTACCGATCGAATCAATTTCGACCTAAAATGGAAACTTATGGAAAACTCTCCAAAACTCTAACCAATCAACCATACACATACATAACCAAACATATTGATTAAGATAGTAAGATTTCACACCCTTACCTTGGATTAATCGAAGCTTTTAGTTGCTCTTGATGATTCCATTCTTTTCCTCTTCTTCTTCTCTTTTCTCTTCCTTTTTCCTTCTGCTCCCTTTCTTTCTCCCCTCTCTTTTCTTTCCTCTTTTTCTCTTATATCTTTTCTTTCTATTTCTATTCTTTATATTTCTTTCCATTCTATTTCCTCCAATACACCTATTATTCCAATCAATTTCCATAAACCATCCACTTAACCATTAATTGAGACTGTCAGAAATATTTCCCACTAAACTTTCCAAACTCTACAAATGATAAAATAGCATAATATGTAGACTTAACATATTATCACACTATCCCATAATTAAAATAATTCCAATAACTAAATTAATTAGTTAAACCGAAATTGGGTCGTTACAAGGCAAGGGAGTCCTGCTCAACCTCGAACCTGGGAAAACAACAGGCAAAGTGAATCAACATTCACTTAAAACCTAGGGGGCAAGCTATACAAGCCAACAAACAATACAAAAAACAAAACCCCAAAGCAGAGGAGGCAGCCCAAGCAGCAGCATCGAACTCCTACAGCAAACAATAGCTCTGACAGCAACAGATTTCATCTCCAAACTTCAGCAAGCTTCAATCTCCAACCTCTAGGGAAGAGAAAGCACACTTAAAATAAGGCTCCTCAATACCTAAACAGTTAAGCTCCACAGCTACAGAAAACTCCATCTCAAAAGCAACAGTAAACCCCAGCTTCAGTCCTCCAACAAGCTCCTGACAGCAAAGTTGACAGTAACACAACTCCATCTTCAAGCAATCCTCATGAAAGGCATCTTAACTATCTTAGATATTCATATCCAAGCTCTAGCAAGCTCCACCAAGAAATATTTGTTATTGGGATCAAGTTATAATGAAAGGAAACTAGTGAAAACCAAAGGAAATCACTAGAAACCATCATCTGCAAAGAAAGGGTATCCTCAAAAGTTCTACTCTTTAAGGTATGCCAATCATCCCTCCAAGGGAGAGATGGGCTTCCTTAAGAGGACTTTGAATCATAGGATAGGATGGAAGCAAACAAAGCATTCCATGTTTGAGAGAAGAAATGAACTAAGTCTAAAAAGCTCTTCCTAAAAACCCTAATTCCTAAACTCCTGACAAGCACTCCAACAGATGAGAAATCTTCAACTCCAAGCTTCTTCAAGCCATCCAAAGCAATTTCAATTGATCTTCAATTCATCCAAGCAAAGCCCAAGCCAAAAGCACACCCAAAATAGCCCCACACAAATATAACCAAACCAAATATCCAAGGGGAAAACCCACAAACACCACACAAGTTGCAAAAATCAAATAAAATGCTAAAACTCATCATAAAATACTAAGTAAATTTCTAAGGGAACCTAAACCTATACCCAATACCCCATATAAACCCCAGAACCTAAATAAATCATTTAACCCTAAAATTACGCCCCAAACTACAACTAGTTGATTTAAAACCCTAATTCTAACACTCCTCCTATTTAACACTCAAACTGGTCCAAGATTTATTCACAAAATTATGATAAAATTCCTAAGGATACATGCTTCCCTATTCTAATCAACCTTACAAGAATCAATCAAAAATTCACTACCAAACTCTCATACAAAATTCAGAAAGATGAAGTATCAAACAAAAGTAAAATGAAAGCATTAAAATTGTAAAATATGCCATTAAAAATAAAATGCATGAAATTAATATTTTTTTATCCTATAAAATTCTAGGGATCCTAAGGAAACCAGGGAAAAAAGTCTCACTCAAAAATGATCATTTTTCAATTTATTATGAATTATTTCCTACCTATGATGCAAACATGAAAATAAAGAAAAAACAATTAAAAATAACAAACTAGCGTGATGAATAGCAATCAGATGCAGTTATTCCATCAGGTTGGGCCCAGGAGGGGGTGTCACTAGCAAGCGCGCATTAAGCCCATATCAATCAGAAAATAATATGGAAACAATCAAAGAAAATAGAGAAGACTCTGTGGCAAATAGCAACTACTTTATGTGTATTTCTCAATGGGCCTTAGAATGAGGTGTGGATAGCAAAACTTGTATTAAGCCCAAGTCAAAATATTAAATGAAACGGGGAGTTTAAGCTCATGTTCAGACTTATTCACAAAACCAAACCAGATCGTGGTCGTTGGTGGGATAATTCAGTCAAAGTCCAAGTTGATCTAAGGGCCATTATGTTATCTTCTTCATTTGAAAGTTGGAGGGAACGTGAACCAGACGGTGGCCGGAACCTGGTGCCACCGTCGTCCCCAGCTACTAACTTCACAAAACAACATCAAAGCTTAAACCTAATTACCCCAATCAACTCGTTTTTCAACACTGAACCTAATGGTAACATCCATTCTTCTTGAATCTCAACACAAATTAAATCACGATTCCAAGTTCAGAATATGCTCAATTTTCAACCATCACTGTTCTTAAAATTGACAAGCCTATCATCATCTACATGTTACACTGATTAATCCTCACCATCTAAACATGTTTAAACCTCCAAGAACTAAGAGAAACGACCTTCAACAGAAATTGCATCGCCCTAGGTTTTGTCTCTAATCACCAATTTTCCCTACCAGAATCCAACCTAGCAATGTCTACAATGCATCTACACATCTAAATCCTATCAATTCTACCTAAATTGAGCTATGAGATGAAATTTGCAAACCTGTGAAAATTGAGTGAACAGAGCAAGAAATTCTTCAAATCACCCTTCAATCTTCTCCAGACACGATCAATGAAGTCTTGTGGAGCTTCTGTATGCACTGAATTGCCTTGAATCCCTCCCAATCACCAAATCTGATTTTGATTTGCAATGAAGAAACTCACTTTGCTCTCTCTCAATTCTTCAGAGTTCTTGGCTAGAATTCTCTCCAGATTCAATCACAAACTCATGCTAAAGCTTCTGAATGCACTAGTTTGCTTTGAGATTGCTCCAATTCGTGAAATTGATTCTGTTATGCAAGGTGCAAAATCAGAATGCTCTCTCTCAACTCTCTCCAATTCTTGACCCAAAAAACCAACTGAATTAGTTATGATCCTTATATAGAACATGTTAGAAAGCTCTAGAATGATCTGGAATGATCCGTGTGAGAATTTCAATTTCTCTTGCACTTGATAATCTCATGAGAAGCTTGCACATGACAGTTGGGTTTAGCTTGCTTCAGCAGCCTAATTTTGATCCAATTTCTCACCAAATGACATATTGAATTGATTGGTAAGGGTTAGTGTCTTGGTTCTGATCTCATGAGTGATTTGGCAAGTGTTACTTGTAATGTAAGAAAGCACTTTTCAAAGCAACTCATAAAATAATGGCTCATCTCAAAATTGTGACATTGCCAATGTGTTTGAAATCCAATTTCCATTCAAAATGACTACCCATATGCCATGTTTATGCCTTGTAATTCAAAAAATCATTTTCCCTCTTTTGAATCATTTGAAAAATCTCCCTTTTTAGGCCATTTTGGAGCACTTTGTGAAATAAGCCAATCCAACTCACCATGACTTCATATCTAACCTAGAAACACCATTTTAAGCATATCTCATGTTGAAAAATTTTTCATTTGAAGAGTGGAAGATGGAGATTTTGACACATGTTGAAAAAGGCCTATAATTCAACTTTCCCAAAATACCCCTGGATTGCCAAGATCATAACTTGAGTTCCACAAATCTTCTTGAGGACTTCTAGTACTCAAATTAAAGCTAAGATCAAGCCCTACAACTCTTATGTTGTCCAAGAATCCATTTGAAAACTCCTTGAGGGGAAAAAGTTGCTTGGAAGTCAAGTGACTTTCACAGATAAATTTTAGTGTCCTCTGGTGACTTGTAACTTGCAAGAACCATAACTTGAGTTATCCAAATATTCTTGAAGACTTCTAGTACTAAAATTAAAGGTATTTAGATGCCCTACAAGTTTCATGTTGGCCAAAGATCCATTTGAAACTTTTATTTTGACTTGTGTGGCTTTGAAGTTAGGCACTAAATAGGGGATTTTACACTGAAACCCTAATTTAGCAACTTCCCACATCCTTGATTCTTCTTTGCTTAACCTTGGCACAACGCCACACATGTATCCACATATCAAATCATGAATCCAATGGCCTCAAGGTAGGCTTTGATGCCCTTCAACTAATCAATTAACCTAGGATTGAACCAGATGAAACCCTAGTTGACTGCACCTCAACTGTGACTCTCATACTTGAATCAATGACTTGATTAAGCTTCAATAGGGCCCTATAGACATCCCATGAAATCCATACACACCTCAAATTCACAATTCCATTTTGATGATCTTCAATACACCTCAAGTTAGGAGAGAAATCCACCTGTGGGCACTCAAACTTCTCATGACTTCAACCCTTCTCTGATGACTTGGATGGGCTCTCAGGCTCAGAGAACACCTCTAGATAGGCTTCTTTTGACATAAATGGCACTTTATCCCTTGTTGGATGACTTGATATGCTAGGATATGCAAATGATTGGACTATGTACATGATGCAAATGAAATGCAATGAAACATAAATCAGGCAAGAAAAGGTTAAGCAAATTTTGGGGTGCAACAGCTTCCACCTAAATCATCTTTGAGTCAGATGAGGAAGACCAATCTCCTCCTGAAGAACAGACCTTGAAGAGGAGGAGGAAACAAACAAAAATAAGTAAAGTCTTCAACCAACCGACGTCAAAGGCTGGAAAACTCTCGACAACAGTAAATTCTGCTAGTAATGTAGCACAGACTGAAAGTGACAATTCTTCACCTGGGGCTGATGATCCCAAGGTAAATACTTCTCATGCAACCTTGCAATTTCTTTACCATTTATCTCTCTAATTCTTTGGCTTTTCTCTTTTCAGGTTACCACCGACACTAGAGGACAACCCATGGTGTGACATATTATCCCAACAACCAGCAGTGACCCTAGCTACCATCCAACAACTCCTTCTGGGGCCTCTGTGAAAGGCTCGACAAAAGGCTCTAAGGAGGGAATCCAATCTGCATGTGTTCCCAAAAAGACGCCAGTCATTCCTATGGTGGAGTTTCCTCATGTCGAAGCACCTATTCTAAAAGAGGACCTGGTCGAGAAAGAAATTGTTGATCTTTTAGGGGACACTGTGATGCCTAATATAGAGCAAATTGCTAAGGGTGATCTCGAGGAACAACCAAGTGAGGATGACAAGCCAGTTGAAGAGGAAGAAGAAAAAGAAGAAGAAGATGAAGAAGATGAAGAAGAAGAAGATGAAGAAGGAAAAGAAGAAGAAGAAGGAGAGAAAACTGCGTCTGAAACAAAAAATCAAGTGGAGGTTATGAAAGACCAAATGAACCAAGAAAATTAATCCAAGGATCCCACGCCATCGCTTCGACTGGCACTCAATCGACCATTCTTTCCCATGAAGAGCTGGAATCTTTGAAAGCACAATGACCACTGGAGTATTTAAAGGCCATGCTCAGTTCTCAGTACAGTTTTGGCGACAAAAGCACCACTACGTCGACCGCCTCAGGGAACACCCTGATTGGGAAAACTGAAAGTGACTTGCTTGTGCAGATAAAAGAAAAAATCTTTGCAGTAGACTTGTTTCAAATCCTGGAACAAGATGTTTCTGTCAGTTTTAGTCTCAAGAGGCTTTTGAAACAAATCAATATCTTGGAAGTTTCCTCATAAGTGGCTGATGTCATTATGGAGTTGAGCACAATGAATGATCTAGTTGCTGTTGATCTTAACCGCCTTAGAGACTTCTCAAACAACCTTTCTAAGAAAATTGGCAATCAAAAGGTTTCATGGGAGGTTGTCTCTACATCTACTGAAAACGTTTCGACACTTAAGAAACTTTCTGAGCGGAATAAGAAGGAGGTTGAAAAGTGTGACAAGAGAATTGCAGAATGGGAGAGACAAATTGTCATTTTACAAAACAAAATCTCTTAGGCCAAGCAACATAAGACTAATCTACTTAGCTCTGTCAAAGATAAAGTGGCAAAAGAGATCCAGGTTGGCCTTCAACATCTTGAGAAAGCTCAACAACTTGGAAAAGACATCGAAGCTCTCTCAACCAACAAGACTCTCTAAGAACTCCTCCTGCTCCTTCAAAAGTTGAAGTATGAAAAGATGAAAGGCTCCCTTCCCTTCTAAACTTGTTCTGTAGCATTTTCCTTCTTTTGCAAATTATGACTTTTAGCCCTTTGTGGCATTTTCTGTAACGAATTAAGCCATTTTGGCATATTTATTTACCATTTTAGCTTTACTTTTCTCGCATGATTGTTCTTTGGCGATCTTTATTTCTTGAAGTGCAGGCTTATATTTTTTCAAATATTTCCCATTTACCTTCAAGATTCTTTTATCTTTATCTAATTCTTCAATCTCGTATGCACCATTAGAAAAGACTTGTATAACTTGAAAAGGTCCTTCCCATTTAAGGGACCACTTACCTAAGGCTCTATCTTTTTGATCCATAGGCAAAATTACTCTCCAAACCAATTCTTCTGGCGAAAACATGTTAACCTTAACTTTCTTGTTATACAATTTCTCTACTCTTTTCTTTTGCCTTCTTAACAATTCTAAGGCATTAAGTCTTTCTTCATCCAAATCAACCAACTCGTCCAACATCATGTTCCAATAGGATTCTGATGGAATCTCATGGTGCCTTTGGATCCTTGTTGACTGTAAGTAGATTTCCACTAACAATATTGCATCATGGCCAAACGCTAATCGATACAGAGTTGCGTTGGTCGATTCTTTGGGAGAGGTTCGACATCCGCAAAGCACTTGATCCAAAGTCTTGTGCCAATTCCTATGCTTCTTTCTTACATGTTTCTTGATTAGACCTATCACTATTTTGTTTGCTGCTTCTACCTGACCATTAGCCTGAGCATAATAGGGCGTGGAAGTCAACAGTTTAAAACCCATTTCCTTAGCGAAATCTTGCATCTTTCGACCAGTAAAAACTAATCCTTGATCTGTTGCAATGGTTTATGGGATTTCAAATATATAAATAATATGTTTTTTGATGAATTCGATTACATCTTGGTCGACATTTGGCAAAGGTATAGCTTTGATCCATTTTGTAAAATAGTCAATACCTACCAAAATGTACCTTTGATTTTTGGATGATGTTGGTCGAATTTCTCCAACCAAATCCAAATCCTATCCCTAAAAGAGCCATGGTTTAACTATAGAATGCAATTCACTCACAAGAACATATTGTATACCTACGTGTACTTGGCACTCTTTAGCAAATTTGATACAGTCTTTTAATATGGTGGGCCAATACATGCCTTGTCGAAACAACAACGATTTCATCTTATGGCCTACCTGGTGTGCCCTACATGCCTCACTATGGATAGTCGAAAGGGCTAAATAAGCCTCTGATTCACTAAGGCACTTAAGTAAAATCCCCTCAGGAGTCTTTCTAAATAACTCATTTCCTAAAAGAATATAACTCAAAGCACGATACTTGATTTTCCTTTCTGTGAATGTCGTCGGATTTTAAAGATACTCCATTGTTGGTTTCCTCCAATTTCCATCAATCAAGCTATCTATTTTGAAGATTTCAAAATTCTCTTGATCAGCGCATCCTAGATTTGTCGTTTCCACATCTAATAGGGACAGACTGGCTGACACAACTCTTCCTCTGACTTCGACTGCATCTTATAATTTTTCTTTCGAGATTTTATACCCCGAAGCAATCTGGGCCAAATCATTAGCCACCTGATTCTCCAATTGAGGTATGTGTCGAATACTAACCATTTCAAACCTTTTCATTAACCGATTGACTATTACAAAGTACATGATAAGATTTTCTTTAACACATTTGTACTCTTTTGTAATTTGCTTTATGACTAACTCTGAGTCTCCCATTATTTCGACTCGAGTTGCCCCCAATTCCAACAATATCTCAAGTCCGGCTATTAAAGCCTCATATTAAGCCTCATTATTCGAACAAAGACCTTCGAATTTATACTTGAATCTTATTAGAATTTTATCGGGAGAAATGATCAACACTCCTACACCAGTTCCATCTTTATGACTGGAGCCATCGAAGTATAATTTCCAAGGCTCAAGTTCAAGATAGGTTATGTTATTTTTATTTATTGAGTAGTCGACTATAAAGTCTGCTACCAATTGTCCTTTAACAGTCTTTAAAGGCATATACGTTAAGGAATATTCAGTCAAAGCTAACGCCCATTTACCAATTCGACTATGCAAAATTGGTTTGGACAACATATGTTTAATAATGTCGAAAAGGGACGAAACATAAATATCAACTGGTTTTATATAATGCTTTAAATTTGTACAAGAGAAATACAAGCATAAACACAATTTTTCACTTATGTTATACTTAATTTCTGCATCATTTAAAACTCTACTAAGGTAATAAATGACTCTTTCGACACTATTCTCATCCTCTTGAGCCAACATGCTCCCTAAGGTTTTATCTGACGCAGATATATACAACCTCATGCTTCTATTCCTACAAGGTGGTGACAAAATTGGAGGATGACTCATGTAATCTTTGATTTTGTCGAATGCTTCTTGCTGAGGTTTCCCCCATTTGAACCCTTCCTTGTTGAGTCGTAGCAGAGGTGAGAAAGCTTGAGTCTTTCCGTTGAGATTCGATATAAACCTCCTTAAGAAGTTAATCTTGCCCAGTAGTGACTGTAATTCCTTCTTTGTCGATGGCGCTTTCTCCTCCATTGTGGCCTTCGTCTTATTCTGGTTTATTTTGATTCACTTTTTGTGGACCACAAAGTCTAAGAAATCTCCCGCCTGCACACATAAAGCATATTTGAGAGGATTCATTTTTAGACCACGCCTTCTCATCCTTTCAAAAGATTGTCGAATATGGTCAATATGACTCTTCCCTGAAACAGACTTAACAACAATATATTAATGTATATTTACATAAAAGTCTCTATATAATCATGGAAGATCGAATTCATTTCTCTTTGATATGTTGCCCCAACATCTTTTAAACTAAAAGGCATCACGACCCATCCGTAAGTGCCTAAGGCCACAAGGCATCGAAAGGTTGTCTTCGAGACATCTTCTTCAGTAATAAAAATTTGATTATATCCTGAATACCCATCAAGCATACTAAGGTATTCGTGGCCTGTGGCAGAATCGACTAAAGTTTCCGCCACAGGCATTGAATATTCGTCTTTTGGAGTTGTAGCACTTAAATCTCTAAAATCTATGCATACTCTTAAAGAACCATTCTTTTTAATAACAGACACTATTTGTTAACTTTTCGACATACCTGGATGTGGGAATGAAGTTACATCGGAGAAGCCTTTTGACCTCCTCTTTGATCTTTGAGAGAACTTCGGGTGCAAACCGCCTTAGATTCTGCTTGATAGGCTTCTTTCCAGGCGTGATTGACAACTTTAACTTGACCAGATCCCTTCTTAAACTAGACATCTCATCGTAATCACATGCAAAATAGTCTTTAAACTCCTTCAATAGTTGGATTACTTCGACCTTGAGTTGTGAGCTGATGTTGGCACTTATATATATTGGCCTCTTCGTTACCCCTCCCCTAGATCAATTTCTTGAAGTGGATCTTGCGCTAGCATCTTGATGTTGGCTGCCAACGGATCCTTCTCGAAACCCAAAGGCCCGTCATCATAGATTGCATCGAGCCTCTGGCCTTGTTGTTTTTCCTGAACCCTATCAGAAGGTTCTGGATTGAAGTCTTTACCAGGACCCTCTTTGTGTGAATCTTGGTTGGCTTCTACTGCCATATTTTCCATTTCAGTCTCTAAGGCCGTTTGTAACTTATTTTCGGCTATGTAAGTCAAAATCTTTTTTATCACCTCGAATTCAGTCGTCATCATCACCAAATTCGCTTCCCCAGCCTACTGGGGTTATCCCAGATACATCAAGGTATGGCAGGCTATCATCTCCTATCACTTCTCTGTCCCAAAGAAAGCCCTGGACGAGATGTCGTCTGGGGTGAAAGAAAAATTGACCGAATTGCACTGAGCAATGTTGGCCAAGTGTTTGTCGAAACTACGCATGTTAACATGGTTAATTGGGGCTGCTTCAATATTTTCGATAATTCCATCTGGTCTCTATAATGTGATTCTTTGGTGCATGGAAGATGTCACAACCCCAACTCCATGTATCTAATTTCGACCCAACAACAAGTCGTAGTTGGCCTTCGTTTCGACGACCATAAAAACAATGGGCCTTGTAACAGTCCCCACCGTTAAATCAACCTATATAACACTCATAGTGGTGCCCACCTTTCCCTCTTAATTGGATAGCACCATGTTATAAGGCTTGGTATCTGTGTTGTACTTGCTGATTCTTCTCAGCATGAAGTGCGACATTAGATTCACTGTAGCGCCATAGTCCACTGAAATTTTGTTGACCGCGACATTCTCCATCTTTCTAGTGATAAATAGAGGCTTAAGATGACTCTTCATTGCCTCATCTGGTCGTTCGAAGAATGCATTTTCGACACAACCATTATTCATGACACAATAGCACACTGGGTCGTGTGCCGCCATTTCTGCTTCTGTATACATATCCAAATCTTTGACCTCGGTGATCTGGTCGAATTCTCTGGGCAGAACTGATACCATATTTACTATGATATCTAAAGAGCCTTCTGACCCAGAGTCAAAATCATCCGTAAGCATTTCGTCTTCTTCAATTTCTCGATCATGCTTCTTCTTAGCCTCCTTTCCCTGGGCAGCAAATAATTTTCTCCCCACGGGCAACTTGTTGAAATGCTTCAGTTACTCGTCTTTCTCTTTCATAGCAGGTAGGTTGGTGCTAGTTTCAGCCTTAGCTTCAACCTCTCTTTGAACTTTTCTCCTACGTTGTTCCCTTCTCTATTGAGATCGAGACATTGGATTCGTTCCCTTGTAGTTTTCTGAAATATAGGCCATTTTCTTCGAAGCCTCGAACTCCTTACAGAAGGACATTGATGAGCCCCTGTCGACGTCGAATTTTTTCCATTTTTGTCGTCCCTTCTATTTGCCCTCAGCTAGCCTCATCCAACTTCTTTGGGAAGCCTCCGCTGTTGGTTTGAATGTGGATGGCTTAACTCCCGACACCCTTTGTTTGGTTTCGTCTTTCCCAAAAGCAGATCTTCGTGGGTCGAAACCTCATTTCCCATAGGAGGCCCTTTTCTTACGCCTCTCTTTTGCCTTTCTCACGCCCTCTATATTGCATGCCGTTTTTTTATCGAACACAACGTTGTACCTTGGGCACATCATAACTTCATATTTTTTGTTTTGGCACCTATGAAGAAAGTCAATGAGGCTTTCCTCCTTTTTTGGGTAAGCACTTTGTTGTATTCCTCTTGTCGACACTCCTGGTCGACTTCCATGGGAGTTCCATGTGAGACTTCCACTATGTTAATGTCCATGTTGACATCATCAGCAATGTCTAACTTGCAGAACTGCATTTGAAGGCCATCATCAGCCTTGTCCATTTGAATGAAACCATCAGCAGTTTCCTTCGTTATTATCATATAGTTGGAGTCCTCAGCAACTCCTTTGGCAAAGTCATCAATAACTTCGTTGTCGAAACTATCAATAGTTTCCTGGGTAAAGCCTTCAGTTGCTTCTCAAACAAAATTTGTCATAAATTTCTGGTCAAGCTCTTCAGTGACCTGAACTAACACAACTTTATTAGTAAAGTCCTCAGTAACTTCAACCATGTTGACGGCCCCGTCGAAACCCTCAGCGACTTCGAACATGTTAACCTCTTTAAGCTTAGTATATTGAGCATCAACAATTTGTAGAGGCTCGACATCAACCTTCGTCTGGTTTTTGGGTTTCTCCCCGAATTTCAGCCTTCCCTCTAGGATAGCGTTTTGAACCAGATCCCTGAAAAGAAAACATTGAGAGATTTTATGGCCCAAAAAATTATGGTATTTACAAAATCCTCTTTTCTTTCTTTGATATAAAGGGGGAATTTTAGCACCAAGAGGTACTATCATTTGCCCATCTTTAACTAATAAATCAAAGATTTAATCACACTTTGTGACATCGAATGTAAAGTTCTCTTAGGAAACCTATCATTCTTATCTGATTCAGTAGGATTCTTCCCATTCGAAGGTGCTAAAACCTTGCAAGGATAGGGTGAACCCTTTTTCAATTTAGCGAGATCTACTTCATTCTCATCGAAACTTATAGACTCACTGCAAGGCCCTTCGTCGTCTTCGTTGAATTCGACGTAGGTTATTCTTTTATTCTTATTCACCCTCACTTTTTCTTCTCCCAAACATTCTAATTGTCGAACTCTATCAGCCAATTGAGTATCTAACTTCTTTCTGATGGAATAATCTAGGCCACCAACAACCATTTTGACTAACTCATGTTCTGGTATTTGTGTGAAACACTTGCTTTGAGAAGTTGAAATCTATTTAAATAATCATCAATTGGCTCAGTAAACTTTCGTCTTATACTAGCCTATTCCTTCAAATAATCTTCGTTTGTCCCGTGTATAATTGTTCATAAAATAAACATTCTAACTGGGCCTAATTATGAATCGAATTTGGAGGTAGGATTGTGAACCAAGTGAAAGCATTTTTTGTAAGAGAACTTGGAAAATACTTGACCCTAAGATTCTCATCATTCAAAATGTCTCCCACTTCTATCAAATATCTATCCATGTGTTTGATAGTAGACTCAGTGGTATCCCCAGAAAACTTAGTGAACTTGGGAACCTTTGTTCTTGGGGGTAAATCTGCCTGGAGGATATACTCTGATAATGGTGATGTATAATTTGGTCGTTGAAGGCCAAAATTTACTCCGTTACGTGCCATGATTCTTTCGACCATGGCATCAAAATTATTGTTTGCTGCTAGATTGTTACGTCAAACTTGTCATACGACATTTTCAGCATCCTGGTTCCTATTTACCAAAACTACCCTTGGTTCTTCTTCTCTAGGAACTTGTGGTTGGTTCCTAGGGGATTTGACTTTAGGTCGTTCGATCATTCCCTGGTTGTTTTGATTTTCCTGGGCCAGATTTTGTGGGATTTTGTTAATGGTGTTGTCTTCGTCGAAGACTACCCCTTAGTTTTCTATCATATACTCCCTTGGTGGTTGTCGAGGGGGATTTGATACACCCAAGAATTCTACAAGGCGCGTCATTTGCGCAGCTAGTTGTTGGTTAGTTTGTGTAGTATTTTGAATGAGGGGTTGGAAGATTTCCCCCATAGTTTGAGACATAATTTGAACCATTTGATGGTTACTTTAGTCCATATGTTGTCTCAAATAGGATGCATAATTGGTTGTCAAATTTGGCATCTGGGTTGAATACCCTATACCTAAATTTTGACTATTTCGACTCATATTTACCCCAAAGCTAGATCCCTGTAATGGCAAAGTCATTACAGGTTCTGTATATAATGGAGGGACATTTTGTAAGTTTTCCATCATCGAAGTTGGCATTCCATAGAGCGGGTCTCGAGGAAAAGGCATTAAAAACCGAGGGGGAGGGATGCCTCTAAATGTCGAAGTTCCTATCGGTGGTGAGGTCTGTGGAGGACCCCTTGGCCCATTGTAAGTCAGAATAGGTTGCGTATGGGAAATCAAATGTGTGGGCATCGAACTTCCCGTAGACGGTATTGCTTCAGAGATAGGCGCTGAGACTGTTGCTCCTCTCGTCGAAGCCCCTATGGGTTATTCTATATTTGTATTCGGGACATCCTGAGGAATATTTGGCTGGTCTAAATTTGTCGCCATTCTCCTCCTATATCTCCTTTTTATTCTGTCTTTGTTAATGGTGGCTACCTTACCACTTCTTAATAACATGCAACGAAGAGAATTTAGAAGCGATTTTTATGATCACTTAGCACCGTCCCACTGGGTGTGCAAATTTGTTCGCCGTGAAAATTGGTGAACAATCGCTGGTCTTACAAATTAAAAAAAGATCTGTTTTACTTGCAGGATTAACCATACAAATCCTAGGACATGTGCTAATTGATCTTAAATAAAGTTTATAAAAACTATGAACACTTCGACAGAGTCCATGATAAAGCAACTTATTTCAAATGTAAATGAATTTAAGTGACAAGAAGTAAAATTGAAATAATGGTAAATGACGAAGATAAGAACTTGCATAAAGAAAGAATAAATTATAAAAGAAAGAGATTTATTAAATTGCATTGAAATGAGAATATTGGTGTTTAGTCAACGTACATTATTACAAACTTGTTTCTCTCAACACACGGATATTTGGAGTATACTGAAGAATTTGTACACAATTGAACACACACACATCTTAACACTGAAACCTGTTATTCATAATAATCAAACATAACTTTCATTAACGACTAACAAATGCCAAGACAAGTGTCGCTATGCATTCCTTCGAATCATAGGGGCGCTTCACGTGTCTTTCTTAAAAATGGACTTTCCCTCTTTTATTTGAATTCAAATGAACTCGTCGAAATACCCTTAGCGACACTTCTGTCGAATCAAGTCTTCCAAGTGCTGAGGAATATCTCTATGTCCATAACATAAAATCTCCTGGAGAAAGGACGCCATCGACTCCCATTTCAAAACAAGGCTCTAGTCGAAGTAATTAGATATCTTCGGGAACTCTATTTGTTACTTTTAATTTCATTCAGGCGTCGAAATTAAGAGCCAACAATAGCATGCACAACAGTTCTTAGAAATATTCAAGTAATTATACACAAATAAGTCAAACATAATCCACATACACATTGGGGCATAAAAGCCATTACGATCCTCTACCAAGCATTCTAGGTGGTTCATGGTCTCACATCACCATTTAATAACTTATTGGATTATCTTTCCAGTGCTTCAAGTTCAATGCTCAAGAAATCATATTATTCACATTCACTTATATATCATTTCTATCCTATCAATCAATGGCATATATATATATATATATATATATATATATATATATATATATATAAATATATATATATATATATATATATATATATATATATATATATATATATATATATATATATATATATATATATATATATATATATATATATATATATATATATATATATATATATATATATATATATATATATATATATATATATATATATATATATATATATATATATATATATATATATATATATATATATATATATATCCATGTTTCTACTTCATAATCTCATAAAGCATTGAAGTAGCTTTCCAATGCTTCCAAGCATGAGTCAAATGGAGTTACGAAACTCAAGTTACACCACACACCGTGCAAGGGAGGAAATCATGAATCTTTCATCCGCGCTCTCCTCTAGGAAACAGAGAGGCTGCACTAGCAGCGCCAGGAGACAGAGACCTTACGCTAGTAGTACCCAAAAGTGCTCTGGGTTGCGCGTAGCGCCCCCAGGCTGGGCATAGCGCGAAAACTAGCTCTTGCACTCATAAAAATCCATATTCTTCCACTTTTATCCACTCTAAGCCATGTATAATCACCTCCTAACATGCCCAACCATCCCATATTATGAAGTTCATCATTCTTAAGCACCCAATAACCCAAAAAAACTTGTGGTGAAAGACCATAATAACAATCACCATTGAAAATCATTACAAAACATGAACCCACATTATTCAAGGGATTATGAAGTATGATTCAAGAACAACATACATATGTCACCATGGAAATCAAAGACAATGAGAACAACATAGAAGCAATATTAACATATGACCAAGAGAAACATCAATTTCGTGGTTCCATACACAAAACCCTAACCCAATATTTCATGCTTTCTTCCCCAAGGCTAAACTATTTATGGAAATCACCTTAATCCAAGGAGATGATGAAGAAATTGAGATGGGGTTGATGATGATAATGAACTTCTTCTTCTTCCTTGAGTTTCTTCTTTTCTTTCTCTCTTCCTTTCTTCTCTCATTCTCTTCTCTTCTTTCATCTTTCCTTTCTTCCTCATTTTTTTCTTACTTTTTTCTTTCCGCACTTTTCATTTCTTTCTTATCCACTATACATATACATATATAATACAATATTAAGGAAATAAAGGAAATATCTTAAATGATATTTATCTTCTAGTACCAATTAACCAATTAATAATGTTAACAAAATGTCTGCTCTTCTACTTATCTATAATGATCCTTCACTTTTAATAATAATTGATTTATTTAGACTCCACTGATTACTCTATTGGTTCTAAGTGACAACATTTAAAGAATTTGAGAACTCTAATTATCCCAACTGGCAAAATATTGAGTACATAGGAACTTAGTTGGTCTCAACTGACATCCAACTAAGCATTTAAGGGAATATGGGATATTAAATCCCCCCCCCCCCTTTAAATTGAAATTCGACCCTGAATTTCCTTTAATAAAATATAATCACTCTTTGCATTACCGTCTTAGATCAACACTTGACTTTACTTCCATTAAAACTTGTAACAGACTCAATCTCATAACTTGTCATCACTGACTGGTTTCCTTCTTTCACAAATTCTCTCAACTTCCTATATTTTCTTACTTCCATTCTTACGAGAAATCATATCTCTGATCCCCATAAGCTTGATTAAGTTCTCTCATCCATCACCTTCGACTGTGCTACTCTGATTTCCATCAGTGGAACACCTAGACTCTTTAGGCACTACTGGTTAGCTCATAATTAAAAATAGTATTAGAATTTCATTGAAATCCATTACTAGAATGACTTCTTGCTGACAAGGGATCTCAACCAATAGCGAAGGACACTATCAAGAACTTTGAGTCACTAACAAGATACTACTACTAAGGAAGCTTAAGCAATCTAAAATGTAATTGTGAGTCTCCATACTACTCATAGAGTCACACAACACTTCACACACACATTCGCATATCACATTGCACTTCCTATCTAAATTCATTCATCCCAATTGTCCTATTCTATCTTCCATAATCTTAGCTCATGATCTTACTAATATATAGTATGTGTTATAGGTTTAACTTCAGGAATATCTTATTCATGTTCTTTCTTGGATATATAACTCATGGATCCTCCCAATAGGGCAAAACATCACTTCACTCATCAGGTACCACTCTCATGGGGTCTACGTCTGAGGCCATGAATTCGAGAATTTATCCAATGTCATAGAATGATTAACCACTTCCACCTTAATAGCACATATGCAAAATCATGAACTGATTTATACAAGATCACCACTTGGTATGTCTCTTCCAAATTCGCTCCTTATAGTTATCATTAGTCATAATAATTGTACACCCAATACTTACTCACACTTAGTATGGTTCACTAGGTTGGTTCCCAAAACACGTGACTTCTTTGACATATCTACAAATGACCAACTACACAATACACCTTCAACCCTCCAACATCAAAACTATCAATCTGGATTGCTTTAACTCGCATCTTGATTCTTAAATCGCACCTCCACAATGGTACACCAATGAGATTTAGGATACCCTCATTTCCAACAAGGTGTGAACATCTTACTCCGTAATCAACCAACCAAACACTACTCAGGAAGATAAATAACATATGGACTTCCTATAAGCCACTACTACTCTTGAAACTCAGGCAAGATGTACTTAAGATGAACCTTGACATTCCCACACAATAATTCACTTGGATTTCCTTCTAAACTTAACATTCACCATATGCTTCGTCACACAAAGGTTACATATCTAGACGACTCACAATTGATAACTCTTTCCAACTACATATAAGTCCATACAAGGTATTCCATTTCGCATTCTACACTTAGTTTTCGCACTCAAGCTTGGCTTGTCTTCCGTTGTTTACCACAAACTCAACTTCTCAAAACTCAATACTCACTACTTGACAAAGAGTGTGTTACTTCACATCTGTCTCAAGACAAGGAATCTATCACGTACACTTGTGACCGTGATGCTACTACCACATGTTTCTCTTAATACCAAGGTATAACTTCCTTCACTCCACTTCACACTTTAAAAGTCTTCATATGTGAACAATCATTAATGACACACCTTTATCTTAGTCTTAAAAAATCTTAATAACTCCATCGTGCCTTTATCTAAAGCACATCTCATTACCACTTCCATATTATAATGTTTAAACTGTTCTCTATTATGCATTTGCTTATCTCCCTATGGTATTTCTCTTAATTTCAATTATAAAACTATCCTACTAAAATTTCCTTGAATCTAAATTACTTTCTCTATCTCTTAACACAAACCTCCTTTAACCCATAACACTAGAACATCCTTTTCTATAGAATGCTTGTTCTCTCTTCGACACAATCTCTTATAACTGATCCTTGGGAAACTCAACATTTCCAAATTGGTGTCTCACTGAATACTGAACCTCTGACAAACTATCCCGAACCTGATCTCTCTTCTAAGACTGAATATACTTAATTTATCTTCTACTCTTCATCTGGTGTATACATGTTTCACTTGGAATAAGTAGTCATGTCCTCAAGTCTCCTCTTATGCTTCACCACTACCTTAGACTCTTACAAAGATGTTAGACGTTCTTATCTCTCAAACTCTCAACCACTTGGAAGGTACCATTCTAAACATACTCCCTAACATACTCCTGTTTTTCCAGTATGCTCCAATGTCCTTAGAAGCTAAAACACTGATATACTACCTCACTTCCAGAACTTATAGCATATGAGCAACAAAACTATCTTCCCTCCTTCACTGTATGGTATTAATTACAACATTTACTCCACACTAATAAGTTAATCTTATTCTACTAGCAGATTGACATATTTCTCAAAACTCCGACAATTCCTCCGATAGAAATCCTCAAATTTCCAAATCCATCAGCACTACATGATTGCTTGAACCATACACTACTCTTCACTTCCACATTACCCGAATCACCACTCCTACTGAAACTTCAACTAAACTAACTGATTCTTCTTATATTCTAACTTTTAGCTTAAGCCTACCCTCAAAGCACAAGTTCTACCAACACTTTAGAGTCTTGTTGATCGCTCAACCATGATCCTACCTACTAAGCACATAACATTAGGTTAATCAGGCCCAATACTACATACTATGATATTAAGAATCATGTTAGCTAGACACACATATGAGGCATGAATAGATTTACTTATGATGTTTCAAGTCTAGGTAGAGGATACGACCTACTTTGATACCAAATGCAACACCCTGTATAATATATATCTAGAATAATATCATATAAGTGTTATTATCTGGTATTGACACAATCATAAGTGCCTATTGGCATCATTTACATATTGACTATTTTATAAAACATAAAAGACAACATAAGGTACAAGATATGTAAAGTGCCAAAAATAAAAATCTAAGATCTAGGTACAATATCCTTCATTGTACATAATACACAACTAAAAATTATAATACAAGTTTCCCTTGAAACATCTATGCACTGCTCCTCCGACATACTAAACCTACAAACAATACCTGGAAAAAAAATAATAATATTGGGGTGAGATAATAATTTTAGTGAGTTCCCCTATCCTATGGGTTCACTCGGCTCTACAGGGTTCTAATCAAATTTCTAACTCAATTCAAAGGGGAAAAGAGGATAAGACTTGAGTTCACAGAGCTCTCAACGTATGGAAACATGTCTCTTGAGTTTCTCAACTCAAACAATTATTATTTGAGAAATACAAATTATAATGCAAAGGTGATTAGCCCAAAACCAATCACAAAGATCTATCCATCAGATATGGCCAACAGTAGTCCTAGACTCCACTGAATGGACCATACAATCCATCAGATATAGCCAACGACACTTTTAGCCTCCACTACATGGAACACATACCACCAGATATGGCCAACGACAGTACCCATCCTCCACCATGTAGAACACATTATCTACCAGATATGGCCACCAGTACTCCTAGCCTCCACTGAATGATATGCACCAATCCCTTTCCACCAGAGCACTTTCGCTCTATGTCCACAAAGCCTAGACTTCCATTGCATGGAATACGCTTTATCAAGTTACAATTATTCATCAGTTACCATGTGATCATATTCACCCATCACATGTTCCACATAAAGAATATTAGTTTATAACTAAACTACGGTTCTAGCGACTACTTGTCCACGACAAACACCAAGGCATGCTTGTGTCCAAGCATCGCTATCTAAGCATGCTATCACACAAACAAACATCTAATATATATATATATATATATATATATATATATATATATATATATATATATATATATATATATATATATATATATATATATATATATATATATATATATATATATATATATATATATATATATATATATATATATATATGTATATGTATGTATATGTATGTGTATATATATATATATATATATATATATATATATATATATATATATATATATATATATATATATATATATATATATGTATATGTATGTATATGTATGTGTATATATATATATATATATCTATATATATATATATATATATATATATATATATATATATATATATATATATATATATATATATATATATATATATATATATATATATATGTATATATGTATATATATATATATATATATATATATATATATATTATATATATATATATATATATATATATATATATATATATGTATATATATATACACATACATATACATACATATACATATATATATATATATATATATATATATATATATATATATATATATATATATATATATATATATATATATATATATATATATATATATATATATATATATATATATATATATATATATAGCATGCACAATAATTCTTAGACATATTCAAGTAATTATACATAAACAAGTCAGACATAGTCCACATACACATTGAGGCATACAAGCCATTACAATCCTCTACCAAGCATTCTGGTGCGATTCATGGTCTCACATCACCATTTCGTAACTCATTGGATTATCTTTCTAATGCTTCAAGTTCAATGCTCAAGAATCATATTATTCACACTCACTTCTATACCATTTATATCCTATCAATCAATGGCATGTATATCCATGTTTCTACTTCACAATCTCATAGAGCATTAATGTAGCTTTCCAACGCTTCCAAGCATGAGTCAAATGGAGTTACGAAACTCATGTTACGCCACACATTGTATAAGGGAAGAAATCATGAATTTGTCAGCCACGCTATCCGCTAGGAAACAGAGGGGTTGCACTAGCAGCGCCAGGAGACAGAGACCTTACGCTAGTAGTACCCGAAAGTGCACTGGGTTACGCGTAGCGCCCCCAGGCTGGGCATAGCGCGAAAACTAGGTCTTGCACTCATAAAAATCCATTTTCTTCCATTTTTATCCACTATAATCCATGTATAATCACCTCCTAACATGCCCAACCATCCCATATCATGAATCTCGTCATTCTTGTGCACCCAATAACCCAAAACAACATGTGGTCAAAGACCATAATAACAACCACCATAGAAAATCATTACAAAACATGAACCCACATTATTCAAGGGATTATGAAGTATGATTCAAGAATAACATACATATGTCACCATGGAAATCAAAGACAACAAGAACAACATAGAAGAAATATCAACATATGACCAAGAACAACATCAGTTTCATGGTTCTATACACAAAATCCTAACCCAATATTTCATGCTTTCTCCCCCAAGGTAAACTATCTATGGAAATCACCTTAATCTAAGGAGATGATGAAGAAATTGAGATGGGGTTGATGATGATAATGTACTTCCATGAACTTCTTCTTCTTCCTTGAGTTTCTTCTTTTCTTTCTTCTCTCCTTCTCTTCTCTTCTTTCCTCTTTCCTTTTTTCCTCGTTTTTTTCTTCCTTTTTTCTTTCCATACTTCTCATTTCTTTCTTATCCACCACCACACACACACACACATAATATAATATTAAGGAAAGTGAGGAAATATCTTAAATGATATTTATCTTCTAGTACCAATTAACCAATTAATAATGTTAAGAAAATGTCCCCTATTGTACTTATTAATAATGGTCCTTCACTTTTAATAATAATTGATCTCTTCAGAGTCCACTGATTACTCTATTGGTCCCAACTGACAATATTTAGAGTATTTAAGAACTCTAATAGTCCCAACTAACAAAAGATAGAGTACATAGGAACTCAGTTGGTCTCAACTGGCCCCCAATTGAGTATTTTAGGGAATATGGGATATTATATTAACTCCTAAGTGGTTGGAAATTAAACTAATGTCTTATATCATCAACAAAGTTTTATTATAAAGCATTTCTTAAACAAAAGTTGATAAAGAAGGTGAGGTGGAGTAAATACTGATATTGTTTTTCCTTTTTATTTATTTACAGGATATAAAGGAAAGAAAATAAAATGATTTAACATAAAATAATTGATTCAAAAGATGCATGCTCATTTCATTAATATTAATATTAAAAAACAACAAGTTTAAAAGCAAATTGCACTTACCAAACAAGGAAATTGCAAATGACAAAGAATATGGCCTAATGATTATCAACATGTAGGATGAGATTTCTCATCTGATCCACTGGCTCTAGGAGGTAACTTCTTATGCTTGCTTCATACTTCATTCACCATGTCCTGGAAAATGGTTACTTTTGACGTTCAGGCCAATACCTTTGAAAGTAATAATCTTCTTGTTATCAACTCTTGTACTTTAGCTTTTAGCGGCATGCAAGTATCCAAGAAATGTATCGTTGCCCCTTTATGGTACTCACAGGTGATATTTGTGTTGTATCATGGTTGGTATGCTGCTGGCGTATGATCAATATACTAAGGAGTCACCAATGAATTTTGAAGCAATTGCAGATAGAGTTGGTTATACAACATAGAAGTCGGGTCAAAACAAGCCCCTTTCCTCCTGTTCTGATCTTGATTCTGGTTTTGATGTTGAGGATTGACAGGTTCTGAATGAGGTTAGTGAGAAGGCGCTGGGTGAGGTTGGCGAGTAGGTGTTGTTACCACATAATAGGGCCTTCCACCTTCTGACCATAACACCGGTAGCTTGTTCTTCCTTCTTCTTTTGGAAATTCCCATAGAACTTCTTCACAACACTCAATGCCCCAGTAATATCAAGAATATTTTTGCAGCCCTTGCTCGATTCTTTCTCCAATGGTTATCAAGTTGTAGAATCCAGACGATACTCTATCAATCATTTTCTCAAAGAAGGGGGACTACAAGATATCCATGAACAAATCAACTAGCTCTTGTTCAACCAGGGGTTGCTCAACTTTAGCAGCTAGCTCTCTCTAATGTTGAGCATACTCCCTGAAAGATTCTCTATCTTTCTTGGTCATCTTTTAAGCTTGTCTCATTCTAGAGCCATGTATGCATTGTATTTGTATTGCTTCATGAAAGCCTCTGTTAAATCCCTCCATGATTAAACATGACCCCTCTCAAGATTTATGTACCATTTGAGAGATGCCCCACTCAAGCTATCTTGGAAACAGTGAATCATTAGCTTATCATTAAGAGACTGTGACACCATCTTTCTACAACAAATCACCAGGTGACAATTTGGACAACTGAGTCCTTTAAAGTTTTCAAATTCTGGTACTTATAATTTTGGAGCAAGGGTCACATCAGGGACCAGGCACATATCTATAACATCAAGATCGAATATGTTATGCCCTTCTATAGCTCTCAATATCTTCTCCAAGACTTGATATTTCCTTTTAGATTCATCATTCTTGATTACTAATTCAAGGGTGTCTTTGAGACCTGCAACATGGAATATAAGATGATGATCCTCAAAAGGACCTTGGTGTGTTGAAATTCCAGCGGGATGCACTTCAATAACTATTGGATTTTGCACGGGCTGCTGAATAGACGGTCCTCCATTGGCGGCATATGCAAATGGAGAAGTATAACCCTGAGGTAAACCAAAAATTGGGAATTTAACAATTTCTCCTTGAACTTGTTAGGGTCCTGCAGAGAAACCTGATGAAATACCATTATCAGTATGCACATTCTACTATGGTTGATCTTCCTTGTTCATTAACACTGCAACATCTCTAAGATTTTACCCAACGTGCCCTTGAGAGAATCTATCTCTTCTCTCATAATTTCCTGACCCTTTTCCAAGTTTTCCATCCTCCTTCTCGAGTTAGCGCGAGTTTCGTAGGGATGTCATAGAATCAACTTGCCTTGTTAACCTTTTTTATGGAAATAATGAATGAGTTTGTTGATTTGGAAAATAGTCATATATGCTGATAAATGCAAATGCATGAAATCTTTTGTTTTTTATGCTATGCAAAGATTTTTACGAAAATGCAATGCTATGTCATCAGTTTGTGGTGGCAAGGATCCAGGGTAACATTGGTAACACCATAAAAATTTATTTTAGGATGGATCCCTACGATGGGACAGTTTTAAGCTTTCTACCCCAAAACCACTCACAAGGTTAGATCTAGGGAGTTTAGGTAAAAGGTTCCTAGAGTCACGGGCCTTAGTCAACCTAAGTCATGCAATAGGCGTGCCATTTTATGAAAAGATTCGCGAAAAAAGACCTACTATAGATGTATTTCTTCATACTATCCATTCAATGTGGGCACCTCGAGGGCTAACACTACACAACTTTCATACTCAAACTGGTGCAAATGGGTCCCTAGAGTCATGGACCTTAGTTGGATCTGTGTCATGCAACGAGTGAGCCATTTTATGACGAGATTTTTGAAAATGTCTACTCTAGGAGAAATATTCATGTTATCCATTTGAGGTGTGCACCTCGGGAGCAAACAATACGTAAATTCCATACTCAAACTGGTTCTAATGGATCCCTAGAGTCATGAACCTTACTTGGATCTGCTTCATGAAACGAGCAATCCATTTTATGACGATATTTGCGAAAAGATCTACTCTAGGAGGAATCTTCATGTTGTCCATTCGAGGTGTGCACCTCAAGGGATAACACTGCATAACTTCCAAACTTAAACTTACGGTTTTCCTCAAAGCTCGAGTATAGAGCTTCTCTTAAATAGAATTTCTCAATCCCACATATGAAAATATATATAAATGAGTATAATAAGAAAGCAAGATAAAATGAAAACATAAAAACACAAGAAGAAACAACAAAGCAAACTAACATTCATTGAAAGTTAGCAAAACTAGGCTTGACTCTCTAGTTGAGGGAGTCCCCAACAGAGTCGTCAGTTATCGCGGTGCAAAAAATATCTGGGTGTAACGAATGCTCAATATACAACAAAATCACCAATTATGTTTATTTATTCCAAAAGGAAAGGGAAAACCCTTAAAATAAAATGAAAATGGTCATCGCAACCAAGTTCAGGTTTGGGAGTGTCATACCCCAAATTTGTCCTACCCTATTAGGTCTCGTGATAAGCACTTTGTTGCTTCCTGAATTTTTTTAAGATAATCAGGCAACTCTTGGCCATGACTCTTCAAAGATTA
Organism: Lathyrus sativus; assembly: GCA_963859935.3. NCBI lineage: Eukaryota > Viridiplantae > Streptophyta > Magnoliopsida > Fabales > Fabaceae > Lathyrus > Lathyrus sativus. The sequence continues at coordinate 114,678,067 of OZ012738.1, read as the reverse complement.
AGACGCAGGGATTTAGTTTGTACTCTTTGTAATTAAAGGCTCCTGATAGCATGACGAATTAAAGTAGAGATAAAAGAAGCATGTTTTGCATCCTTGATATGATTGATTTCAAGTGGATTCCAAGCTCTATGGTTACTTGTTCTCAAGGCTTGATTCAAGTTATTGAGTTTACTTTTAGAATTTGCTTTGCCGGCCAGACTAATAGACAACTCCCCAGCAAGTCGCCATTGTAAAACTCCACTGTCATCTTGATTTTGTAACAAATAGAGTTATTAATATTACAAATTTAGACTCAAGCTACTGTAACACTTTGGTTCCTCATAAACATCTTTGGATTTAATGATCAATCTCTCTTGCCTTTGAAATTAACCCCCTTATCTTGTCATTAGGTGAATGCACTTGAATCTTCATGGACAAGAACTTTGAATTTCTCAAATTAACACCACTTGTGAATTTAAAATAAGGCTCACCATTGCAAAGTACTTAAAGTAATAATCTAGGCCATATTGTCACGTAGCCTTCCTTAAAAAAAATGACTCGTTCTTGAACATAACTTCGTGTTATGAAGCATGAGTTCTAGTTTTGTTTTCTTTTATACCAACACCTTGTCACCATTTGAAATTACCCACCGGTATTGCTCACATTCTCTGCACAACATACCTTGGCCAAGCATGACTATTTGTGTAACCTTTTGGGATCTATCACATGCTCCACCAGTTCGTACGTTTGGCTTTCTTTCGCAGGCCAATGCAACAACCTTTCATAAGATTATAACACTCCGATGTTAATATGAGCATCCTGTGCCATCCATGTGATTTTATTCTTTAGGAAAGAAAACTGCCTATGACCTTAATCCCAACATGGCTTGAAATGTTCTCCCTGAAAATTATCTCTCTGGGGAGTTGTCTATTAGTCTGGCCGGCAAAGCAAATTCTAAAAGTAAACTCAATAACTTGAATCAAGCCTTGAGAACAAGTAACCATAGAGCTTGGAATCCACTTGAAATCAATCATATCAAGGATGCAAAACATGCTTCTTTTATCTCTACTTGAATTCGTCATGCTATCAGGAGCCTCTAATTACAAAGAGTACAAACTAAATCCCTACGTCTTAATCTTTGAAGAGTCATGGCCAAGAGTTGCCTGATTATCTTAAGAAAAGTCAGGAAGCAACAAAGTGCTTATCACGAGACCTAATAGGGTAGGACAAATTTGGGGTATGACAGATGGCGACTCTGCTAGGGAATATGCATAGCCCTATGCTAGAGAGAGTCAAGCCTAACTTGACTCGATTCGCAAGAGTTAGATCCGCTTGTTTGTGAATTTTCTTTTATTTGTTTGCTTGTCTTATTTATTTGCTATTTATCTGCTTGCTCTTATATATCTTATTATTGTTGCTTGGGATGTTATTGGGGTTCTCTGATTTTGGGAATTTCATGAGATGGCTCTACACCCGAGTCCGAGAAAAAATAAAGGATTAGAATGGTGGTTGTGTAGTGGAATCCCTCGAGGAGTCTTTCTCGTTGGGAGGAAGTGAAAGCCCCACTCAAAGTTGATTCCCTAAGGATGTTATTGTTGTGGTGAGTCTTCACCATGGCAGTAGTATTTTTTTAGGTTGAATCTATAACTCTAAGGACCGTTTACCCTTTTTTCCATGGTGGTTGGTAGTGTTAACTCATGAAGATCACTCCTTTATGGGTTGATGCGAACAACCCAATCAGATGAGATCCCTTGAACGTATCGTTATTTTGACAACGATATTTTCAACCTCGATCTATGACTCTGAGGTCCCTTTAAGAAACCTTGGACTCACTGGTTGTGTAGTAGAGGCTCACGAGGAGTCTTTCTCGTGGGACGACACGAAAACCTCACCTAGAAGAGACTCTTTCATAGGTATTATTGTGGGATGAATCTTCACCTTAGCAATAATATTTTTGAAGGACCTATGACTCTAGGCACTTACCCGTATAGAACCTACCCATGGGATTTCAGGAATCAGAGAACTTTTAACTTCAAACTTTGTTTTGGTTACTTCCGTCCTTGCATCTGCATCGTACTTGTCATACCCCAAATTTTACCCTCAGATTAGTCTATTCATATAGCATGACATCCATTGATTCCGCTAACTATTAACAGGTTATGTAGTGTGTTTATTTTGCAGGAGCTACATCAGGTGCGCGTTAACTATGAAAAGGGCAAAGTGGTCATTATACATCATTTGTTGAGTGTTTTTGTGGAGGGTTCGTTGCCTAGATTTTATAGGGTAAACAGAGCTTCCGTTTCCGGGTTCTTTAAGAGTAAACTGAAATTCATGTTAATTCTAGTAATTAATTCAATGGGCCGAGTCTCTGTCGTCATTGGATTTCTGAGAGGTTTATCTTGTCACGTGGGTTGATTATGTTAAGATATCAATTTGGTTTGGTTCAAGGCGATGCGAGAATCTGATCTGTGGAACATGGTTTTAACAAGAATTCATTCTTCTATCTTCCAGTTCATTTTAAAAGGAAAGCAGTGAAAATTTCGACTGATTAATGGAACTTATTCATGGTGAAGGTATATGGAGAGATTAAGCTTATTATGCAAGATTGGATCGAATTAATTTCAACCTTTATTCGGAGATACTTGACCGGTGAGGTTTAATCGGATGTTGAGGTGTTTGCAGCAAATTAAATCATGGAAAAGAAGTTGAAAAATGATTTTAATAGAATATGTGAATTCTATTCATAATATTTTATTATTATTATTTGTAAAGAGAAAGTGAATTTGGATAGAACATTGGAAGTTTATTCATAATATTTTTTACAAAGAGGAAATAATTTGAATAAAGAATATTAGTGAATTTATTCATAATACTTTTTATTACAAGTTACAAAAGAGAAATAAAAATTGCATTTCCTAAAATTCTAAGTCATGTGGACTTCGTGTTGATGCTTCGCGTTCGTCACTCGCTATCCGATTACCTGCACAATGAAAACAAAGAAAAGCAGAAGAAATAATTTGACACTCTCAGAACATCATCATCATCGAGTGCCGGGAGTGGCACAACCGAAGCTGCGTCCTACCCCCGTTACCGATCCGCGCCGTTGGCGTCAGATCAGGTAACATCTGTTCTTATCTAAGGGGCAGCCGAGAGATAAAAGAGATAAAAGAAGCGGGACTGATTCGCTTTTGCCCCAATTGGATTCATTTCAAAATCATGTAAATCCCAATTTACTTTCCAAACTGATACAAGGGTAAAGCAGCACAATCAATTTGGTCATAAACCCGGATGCCGACGGGTATGAGCCACTTTGTGTTCAAAGTTTGTCAACACCTGAAATTCACCACAACAGCATCAGTACCAAGTTCAGAATTCAGAACTCAAAACCAAAGCAATTCATAAACTGCATCAAATTTGAACAAACACCATAAATGCAAAGCTGGCCCAAACTCAGAAAGGAAAAGAGGGACCAATAAGTCGTAAGTAGCAAACTCAATGCGCAAGAGGAAGAAAGGCTCAATTCAAGCGCAAGAGCAAGAAAAAACATCCAACAAATCTGTCACGGGCAAGTAATCACAAAGTTCAGTTCCTACTAACAGAAAGGGTATCCAACAAGATCAAAAGAAAAGCGGACATCATCCATTCAAGGAACAGGTTCAGCAGAAAAACCAGAAATATGGTGCAGTTCAGTAAAAAATCAAGATCCGGTTAAGAATCAAGTTCAGAATCAGACCATCACAAAGCAACTCGAATGGGAACATAACGGATAGTTCGATTAATTGAAGCCTACCAAATCCGAACCAGGCCATCCAATTGAACTGCATAAAAACAATGGAAACAACACCAAACTGATATGTTTAATCATGCCATCATTCGAAGAACAGCAAGTCCCACATACACTTTTCTCTTTTCACCATCCAAAGCTAGCTACGAAAAGCCAAGACAAAGGTTGATTAGTGGAAAAGTTGGTCGAAAGCAATCAGAACAAGAAACACTGCAAAGTGCCATTAACAGAAATCAATGGAAGTTCATGAGTCAAGAAGAGTGGACTTAAACTCAGCCCTCAGTAGACTCATCACTGGGCAGAGGTTCGAGCTGCCGGGAGAGAAACAACTAGAGTGTCTCCAGCTCCCGACCAAGCGTCGAAAACAATGGAAATTCGAACAAAACAACCAATCTCGAAGGCTCCCAACAATCATCGAGAGTAGAAACAAGAATGGATGCCCTGGTAGCTCATACTGTGAGGTCGTCATCGCCCAAACACCTCTCAACGGCTAAAACCGGTAGTATCAGAACTCAAGGAAGCATGGTTTCCCCTGCGAAAGAAGAAGAAGAACATTAAAATCAGCTCAGAGCAAAAGCCCATTAATAAGGGATTATTGGGTCGAAAAAATCAACTAATTGAATCATAAAAGCAACCATTAGCAACACCAGCCGCAAGACAAAGCAATATCAGTCACAATCAAGCACAGAAATCATGACTCTGAACCAAATTCAAACGAGCAAAGAACACAGTAGAGATTATCAAAAGCAACTGTCAAAGGCAACCGCGGCATCATCGAATAGCATCCCTCAAAGGTTCAGACCCTAAAGTCATCATCACCGCATACCATTCCCGGCAAATCTGACTCGACCAAAGCCTCAGCATTAATTCACTGAAAAGAGAAGAGGAAAAGTTAGTTCGAAGTGAAAAAGCCAAAAGTTGTGAAGATCGAACCGGATATCAAAGAGTAAATCCAGAACCACATTCATGGATATCCAAAACGAATTTGAATCAACATCTGAAAAGGAAATCAATATTAGAAAGATATCCAAATGAATCCATAATTCAATCAAGTCCGAAAAAGGAACGTGTTCTAATAAACCACGAAACAAAATCTGTATCAGAAAGGAAATAAGATCAAATATGAATCTACAAAGCCACAATTCCAATAATATCAGCAGCAAATCGTGTCAAAAACAAATCACGAGTTAGCCAATCCAAACCCGTATCCAATCCGCAATCAGACAATATCAGAATCATATCAAAAAATCCCAATCAAATAATATCGGAAATCAATCTCAGAAAATAACGCAAATCCACTGTTATCAAAGGCCCAAAAGAGAAATCGAGAAGAATATAAAAGGGGGAACAGATACAACCTGAAAACCCTAGAAAAAACGGCGAACAACAATCGCAAGCAAAACCCTAGCGGCCGCGAATAAAGAGCTGAGACCATCGTCAAAGTTCGTCCAGACTCAGAGGAAGCGTGTCCCTCATCATCGTCGCCGTAACCGACAGAAACACCGCGAGGACGAAAAGAACCCACCGAAGGAGGTCCGCCGGCGCCGTTTCATTCAACGACGGGCAAACATCCGTTGAGGCTCAGATTTGCATCATCATCGCCTCGTTGTTTTTACCGAAAGCCACCCACGGGATAAAACGTAAGCAAAAATAACACTATATCATCGTTGTTTAACGGATTTCGTGTTGATTTCAGGAGGAGATATCGAGGGAGAGACAAGAGCGAGAGAAAGATGAGATCGCGAATGCATGCGGCGCCGTGGAAGTGAAAGGAAGATTAGGGTTACCCTAATCCAATACCTTTCCCCTTTCTTTTGTGTTCCAGGACCGGGTTGGGTCCGGAAGTGATTACCGGCCCAACCCCCTTTATCTTCCCTATTTATTTTTGTTTTTTTATAATTAAAATTGTTTTTTAAACCTTTTTTAAATGTTAAAATTGTTTTTCAAAACCTTTTTCTTTTTAACTAAATATTCAAATGGTTTTTAAAATAAATAGCATCAGAATTTTCTTAAAAATAATAAATAGAGCAAACATTTTTTAAAAGTAATAACATCAAACTTTTTTTTCTTAAAGTAAACATTAAAAGTAAAACTTTTAAAAATTAAACTTAAATCCTTTTTATGTTTAAACATTTTTCTCTTAAATCAAAAACCTTTTCTTTAAAAACAACAAAAATCTCCTTTTGTCTCATGACCCGTCCAATTACCGTCTGGCTTTGCCTACTAACGCGTGTGCTCATTTTGCAGCTTATTACATTGTGTTTTATTTAAGTTTCATCATTATTGTAATTGCTTCTCGGTTGTAACCTCGCGAATCCTAATAGTCGCGCTTTAATTCCTGCCTTTAAATTTCTGCTTGCATGGTTAAATTAGGATATTATTCTCTGTTTGCATGATTCAATTATCTCACACATTCATCAATTATTCTGTCACACTATACACATCCGAAGGTTAGGTCTAGCTTTTGGTCGCCGCGCTAATAGTCCTCAACTTCAAACCCTTACAACTCCTACAAACCCTAATTTTCATACATGTCTCGCCGCAGACAAAATTACCATGTTACCCCTAGTATTAGGTCAATGAGCCGCCGCGCTCATTTTAGGGTTTCCCGCCGTGGAATCCCTAATTTAACCCTAATTACAACATAACAATTTACAACGTAGAGATTTGGAGTTTCTACACTCCGCGTAAGCGTGTCCCTAAGATGCGTTTATTCCCCTTGAGACCTTGACCACAGTCAAGAAGTCTCTAACCTCCCTTTTAAGGGGAACTACGATTACTCTGATTCCACTCCCGTAAGGATACGTAGACACAAGATGCGATGTCTTGCCGAGTAAACTTAGAATTAACCCCTTAGGTTTATTTTCTCACTTTTAATCTTTTGTACATATACCTTAAGCAAATAAATAAAGCAAATAGTAAACATCTGAACAAAAGGTTCCTGTAGAGTACTACAGAAGTTTAGGGTGCTAATACTTTCCCTAAATTTAACCAACCCCCGAACCCTAGATCTTTCCCCGCATTGTGTTTACGATGCAAAATAGGTTTTCCCTCTTTTGACCTTTTCCTTCGGATAAATCAAAGAGAGGTTGTGAATTGAATTGCGATTCAAACTCATTAATAGTTTGTGATCCTATTTCCACCGCAACAGAAAATGGCGACTTCACTGGGGAGGGTCTTAATTTTTTAGGGTTATCCCTAAATTTGTTCATATTTATTGCTACTTGTTTTGTTATTTTGCATGTATATATTTGTGCTCTGGTTTGGGACTGTTCCTTGTGTTGTGAGATAAGTCCTACGCCCGGACTAGTGACATTATTATAGGATGGGGATATATTCGATGAAGCTTATAGGGAGTCGAATCCCGACCAAGCTGATTCGAGAATCACCGCTCAGTTGAGACCTTTTCGAAAATGGTTCGGTTGAACGAGTAATCGTGAAAACTTCTTCCATGGTCGATTGGAGTCTGTGATATTGGGAACCGTAGTACCTTAACACCACCTTGGCCTTATTTAGGATGTAGTGCGGGAACTATGTGGGAGTAATCCTACAATGGTTGCTATGCGATACTACACTCAAAAGAGGTTCTCTTGAGAATATTATTAACCCCCGAGTCAATCGGAAGGTCGATAATATCCGAAAGATGGGCTGATGACTTTGGGCACCTTTTAGAACCTTGTTCTGCAGGTACAACTAACCTATAGTACACTCCTTTTTGGGATGGGTAGACCTTAACTCCGCTCACGTACCTTTTAACCTAGGACTTTGTGTGTTTTCATGCATTGCATCCATAAAGCATCCCATTGCATTGTATTCCATGGAATTCAGACATCATTTATGGATATCGCGGGATACCATAAATAAAAACAAAATGAAAAACAAGAAAAAGATTTCCTTGGTACCCCACGACATTCGTAAATGTTTGAATTCCATGAAATCTTCATTTGCATTCGCATTATAGCATCATATGTTTCTTGCATTGCATGTGTCTTCCGTTTTCTCATGTTCGGTTCTCTCGCCTTCCAGTTTTGTCACCCTAAGTTCTCTGCATCAATACGACCCTTCAAAAGGATGGAAGATCAGAACCAAGAGATCAACCGTGTCAGCCATGAACTCGAAGATCTTCGAGGAAATGTAGAGCAGATTTTGGAGATGTTACGAGCTCTGAGTGTGAAGGTGGATGCTCAGTCTACTGTTGTTTCTGAGACTAATACCGTTATGGAACCTCAACCAGCTGTTATTGTCGAGAATGTGCCTCCTCACGGTCTTCAATCCGGTTTGGTGTCTCTTAGTGCTCAACCAGTTCGACGAGCTACCCCTCCAAAGTGCAAAACTCCTAACTCCGACCATGGTAAAGGACCTGCACGTTCGAGGAACCGCAAAATGGCTACTCCTCAACCTTGGCAACATCAGCAGAGTTATGTTCAAGGTCATCCGTTTCCATATGCCCAACAACCCTATGTAGCTACTGTTGCACCTCCTTTCGATCAGCAGTTTTCTACATACCAGCCTGTGCAGTCAGCTCCGGTATATCAAACACCGATTCATCAACAACCTTTCGGTTATCCGCCTATGCAAGTTCCTGTCAACAGTCAACGAGTGCCCAACGCTCCTGTTCACCAGCAATCACAGGATCAGGTTCCTTATCTCCGTAAGAGTCAGTATAAGCCTTGTCCTCCAATTCCGATGGCTTTCACTGAGTTATACTCCCATTTGGTGCAACAAGGTCTGATTACCACCCGTGCTTTGGGTCCTCCTCCTAATCCATTACCTACAGGTTACAACGCTGTCGCTCATTGTTTATTTCATGAGGGTGCGCCCGGCCATGATCTAGAGAATTGCTATGCTCTTAAGAAAGTTGTCAGAAATTTGCTAGAAACGAAGAAGTTGTCTTTTAGCGATGCTCAGCCGAAGATCGAGACTCCTCTCGGGGTTCCCCGCTTGTCAAGCTTAGATTCTGCAAAGTATGTTGACTTCTCAGCAAATCAGCCGAATCCAGCAATTATTCAAAGGCCTAGCTCGCTTCATTTCAGTAACCCTCAAGATGATATGACCGGGATCAACAAAGAATCTGGGAAATTTATTTTGAAGCAACGACTGAAAACTGTTGAAGATGTGACCAGCATAACTGGGGCAAGCCATGACGACTTGCAGTGATCATGAACCAGACGTCCTTTCCATTGAGGCTCCGCCAAAGGAAACTGTTACTTTTGAATGCAAGATTTCATAAACCATTTAGAAGGATTTTTCCGACAGTTCATTTGTTTATTTCTCTTTGATTAAGCATATTTAGCATGTACGAACTTGTTTAACTTTGATTAATGCAACACATATGTTTGTCTTGAATAAGTCCATTCGTTTCACTCATTCAAAAAACGTTTTCATAAATCATAATGCCAACTTTACCCGATCTCTTGTTCTGAGGGAGAATTGGGGGGAGGATGACGAACCTAAAACGTCAGATTTATTGTCGTATGCTTTCATTTAAAACCCGCTGATGATGTAAGGCATTGTTTCAAATCCCATACACTAGAGATATAAGGATGATAATCCCTCGTTAACCTCTTTGAGCCTTGAAGTAGGAGTTTTTTTTTAAGAACCTTCATCCTAACCTGGGGCAGGGTAGGTTTCAGTTAAACCAATCGAGCGCTTAGATCCTCAAAAAGGAAGAGCAAACCTTCGAGAATTTATCCTTAGCATCTTAAGGAGTCCGATACAATGACTATCCCTCGGTTACCTAAGGAGTGGGGCAGTCACGAGCCTTTCAAAAGATATACATGACTTGTGCATAAAAGAATATTCGAAAATAAGAGCCCGCTAAGTCAAAACCTATGAAGGAGACTTAGGCAAAACTGGGGCATCCCGCTGGACTCCAAAGTCAGATCAAAAGACATTGTCCAGGCAAAAGTTAGGGAATAAAAGCAAAACAAGAGGGTACTATAAATAATCCCTAGTCGTGTGACCAATTGCCATTAGAAATAGGTGAGTGACTGCCATGTCCAAAGCCTTGATAAGTTCTCGACCATAGCAAATCTGCTTGAGATATGAGCGTTCATATCCGATTAGTTGAATTAGGATTGGAGAACATCACGAAGAAGGGGTGGGTACAAATATAACTTTGAGCCTTTATCTTTTGTTTCTTAAACCGTGAACCGAGCCACGATACAACCTTTAAAAGACCTAATTGAAGTAGGACTTCGGTTGAAAGCATACTCGACGAAATCACGTTTCCTGACTCCTACGAGCTATGCTCAGAAAAAATTTCATGTTGGCATTACAATTAAAACTTATATCCCGTCCAGTGATTTCGGTCACGAGTTGTCGAGATATCTTTTTCAAAAAAACAAAATTCAAGACAGATATATGTGTACATTGACAAGCTCGGGATAGGCATTTCAAGTATGACGACTTTGCTTGATATCTTAGAGAGTTACATATGGACATAACCCGTGGAACTTGAAGATCCTGCTAAACAGGGGCAGGCAGTTTCCCAGTTCGCTTACCAACGCGAGGCTGACGTTCTTAAGAGCTGTTTCTCAAAGATTTCGTCGTAACATTTGTGCCAAACCTGACGAATCTCTCAAAGAGTTTGAAAACAATGGGGCAACCAGACTCCGTGTTCTCTATAAAATCCTCTTGAGATGACCCTACCTCACAACACAAGTATCCTGGGGCACCATGTTTTTTGAAGAAACAAATGGCGACTACTATAAGGTCCTTCAAGATCAAAACCATGGGGTTTCACAACTTTTCTTCGTGCACCCGAGGGATTTTACTCACAGCGGCCTTCATTCCCCAGTAAACCTCAGTGTTGCAACAGGCTCCTAAACTATTGCCTCATCACAGTCCCCAGCGAGACTATAAGCTGACAACTTTTTCTTGGGTAACTCGAAAGTGTCCCTCAAGATGAGAAGACGTGACACTGTGCACCCAAGCAGATTACCTTCTCCCCAGAGAAGTCAGAATTCTGAAACCAGATTTGGTTCTACCATTGATCTTTCTCACCCATGATTGACGTATTGGTTGCAGAGAACGCAGGGTATCTCCGTCGAGATGTTAATTTCATCTCTCGTCCCGTCTCTAGTCTGTTTCTTCAGCATACGCAGGGGCATAAGCATCACATGCCCATTTCATGTATTCATTTCACATACTCATTACATATTCATTTCACATACTCATTACATACTCATTTCATAACATCCTGCATATTTAACTACATAGACATTAACATGCACCCACATTAAATTGGGCATTAGCATTCACAGGTTCATTGTGTCTCGCTATCATTGGTTGTTACCGCCGAGTAACTGGGGTTTGTCCATTCTCTCCAAATAGATTGTCAGCTTTAAGCATAAAATACATATGTGTTTCCAGTTTCCCCACAGAGCTCGATCCTCGTGGATAACGGTTACTTCAGCTATCTTTCCTCGCCAGGATAAGATATTTACCCTTAGAGATCATTCCCTCGATGGAGTCTTGACTGCCAGTTTCCTTTCTAGCTCGATCCTAGATTGAATCAGTCTTGTCGGTCGCTGAGCCCAACCAGACGTGCATTTATTTTGCACCGTTTAAAATTTTTCACCGTACTTTGGCAGATATGCGACTGTTCTCGCCTGAGAAGCTTATCACTGTACCCGGATGTGCACTTATTTTGCACTATCTTTCAAGAAAATCAACCACAATCCTTTACAGATACACGCCAGTTCACGCCTGGAAAATTTATCAGTACATCTTACAGCATCGGTATGCGACTGTTCTCGCCTGAGAAGCCTATCGGTACAACACTTTACAATCCTACAACATCGGTATGCAACTGTTCTCGCCTGAGAAGCCTATCGATATAACAACCTTACACAACCAGATACGCACCTGTTCTCACCTGAGAAGCTTATCATCGATCAGCACCAGTTCTCGCCAGAGAAGCTTATCATCATCTGTTATCACCTCTACAAGCAATTCTTACATGAGAAGCTTATTATTGCTACTCTTGCAAAATAAGCGACATTTCTCGCCTGAGAAGCCAATCCTATCTTCGTTATGATTCGCAGCAAATGGCCATCTCCATTGAGCAGTTGGGCTTCCATTTTCCCTGTCGTGTTGAAGTATGGGAAGGTTTGAACGGAATCATATTCAGGAGAGCACGATCTTGAAGTATGGGGAGGTTTGAGCGGAATCATATTCAGGAGAGCACGATCTTGAAGTATGAAGAAGTTCATTTACCCTTTAGTAAAAGAAGGAGCGGAATCATATTCAGGAGAGCACGATCTTGAAGTATGAAGAAGTTCATTTACCCTTTAGTAAAAGAAGGAGCGGAATCATCTTCAGGAGAGCACGATCTTGAAGTATGAAGAAGTTCATTTACCCTTTAGTAAAAGAAGGAGCGGAATCATCTTCAGGAGAGCGCGATCTTGAAGTATGAAGAAGTTCATTTACCCTTTAGTAAAAGAAGGAGCGGAATCATATTCAGGAGAGCACGATCTTGAAGTATGAAGAAGTTCATTTACCCTTTAGTAAGAGAAGAATTAGAATCGTATTCCAGGCGCCGACCTTAAATATGAGAAAATTTATATATCAGATAAGCAGCAGCCTCTTTATTTGAGTGCTTATTCATTGTGGCATGTAAGTCTCTTCCAACGATAAGTGACAGTTCTCCCTCGAGAAGCTTATCAGGGCATTTCCTATCAAAGTCCATTTATTTTGGCATACAGCCGGTCTTTACCCTGTATATTTGATACGGATTTCCGAAAAGTCCGTTCGATCCCATCACGAAGGATAGTTATAGAAGCTTGGATGTTATTCTTTGCTCAATGCTCCAGCATTCTGTGATCGATCTTGCAATCGTGTAGGTCCAGTTTTATTATTAGACATTCCCAAGTGGAGGTCATCTCATAGGTGCCATCTCCATTTAAGGATCTCGTTCTTAAAGTCCATTTATTTTGGCATACAACCGGTTTTTTCTACCCTGTATATTTGTTACGGATTCCCGAAAAGTCCGTTTGATCCTGTCACGAGGGATAGGTTACAGAAGCCTGGATGTTATTCTTTGCTCAATGCTCCAGCATTCTGTGACCGATATTGCAGTCGTACATGATCCAGTTTTACTTTTAGATTCCCTAGTGGAGGCCGTCTCATAGGTGCCATCTCCATTTGAGAATCTCATCCCAGATCTAAAAATGACAATTGGTCGCGTTCGCACCAGTTGACCATCATTTTAGAGTTCCCCAGTGTTGTACTGTGTCCCAGCGCGTCGTTTTCCCAGCGTGTACTTCTCGTAGCGTCTGTCCCTGTGTCGTCATATTCGTCAACATTTTCGCATCCATCATTCCGGCATACACATCATATCATATTCATGACATCGTCCGCATCATATCAGATCCAAAGCATTGCATATCGCCGCATCTAAGGGAAAAAATTTCGGTTATCTATATTTAAATCCCTCCACCATGATTTCTCGAGCCTCGGTCGCTCAAATCATCCGGTGAAGTTATTTAAATAGGGGCAACTGTCATACCCCAAATTTTACCCTCAGATTAGTCTATTCATATAGCATGACATCCATTGATTCCGCTAACTATTAACAGGTTATGTAGTGTGTTTATTTTGCAGGAGCTACATCAGGTGCGCGTTAACTATGAAAAGGGCAAAGTGGTCATTATACATCATTTGTTGACTGTTTTTGTGGAGGGTTCGTTGCCTAGATTTTATGGGGTAAACAAAGCTTCCGTTTCCGGGTTCTTTAAGAGTAAACTGAAATTCATGTTAATGCTAGTAATTAATTCAATGGGCCGAGTCTCTGTCGTCATTGGATTTCTGAGAGGTTTATCTTGTCACGTGGGTTGATTATGTTAAGATATCAATTTGGTTTGGTTCAAGGCGATGCGAGAATCTGATCTGTGGAACATGGTTTTAACAAGAATTCATTCTTCTATCTTCCAGTTCATTTTAAAAGGAAAGCAGTGAAAATTTCGACTGATTAATGGAACTTATTCATGGTGAAGGTATATGGAGAGATTAAGCTTATTATGCAAGATTGGATCGAATTAATTTCAACCTTTATTCGGAGATACTTGAACGGTGAGGTTTAATCGGATGTTGAGGTGTTTGCAGCAAATTAAATCATGGAAAAGAAGTTGAAAAATGATTTTAATAGAATATGTGAATTCTATTCATAATATTTTATTATTATTATTTGTAAAGAGAAAGTGAATTTGGATAGAACATTGGAAGTTTATTCATAATATTTTTTACAAAGAGGAAATAATTTGAATAAAGAATATTAGTGAATTTATTCATAATACTTTTTATTACAAGTTACAAAAGAGAAATAAAAATTGCATTTCCTAAAATTCTAAGTCATGTGGACTTCGTGTTGATGCTTCGCGTTCGTCACTCGCTATCCGATTACCTGCACAATGAAAACAAAGAAAAGCAGAAGAAATAATTTGACACTCTCAGAACATCATCATCATCGAGTGCCGGGAGTGGCACAACCGAAGCTGCGTCCTACCCCCGTTACCGATCCGCGCCGTTGGCGTCAGATCAGGTAACATCTGTTCTTATCTAAGGGGCAGCCGAGAGATAAAAGAGATAAAAGAAGCGGGACTGATTCGCTTTTGCCGCAATTGGATTCATTTCAAAATCATGTAAATCCCAATTTACTTTCCAAACTAATACAAGGGTAAAGTAGCACAATCAATTTGGTCATAAACCCGGATGCCGACGGGTATGATCCACTTTGTGTTCAAAGTTTGTCAACACCTGAAATTCACCACAACAACATCAGTACCAAGTTCAGAATTCAGAACTCAAAACCAAAGCAATTCATAAACTGCATCAAATTTGAACAAACACCATAAATGCAAAGCTGGCCCAAACTCAGAAAGGAAAAGAGGGACCAATAAGTCGTAAGTAGAAAACTCAATGCGCAAGAGGAAGAAAGGCTCAATTCAAGCGCAAGAGCAAGAAAAAACATCCAACAAATCTGTCACGGGCAAGTAATCACAAAGTTCAGTTCCTACTAACAGAAAGGGTATCCAACAAGATCAAAAGAAAAGCGGACAACATCCATTCAAGGAATAGGTTCAGCAGAAAAACCAGAAATATGGTGCAGTTCAGTAAAAAATCAAGATCCGGTTAAGAATCAAGTTCAGAATCAGACCATCACAAAGCAGCTCGAATGGGAACATAACGGATAGTTCGATTAATTGAAGCCTACCAAATCCGAACCAGGCCATCCAATTGAACTGCATAAAAACAATGGAAACAACACCAAACTGATATGTTTAATCATGCAATCATTCGAAGAACAGCAAGTCCCACATACACTTTGCTCTTTTCACCATCCAAAGCTAGCTACGAAAAGCCAAGACAAAGGTTGATTAGTGGAAAAGTTGGTCGAAAGCAATCAGAACAAGAAACACTGCAAAGTGCCATTAACAGAAATCAATGGAAGTTCATGAGTCAAGAAGAATGGACTTAAACTCAGCCCTCAGTAGACTCATCACTGGGCAGAGGTTCGAGCTGCCGGGAGAGAAACAACTAGAGTGTCTCCAGCTCCCGACCAAGCGTCGAAAACAATGGAAATTCGAACAAAACAACCAATCTCGAAGGCTCCCAACAATCATCGAGAGTAGAAACAAGAATGGATGCCCTGGTAGCTCAGACTGTGAGGTCGTCATCGCCCAAACACCTCTCAACGGCTAAAACCGGCAGTATCAGAACTCAAGGAAGCATGGTTTCCCCTGCGAAAGAAGAAGAAGAACATTAAAATCAGCTCAGAGCAAAAGCCCATTAATAAGGGATTATTGGGTCGAAAAAATCAACTAATTGAATCATAAAAGCAACCATTAGCAACACCAGCCGCAAGACAAAGCAATATCAGTCACAATCAAGCACATAAATCATGACTCTGAACCAAATTCAAACGAGCAAAGAACACAGCAGAGATTATCAAAAGCAACTGTCAAAGGCAACCGCGGCATCATCGAATAGCATCCCTCAAAGGTTCAGACCCTAAAGTCATCATCACCGCATATCATTCCCGACAACTCTGACTCGACCAAAGCCTCAGCATTAATTCACTGAAAAGAGAAGAGGAAAAGTTAGTTCGAAGTGAAAAAGCCAAAAGTCGTGAAGATCGAACCGGATATCAAAGAGTAAATCCAGAACCACATCCATGGATATCCAAAACGAATTTGAATCAACATCTGAAAACGAAATAAATATTAGAAAGATATCCAAATGAATCCATAATTCAATCAAGTCCGAAAAAGGAACGTGTTCTGATAAACCACGAAACAAAATCTGTATCAGAAAGGAAATAAGATCAAATATGAATCTACAAAGCCACAATTCCAATAATATCAGCAGCAAATCGTGTCAGAAACAAATCACGAGTTAGCCAATCCAAACCCGTATCCAATCCGCAATCAGACAATATCAGAATCATATCAAAAAATCCCAATCAAATAATATCGGAAATCAATCTCAGAAAATAATGCAAATCCACTGTTATCAAAGGCCCAAAAGAGAAATCGAGAAGAATATAAAAGGGGGAACAGATACAACCTGAAAACCCTAGAAAAAACGGCGAACAACAATCGCAAGCAAAACCCTAGCGGCCGCGAATAAAGAGCTGAGACCATCGTCAAAGTTCGTCCAGACTCAGAGGAAGCGTGTCCCTCATCATCGTCGCCGTAACCGACAGAAACACCACGAGGACGAAAAGAACCCACCGAAGGAGGTCCGCCGGCGCCGTTTCATTCAACGATGGGCAAACATCCGTTGAGGCTCAGATTTGCATCATCATCGCCTCGTTTTTTTTACCGAAAGCCACCCACGGGATAAAATGTAAGCAAAAATAACACTATATCATCGTTGTTTAACGGATTTCATGTTGATTTCAGGAGGAGATATCGAGGGAGAGACAAGAGCGAGAGAAAGATGAGATCGTGAATGCATGCGGCGCCGTGGAAGTGAAAGGAAGATTAGGGTTACCCTAATCCAATACCTTTCCCCTTTCTTTTGTGTTCCAGGACCGGGTTGGGTCCGGAAGTGATTACCGGCCCAACCCCCTTTATCTTCCCTATTTATTTTTGTTTTTTTATAATTAAAATTGTTTTTTAAACCTTTTTTAAATGTTAAAATTGTTTTTCAAAACCTTTTTCTTTTTAACTAAATATTCAAATGGTTTTTAAAATAAATAGCATCAGAATTTTCTTAAAAATAATAAATAGAGCAAACATTTTTTAAAAGTAATAACATCAAACTTTTTTTTCTTAAAGTAAACATTAAAAGTAAAACTTTTAAAAATTAAACTTAAATCCTTTTTATGTTTAAACATTTTTCTCTTAAATCAAAAACCTTTTCTTTAAAAACAACAAAAATCTCCTTTTGTCTCATGACCCGTCCAATTACCGTCTGGCTTTGCCTACTAACGCGTGTGCTCATTTTGCAGCTTATTACATTGTGTTTTATTTAAGTTTCATCATTATTGTAATTGCTTCTCGGTTGTAACCTCGCGAATCCTAATAGTCGCGCTTTAATTCCTGCCTTTAAATTTCTGCTTGCATGGTTAAATTAGGATATTATTCTCTGTTTGCATGATTCAATTATCTCACACATTCATCAATTATTCTGTCACACTATACACATCCGAAGGTTAGGTCTAGCTTTTGGTCGCCGTGCTAATAGTCCTCAACTTCAAACCCTTACAACTCTTACAAACCCTAATTTTCATACATGTCTCGCCGCAGACAAAATTACCATGTTACCCCTAGTATTAGGTCAAAGAGCCGCCGCGCTCATTTTAGGGTTTCCCGCCGTGGAATCCCTAATTTAACCCTAATTACAACATAACAATTTACAACGTAGAGATTTGGAGTTTCTACACTCCGCGTAAGCGTGTCCCTAAGATGCGTTTATTCCCCTTGAGACCTTGACCACAGTCAAGAAGTCTTTAACCTCCCTTTTGAGGGGAACTACGATTACTCTGATTCCACTCCCGTAAGGATACGTAGGCACAAGATGCGATGTCTTGCCGAGTAAACTTAGAATTAACCCCTTAGGTTTATTTTCTCACTTTTAATCTTTTGTACATATACCTTAAGCAAATAAATAAAGCAAATAGTAAACATCTGAACAAAAGGTTCCTGTAGAGTACTACAGAAGTTTAGGGTGCTAATACCTTCCCTAAATTTAACCAACCCCCGAACCCTAGATCTTTCCCCGCATTGTGTTTACGATGCAAAATAGGTTTTCCCTCTTTTGACCTTTTCCTTCGGATAAATCAAAGAGCGGTTGTGAATTGAATTGTGATTCAAACTCATTAATAGTTTGTGATCCTATTTCCACCGCAACAGTACTCATACCATAACATTTACATTTTGATTTTCAGGGAATTTAAGAATTATATTGTCAACATACAGGAATTATGGGAAGCAACGTCAGGTGCCCACTTCCTTACAACTTCAAGAGACCAAAATTGGAAGACTTGCGCAGTTTGGTTTCTCGTATCCTTGCTGTGTTCAGAATTAACTTTACAAAGGACTATGGCAGGATTATTCGCCTGTTAATGCAAGACGTGGATTCTAAGGCACTTATCACCTTGGCCCAGTTCTATGATTCTCCTTTAAGGTGCTTCACGTTTCAAGATTTTCAGCTAGCGCCGACATTGGAAGAATTTGAGAAACTAGTGGGTATTCCTATGAAGGATAAATTACCATTTGTAGGAGTGAAAGAAGATTTAGAAGACAAAGTAATTGCTGATGCATTTCACATGCATAAGAGGGACATCACTGATAATTGGAAGGCTAAAGGTGGAGTTAAAGGACTTCCTCTCAAATTCCTTATAAACAAAGCGGATGCACTTATTAAGGCCCAAAGTTGGGATGCTTGCTATGCAGTGGTGGCTTTAGCTATTTATGGAATCATTTTATTCCCTAACATAGATGATTTCATAGACGTGACAGCTATTCATGTGTTCTTAACCAAAAATCCTGTGCCAACCCTTCTGGCTGATGTCTTCTATTACTTGAGTTGGAGGAGTGACAGGAAAGGTGGCTCTATTGTTTGTTGCGCCTCTCTCTTGTACCAGTGGTTGCATTTGCACATGCCTACTAAGGGACCATTTATCGATCAAGCCGATGATAGTTGGGCTCAAAGGATGGTGTCGCTTAGGTCTGCTGATCTCTCTTGGTATTCACAAGACTTTGAGGAAGTTATCACTAGTTGTGGTGAATTTCCTAATATCCCGCTAATAGGAACTCGAGGCTGTATTAATTCTAATCTGATGTTATCAGTTAGGCAGCTTGGGTACCCTATGGTAGCACCTCCTGAGAAAAATGACCTTGAAGCCTTCTTGATGCACGACTTAGGGTTTGAGAACCCTGATCTATTCAGAAAGATTACAAGAGCTTGGAAGACCATTAAGAAGAAAGGAAGAAATGAATTGGGAAGGAGAAATGGTATAACTAAAGAGCCTTACTTTGTATGGGTTAGGGAGAGGGCCAATAAGGTCAAGATGCCTTTTAAAGAAAAGGTATATGAGCCTGTGCCTGAACCTAAACCTACTCATATTCCAATAGAAGAAGTTGAAGACCTCAAAGCTACCATAGCCAAATTTTTGAAAGAAAATGAGAACCTTGAGGTGAGACTTCAAGAAGTCACCAGAGAGAAAAATGATATGAAGTGGGAGCTCCAGCGCAAGAACACCCAGTTAGAGGCAGTAGGAAAGAAAGCTGACGAAGAAGAGCATCGAAAGAAAAAGGTTAAGGTATGTCTTGATCAATCCGATAGCAGGGTTGGAGGCCTGAAAGAAGAACTAGACAGTGTCAGGAAGAAATGTGTTCAAAATAAAAACTGTTGGCTTGCGGCTACCAAAAGAAACAAGACAATCCGAGAGGAGATGGGAGCAGAAATCCATAAGCTAGACACTGCTTTACGCCAGTCAAGAGCTGCTGAAATAGAGGAACGCAGGCTCAAAGAGGGGGCTTTAAGGGTTGCTCAGGCTAAAACTGTTGATTGGGACAAGGTGTGCATAGAGTTAAACTCCGTCAAGGACTATGCAGCTAACTTGAAGCAGCAAATAAAAGATGTCTTAGCAGATAAAGTTGTATGGTCTGCTGCAAGAGAGAAAACGGCTAGTGATTTTAGAGGATATGAGAGGTCTATCCATATACTGATAGCTGACCGAGACATGTATCGCAACAAACTCAACGGTTTAATCGAGTTCTGCAACTGGTTGACCAAAGATCTAGTTTGGAAGCATAGGGATGCTATGGAAGCGATGGATGATTCTACTCCCCACAGTATCTGCGACTTTCTGTGCACGTGCAAGGACATGTTGAGCAGGTTCAAAGAGGAGTTAAAAGAACGTGAGGCCCAAAGGCCAAAAATTTGAAGTTCGCTTATTTTTATTAATTAAACATTATGGGCTGTATTTTGAATGATCTTCCTTTTTTGTATCACATGAATATTATCCTTCTATGAATGAATGTGGTTTAAATTGTTCTCAATATTCTTGTGTATGTTAAGAAATTAATTCGAGAATTCCCTGAAAAGCAAATGCATATCATCTTGCATATCATGGTACACGTCTTTTTTCAACGCCGCACGATTCTAAATTTATACCCTTTGCGTACCAGGGATTTGAGTTAAGCTGACTATTCATCACCGTTACGAAACTCGACGCAATTACCAAATGACGCTGGAGCAGATGGAAGAGACTCAGAACACTATGAGAGGTGACATCGACGCTCTTAAGACGAAGATGGACCAGCTGCTGGAGACAATGCTGACGCTAGCCCAAAAAGAAAACAATGCTGAGACTTTTGCTGATGCCAAGAAAGCGGCTGACAATATAGGAACTTCTTGGATTGTTAAAACTCCCCACGTGGACCTTGTCGACCGTCCCATTTCCGCGCGTCAGGGCCTAGAACAGGACATGGACGAACAATATGATGCTTTCTACCAACCTCCACCACCTCCTCCTCAACACAATATGGGGGCTACTAATGACTTTGCTGCAGATAGACTACGAACTGTTGAAGAAAAAATCAAGTTATTGGAAATCAAAAAGACTCCAGGGTTGGATGTTGTTGACATGTGCCTAGTTCCGGGATTGGTGATACCGAAGAAATTCAAAGTCCCAGACTTTGAGAAGTACAAGGGGGTCAGCTGCCCCAAAACCCATCTGAGAGCGTACTGTCGCAAGATGGAAGCTCACATTGATAACGAATTGATCTTAATACATTACTTCCAAGATAGCCTCAGTGGGGCATCATTGGAATGGTATATGCAGTTAGAAAAAGGACAAATCAGTACGTGGAGAGATCTAGCAGATGCGTTTTCACAACATTATCAGTATAACACTGATTTGGCACCAAATCGCACGAAGCTGCAAGACATGACTCAACGTAACAATGAGTCATTTAAGGAGTATACCCAAAGGTGGAGGGAGTTGGCTGCCCGTGTTCAACCACCATTGCTGACTAAGGAGTTAACTGACATGTTTATGGGAACTCTACAACCTCAGTACCTGGATCGCATGCTTGGGTCCAGTTTCCCTAACTTTGCTGAAGTGGTGTCATTAGGTGAAAGAATCGAGAGCACTTTGAAGAAAAACAAGGCTACGGCCCCAATGAATGGAGGAAGGAAACCTTTTGTGAAGAAAAGGGAAGATGAAACTAATGCCGTGATGAGAGGACGGGGAGATAGAGCTCCAGTGAACATCCAATATCCACAAGTAGCTGCAGTAGCCCATGCTCCTTATCAACAACCAGCTCAACAGCAGAATCAGCAGCTGAATTATCAGAGAGTTCCTCCACCGCAATATCAGAATGCTCCGGCTCAAAGACAACAAAGGCCGAGACAGCCAAGAAGACAACTTGACCTGTTGCCTATGTCATATGGACAGATCTTTGCTCAGCTAAATCAGAGTGGACACCTAACGTTGCGAGATTTACGTCCAGCAACCTTTCCATACCCCCTGGGTACGATGCGAACGCCCATTGCGAGTTTCATAAGGGAGCCCCTGGACACTCCATAGACAACTGCTATGCGTTTCAAAACAGGGTGCAAGATTTGATAGAGTCCAAAGATCTCACTTTTACACCTAGAGGTGCCAACATTACGAAGGATCCATTACCTAAACATGGAGGTCCTTCTATCAATGCTGTGGAAGAAAATAATGGTTTAAGACTAATTACAAATGTTGAAGATGTTCGTACTCCGATGGCCGTTATTGGAGAACAATTGAGGAGAAATGGGATGATTCCCCAAAAAGAAGCGGAGAATTTGACCGATGAATTGGTGAAAAGACATTTACAAAGGTTCTTAGAGCATGGGATAATACAAATAGAACAAAGAGATTCGAACGTGTCTGCTATTGATATTCAGTATGATGAAACAAGTGCTTATCCGACAAGGCGACTTCGACCAGCACCGGTAGTCTTGCAGTATGATCCTTCGGAAGCCTTTCAACAGAGAGCCGCCCGACCAACACCCGTGGTTATGCAATATGATGAAGATGACGTCAACAGACAAAGAGCAGCACGACCAGCTCCAGTGGTAATAGAGTATTCTGTTAATGAGTCTGAGCCCAAAGTTTTTAAACAGGGGCCAGAGAGACTAGTGATTGAGTATGACACTGCCAAATGCGATGCAGTTGTTGGGCCTAGTGGGATGACCCGTAGTGGTCGTTTATTTGCCGCCAAACCAGTGGAAGTGCCAGCCAGAAATAAAGAAAAAGCTACAATTGAACTGCCAAGTGTTGAGCCACCTGTTGAGGTGTCATCACCAAAGGCAGTAGTTACACCAAAGGAAGCTGAGGAGTTTTTGAAGATCATCAGAAAAAGTGACTATAAAGTGATTGATCAACTAAACCAAACTCCAGCCAGAATTTCCATGCTCTCATTGTTACTTAATTCAGAGGCCCACAGGTTATCTTTAATGAAGGTGTTGAGCGCTGCGCATATTGCTAAAGACATCACCGTAGCCCAGTTCGATGATGTGATAGCTAGCGTAACAACTGGAAACTTTCTTGGGTTTAATGATGATGACTTGACTGCAGAGAAGAGAAACCACAATAAAGCTCTCCATATTTCTATCAAGTGCCAAGACACATTGATATCCCGAGTCTTAGTGGATACAGGTTCTTCTTTGAATGTGCTTCCCAAGATTACCCTGGAGAGAATGCCAGTAAAAAGAGCTAGCATGAAGCCGAGTGCTCTGGTAGTCAAAGCTTTCGATGGTTCTAGGCGTGCTGTGATTGGTGATGTGGACTTGCCAATAAAAATCGGACCAACTGTCTTCACCATTACTTTCCAAGTAATGGATATTTATCCAGGGTACAGCTGTCTTTTAGGGAGACCTTGGATCCACTACGCAGGAGTTGTTACGTCCACCCTTCACCAAAAGCTAAAATTTGTCAGTAATGACAAGGTAGTTCAGATTGGAGGGGAGGAGGATATCTTGGTAAGCCACTTGACATCCTTCAGGTACATTGAAGTTGAAGGGGAAATGGTGGAAACGCCTTTTCAATCTTTTGAAATGGTGAATACATTAGCGGTGCAGCGAATTTCAGAGGGTCAGAGTTCAAGATCAGCAATGGCCTCTTATGAAGAAGCTAAGATGGTTGTAGACAAAGGGAACGCCCAAGGCTGGGGAAAAATGGTGGAAGTGGCTGAAAAGTTCGACAAATTTGGGCTAGGATACCATCCTTCATCCAACACTGTGACAATTGCATATGGCAAGAAGCAGATTCCTCCTGTAGCAGAAGTCTTCAAGAGCGTTGGGCATATCTTCGACCATACCTCCGCCATGGTAATTGAAGATGGGGTGGATGACAAAGAAGCCTCCGCAAGCTGGATCCGACAGGCTGAACCTGGTGAAGAATTGAAGAATTGGAAGACCATTGAAATACCCCAGTTTTTCCCTCTTCAAAAGTAAAGTTTTAATTGATTTTCAAAAACCCTGCGCTCTGCCCAAGGCGTAGTGGAGCTTTGTATCGGGCCCCCTGATGTTTCGAAACATGTTTAACATGAATAAATTTTGATTTGCATTCAGTTTTTGCTCATTTTATTTTCTTTTTTTTCTTCATAATTAATGGCATTTCTTTCGCGCACTCACTTTCCTAAATAAGCTGCATAAATCATAATCATGCAGAGACACTACCGAGGTCCTTGATATCGACACTGCTGTAGGCCTTTATGATTTTGATTGTCCAATACACCGAGCGGATGAGGAAGACGAGAATGAGCTCCCCAACGAATTGGCTAGGTTGCTGCAGCAAGAAGAAAAGGTCATTATGCCGCATAAAGAGGATGTCGAGGTTATCAACCTAGGTTCAGAAGAAAATAAAAGGGAGATAAAGGTTGGAGCGTCTCTTCAAGATACTGTCAAGGAAAAGTTGGTAGGGCTCCTCCGAGAATATGCTGATGTATTCGCATGGTCGTATCAGGACATGCCTGGCCTAGATACGAACATTGTTGTACACAAGTTGCCACTCAAAGAAGAGTGTCATGCCGTCAAGAAGAAGTTGAGAAGAACTCGCCCTGATATGGCTCTGAAAATCCGTGATGAGGTCCAAAAACAATTCGATGCAGGGTTCTTATCAGTGGCCAAATACCCGCAATGGGTTGCAATTATCGTTCCCGTACCGAAAAAAGATGGAAAGGTCCGTATGTGTGCGGATTACCGCGACTTAAACAGAGCAAGTCCTAAAGACGATTTTCCATTTCCTCACATTGATGTGTTGGTAGATAATACGGCACAGTTCTCCGTTTTTTCCTTCATGGATGGATTCTCTGGTTACAATCAAATTAAGATGGATCCAGATGACATGGAAAAGACCATGTTCATTACACCATGGGGCATATTCTGTTACAAGGTAATGCCATTTGGGTTAAAGAACGCTGGGGCAACATACCAACGTGTAATGGTAACACTCTTTCATGATATGATTCACAAAGAGATTGAAGTGTACGTTGATGACATGATTGCTAAGTCCCAGACTGAAGAGGAGCATTTGGGTAATCTGGAAAAATTGTTCGCCAGACTAAGGAAGTTCAAGTTGAGACTTAATCCCAACAAATGTACATTCGGGGTGCGGTCTGGAAAGTTGTTGGGCTTTATCGTAAGCCAGAAAGGGATTGAGGTGGATCCTAATAAAGTAAGGGGCGATTCAGGACATGCCTGCGCCAAAGACCGAAAAGGAGGTCCGTGGATTTCTAGGGAGGTTGAATTATATCGCAAGATTTATTTCACATCTCACAGCCACTTGCAAGCCAATTTTTAAATTACTCAGGAAAGATCAGCCGGTTGTGTGGAATGATGAATGCCAAGGGGCATTTGATGCAATCAAAGAATATTTGCAAGAACCACCTATCTTGATACCACCAGTTCCTGGAAGGCCGCTCATTATGTACTTAACTGTGCTAGAAGAGTCCATGGGTTGTGTATTAGGACAACAGGATGATTCGTGCAAGAAAGAGCATGCTATATACTATCTCAGCAACAAGTTTAACGACTATGAGACTAGATACTCTTTGCTTGAGAAAACTTGTTGTGCACTTGCATGGGCTGCTAGACGACTCAGACAATATATGCTGACGCACATCACATACTTAATCTCCAAGATGGATCCAATCAAATACATCTTCGAGAAACCTGCTCTTACCGGTAGGATAGCCCGGTGGCAAATGCTTCTATCTGAATACGACATCCAATACATCACTCAGAAAGCTATAAAGGGAAGTGTGTTAGCAGATCATTTGGCCCATCAGCCTGTGGAAGAGTACCAACCTTTGAGATTTGTCTTTCCAGATGAGGATATCATGGTGGCAATAGATTACGAGGATCTAGGGCCAGATGAAGGGCCGAAACCAGGAGAGCGATGGACTCTTATGTTCGATGGTGCGTCTAACTCTTATGGACATGGAATTGGGGCAGTGATTACATCTCCCAAAAATTTTCACTTGCCGTTTACGGCCAAACTCTGTTTCCCGTGCACTAACAATATAGTAGAGTACGAGGCATGTATACTAGGGCTAGAAGAGGCCATTAACTTGAGGATCAAAACTCTCGATGTGTTTGGAGATTCTGCGCTGGTAATTTACCAGATACGAGGCAATTGGGATACAAAGCATGAAAATCTAATTCCATATTGGGATTATATGGCCAAATTGCTTCCCCGATTCGATGATATCACTTTTGCTCACGTACCTCGAGAAGAGAATCAAATGGGTGACGCTTTGGCAACTCTGGCATCCATGTACAAGTTGATATGGCCAAATCATAGACCATCTATTAATTTGCGACGCTTTGAAGAACCCGCGCATTGTCTAACTGCTGATAAAGACGCAGATGAAAAACCGTGGTTTTATGATATAAAGCGATATCTTGAAAAGCACGAATATCCTGAAGGAGCCCTGGGTATCGACAAAAGAACTTTGCGAAGATTGGCATCCAACTTCTTTCTCAACGGAAATGTATTGTACAAGCGCAACCATGACACTGTTTTGCTTAGATGTGTGGAGAAACGTGAAGCTGAACAGATTCTAAGGGACATTCATGAGGGCTGCTTTGGAACTCATGCGAATGGACACACCATGGCAAAGAAAATATTGAGGGCGGGCTATTATTGGCTTACCATGGAAGCAGATTGTTACCATCATGCCCGAACTTGTCACAAGTGCCAAATATACTCTGATAAGATTCATGTACCCACAACTCCATTGAACGTCTTAACCTCACCATGGCCCTTCTCCATGTGGGGAATAGACATGATTGGGATGATTGAACCAAAAGCTTCAAACGGACATCGCTTCATACTTGTGGCCATAGACTATTTCACCAAGTGGGTTAAAGCTGCTTCATATACCAACGTTACTAAGCAAGTAGTCGCTCGCTTCTTGAAGCACAACATCATATGCAGATATGGAGTGCCCAATCGCATCATCACTGACAATGGGTCGAATCTCAACAACAAAATGATGGACGAGTTGTGCGCCAGTTTTAAAATAGAACACCATAACTCAACACCATATAGACCCAAAATGAATGGAGCCGTAGA
The DNA here is from genome assembly GCA_963859935.3 of Lathyrus sativus. Classification (NCBI taxonomy): domain Eukaryota; kingdom Viridiplantae; phylum Streptophyta; class Magnoliopsida; order Fabales; family Fabaceae; genus Lathyrus; species Lathyrus sativus. Next base: position 114,651,233 of record OZ012738.1, on the reverse strand, counting down.
ATCAGCCAATAAAAATATCAAGAAAATCATCCAGAAGATGGTGGTCACATACAAAGATTGGCACGAGATGTTACCCTTTGCACTACACGGCTACCGTACTTCAGTACGAACTTTAACAGGGGCAACTCCATACTCGTTGGTTTATGGCATGGAGGCAGTTCTCCCAATAGAGGTCAAAATCCCTTCTCTGAGGGTTTTAATGGAAGCTCAACTTGATGAAGCCGAATGGGTAAAAACGAGGTTTGAAGAACTTAATCTCATTGAGGAAAAGCGCTTGACAGCCATATGCCACGGCCAGCTTTACCAGAGAAGAATGAAGAGAGCCTTCGACAAAAGAGTGCATCCCAGGACATTCGCGCAAGGAGACTTAGTACTCAAGAGGATCATGGCTATGTATAATGAATATAGGGGCAAGTGGACGCCAAACTATGAAGGCCCATATGTGGTAACAGAAGCATTCTCTGGGGGTGCTCTAAAGCTCGCAACCATGGATGGGGAGGAGTTACCTTATCCAGTGAATGCAAATTTGGTCAAACGGTACTTTGCCTAAAAAAGTGGAATAATAAAGCCGCTAAGTCGAAAACCCGAAAGGGCGACTTAGGAAAAATTGGCTATCCCGGTGAATCGAAAACCCGAAAGGGCGATTCAGGCAAAAATTAGGGATAAAATAAGAATAGGCCCGCTGAGTTGAAAACCCGAAAGGGCGGCTCAGGCAAAAAAGGGCGTCCCGTTGGATTGAAAACCCGAAAGGGCGATCCAGGCAAAAGTTAGGGGCAAAATTCCAAGGCAAAGTATCCATTATGCATGATCACTCGACCCTAGTGCATAATCAAGAGACATAATTGATCCGGCCATTTTTCTACGAAGCAAGGTGTTGAAGACTTCCAAAGCCATGGGGATTATAGCAGTGTCGAAACTCAAAGGAACTCTGATTCTTTGCCATTATGTTTTTCTTGCACTGTAATCACCTCATTAAGAGATTACATCTCTGTATACTCATCCGTTCAAGGGACAAATCAATATAAAGAGAGATTTCTCAATTAAATTGTGCTCACTCTTTTACTTTATCCGATTGTTTGCAAATTAATTTTTATTTTGATAATTTGTGTTCGAAACTTCAGCTAAAAAATATGATGATAAAAAATAATAAATAAAATATAACTTTTGACAAGGTATGGAGCTTGTTTTGATGTTCGAAGATATTGGGGAAAATAGATGGTCTCCAAGAAAAATGTCAACAGGTAGAAGCTTTGAATTAGTCGTCAGCTATCCAGGCTTGTCATCATGAAAAGCCTTGCCTTTCTAAAGGGTTTATATGAGGTGGTTCCCCCCGGCGTCAAATTCAAGAGCTAAACTGGGGCAATCATTCCCCCTGGTCGTCATGGAGTATCTAAATCCAGGATGTCGAATAGTCTAATCCTCTTACTATCCCCACAGAAAGCCCAATCTTTTGTTGGCAACTAAAAAAAAGCCACTCCAATTGGCACCTTCAATTCACCCTAAAAGTCCAGTATTCATTGGCAACCACTAAAAGTCCACCCTCGATGGCATCCTCATAAAACCAAAGTCCAAATCCATTTGACAACTACCAAATCCAGTCCCTGGTGATACCCCCGACAAGATTTTATCCCCAGCATACCTGATCATTTGCACTATCATAAGCACGACATACAATATCACATCATATCATAGTCATATCGAGCATTAGCATATCATTTGCATTCGCATCTTGCACTCCCTAGCAGTTGCATCTTGGTTGCATGTTTATGTATCATAACGCATATCATCGCCATCACCATTAACATGGCATAACAACATAGCAGGATCCAGGGTCAGTTTGTAAACATCTTGGCCAGTCCTTCGGTGATGTTGGCAGTAGTGAATCTGAAAAAGTTTGTTACTCCGCGAGTTCATGGAATTCTAATCTCCAGCAAGTCATTTTTCAACCATGCAGTTGATAATGATAGTTCTCGGCGACCGTTGCTCTTATGGTTCCCCAAGCAGAGGTTATCTTAAAAAGTTTCTTGAAGACTTTCCCCTACAGAGTTTGGACAATGTTGTTCCTCTAATAGGAATTTTAGCTCAACCATTACTCAGCAAATGTATCGCTCGAGATACTGCTTTGGTATCATCGAAGAGCCTTAATGGATAAGGTGCTGCTTCGACCACCCGAAGAATCTCAAGTTTTGTTCGAGATACTGCTTTGGTATCATCGAAGAGCCTTAATGGATAAGGTGCTGCTTCGACCACCCGAAGAATCTCAAGTTTTGTTCGAGATACTGCTTTGGTAACATCGAAGAGCCTTAATGAATAAGGTGCTGCTTCGACCACCCGAAGAATCTCAAGTTTTATTCGAGATACTGCTTTGGTATCATCGAAGAGCCTTAATGAATAAGGTGCTGCTTCGACCACCCGAAGAATCTCAAGTTTTGTTCGAGATACTGCTTTGGTATCATCGAAGAGCCTTAATGGATAAGGTGCTGCTTCGACCACCCGAAGAATCTCAAGTTTTGTTCGAGATACTGCTTTGGTATCATCGAAGAGCCTTAGTGGATAAGGTGCTGCTTCGACCACCCGAAGAATCTTAAATTTTGTTCGAGATACTGCTTTGGTATCATCGAAGAGCCTTAATGAATAAGGTGCTGCTTCGACCACCCGAAGAATCTCAAGTTTTGTTCGAGATACTGCTTTGGTATCATCGAAGAGCCTTAATGGATAAGGTGCTTCTTCGACCACCCGAAGAATCTCAAGTTTTGTTCGAGATACTGCTTTGGTATCATCGAAGAGCCTTAGTGGATAAGGTGCTGCTTCGACCACCCGAAGAATCTCAAGTTTTGTTCGAGATACTGCTTTGGTATCATCGAAGAGCCTTAATGAATAAGGTGCTGCTTCGACCAGCTGAAGAATCTCAAGTTTTGTTCGAGATACTGCTTTGGCATCATCGAAGAACCTTATTGGATAAGGTGCTGCTTCGACCACTCGAAGAATCTCAAGTTTTGTTCGAGATACTGCTTTGGTATCATCGAAGAGCCTTAATGAATAAGGTGCTGCTTCGACCACCCGAAGAATCTCAAGTTTTGTTCGAGATACTGCTTTGGTATCATCGAAGAACCTTATTGGATAAGGTACTGCTTCGACCACCCGAAGAATCTCAAGTTTTGTTCGAGATACTGCTTTGGTATCATCGAAGAGCCTTAATGGATAAGGTGCTGCTTCGACCACCCGAAGAATCTCAAGTTTTGTTCGAGATACTGCTTTGGTATCATCGAAGAGCCTTAATGGATAAGGTGCTGCTTCGACCACCCGAAGAATCTCAAGTTTTGTTCGAGATACTGCTTTGGTATCATCGAAGAACCTTATTGGATAAGGTACTGCTTCGACCACCCAGAGAATGTCAGGCTATCTCGTTCATCTGTCTTGCATCCAGCTATCCCGTTCTAGTATCTCACTGCATTTTACTTGCTTGTCGGACAAATTTTGGGGTCTTTTTTGTATCTAATTGATTTTCACCCTACAAATGAACGCCATGCAACAATTCGTTCTCCCGGGTTTAAAACAATTAGATAGGGGCATCTGTCATACCCCAAATTTGTCCTACCCTATTAGGTCTCGTGATAAGCACTTTGTTACTACCTGACTTTTCTTAAGATAATCAGGCAACTCTTGGCCATGACTCTTCAAAGATTAAGACGCAGGGATTTAGTTTGTACTCTTTGTAATTAGAGGCTCCTGATAGCATGACGAATTCAAGTAGAGATAAAAGAAGCATGTTTTGCATCCTTGATATGATTGATTTCAAGTGGATTCCAAGCTCTATGGTTACTTGTTCTCAAGGCTTGATTCAAGTTATTGAGTTTACGTTTAGAATTTTCTTTGCCGGCCAGACTAATAGAGAACTCCCCAGCAGAGTCGCCATCTGTCGTACCTCGAAAAATACGATCCTCGCGATGGACGCGGAAAATACTGTTCGAAACAGAGTCGCCACCGAACTTTATTCATTCCAAGGATGGAATAGGAAAATATCGATAAAACCTTAAAAGGGATAAGAACATGGTCATTGCAACCAATATTATAGGTTCGAGAGTCGATTATATAGAGGGAAGGTATTAGCACCCTCTACGTCCGTTGTACTCAACGGGAACCTCTTGATTCGATTCGCGAGAGAAAGTTAACTATGTTTGTCTTCTAAAGGAATTGCTTGCTAAAGGGGAATGGGTGGTTTATACTAGGGTGCTCGCCAAGGATTGGGGCCCTTGTGCCTACGTATCTTCACTTGTAAGAAGTGGAAAATCAGAGCATTCGTAGTTCGTGGGACTACGGGAAAAAGAGAGGATTGTGGGGAATATGTTCGCTAGGATTATCGCAATCCTATGCCTACGTACTCTCAACAGATATGAGAGATCAGAGCAGCCGTAGTTCGGCCTACGGTTTGCTAAAAGGTTTGTGTTTGGAATGAACGAGAGTTTAGGTCACATTCTAACTGCTAAACGTTGGCTTGTCTGCTCGCTAGGGGAGGCTGAAGCACGAGTTTGTTATGCGCGGAAGAAGGGACTAAACAATGTTCTTGGTAAAAGGTGGGTATGAGTTGAACGAGAGTTTAGGTCTCATTCTAACTGCTAAACATTGGCTTGTCTGCTCGCTAGGGGAGGCTGAAGCACGAGTTTGTTATGCGCGGAATAATGGACTAAACAATGTTCTTTGAAAAAGGTGTATGAGTTGTGGATCGCACGAGGGCGAGTAGAGTTTGATTGGTTAAGTATTTTGGTTTTGAAAAGAAGATAGATTTGAATAGGTTATAGGATTTTGGTCGCACGGGGGCGAGGAATTAGATTGATTAGATGTATCAGATGTTTAGCTAGAGGTGACGATTACCTGAAGCTTAAGAAAGGCTTCTCGGACCCAAGTAATCGGGAGAGTAAACCAAAGACTTGGAGCTCTCTCTTTTTCAACCTCAAATGCGAAGGGATGAGATGTAGTTCGAGTAGGTTAATCGGATGACGATTACTTGAAGCTTAAGAAGGACTTCTCGGACCCAAGTAATCGGGAGAGTGAACCAAAGACTTGGAGCTCTCTCATTTTCATCTAGAAAGGAAGGAAATGGGTATGGTTCGAGTAAGTGGATCGGATGACGATTACTCAAAGCTTAAGAAAGACTTCTCGGACCCAAGTAATCGGGAGAGTGAACCAAAGACTTGGAGCTCTCTCTTTTTCATCCCAAAGAGTGGTTGTGTTTGGGAAAGCTTTGAGTTTGGAAAGCTTTGAACGATGGGGTGTGGTTAAAGTATTTTAACATATGAGGATTACTTAAAGCTTAAGAAAGACTTCTCTGACCTTAAGTAATCGGAAGAGTGAACCAAAGACTTGAGCTCTCTCTTTTTCTCATCTAATATTATGAAAGATGTTTGATATGATTAGAGTGTTTTAATCGGATGACGATTACTCGAAGCTCAAGAAAGACTTCTTGGACCTTAAGTAATCGGGAGAGTCAACCAAAGACTTGGAACTCTCTCTTTTCCATCTAAGTGTTTAGGAAAATAGATTTGAATGGTTTATCGTTTTTTAGGAGACAATTGTTCGAGTTTAAGAAAGACTTCTCGGACCCAAACAATTGAGAGAGTGAACCAAAGACTTGGAGCTCTTTCTTTTTCATCCTTTTATTGAAAATGTATTTGAGTAATTACTAAGTATTTTAATTTGATTTGAAGAAAATTGATGTGAATCGAGATTTGAAATTGAGTTTTAACGTATGCACTAGCAAAGTGGGCTAGTCTTCTAAGTGACCAACTAGAAATAATTGATCAAATAGGTCTCACTGTAAGGAAGCCCAGGATTAAGCTTTAAAATGTTGTGTCTGTGACCAAAGGTTGATGGCGAGGCTTTGAAAGCACTCGACTTACAAGGGTGGAAAATGGCTCGATGAATCGAGAATTTATTTTGAAAAGGGTTTAAAGTATTAAAGCATAAACAATACGAAAGCGATAAAAATATTACATTTTGAGGGAGTGGGGTACATTTTTTTTAATGGGGATAGAATATAAAAGCGAACACAGAAGATGAATCAAGTCGAATTTTTCACAATGTGCTATAAAATGGGTTTGTACTCAACGACCACGCAGTAAAATATCCAATTAATATGTAAGAGTTATCTTGTGGGAAAAATGATATCAAATTACCGAATCCATGAAGTTAAATTCTATAATTCTAATCCAAATTGAAATAAACATTTCTTAGCAAAAACAAATTTGTATATAAAGAGCTAATATATAAATGGATAGTAAACGTTTCTTAATTAATTTTTTTAGATAAGACTAATCCCTAAATCCTTTCTAACTATTATTTACATAATTATACTTAACTTATTATCCACACATTTGATCAAAATAAAACTAATATATTTACATAATTATACTTAACTTATTATCCACACATTTGATCAAAATAAAACTAATATCTACACACTAAATGAAGCATATATGAGACTATTGAGATTGTAAATTAAATTTAAGATCTCAAATGCAGGTGATATTTAATATGAATGGCCATGCATTTTATAAAACCATAAGAATTTATCCATTACTGCACCGAAAGTATCAATGGCTTTGTAAAGGTCTGCTATACGGCATCCGGCATCAAAAGCGAAAATTAACCATTGTTTCACCTTACAGTTATATGTTCTAGCCATAAAAAAAAGTATGCTTTCATATTATATGATTCTTTTCCATGTTTACCATTAACCAACAATCCAGGATTTAAATGAAACAAAAATTAAGGAAGGTAAATAATCATCGAGAACTTTCGAGATTCAAATGAATAGAAAACACATTAGCGATTCACTTAGGCAATCTCCACACACTATCACAACATAAGCAACAATAAGCAAAGACACAAAAGTATGATTCAAAAATTGTTAAAAGTGAAACAAAGATGTTAAATCTACATCTAGCTGTCATCAATAATCGTAAAGCTGATGAACAAAAACACCAATGCCTCAATCATGAAATCTAAACCAGAAACATATTCATCGCGACGGTATTCTCAGTTTGACATGTTACCAAATAAGTCGAAATCATAGTGACATGCACACAGCAGCTAAACAGTGTAATCAATTCCAAATTGCAGTAAACATAACGGAAATAAAAAGAATGATTTGCAGATTACCGACATCGCATTTGAGACGCTGAGCTTGTCGAACCCAAATCGACTAACGCACAGACCAATCAACACAACAGGGAATTCGAATCACTACTGCACTGGAGTCGTTTCTATTGTTGCTTTGAATGGTGAAATCGATGTTGTTGACACATGAAGCTGCTATCCTTTCACAATGTGTTCCTAGCAGTTGTTTCCAATTGTTACCGCCACACTGCTTCAAGCTTGTGTTTCGCGAAAGTTTGCCAGGCCACATAAGCGTAAAATCATGCCAGAATTTGTAGCAATCCAACAGAAAATGATTAGAGCATCCACTCAAATATAAACAAAACCGAAACTGGATGGCTCAAGCCTTAGGCTCGCAATCGAAACAACTTTATAACTGAAAATTCAGTTTCAACAACTTAAACATACGCTAGCAGCAAGCAATCTATTCATGATAGTGTGATTACAAACTAGCAGCACAACATGAATAAACTCAATTCATACAATATTAATATAAATGAGCATTATAAAAAAAAACTTGTTATGTTTACGAGATCAGATAAACATCAAATACCATCATGAGCAAATGCAGTTTTTAACAGTGATATCATCACTTCAGAAAAAGAAGAAAGACTCGAAATGTTACCGAAGGCGTGAGTTGGATTCGTTACTCTGCTACGATACATGCTACTGCTCAGTTGATAATGATTATGAATTTAAACGCTGTTGTTGTTGACTTGAGTCTACTGCAAATTAAAACTATTGCTGTCAAGTTTGCGAGTTGAAACCGAGATGTTAGTTGCGCGAAGTTCCTGGCTGCAGAGCTATTTTGCAGAGACATCTTCGATTCCTCTTTGTCATTCTCACCGTATGTAACGAAACTGAGCTATCGGGATCATTGTTGTTATCACCACTTTGGAGAACAACTTCACCACTTATGGTTGTAGATGGCGGTGCGTGGTTAATGGCTCGTGTTGCCTCAACATTGTCATTGTGTGAATAATTTGACTTCACCTCGTGGCCAAGGTAATCCTGAGCTCCACTCTGCCTTAGTCTTGCACTTAGCAGAATATGAATGTACCTGCTTCCTAATCAAAACAAAACCAGAAAAATAGTATAAAATGATATTGCGGATTTTAAAACAAAACCAGAAATTTAGGGTATGACATATTGTTCTTTGTGTTCTTTGTGGATAACAAGAAATTTATCAACGCGGGGGTTGAGAACACAAAGAACAATATGTCATACCCTAAATTTGTCCTACCCATTTTCAGTATTTTTGCATCTTTCGATTCTATTTTGATTTTGCATTGCCCGATTAATTTCTTGTTATTTAGACACGTGTTTGCTTGCAATTGGTTGATTTTTCAAAACTTTCTTTTTGACCAATTAAGGTGTGACACGTGGCCTAAGAACATTTTGTGAATATTATTTTCTTAAACTTTTTCTTTTTTTAAATGTTAATATTATTATTTTTTTAGTTATTATTTTTCGTTTTTATAAACTTTAGTTTGTTTTTATATATTTTTAATATTTATTTAATTGTTAATTGTTAATATTCATTTAATGATTATTGTTAATAGTTATGTATTAAATAGTTATTAATATATCAATTTAGTTATTTATTTATTATATTTATTAATGTTTAGTAGTAATTTTTAATTAGGATAATGAAAATTAAAAGAAAAGGAAATTGGAGTTGGACAGACCCATATTTGGGAGAAGCCCATTAGGTTTTTTTGGTCTCCTGTATATTTAATGGGATAGATTTTTCAGATTGAGAGAGGAGAAAATACTGTTCATCTTCTCTCAAACTCAGAAAAACCCTAAAGGACATTAAGAGCCGCCGCCACCCCTTTAGGGAAAACCTAATCGCCGGCCACCACCCTTTTACCCCCTCGAAACGCCTTTGTTCTCTGGCTTCTTCTTCGTTCCCTCACCATCATCACCCTCTTCACCTTCCTCTTTCACTGAAAAACCCTTCTCCTTCCTCTTTCGCCGACGTCCCTAGTTTGAACTATTCCACGACACCCTTCAGCTCTCACAACCTTCGTCCTCACCATTTTCCATCGCTCCCTCTTTCTTACTTTCACTTCCCTCGATTCAACGAACAATATACTCCCTCCTAAAATCTGAGAGAACGCAAAAGGAGCTAAAGCCACTACGAAATTTTCGGTGACCCTGAGCAAGCGACAAAATAGTGACAACTTCAACTCTGTAATGCCTCATAACTCGCCTACCTCAACAATGTCGCCTCCAACTATTTACGCACAAGGATCGCTAGCATTTGAAATATAAGCTCATTAGCTGCTCATATCAACGACGCGTTGTCATACCCCAAATTCGTCCTACCTGTTTATCTTTTGTCTGTACATCTTTCCATCAACCATTAATCTGAAAGTCAAAAGATATGCTGTTTCTGCTTGTTGCCCCAAACTCAAGATGTCACAAGGCAGGGTCGAAGGGAAACGAGGTGTTTTTAGGCTAGCAGGACGGTGGTATGTGGTAATCATTAAGGTTCATTTAAGGGATGAGTGTATCAATGTGTGGGCCCGGTAAAGGTTGGAAATCAGTCAGGTTTGACTTGATCTTGGTCTGGCGAATTTTATTTCATGATTGAGGGTTAGAGATGATTGATTCAAGTGATAGGTTTGATTCCTTTCAAGGCATGGTTAATCGTTTTTAAGATATTTTTGGAATATCTTTGATTTGGTGTTCCAATATTCTTGGAGCCACATCCTTAGATAAGTATTGAGGTTATGAGAATTAAGCGAGATAAGTCATGGTTGGATTTATTTTAAATTTGTGCAAATTATGACAATTCATGCTTTAAAAGAGGAGTGACTCATGCTTGCCTCAGGATTCATGTTTGATTAGAAAGTTCATATCTTCAAGGTAATAATTCGTTCACAACAGAATTGAGAGGGAGATTACATAGCAAAATCAGAAAACTACAAGGCATTGAAGAACTTCATTACAAATATTTCACAAAAAAAAAAGGCACAAAGGACCCCACGCGAGTTGTTTTCAGCTGCAAATCAAACCGTACAACAACAGCTACCTTTGCAAACTTGTACACCTCTGTTGCAATTCTGCTACACCAACAGCCAATCCGTACACGACTCTGCAGCGGCAACAATAACTTTGCAAAACTTGCCAACCCAGCCACATAATTTGTACCTACGAAACAAAACCAAATGACCCCAAACCAAACCGTACGCCAAGACCACACCAGACCAAGGCCTGTTGATTCGTATTACAGCAACAACCAACTGTACCATTGAAAAAAAAACTGTCAATACTATCAGACAAAAACTCTGTATTGAGAACTTTTTGGCTTTTGTTTTTGATTAAAAGACAACAACGAAAAGAAAAGAGGTCATTACAAAGTGTTGACTTTTTAAATCCTCATTATACAAATGCACCATTTCAGGCACTTTATATCATGACCCTCCAGTTGTCCCTGCTCTGAGATGAAACAATGAAGTTTTGAATTAACTTCCATCTTCACGTTAGAATACGTGATGTTGCTGCTTCACTCCTCCATGAAGGAGGTTGCACGTTCTTCTATCCATTTTTGTGCTCCAAAGTTGAGGTTTCTCAAACAAGGTGAAAATCACAAAGATCAAATCAGTGGGTCAAGTATAATAAATCATAATGGAAAATAATTGATCATGTTAGCTCAGTTCTTGTCGCAAAAGAATAGAATTTAGAAGAATATGGTGAGGAAAGTGTTTAGAGAAATGAAGAGTTTACCGCATGAGAAGGAATAATAAAGCTTCTTAATGGTGTTTCCAGTGGTTCTTCTGGTGTTGTACTGTCTGTTAGAGTCACGACAATATGTAATATTGTCATATCTACATGAAGTAAAACCGGAGATATTTTGTATAACACGCAATCTCAGGAGGAAGACATTTTGTTCAAACTGCGGCTCAGCTACATATGATTTTCTTCGATAAAAGTGGAAACATTCTTGAAGTTAAGTTCAACACCTCTATACTTTAGTATGAAATCCTAGAGATCCTGGGTTTCATTCCTGATAGGAAGAGAGTGTCAAGAGTATGTTTGAAGAGTATATATATAGTTCTTAGTTAGTTTTCAATTATATGATTGTTACCTCAACAAATTCAGAAGTGGAAACCTCCATATATGATACTGGAACAGAGTTTGGATGTGAAAAGGTTGCATACGATGAAGATGAAGGAGAAACCAGCACTTATTATTTGCCTGCTACCTATCAAACAGTGAGAAGATCAATGGAAAATAGGCTGTGATTAGTTGACAGAAAATTTCATAGCAGGATTTAATTATAAAAAAAAAAAACTTGTGTCCTTTGGTTGAGAGCCGTTTCTCAAACTGTGTTCATCGAACTCGTACCTTGGACACACAAATAATTTGGTCAAGTTACTTTTTCTGCCTCATGGCCTACCAGATGATGCTGAGCTGGCTTACCATGTCAAAAGACGGAGTTTATTTGGAGGTTACGAACAAGGAAGTGGTATAGTCTGCAGTTGTTGTGATATAGAGATAAGCCCTTCACAGTTTGAAGCCCATGCTGGAATGGTAGCTAGACGTCAACCTTATCGCCACATATATATACTTCCAACGGGTTAACAATTCATGATATAGCTCTCTTTGGCAAATGGTCAAAACCTTACCACAGGAGATATATGTGTAATATGTGGAGATGGAAGAGATTTGATCCTTTACAATGGATGACCTAGGGCCCTTCATGCAACCTGCTTGGGCTTACACGCTGTACCAGCTAGTGGTTGGCATTGTCTAAATTGTAAAGATAATACTGATGATGAAAGAGGGAAAATGATTTCAGTGTTGATAATTTTAATGACCCAAACAACAATAATTGGTGATCAGTGCGAGAAGAAGTATCCTGCTGGTTGTTTGCGGGACCTTGGCCTATGCAAATTGAAAGAGCTTCTCAAAGAAGTTGGTTTTGTCGTGAAGATTGTCGTCAAATATATGTGGCTCTACGGACGTCGGTTTCTGCTGGAGCAGATACTATACCCATTCCCTCTGTCTGAACTAATCATCATGAAGCACAAAAGAAGGGGTTATGTACATATGGATTTATGAATGATTTCATTGGAGAATTTTAAGTGGAAAAAGTCGTTATCCGAAGCATTTACCGTTGCTTTCCCGAGCTGCTGCATAGTGGATGAAAGTTGGAATTTGTACCAAGTTACCCTGTGTGACAGAATCCAACAGAAAGTCAATATTGATCCCAACGGCTATTTAAGATGCATATATTAAGTATGATATACAATTGATATGCTATCAAACTGATTCAACTGCAGGAGGGATTGCATTGTCAACTTTAATGCCTGCTGCAAGAAGCTCTTTCTCATTTACCAATCCTTCATGCCTCGAAGGATCCTCTGTAAGCCGCATCCTCTTCACTTCTTGAAACAACGCATAACAAGCGTAAGTTAAATACATGAAACGAGCCACAATCAATGCCAAGGCAATAAACTACAAAGAATCAAACCTGATCAAAGGCTTTCGGTATCCAAAACGCGAAATGTTGATCATACCATTGACAGCAAAGAGAATTCATTACGGCAATACACCAAAATGTCGAGGGTACAAGTGAAAACTCTAAGGCTATGGTATTCACAAAAAAACGGTAGACATCCTGTGTAAAGAATTGCAGTGCACTACTGCAAAGAAGCTAAGTATGCTTAATGAAGAATCCTTGATTCGTCAATGACGGTGGCTGCAAATCTCCCATCGGTTTGTGTTGATTTCCATCTGTAGTACCCACTGAAAACCTGTGAACGACATCAACAAATGTTAATGAGAAAAATACTGGAGAACCACAGACAGCAACTTGCAGTATTACTTAACCAAGACGTCCATTTATTGTTGCTGCAGGAGGAATATCAAATATATTCCTTCACAGGCTTGCAGAGAACATCCAAGATGCATATGCAGAAGCAGCCAGTATTGCTGAACAGTCCCCTATATACGGACCTTGTCTGCATTTACAAATGAAACATTGGCTAAATATTCATATGCAACATCACTGCAAGAAACTCTTAGTTATGGTATATTAATAAGTCTTGTCCAAGGGCTCGGACTTGGATTCACATACGGGCTTGCAATATGTTCTTGTGCATTACAACTCTGGGTTGGTAGGTTCTTGGTTATGCATGGAAAAGCTCGTGGCGGGGAAATTATAACAGCTCTGTTTGCTGTGATTCTAAGTGGCTTGGGATTAAACCAAGCGGCCACAAATTTCTACTCATTTGATCAAGGGCGAATAGCTGCATATAGACTATACGAGATGATAAGCCGGTCATCGTCATCTTTTGATCATAATGGAAGTGCTCCTGTAGCTTTGCAAGGAAAGATAGAGTTTCGGAATGTTTACTTCAGTTATCTTCCACACCCTATCAGTTTCACCATTTACCCGAACTCGTGTCATCATCATGCCAGGGGCGAGCACATGAAAACCAAGATAAAACCATGGTTAATTCATAATCCAAAAAAAACAAGAACAAGTCATAATAGGAGGAAGATTATTTTCAGCAGACCAAGAGTTTGTTCACAGTAAGAATGAAGAAATACCACATCAGCAGGTTTATATCAGTAAAATTGTTGTGTTACCACAGTGAAAATCATGAGTAAAAACAGACAATTTCAAAAGCTACAAACAGACAAAGATTATACTGTTTTCAATCCCACAACTTCAGTCCTTGCTCCCATTACCAAAAAGTAACTCATTTTCTTTCCCAAAGGAGAACAGACCCAAAGTTCCCACATTTTCTCTAAGCTAAACCCTAATCTCACATCATATATATTGGTTACTATTCATTCAGAAAAGGGGGAGACACCCTAACCAAGGAACAACCGCCCTCTCTCACAGCTCATCTTCATCCCTCAACCAAAAAAGCATACATAAAGGAAACTAAAAAAAAAGAGATTAAAGAGGGAGCTTATCTGTTTTCGGTATTGACAATCTGGTGGTATCGGTTCAATTAAAGTTGTGCATCATCCAAACTCCTCATTGCTGGCGTGAGAACTTGTCGGATTCGCTCCAACTCTGTAAGCATTCTATCACTTTTTTCTGTCTGCATAATCTTAATCAGTGTTGATCTGTGTTGGTTTGTTTCCTGGCGTTGAGTTTTCTATAAAGAAGAAGAGCGGGAGAGGCTCTTCGAAACCACTCAAAAGCCTCACACAAGCATTCACTTATCTTCAACCTTATCTTCATCTCCCACACGTCAGAACACCATTTTCGAACGGCTTTACCTACTTCATTTTTTGTTCACCATTAACAAACACATCTAACCTCCAACACTCAAACCTTCGAAGCAAACTCACCTAGAAAATTCTAGCAACCTGTTCTTCAATAACAAAGCAAACCGCCTACCATTTATGAACCTCCTTCGAACCACCTCACAACAACCTTCATCATTAATGTTCTTCGCAAGCTACCCAGATTCTCAACCTCAAAACATCACCGCCCTTTCTTCTTCGAGGAAGAAACCTCGGTTTCACTCACCAAAACATCACACCAGAGAAAATCAACCTTCATCGTGAGCATCAACAATAACCGAAAACCCAATCTTCATCCAATTTCTTTTAAAACTACCCAGATGCAAGCCAAAGGCTTCAAACCCACCTTTCTGAAACTATCCGCTAACCTTCGGAACTTCCAAACCTTTCATAAATCCCAAAACCCATATCCAAGAATACAGAATCACAGCGTGTGAGAAGGAGAGATTAACATTTTAAACGAATTTGAGAAAAGGGGGAAGTGTGTAATCGTAACAGAGCGAGAGCGGTTTTGAGCGGAGAAAGAAGACCATTTGGTCTTCGTTTTTTTCCCTTCTTTTTTTGATTTATTTTGACTGATGTTATGTTTTTTTTTCTTTATTTAATTTATTTCACTTTAATTTTTAGGATTGGGCTTCAAGCCCGTCTTTATTTTTGTCCACACTCCTGGTCATATACTGAACCCACCTTTTCAATTTCTTTTGTGAAATATATTATATATTTTATTTCTTAACCTTTTTTAATATATATTAGTTATTATTTAATTTATTACTGATACTGTCATTAAGTTGTACATATTATTATTAATTATTTTATATAATGTTATTTTTTTTATGTAAATATATCGTTTAGTTTTAATACTTTAAACTAAATTAGTTTTGTATATATATATTTTTCCTATATATTTAATTTTTCTTTTGAATCTCTATCTAGAGTTTGTATATATACACTTTTTTATATTTAATTTTCTTTTAGGAAATTTTAATTCCTATTTTATATTTTGGAGTTGAATTTCATTTCTCTTTCCTTATTGGACGTTTTGTCCTATTTTCCTCCTTTTCGGTCGATGACGAGACCTCTATTGTTTTTCTGTCAAATTACTGATGAGAAACGATGGATCCGAGACCATCTGTCACTTTCCTTTTTCTTGTCCCGTTTCGATTCATCGATGCTATCAAACCTTCCTAAACGAATCATCTTTGTATTGAACTAAAAGAGGGGATTAAGTGTAGACTTTCTTCCTCTCCGAGTGTCGAGATGCTCACTGTAGTGTGGGTGGTTTAGACACTCGTCTTTCAATACGAGGACATCTTTCTCTCCATTCCTTTCCATTTTCAATCTTCTCTTCTAAAACCTCGGCCCCGCGCCGAGTGCGTTTTCAAAATCCCTTTCATTAAGAATCAATTTCTCTTTGTATTGGACTAAAGCGAAAGGATTAAGTGTAGACTTCTTCCTTTCCGAGTGTTGAGATGCCCACTGTAGTGAGGGTGGTTTCGACACTCGTCTTTCAATACGAAGACGCGCCTCTATCCACCACCTCTCCCTTTCACAGCTTCCTTCCATAACCTTTCTCACCTAAAACCTCGGTCCCGTACCGAGTGCATTTTCAAATCTTTTCATAACAAAAACTTGAATGGTCGTGGAGTGGTTAGGCGTAGGCCTTCTCCTATCCCGAGTACTGACATTTACCGTAGGGTTCTCTGTCGCAAAAAGCACTTACCATTCAAAACCAAAAACATCTTTAATAAGAGAATGAAGTTCTCTTTGTGTTGAACTAAAGAGAGAGGATTGAGTGTAGTCTTCTTCCTCTCCGAGTGTCAGGATACTCACTGTAGTGTGTGTGGTCTTGATACTCGTCTTTCAATACGAAGACGCTACGTTCGCCACACATTTTTTACAACAAAAACTTTGAGATAAAGAATTGGGTACTACCTGTAAGGGTTACTATCCGAGGACCTATATCGCCCCAAAAACAATCTCAACCAATCAAATATGATATCTTGCCTCGCATGGCGAAAACTAATCAACCTTTCAAAAAGGATATGTTACGTCCGTTCTACCGCAAACAGGTAACGCATAAGTCTCCTCACATGCGAGCAGCAATACACCTAAACTGCTAGAATGCGCACGATAGCATCATCCACAAAACATTAGCAAACTGTAGGCCGAACTATGGCTGCTCTGATTCTTTACTTTTTCAAGTAAAGATACGTAGGCACAAGGGCCACAATCCTTGTCGAGCACATTCCCCCCATATCTGTAGCCCCGAACTACGTCGACTCTGACTTTCTCACATTTATTGAGAATACGTAGGCCTAGGACCGCGAAGTCCTACCGAGTCTGTTCTTTCTCTCTTCTTCCCTGTTACCTCTCTTTCCCTGTTTCTAACCCTTTATCTCTCTCCCTTTGGAACACACTTTTATAGCATAATATTTTAGCAAATAAATTCACACGTCGACAAACAAAAGGTTCCCATCGAGTACGATGGATGCGAGGGGTGTTAATACCTTCCCCTTGCATAACCGGCTTCCAAACCCGTTCTTGGTCGCGAGACCATCTTATCCATTTCTTTCCTAAGGTTTTCTCGATATTTTCCTTTCCCCTCATGGGATAAATAAAGTTCGGTGGCGACTCTTCTGTCTATCTTTTTCGCCTCCCCGTCGTTGCGCGATGCATTTTTCGAGTAGCGACACGCGTGGCATCAGCCTTGTCACAGCAATAAAATCCACAATATCATTTCATACTATTTTTCTGGTTTTGTTTTGATTAGGAAGCAGGTACATTCATATTCTGCTAAGTGCAAGACTAAGGCAGAGTGGAGCTCAAGATTACCTTGGCCACGAGGTGAAGTCAAATTGTTCACACAATGACAATGTTGAGGCAACACGAGCCATTAACCACGCACCTCCATCTGCAACCATAAGTGGTGAAGTTGTTCTCCAAAGTGGTGATAACAACAATGATCCCGATAGCTCAGTTTCGTTACATACGGTGAGAATGACAAAGAGGAATCGAAGATGTCTCTGCAAAATAGCTCTGCAGCCAGGAACTTCGCGCAACTAACATCTCGGTTTCAACTCGCAAACTTGACAGCAATAGTTTTAATTTGCAGTAGACTCAAGTCAACAACAACAGCGTTTAAATTCATAATCATTATCAACTGAGCAGTAGCATGTATCGTAGCAGAGTAACGAATCCGACTCACGCCTTCGGTAACATTTCGAGTCTTTCTTCTTTTTCTGAAGTGATGATATCACTGTTAAAAACTTCATTTGCTCATGATGGTATTTGATGTTTATCTGATCTCGTAAACATAACAAGTTTTTTTTATAATGCTCATTTATATTAATATTGTATGAATTGAGTTTATTCATGTTGTGCTGCTAGTTTGTAATCACACTATCATGAATAGATTGCTTGCTGCTAGCGTATGTTTAAGTTGTTGAAACTGAATTTTCAGTTAGAATGTTGTTTCGATTGCGAGCCTAAGGCTTGAGCCATCCAGTTTCGGTTTTGTTTATATTTGAGTGGATGCTCTAATCATTTTCTGTTGGATTGCTACAAATTCTGGCATGATTTTACGCTTATGTGGCCTGGCAAACTTTCGCGAAACACAAGCTTGAAGCAGTGTGGCGGTAACAATTGGAAACAACTGCTAGGAATACATTGTGAAAGGATAGTTGCTTCATGTGTCAACAACATCGGTTTCACCATTCAAAGCAACAATAAAAACGACTCCAGCGCAGTAGTGATTCGAATTCCCTGTTGTGTTGATTGGTCTGTGCATTAGTCGATTTGGGTTCGACAAGCTCAGCGTCTCAAATGCGATGTCGGTAATCTGCAAATCATTCTTTTTATTTCCGTTATGTTTACTGCAATTTGGAATTGATTACACTGTTTAGCTGTTGTGTGCATGTCACTATGATTTCGAATTATTTGGTAACATGTCAAACTGAGAATACCGTCGCGATGAATATGTTTCTGGTTTAGATTTCATGATTGAGGAATTGGTGTTTTTGTTCATCAGCTTTACGATTATTGATGACAGCTAGATGTAGATTTAACATCTTTGTTTCACTTTTAACAATTTTTGAATCATACTTTTGTGTCTTTGCTTATTGTTGCTTATGTTGTGATAGTGTGTGGAGATTGCCTAAGTGAATCGCTAATGTGTTTTCTATTCATTTGAATCTCAAAAGTTCCCGATGATTATTTACCTTCCTTAATTTTTGTTTCATTTAAATCCTGGATTGTTGGTTAATGGTAAACATGGAAAAGAATCATATAATATGAAAGCATACTTTTTTTTATGGCTAGAACATATAACTGTAAGGTGAAACAATGGTTAATTTTCGCTTTTGATGTCGGATGCCGCATAGCAGACCTTTACAAAACCATTGATACTTTCGGTGCAGTAATGGATAAATTCATATGGTTTTATAAAATGCATGGCCATTCATATTAAATATCACCTGCATTTGAGATCTTAAATTTAATTTACAATCTCAGTAGTCTCATATATGCTTCATTTAGTGTGTAGATATTAGTTTTATTTTGATCAAATGTGTGGATAATAAGTTAAGTATAATTATGTAAATATATTAGTTTTATTTTGATCAAATGTGTGGATAATAAGTTAAGTATAATTATGTAAATAATAGTTAGAAAGGATTTAGGGATTAGTCTTATCTAAAAAAATTAATTAAGAAACGTTTACTATCCATTTATATATTAGCTCTTTATATACAAATTTGTTTTTGCTAAGAAATGTTTATTTCAATTTGGATTAGAATTATAGAATTTAACTTCATGGATTCGGTAATTTGATATCATTTTTCCCACAAGATAACTCTTACATATTAATTGGATATTTTACCGCGTGGTCGTTGAGTACAAACCGATTTTATAGCACATTGTGAAAAATTCGACTTGATTCATCTTCTGTGTTCGCTTTTATATTCTATCCCCATTAAAAAAAATGTACCCCACTCCCTCAAAATGTAATATTTTTATCGCTTTCGTATTGTTTATGCTTTAATACTTTAAACCCTTTTCAAAATAAATTCTTGATTCATCGAGCCATTTTCCACCCTTGTAAGTCGAGTGCTTTCAAAGCCTCGCCATCAACCTTTGGTCACAGACACAACATTTTAAAGCTTAATCCTGGGCTTCCTTACAGTGAGACCTATTTGATCAATTATTTCTAGTTGGTCACTTAGAAGACTAGCCCACTTTGCTAGTGCACACGTTAAAACTCAATTTCAAATCTCGATTCACATCAATTTTCTTCAAATCAAATTAAAATACTTAATAACTACTCAAATACATTTTCAATAAAAGGATGAAAAAGAGAGAGCTCCAAGTCTTTGGTTCACTCTCTCAATTGTTTGGGTCCGAGAAGTCTTTCTTAAACTCGAACAATTGTCTCCTAAAAAACGATAAACCATTCAAATCTATTTTCCTAAACACTTAGATGGAAAAGAGAGAGTTCCAAGTCTTTGGTTCACTCTCCCGATTACTTAAGGTCCAAGAAGTCTTTCTTGAGCTTCGAGTAATCGTCATCCGATTAAAACACTCTAATTATATCAAACATCTTTCATAATATTAGATGAGAAAAGGAGAGAGCTCAAGTCTTTGGTTCACTCTTCCGATTACTTAAGGTCAGAGAAGTCTTTCTTAAGCTTTAAGTAATCCTCATATGTTAAAATACTTTAACCACACCCCATCGTTCAAAGCTTTCCAAACTCAAAGCTTTCCCAAACACAACCACTCTTTGGGATGAAAAAGATAGAGCTCCAAGTCTTTGGTTCACTCTCCCGATTACTTGGGTCCGAGAAGTCTTTCTTAAGCTTTGAGTAATCGTCATCCGATCCACTTACTCGAACCGTACCCATTTCCTTCCTTTCTAGATGAAAAAGAGAGAGCTCCAAGTCTTTGGTTCACTCTCCCGATTACTTGGGTCCGAGAAGTCCTTCTTAAGCTTCAAGTAATCGTCATCCGATTAACCTACTCGAACTACATCTCATCCCTTCGCATTTGAGGTTGAAAAAGAGAGAGCTCCAAGTCTTTGGTTCACTCTCCCGATTACTTGGGTTCGAGAAGCCTTTCTTAAGCTTCAGGTAATCGTCACCTCTAGCTAAACATCTGATACATCTAATCAATCTAATTCCTCGCCCCCGTGCGACCAAAATCCTATAACCTATTCAAATCTATCTTCTTTTCAAAACCAAAATACTTAACCAATCAAACTCTACTCGCCCTCGTGCGATCCACAACTCATACACCTTTTTCAAAGAACATTGTTTAGTCCATTATTCCGCGCATAACAAACTCGTGCTTCAGCCTCCCCTAGCGAGCAGACAAGCCAATGTTTAGCAGTTAGAATGAGACCTAAACTCTCGTTCAACTCATACCCACCTTTTACCAAGAACATTGTTTAGTCCCTTCTTCCGCGCATAACAAACTCGTGCTTCAGCCTCCCCTAGCGAGCAGACAAGCCAACGTTTAGCAGTTAGAATGTAACCTAAACTCTCGTTCATTCCAAACACAAACCTTTTAGCAAACCGTAGGCCGAACTACGGCTGCTCTGATCTCTCATATCTGTTGAGAGTACGTAGGCATAGGATTGTGATAATCCTAGCGAGCATATTCCCCACAATCTTCTCTTTTTCCCGTAGTCCCACGAACTAAGAATGCTCTGATTTTCCACTTCTTACAAGTGAAGATACGTAGGCACAAGGGCCCCAATCTTTGGCGAACACCCTAGTATAACCCACCCATTCCCCTTTAGCAAGCAATTCCTTTAGAATACAAACATAGTTAACTTTCTCTCGCGAATCAAATCAAGAGGTTCCCGTTGAGTACAACGGACGTAGAGGGTGCTAATACCTTCCCTCTATGTAATCGACTCCCGAACCTATAATATTGGTTGCAATGACCATGTTCTTATCCCTTTTAAGGTTTTATCGATATTTTCCTATTCCATCCTTGGAATGAATAAATTTCGGTGGCGACTCTGTTTCGAACAGTATTTTCCGCGTCCATCGCGAGGATCGTATTTTTCGAGGTACGGCGGGGAGTTGATTATGTGAGGGGAAGGTATTAGCACCCCTCACATCTGTTGTACTCAATGGGAAACATTTAATTAATTTTGCAAATATGAGTGTTAGCTTTCGTTATTTGTTTTCTTCTAGTTATCATCAGTTTGAAAGGAAAAATAAAAAGACTTAAAAATAAGTTTTTTATTAGAGTGCTGACAAGATTGTGAGTCTTGCTCCTACATATCCTCAGGTGCAATGAGAAATTTAAAGCTACATAGTTCTTTGCAAGAAAATAGGTATATTTGGATTTCTTATTGTAGTGTTTGAGGAGACGCGGAATCTTGCTCTTACGTATTGTCTGGTGCAATGAGGAATTCAAAGCTACATAGTTCTATATAGAAAATATTTGTGTGTGGTCGATTTTAGCGAAGGATGCTTAGTTCGTATTCGAGCGGAAAAATATTGCTTTCTACCTAATCATAGAAGTAGGGAACGTTTGATTCCATCGGGTCAGAATAGATAAAACACGATTCGGATTCTCACAGATCATGTTTTAATCCCATTCGAGCAGACAATGTTACTTGCTACTCGCACATGGGAGGATTGAAACGTTAATTTGTGTTTCGCGTCGAAATGGACAAAACATCATTCATTTATGAAAAAGTTTTTCGATTTTATTGCACTTGGGATAAATGAGTTTGATTGGTTGAGTTTATTTTAGGTGGAAAACAAATATTCAGTAAGACCAAGGTGTGTGCCCCAAGGCTGATTAATTGGGGTTTCAAAGGGGTGTGTATCCCAAGGACCTTTTTCATCCAATTGTTTATAGAATATTAATTATGGAAGATGAATGCTCGGTAAGGCCAAGATGTACGCCTTGGGGCCGACTATTCAGGGTTTCAA
The DNA here is from genome assembly GCA_963859935.3 of Lathyrus sativus. Taxonomy (NCBI): domain Eukaryota; kingdom Viridiplantae; phylum Streptophyta; class Magnoliopsida; order Fabales; family Fabaceae; genus Lathyrus; species Lathyrus sativus. The sequence goes on along the minus strand of OZ012738.1, from coordinate 114,628,857 downwards.
AGGGTGGTGCACCCTAATGTCCTTTCTCATCCTAATTTTGATCATATGTTTTATGGTGGAAGACAAATGCTCGATAAGACAAAGGTGTGTGTCCCAGGGCCAATTATTCGAAGTTTCAAAGAGGTGTGCACCCCAATGTCCTTTGTCATCCTAATTTGATTATGAAAAGGTTTTGAAGCACTTAAATTTGAAAAGGACTTGATGTTGATCAAGTGTTTGATTCGCGTTGTATGAGATTGGTTTGGTTATGACATGATTTTGAATTTGATGAAAGAGTGATGAAATATTTTTGAAAATTACTTGATGTTGATAAGTATCTTTATTTTATATTTGAAAGATTGATTTTAATTTGATTTTATTATTTTGATTAATTACACAAATAACTAATTAAAAAGGGAAAAATAAAAGCATAAAAAATAAAATAATAAAAAAGGGAGGGGTGCATTATCATTACAATGATGTAAAAATAAAAAATAAACAAAGCCCAAAAACAATTAAAAAGATAAAGAAACAAAATAATAAAGGGGATGCAGAAATTGATTCACGAGGTATAAAAGAAAAAACAAGTAAATGGGCCTTGAGCAAAAACAACCAAAACAAACATAATAATAATAATAATAATAATAATAATAATAATAATAATAATAATAATAATAATAATAATAATAATAATAAATGTGGGATGGAGGAAAAAATGGGGTGTGCGACGAGCATGGCCCGCATGGACCCCACCAGCTCACCTTCTTCATGGAGAGGTGAAGTAACGTTACATCAACATCAACATGAAAATACCACCATTCATCAACTTTAGACAACATGTAATTGTCTCAAAGTTTCACATAATTACACAAATGAATAATGAAAATTCTTCCACTCAATCTCGCAAACATAATGGCATGCTAAAATATCAACAAACAACAACTAAATTTGCGAAAATTACTCGTTTATAGTGGGTTACAAATTTGTTTGATTTGGCCATTATAGTTGATTTCATGACAAATAAACCATGGATTAGTGCTCATTATGATATTGTGAAGCTACTGAGTATGTTATTTATGGAAAACAAGCATTAACTTTCATTTTGAAATTTTTTTCACGAAGGTTCAAGAACACTCATTGTCATACCCCAATTTTGACACTGAATCGCCAAATCAATACCGTTATCATAGCATCTGCATCATATGCATAACATAGTGTTCGAATTGCAGTGAACTAGGGGGTTTTATATATCGTCTCCACAAGGATTGTCGTGATATCGCTTGTCGTTCTATAGTTTAAAATGTTTTAAGAAGGATTTTTAAAGTTTGTTTATTTTAGATCATATGTTTGTTATAACTTTTGTAGCAAAGATTAAAAATTCTAAGAGATGTTTGTTTAACAAGATATATTAAAGATAGATTTTGTCAACCTAACTTATATATATTTGATTAATCAGGCATGTGAACTCATTTTCGATTAATACAATCACGTATCCTCTCAATACCGTCTATGTCTAAGCGGTGTCGTGAATATTATTGTATTCGTCATTAGATGATGTCTCATGCTAGCAACCAATACAATAATCGTTAAAAACAACACAAAGCAAACATCAAATCACAAATCTATGTCTATAGTTTGTTTGTTGATAGATGAATATTATAGATCAAGGTTTGTAAAATCTACGTCTAGAGTGATACACATCATATATAGATCATTAAGAGCAAAAACATTCAACATATAATAATCATTCACTTGTTCATATACAAATAGATCAAAAGAAATACATACAAGCTAAGATAGACTACCTCTACCTTTGATACAAAGGATTTAGCTACCCATTGTCATGGTAGCTTGCTCTACAAGACAAGAAAGAAAATGAATGAGCACCTAAGATGAAGAATCGATCTAGGATGTGAATCCAGCTTCTACTTTCAAAATATCAATTCTTGATGAAGAGATGATGAAAATAGGGTTTTTTTTCTCCCCGAGCCAATGTTGCAATATCAAAAAATAAGAGTTGGCAGGTTATGATCCACAAAAAGTGGAAAAAGGACATAAATATCTTTTCCAAATCTGTTATGTTCGCACTGTGAACTCTACTTATAGGCACTTCAAGTGAATCTTAACAGTTAAACCACCCCTGAAGTTTCCTTAACTTCACACTACGAACCTGCTCGCTCAGACCTCGCATTGCCACCAACTAAGGGTTTAGCTACTATCATCCAAAAGTTCTAGTTTGTTGTTCCTTCTCTATGAGCTCACACTACAAGCTCGCTTTGACCTTGCTACTCCTTCGCACAACGAACTTGCAGAATTCTTCCTCATTTCCTTAGCTTCCTTTTCCATTCAAATGTGTCTTGTTAAATCCAACCTATTTCCTACATAATAGCACACATATCAATACATCCAAAGCTAAAATAAATTATACTGAAGAATCACACAAGGACATGAAATAATTCAATTAACACTTGAGAAATGAGTTGAAAAATGCCAAGAATCATGGATTAAAATAAGGCATATTTGGCATTCAACACATAGTATGCATTTCATGCTGTATAATGCCAAATTATTAGCCAGAATAAACTTGTCGGATTTACAATCAAATCGGTCAAACTGAAAGTCAACTGTGCGTAAAATTAGTGGATGAATAGTTTAAAAATCGAGCTTGCAGATGTTAGTTATATTAATATATGTTCGGCGTAGTATAACCTGGCATGCTCGTTTTAATTTTTAAATTGCTTTTCGGTGGCATTTTGATCAGTTTGAGCCTTTTAAAAGGGAAAAGCTTATTTCAAAATTTGACCAAACGCTGTATTTTTCCGATTCGTTTTTTTTTCGCGCTGATCATTTTAGTGCATTCATTTTATTTTTTTAGCACTTCGATACCAAACTGTTTATTCGTTTTTAACTAGTTTAATTTTTATTTTTATTTTTAGTTAATAATCATTCTCATTTAATAAGAGTTTAATTTAAATAGTTAATTTTTTATATTTTTTTATCACATTTTCTTTTTAAAATAATATAAAATTGTTTTTTGTTTTTATTTCTTCTTTAGAAACACTTTTTCGTTAAATTTTGGAAAGCATTTTGTCTTGTTTGCCTCATTTAGAACCTATGATATTATATTGGATTGTAAAGACACAGAGAGGCGGAGAAACTCATCTCCCACTTTTGAAAAGGACTTCACTATTTTGCTTCATTTGGTAAAACTAGTATTATATTACATTACATAAAGGACAAGGGGAAAATGGAGACAAAACACACGCTGCATATTTACTCATCTTTTCTTCCCCTTAAATCCAACCCTCCCTCACGGCTAACCTCATGCATACTAGAAGAAAACCACATACTGAACTTTTCCTCTAAAAACACTTGTAGCTCACAAACAACAACACACTTGTTTTGTTTTTCTCATACTCGCTCATACCTCTCTCCTTGTTCGTGTGAATACCATCTTTCACCAACAAAATCTCACCATAAAAACCACATTTCTTACACACTCTCTTCCACCTAATTTTATCCATCATCAAAGAACCCTCCCCCGATCTCTTTTTTTTTTTCATCCAACTACCACTTTCATCAACCAACCTCACCCTTGAAAGACGAACTCGACATCATCATCCTTACGATCTACAACCTTGATTTCCTAAGGCGGAGAAACTCATCATCCTTACTAACTCGACATCATCATCCTTACGAGCCACAAATACTACATATCTTCACCTTCATCCATTTCACACAATGAGTTCTTAGCAAACAAACCTCCTCTCACACACACCTTCTTCATTGCAAATCCAATACAACACAATAACACATATCACCGGCTACCCTGTTCACGACATCAACACCACCTTAAGGTCCCTCTGAACGCCTCCTTCACTTTACACCACCATAACAATTCTCCACCACCACGCTTTTTTTCAACAACCACCACACACCCTTTTCTTTTCCGGATCTACCGCCCTTGTTCAACCCGTGTGGCTACGATTTTGAGAGATAGAGATCGAAATAGAAGGCCGACGAGTGAGAGAGACATGAGAGAGAGAGCGTGGCGAGAAGAGCGATGAGAAATGAGAGAGCAGAGAAAGGTTAAATTTAAGAAAAGTAAAGGGAAAGAGTGGTAACATAGTTTTCTATGCATACCATACTTTATATTACTTGTTATTATTATTGTTATTCGTTTTTTTAATATGAAAAATGTTGGTTTGAAAACTCTACTAAAATTTGATATTAATTTTGATTTTTTTTTTATAAATATTTTCTTGTATATATAAGGAGAAATGATATTATAAATAAAGAAAAAGGGGGCCAGCGCCCCATATGAGTTTTTTTATTATTTGTTTTTTTATTTTATTTTTAACTTTAATTAAAATTAAGAAATTTTAGGTCTTGTTTTATACTTTGGGTTCAGCCTATTTTTTCCTTTTGATATGTACACCTCATGTTTATGTATGCACCCTTATTGTTACTTTTTTTCCTTTCTTTTATTACTTCTTTTTTGATTTGATTAATATTATTAGTTGATTAATTGATTAGATTTTTAATTGATTAGTTGATTATTAGTCTTAATTAAATGGTTTAGTTTGATTATTTATTTAACCGATTTTGATGTATTTAGTTGATTAGTCTCTATCCACGTCCATATCCTCGCACATGTAAATAACCTTTCTCACATTAACTTCACTAACATTTTCAAAACCAAATTAAGCGTAATATTAAAAACTTTTCCTAAATAAAACACGAAATATAAAGACTGTTGGAATCTAGCATTCTAGTAGAACCCTTGAGTGATCGGTTCTGAGCCTCGCACATTGGGATAATTGTTCAATATTTTCTTTCATTCTTAAAACATTTAATAATTAAATTGGACAAATAAGGGCCATTGGGATCTAGCATTCCAGCGTAACTCTTTGAACAATTGATTCTTATCAAGTGTTCGTTGTCTATCAAATAATTTTCAAAATAACCTTGAATGAAAAAGGGCAATTGGAATCTAGCATTCTAGTGTAACTTATTGAACGATTGATTCTCATTAAACGTTCCTCATTCACCTAAAATACATCCAATAAATCAAACTATTTTTTCTCGACACTGTGCGATTAATCCTAAAAAACTTTCTTTTTCATAAACGTGAGATATTGTGTCTTTAGACGATGCAAAACAATGCTTCATCCACAAACTATTTGAGTTGAGATATGAGGCGTTTCCCATGAATGTTAATATCTAAATCCATTCTTTTGTGATGCAAACGTCCGCTCCTCACCTGTTTTGGGTAAATCAATGTTTTCTGCCGAATGCGACTAAATATCTTTTTCTAAAAACGACCAACAAACAGACTCTTTTTACCCACAACTACGGACACTCTAATTTCTCATTTCACAATAAGGATACGTAGGCACAAAGGCCCCAATCCTTGGAGAGGAACCTTTTTCTTCTTTCGCCCTAATCCTTTTCGAGCAACCTTTTTTCTTTTTTCTCCCTAATCCTTAGCGAACAGACTTTTTCTTTTTTCGTTGTAGTCCCTGAACTACGAATGCTTTGATTTCCTTATTGTACTATAAGGATACGTATGTAAGAGATTGTGAAGCCTTTTCGATCCCCCTAGTAATAAAAACCTTTAGGTCTCCTTTCTCTTTAATAAAAATCTAAAAAACATTTCTCTTCTCTCTTTTTTCCCACTCAATAAGTAGAAGATTAGAAACTAACGTAAGCTAACATCCATTCAACCCTAACTAAATGGTTCTCGTTGAGTACAACAGACGTGAGGGGATCCTAATACCTTTCCATTGCGTAATCGACTCCCGAACTCAGATATTGGTTGTGACAACCATATCTTATCCTTTCTTTTAAGGGTTTTATTCAATATTTTCCCTTTACCTCTACGAGAATAAATAAAGATCAGTGGCGAATCCGTTAAGTCCATCCCATGAGCGTGCGATTGCGCTTCGCGAGGTCGTTCTCATTTTTCGAGGTACGACAGATTGCGACTCTGCTGTGAACTTTCCCATCCCTAAGTGAGTCAACTCTAGTTTAGTTAGGTTTCCGTATGTGTGTTAGCTTTGTTTGTTTATTTTTCTTCTTTGATTATATGTTTTACTGACCTCTTCTTTATCGCATTTATATATGTGTGTGTGTGTATATATATATATATATATATATATATATATATATATATATATATATATATATATATATATATATATATATATATATATATATATATATATATATATATATATATATATATATATATATATATATATATATATATATATATATATATATATATATATATATATATATATATATATATATATATATATATATATATATATATATATATATATATATATATATATATATATATATATATATATATATATATATATATATATATATATATATATATATATATATATATATATATATATATATATATATATATATATATATATATATATATATATATATATATATATATATATATATATCATGAATAAAGCTCTACACCCGAGCTTTGGAAAAATAAGAGAGAAAACATAATTTAGATTTGGAAGCTATGTAGTGGTAGTCACCAAGGCCACTCCTTGTATGACTAGCATGAAGACTCCTAAGAGTAAACCTATTCGTACATCTTGTTATAAGATAGCTAGTCTGTTGCATGATACTGATTCATGAAGGGTGGTCCATGACTCTAGGTCCCCCTCTTAGAACCAGTTTCTACTTTGGTGGTTACGTAATGTTGGATTCCAGGGACCTCTCCTTGTTGAACCCAACATGAAAACCCGTTTATAAGAGACCTTTTTGTCACTCTTGTCATAAAGTGGCTATCCTATTGCATGACATTGATACGACTAAGGTCTATGACTATGGTAGCCTTATCCATCAACCTAGAAACTATCTTGTGAGTCGTTTATGGGTAGAAATCATAGAACTGTCCACTATAGGGAGACCTTCCTAATAGGGTGTTCTGATTTACTCGTGTTATCTCAGATCCTAATCATACCTACATTGCATTTTCTTTGAATACAAATATAAAAAAATAAATTAATGCATCTGCATTCATCAGCATGCATATCATTTTTTAAAATACAAAAAAATCATATGTTCACATGCATTGCATTTGTCAGCATGCATTGCATTTCTTTCAAAAAAAACTCATCATCATGTGTCAATAACCTGCAGCTGATTTCCTCACACATACATTGGACTTGAAGCAGCTTTGAAAGATCATGGACCCTTGAGAGCAAAACCAGACTGTGTTAAGAGAAGTTGTTGATTTGATAGCAAATCAGTTGAGCCAACTCATTAAGGCTATGACAACTTCAGCAAGGAGAAAAGATTGTGTTCAACGAATTGTTGTCACTGAAAATGTTATTCCACCTCAAGTAAGTGTCCTTGCTCAACCTCAGCCTGTACAAATCCCAGTTGAGTTCCTCGTTATTCAAGAGCATCCCATTGTGCGAGATGGAAATTCCTCACCTCATGTTGCTATTGAGTATCATAGTTTTTCATTCTCAAAGTGAAATTCCCAAGGCGCAATCCCAGTGAGGAAGACCAAGAGACAAAATATTATTGATATATCTGAGAAGTGTCGTGTGCTTAATGAAAGGCTTAAAGATATAGAGAGGCATAATAATTTTGATCTAGATGCTTTAAATATATGTGTAGTTCCTGGCTTGGTTATACCCCCGAAATTTAAATTACCCAACTTTCAGAAGTACAAAGGGGATAGCTGCCCAAAGCAGCATTTGGTGATGTTTTGTCGAAAAATAACCACATATACTCTCGATGATAAGTTGATGATTCACTGCTTTCAAGAAAGTTTGAGTGGGGCATCATTGAATTGGTACATGGAATTAGAAATAAACCATATTCATTTATGGTCTGACCTAGCTAACGCTTTTATGAAGCAATACCAATACAATTTGGATGAGGCTCTCGGTCGCTTCCAATTGAAAGACCTATCTCAGGAGAGTAATGAGTCATTCAAGGTACGACCAAAGGTGGAGAGAGTTTTCTGCTCGCATTCAACTGCCGCTTTCAGAGAAAGAGTTAGTTGACATGTTTATGGATACCCTACATAGCTCATACTTTAAAAAGATGGTAGGTAGTGCATCAACAAGTTTCTCTGACCTGGTGAAAGTTGGAGAACGTATTAAGAGCGGTATCAAGAGAGGAAGAATCCAAGGTGGCTTTAATATCAAGAGCATTGAGAATGAATCCCTTAATGAATCCCAAGATGAGGAGGAGGAGGATGAAACTGATTCAACTATGGAAACTTCCCAGGTTTCACAAACTCAGTCTCTGGTACCTTATCATCAATATCCATATGCAGCGTCCGTCCAATGCCAGCAACCATTACCTCCCGATCCTCAGTACCGGCAACCGTGGCAAGATCTGCCAAATTATCCAGCTCAGGTTCTGCGTCAACATCAACGTCAGAATCATCGAGCTCAAAATCCAAACAATCAACATTGGTGTTAGAATCAGCATATATCTCCAGACCGATAAGAAAGAGAGACTCGACAGATTGACTCAATCCTAATGACATACAATTAATTTTGGTCTCATTTGGTCCAAAGCTCGTCGATAGCTCCTAGGAAGACCAGATCCATGATGTCTTCATTCCCTCCTTGGTACAACCCAGATGTCCAATGTGAATTTCATGATGGAGTAGTGGGGCATTCAATCGAAGAGTGTAAGGTCTTCCAAGAAGAAGTGCAAGATCGAATCGAAAAAGGACAACTGACTTTTGGTGGCCCTAATATGGTGAATAATCCATTTTTATAATGAGCTCGAAGTCTTCATGAGGTACCTCTTAGAGCCAGCAAGTCAAGTAGAGAAGATCGTCCTCAACATTAGCATTTATTTTGATGTTTTAGCTTTTCATTTGTGTTTTCTTTGCATGATAAATGTTGTTTGCTTTTAAGCATTGTTGTTTTCTTTAAATGGTAATATTAATGAAGCGATCATGCATTTTTTGAATCAATCCATTCGTATTCACTCATGTTTTCTCATATATTAAAGAAAAAAATCTCCCAATCATTTTCTTTATCAAGCTGTTGTTTTAGAAAAGATTAGAGGGAGGATGATGAAAACCATATACCAAAAATTGTTGTGGTGTGCTTTCAAGTAGAACTTTGTTGATGATGTAAGACATTGTTTTAAATCCCCAAACACCGGAGAGATAAGGGTTTAATCCCTAGTCAACCACTTTGAGCCTAGAAGTTGGTGTTTTTTTAGGATTAAAAAAAACCTTAATCTTAACCTAGGGCAGGGTAGTTGCGTTTAGATGGTTTGACTGCGCATTCGATCTTCAAGAGAATTCGTCCATCTGTATACTCTCCATATAGGATCAACCACATGCTATCCTTCACACACAACACAAAGTGTCAGAGAAGTTGTGAGATTCCAAGAGTAATTACAGTGGTTGTTCTTCATCCATCTTTAACGTGGTAGTCATAACCTTTTAGCAAAAAATATAAATAAAAAATGAAAAAGCCCACTAAGTCGAATATCACAAAAGACGACCTAGGCAAAAATTAGGGCGTCCTGATGGACCGAAAACTTCAAAAAGGAGGTCCAAGCAAAATTAGGGATAAAAAAAGGTCATCAAAATCCTCACAAAAACAAAATAAGGTGACTGCCATTTCAACAAAAAATTGAATAACACCTTTAAACTCTCTTAGAAGTTGAGTGCATTTTGAATTAACTGAACATAGGACTGCAGTTCATCAAGAAGAAGGGGTGGGTTAAAATTAAATTTTGAGCATTATATCCTTTTGTTTCAAAAACTGTGAACTAGACCATGTTACAACCTCTAAAAGACCTAATTGAGGCAGTGTTTGTTTTGAAATCATACTAAAGCAAGATTGTGTTAACCAGACTCCGTAAGATCTTTGCTAATTGTTTGTATTGATCATACCATCTTTCATCTTGTGAATGGATAAATCCACTTTATGTTCTGATCATTGACCCATTCACTGTATATGACCATCATTTCAATAATGATTTATTTTAAAATTTGCATTCACATTACATTAAAATTACCATTTGTGAATAAACAATTGCATTTGCAAGTCAACATTTAGCATAAAAGAAATTCCCATAATGTGCAGTCGGTTGAGGAACTTGATTAGGTGAAAGAGGTCCAGTAAATGACAAATCACTGGAAGAATTGGTCAATCTGAGTAGATCCTCCCAAGAGCTATTCAGTTAAAGAACAAATCCTTGCAAGACTCAGACAAGGGCAATCAACCTAAAGAGCTCAGTGAATTCAACTTTCCAAGGGTCAGTCAATCAAAAGTTTACCAGCCCAAAATTGGTTAGTCAGAGATAGATCACTTCAAAGTTCAAAACATTGGGGCAAGTCATCTCAAGGTCATGTTATGAAAATCTGTTTCCAAACTCATTTTGAGGTAAATTCCTTCAAAGACCCAACATACTAGGGCAAGAAAACTACTGAAGGAAAAATCCTCTCCAAATTTTTAAGTTTCTCAAGTAACACGACATTGAGTTCAAAATGAGTGTCGGGAAATCATGCTGGAAATTACCTCCCATCAAAATTTACTTTTCCCTTGAAAAGAAACCATGTTGTAAAAGACTTTATTTCATTCATTACCCACCACAAGGCAACTTTGGAAACCTTCGAGTCATTGCATAAATCATTGTCATGTAGTAATCAGGTTGCTTCGCTCTAGCGTCATGTCAGGCATATCATCGCATTCATCTGGCATATTCCCATAGCCTTAAAAATCAAACATCTACAATAAAAGACCAATTCTTATTGGCACATATACATGCATTGACCAGTCATTACATTTCATGCATCATTACATGCATGATATACCCAAAAGTGTGGGGCCTTGCACTGAGTAACCATGACATCACATGCATCAATCAAATACACACATAAGCATATGCAATCATAAGCATAACATGAATTGTGTATAATCCACATATGAAGATAATCATTGGTACTACATTAAACTACTCTATGCTTGATAGTAGAATCTCGACAGTAGATTCCTTGGCTAATCTCAACAGAAGATTTCCCAATTAAACCTCAGTAGAAGGTGTTTACCCATAGAATCTCGGCAGTAGATTCCTTGGCTAGTCTCGACAGAAGATTTCCTAGTTAAACCTCAACAATAGGTATTTTTTTAATACAAAATCTCTGCAAAAGATTCCCTAGTTAATCTCGACATAGGGTTTACCAGTAGACCTCGGCAGTACGTGTACCTCTCTTTCAAAGTGAATCTCGGAAGAAGATTCCCTAGTTAGTCTCGACAGAAGATTTCCGAGTAGACCTCGGCAGGAGGTATTTCCCTATAGAATCTCGGTAGTATATTCCCTGGTTAATCTCAGCAGAAGATTTCCCAGCTAAACCTCGACAGTAGGTATTTTCTCAATAAAACCTCGATAGTAGGTATCTCCTAGTGAGTCTCGGTAGTAGACTCCCTAATGAGTTTTCACTTGAATATTCCCCAAGGAACCTCGACAATAGTCTTCCACGATGGAACTTCTTTAGAAGATTATTCTCGAAGAGCATGCAAGCAGTCAGAGTAGTTGATTATTTATCTCCCTGGTTTGCATTTCCAATAAAGGCATCTTGCCAAGCCTCATTTCATGTCATTTCATGAATGTCAGCATTTATATATCATGATCATTCACATATCATGCATAAAAGCAATTTCATAAATCATGCATAGCCCGAAAAGTGTTTCGTGCCCATTTTTCATTAACCCAGATCTTGTCGTTGATTATTGTCCCTTGACCCCAAAAGTCCAGTTGTTGCTGGAATTCTGTTTTAAAGTCTAGTTGTTGATGGCATTTTATTTTAAAGTCCAATTTTTGTTGGGACATGCAAAGAGTTTAATTACCCTATTTTTCCTTATGGTTCCTAGAAGGTCATGGGTGACTCTTCATTTTAAGGAATTTCCAGAAGCTCAGATGTTATTCTTGTTAGAAAACTCCAATGATGTTTGTTTTGATTGATTTCTTCATAAAAAGTCATCAAAGTCTTGTTCTGTGTGGATGATATTCTAGTAAGAAGACTCCAATGTCTTGTTTGTATGGATGATATTCTAATAAGAAGACTCTAAAACTGTCAGTTGTATTCTTAGTGTTTCCAAGTCATGTCTGAACCTGTTTGATAAATCAATTTGAATATTCTCCAGTGTCTTTTCCCCGGTAATTTTTCATCCCTAGTGAGTCTTCACCCATTGTCGGTGACATTTTCTTGTGAATCACCACCATCTTTAGTCTCCAACATTCCTCACATGCCTGTCCATCATCTATCATAAAAAAAATCATTCTAGGGTTCATTTCATCTCATATCACATATCCCTAGCAAGAAAAAGAGAGTCTCTCATACATGCATTCATAACATGGCATATCATATCATTTCATCTGCATTCAGGGACAAAATTCGGGTCTTTTTTAAATGTTTAACCATCTCCCAATGCGATCATATAAAGAGTATCCTTCTCCATATTCTCTGGTTGAAGATACTTAAATAGGGGAAACTGTCATACCCCAATTTTGATCCTGAATCGCATAATCAATATCGTTATCATAACATCTGCATCATATGCATAACATAGCTTGCATTTCATGCTGCATAATGCCAAATTATCATCCAGAATAAACTTTTCGGATTTACAGTTAAATCGGTCAAACTGAAAGTCAATTGTACGTAAAATCAGTGGACAAAAAGTTTTAAAATTGAGCTTGCAGACGTCAGTTATATTAATCTATGTTCTGCATAGTTTAACCTGGTGTGCTCATTTTAATTTTTTAACTGCTTTTCGGTCGCATTTTGATCAGTCTGAGCCTTTTAACCGGGTAAAACTTATTTCAAAATTTGACCAAACGCTGTATTTTTCCAAGTCGTTTATTTCGCATTGATCATTTTAGTGCATTCATTTTATTTTTTTTGAGCAGTTCGATATCAGACTGTTTATTCATTTTTAACCGGTTTCATTTTTATTTTTATTTTTATTTTTAGTTAATAATCATTTTCATTTAAACAGATTTTTATTTAAATATTTTATTTTTTAATCTCATTTTCATTTTAAAATAGTATAATTTTTTTTTGTTTTTATTTCTTTTTTGGAAACACTTCTTCATTAAGTTTTGGAAAGTATTTTGTCTTGTTTGCCTCATTTAGAACCTATGACATTATATTGCATTGGAGAGAGACACACAGAGGGGTAGAGAAACTCATCTTCCACTTTTGAAAAGGACTTTAATACTTTGCTTCATTTGGTAAAAGTAATATTGTATTACATTGCATAAGGGACAAGGGGAAAACGAAGACAAAACACACGCTGCATATTCACTCACCTTTTCTTCCCCTTAAATTCAACCCTCCTGTTTACTGTGAAAACTAGTAAACAACCGATGGTCTTTCCAAATCAAAAAAGAATTGGGTTACTTACAGAATTGACCATACAAATCCTAGAACATGTGCTAGTAAATATTAAATTAAAGTTTGGAAAATTGTGAATACTTCGACAACACTCATGATCTAACAGTTATCAAACTTCGAAATTTAAAGGAAGTAAAAATTTCAGAAACTTAATCAAAAGCAATTAAATGCTTTGAAAAATAACTTGAGCAATAAAAGATAAACTTGTGATAAAAAGATGAAACTTGAATTAAAGTGTAAAAAGTATGGTGTTTGTCAAACGTACAATTTATTGACACACTATTTTCTCTGCACACGAATACTTTGAGTAATTTCTAGAAATTTTGTACAACTTTGAACAACCCGATATTAACACTAGGACCTTCTATTTATAATGATAAAAAATAACCGACCCTAACAGTCTTCCTACAAACATAAGACAAGTGGCGCTCGACATGTCTTCTTTCCTCGAAAAGGCACCACGTGTCTCCTTCAAAAATATAGATAAGAATAAAAGTTCCCTCCTTTATTTGAATTAAAATCTCATTTCAAAACAACATTAATAATTTTCTATCGAACCAACTTCTAAGACTTTAGAATATTTTTTCTTCAAATCTTATTCAACATATCCTCCTTACATAAAAGGTAGCTTCGACCAAAACAAGCAAGTTTCACAACTTTGTCGAAACCTCTCACAACTTCATGTAACCTCAATTCTAACCTCATGCATACTATAAGAAAACCATATATTGAACTTTTCCTCTAAAAACACTTGCAGCTCACAAACAATGACGCACTTGTTTTGTTTTTCTCATACTCACTCTTACCTCCCTCCTTTTTTGTGGGAATACCATTTTTCACCAACAAAACCTCTCCATAAAAATAACCTTTCAAACACACTATCTTCCACCTTCATTTTACCCATCATCAAACAACCCTCCCCCTGTCTCTTTTTTTCTCCATCCAACTACCACTTCCATCAACCAACCCCACTCTTGAAAGACGAACTCGACATTGTCATCCTTATGATCCGTAACCTTGATTTCCGAAGGATGTGGGGACCTTTTTTTGAACATTATCATCTCATCAAGTGAGGCACAACAGTGGAACACAACCGGAAATGGTAAGGTTGATTCCGATGATTTTTGTGCGTGGATTTCATGGCCAGTGTTTTTTAGCAACAAAGTAATCATCATCAATGGTGTAAATATACTTATTCTTTGAAACCATATACCCAGAGCACCGACAAGTCGAATCCTTGAACGAGATACATAAGCTTTAGAACCCAAGATCCTATTGACATCATTCTGATTGTACAGTTCATAAAACCTTCAGGAACCTTGATAACCTTAGAAGGGTCACCATCTTGAACAAGAACAACACCACAAATTGTGTTTCCATAACCACGATGACCTTCACCATACAAAAAATGCATCGCTGCAACAGTACTTTCACCTTCTCACTTTTGTTCAAAATACCACTGTAAGTTCTATATTCTTCGGCAAACACTCGCTTCTGCAACCATCAGGAAAAAGCCATAAAAATTGCATATCTTCACCTTCATCCATTTGACATAATTCGTACTCAACAAACAAACCTCCTCTTACGCACACCTTCTTCGTTGCAAATCCAACATAACACATATCACCGACTACCCTGTTCACGACATCAACACCATCTTAAGGTCCCTCTGAACGCCTCTTTCACTTTACACCACCATAACAATTTTCCACCACCACACTTTTTTTCGACCACCACCACACACCCTTTTCTTAGTCGGATCTTCCGCCCTTGTTCAACTAGTGTGGCCGCGATTTCGAGCGATGGAGATCACAAGAGAAGGCCGACGAGTTTTTTATTATTATTTGTTTTTTTATTGTTTAAATTGATTTAAAATTATGAAATTTTAGGTCTTTTTTATACTTTGGGTTGAGCCTATTTTATTCTTATGATATGTACACCTCATGTTTATGTATGCACCCTTATTATTATTTTTTCCTTTCTTTCATTACTTCATTTTTTATTTGATTAATTGATTAGATTTTTAATTGATTATTTGGTTATTAGTCTTGATTAAAGGGTTTAATTTAATTATTTGTTTAGTCGATTTTGATGTATTCAGTCGATTAATCTCTATCCACGTCCATATCCTTGCACATGTAAATAACCTTTCTCACATTAACTTCGCTAACATTTTAAAACCATTTTCAAAACCAAATTAAGCGTAGTATTAAAAAAATTTCCTAAATAAAACACGAAAGATGAGGACTGTTGGAATCTAAAATTCTAGAAGAACCCTTGAGTGATCGGTCTCGAGTCTCCCGTATTGGGATAACCATTCATTCTTTTCTTTCATTCTTAAAACATTTAATAACTAACTTGGACAAATAAGGGTCGTTGGGATCTAGCATTCAAGCGTAACTCTTTGAACAATTGATTCTTATTAAGCGTTCGTTGTCCATTAAACAATTTTCAAAATAACCTCGAATGAAAAAGGGCAGTTGGAATCTAGCATTCTGGCATAACTCTTTGAACGGTTTGATTCTCATTAAATGTTTGTCATTCACCTAAGATACATCCAACCAATCAAACTATTTTTTATCGTCGCCGTGCGATTAATCCTAAAAAACTTTCTTTTTCATAAACGTTAGATATTGTATCTTGAGACGACACAAAACATTGCCTCGTCCACAAACTATTTGAGTTGAGATAAGAGGTGTTTCCCGCAAAATGTTGATTTCTAAATCCATTATGTTATGATGTAAACGTCCGCTCCTCACTTGTTTTGGGTAAAGCAATATTTTCTGTCGAATGCGACTAAATATCTTTCACTAAAATCAACCAACAAACAGACTCATTTTACCCAGAACTATGGATGCTTTGATTTCTCATTTCACAATGAGGATACGTAGGCGCAAGAGCCTTAACCCTTGGCGAGCAACCTTTTTCTTTTTTCGCCCTAATGCTTGGCGAGTAACTTTTTTTCTTTTTTCGCCCTAATCCTTAGCAAGCAACCTTTTTCTCTTTTCACCGTAGTTCCCCGAACTAAGATTGTGATGCCTTGTCGAGCCCTCTAATAATAAAAATCTTTAGGTCTCCTTTCTCTTTAATAAAAATCTAAAAAACATTTCTCTTCTCTCTCTTTTCCCACTCAATAAGTAGAAGATTAGAAACTAACGTAATCTAACATCCATTCGACCCTAACAAAATGGTTCTCGCTGAGTACAACGGGCGTGAGGGGGTGTTAATACCTTCCTCTTGCATAACCGACTTTCAAACTCAGATATTGGTTGTGACGACCATATCTTATCCTTTCTTTTAGGGGTTTTATTCGATTGTTTACCTTTCCCTCTATGGGAATAAATAAAGATCGGCGACATCTCTGTTAAGTCCATCCTGCGAGCGTGCGGTTGTGCTTCGCGAGGTCTTTCTCATTTTTTGAGGTACGACACTCATGAACCCTAACTTTTCAATTTTCCATTTACACGCTTTTTGATGCAATTTATTTAGGGATATAGTGTATTATCAGTGTAGAAAAACAACAATATAAAGGAAATCAAGAAATCACGAGTATTAAAGGTTACCTAGACGAATTTGTTCAAGAACATGAAGAAATTCGGCGAGCAAAATCCAGATTTTGGCCAAGCTTCGATGAGGCTTCAGCGAGGCTCCAAATCTGATTTTCTTTACAATTTTATAACCCTCTTAGTCTCCTTTATCCTATTCCATCTTAATTTCACCGTTTCGGACAACTTTTTCAAATTTAAATTTAATTTATTTGAATTGAATCTGAGAAAGTTGCAATGTGATTTGCAAGTATTTGGAAGGTGTGATGATGTTGAGCAACACTTCAATAGAAAATGATGAAGATTGTTCGAGGTGAGAGGTTGTTTGTGCAAGTTTTCAAAATTTCTTAAAGATGAAGAAACTTGAAATTTGGAGAATGATTTGTGTAAGGCTTTGGGTCTATTTTTTTTATGATTCTTGTGTAGATTATGAATGAAATGGTGTTAATTTATAAGCTCATGTATTAGGTTAAAGGATGGTTTGAGAATTTTTAGAAAATGAAAAAAATGTGAGTAAATTTGGATGAATTTAAATTCATTTGAATGTGAATTTGAATTTGACATGAAAATATATCAATTTCAATCTCAAATTTTGATATATTATGTAATTGGATGAGATCAAATGATGTATGAATAAAAAGTGTGATGAGGCAAAATAAATGTGATCATTTTGGTCTATTAGTGCCACATTGTTGAATTTTTATTGACTTTTGTTTTATAATGTAAATGAATGAATGGTGTATGATTATATGATGATGCAAATGTATTAGTTACCTAGGGAATAAATGAATTAAAATTCACTTTATTGTTTTACTTATTTGGACTTAAATAAATAAATAAAAAGGACTAAATCAAATAAAATGAAAATGCGCACAAATGAAAAAAAAAATAATAATAAGCACACTAAACTAACCTACACACACTAAAATTCAGTAAAATAATTAGTCCGAGACCAATTATTCCAGTAAAACATACCTAGATGAAAAGGCCCAAATTGATCAAACTGATAATGCGCTAAAATTAAATGAGTGTGCCAAACTAACCTATGTGTAATACAGTTCAGTAAAATAGAAATTCGCAGGTCCAAATTCAAAAAATTTCTCCCATAATTTTACACACGATTGAAAATTGCTTCTACCGGTGTGTCTGCAAAACTGAAATTTTATTTCAGACAAAAAAAAAATAAAGGTTGTTACCTGAAAAATTAAAATGTCTGGACAAAATTGATGTACGACAAATATGCCTGGGTGATAAATGGATCTAACCCAAGAGGACCTAAAGAAAATTGGTACCAAATTACTATTAATCATTTTGTAGGAACTTAAAAATCATATGCTAGTATTGCCAAATCAAGATTGATCTTTCAAGATACAAGATCATATGATATGGTACTTATAAATATTTCTGAATCATTCATATTGTATACTCTTTATTTTTCTGTACTTTCATTCAAATGTCATACACTTACTCCCAGACATATAAGAAGATAAAAACCATTGCTTAAAAAGTCTAAAATAGAAAATAATAATCTAATTCACCTTTCCCTTCTTAAATTTCACTAAATACTTACACATTTTCTCTCCCAACAAACCTACAAGAAAACCTCAAAAAGTGTGTAGGAGCTCGGTATTTGTAAGCCTTCAAATGCATCCTAGTAGAGAATATTGTCTATAGTGCCAGGGTACACCAAGACTCTATTGACATTTGAGCTTTGCCTATTTAAGTTAATCACCATGGGATCATTTTCGTGAGGTAAGACTCCCTTCGTTTCTCTGTGGGATAAACGAATATTTGGAAAGCATATTGTTATTTCCGCTGGTTAGGTACTAGGGATATGCATTACTTGGAGAGCATGTATATTTGTTTAATGAGTGAAACTTTATGCCTCCAGGGAAGCCTCTCACAATCATGTTCAAGGTGTGATTTTCTTGGCAAGGATAACGTCTTTCTTCCCGAATCTAACCCCTTCTGGTATGATTTATTCTCTAGCGGTCTCCCCTTGTCTATGGTTCTCTTCTTTCTAAATTATGATTTGCTTGGTATGATTTTCCTTTACGGTGAATCTTACCCCAAGCCTTTTCCAATCTGATTAAGGTCTCATTGTCAACTAAACCGGTGAAATACAGAGATTCCTGTGTTTCCTCTTCCCTTGGAGGTTCATTTAGAGCGTAACCAAACTGTCTGACGGTGAGAGCAGGATTATAATTAATGCCACCCTTCCTCCCAATCAAAGGAACATTAGGGAAATCTCCACAACTGTGAACAATCTCCATACCCAAAAGGTCTCTGTTAAACCATACAATATTCTCCAACCTTAAACCCACAAGTATTTCCAGCTAGTCAACAGTGTCTGCAATATCAACAAAAGGTCCAAACTTAGGCAGATGTGAAATAAACCATCTGTATAGCAACGGAGCGCAACATGAGACGTTCTTTCCTCGTTTATTCTCATTCTTGGCACAGGATTCTTAGAAGCGAAGATATAGAAGGCATCCAAGTCAACAAAGTCAGGTAAGTTGGGAAACAAGACTATCCCATAGATGCACAAAGCCATGATAGTGTTGAAGACCAACCAACATCCCTCCTTAGAGAAATGTTAAGCTTTACCCATCAAGAATGGAAGTGGAAAGCCAGGAGTTCCAATTCTCCATACCAAATTACCCTCCAACTCAGAAACATCGAGATGAAGAGCACCAGCCAACTTGGATAACTCAGGCTCCTTCTCAGAGTGTACAAAAGACACTTCTTCCAACACAGGAATTCCCATTAGTTGAGCAAGCTCTTCTAAAATTGGCAATAAAACATATCCTGGGAACATGAAGCAACGCAACTGAGGATCATGAAATTGCAGCACCGCATAAATGCCATCTAACTCAAACTTGGAAGCTTTACAGACAAAACTCAGAACCCTCCCATATTCCTTTCTGAAATCTTCCATCACACTACGATCAGCCACAGAAATTAGCTTAAGCAGAGGTCCTATCTCTGGTGTCGGGAACTTGTACAACACACTCTTCTTCAAATCAGGCTCAATAACGATAGTGGATTATATTACTAGAATCAAGGAGAAAATATACACCTGAAACACAAATACATGCAAATGCTAAAATGCAAATGCAACAAGGGATCAAGATTGGTGTGCTGCGGACTGAGTTGAACCAGAGCTTCGCTTTGGCGAGAAAATAACACAACACTGATATAAGGAACCCACTGTATCAAGGATCAAAAGTTCACACTGACGAGAAAACCAGGTAGATTGAAGGTCAAGGTTTCCTGTATAACCCTCCCAATCACAGGTATGGACCTATCTCTGATAAAGTTTGGCATCCTATGCAGTTGTCAGCGTCACAGACTTTCGAGAAACGATGATACGTTCACCATTTCTGGTTTTGCATCATAGTCTGACGAAGCTGACTCACTTAGCTGACTTCCGAATGATTGGTCTCTAGAGTCGACAGTTTCCAGATCCAACACCCCCTCCCAACTAATGTACAAGATAGGATGTCTTCAAAGAAAACCCCGTATGAACGCGAATTTCGTGGGGACTAATGCATGCTGAAACATACAGGTCCATCACTACTTTTCTCTCTAATGTTATGTGTATCCTCAAGCCTGGGTTTTGGCTTATCACTCAATGGAACATTCCCACCCAATAGCACAGTAATATGATAATAATGCAGAAATAAAATGCAAATGCGATAAAATACAGATGCAACACAAATGCACATATATACACGCCCATAAACATAAACAAACAAGCGCTAGGATTGACTCGTATAAGGGATGGGAAACGTCCCCAGCAGAGTCGCCAGCTGTCGCATCGCTGCGAAAAAGGAGGCCGACAAAGACAAAAGAGTTGCCATCGTTCGTTATTCATCCCAAAGGGAGGGAAAGGAAACAATCAGAGAAAACCTACAAAAAAGGGAAAAGACAGGTCATCACAACCAAATCTTGGGTTCGGGAGTCGGTTACGCAAGGGGAAGGTATGAGCACCCCTCATGTCCGTTGTACTCAACGGGATCCACGCTTGTTGTCTAGTCTAAAAGGGGGTTAATCTATCAAAGGCTAACTCACATGGACAAAATTTAAATAAAAAAAAGACTCGATAGAGCATTGCCGCTCTATGCCTACGTATTCCCTTGTGCAATAGGAAAGTCAGAGTCAACGTAGTTAGGAAAACTACGGGTGAAGGTGGGGAAGGTTGCTCGCCAAGACATCGCCGTCTTATACCTACGTATCCTCATCTGGTATGAGAAATCAGAGCAAAACGTAGTTCAGGCTAACTACGACCACTGGTTGGTTAAGTGTTTTAACTGAGTAGGGTTAAACCTTTGTTCTAGTAGTTAGGGACGATGCCTGTTTGCGGTAGAACCAAGACTTAACACACTCTTTCTGAAAATGATTTTCAAACAATCCCGAAGGATTAAAAGGTTTGAACTTTTGTTTTGTTTTTTATGAATGAGTGAATTGAGTTAAGTTTGTAACTCAGGTTGCACTAAAGACTATGACTTGAGAGCGAATGTGTCGCATATCGCCCAAAGGGCATACGTTAAACACTCTAGACAAGGTGAGAGGAGCCCCCTACTCATCATTCCTCAAGTACTTAAGGCTCGTAGCGTACAACATTTATCATCCTTTATTAAGTGTCTTAAGAGATTATTAGATGAGAAGAGAAGACACAAGACTCTAAGGGGAACTGACTAACCCTAGTGTTATCATGTAACATGCTCCTAAAGTTGAGATTAAGAGGGGGAGTCTATCCTAATGTTATCATACAAAGGATTGAACACCTAAAGTCTCTCCTACTTCCATCTTAAACATAGGGACTAGGAATCCTAAGGGATCATGGCAAAAGCCAAGTAAACACTCAATGAATCAATCACAGATGAAATGAAGAAAGAGGAGAAGTTGACTTAAACAAGTCAAAAGCAATACAAACATGGAATGAAAAGATGCAAATATGCAAAAAGGACTCAACAACATAAGACTTAAACACAAACAAAATGACTAAAACAAGTCAAACAAAGTGAGATGAAATGGGAGAAATGACAACTTCTACAACCATCCAACCATCCATCACTTAGACAAAAGCTAAACACAAAGCAAAAGCAAAATCCATGATCAAGAGAAAGGAGATTAGGCACCAAGCAACCATGAATTAACTCAACCAAACATCTCACATTGATCATGAAGAAGAAAAGAGCAAACAAGTGCAAGAAGTGATCCATCATTCAAGACAAACTCAAAACATAAACATGAACACTAAATCACCTTGAATAATGATCAAAGCACATGAGGGAAAAAGTGAATCCAAGAGAGGAAAGCTCAAATCAAGGTTGGTAACAAAGCACAAATATGAACCAAGTCAAGGCAAGTGAAAGAAACAAGGTTCAATCACTAATTCAAGACTCATAGGGTGCATATGGGATCCATAGAAGTCACTTCCCAATGGAACTAGGGTCAAACTAGTTTGTATGAACATCTTTTGAGATGACTTCACTTGCAAGCTTCATCAAAAATAGGAAGATTGTTCAATAAAATCCAAATAAAATGCACAAGGTGGCTATGTCAAATGACAAATAGAAACCAAAGTCTCAAGGTCAAATTCAAATCAAGGAATCACCAAATAATTCAATTATTAAGGGTATTCCACCTTATCGAGCATAAATCGAGGGACATTAAAAGTCAACTCAAAGTCAAATGAAAAATGATAGTTGGTTACTCAAAATCATTCTTAAGAATACCTTAATCCCTTATCAAGGTGAGGGAGAGGCCATGGTCATAGGAGATAAATAATTGAGGTCCAAACAATCAAGACTAAGTAGGGTAAACACCAAAAAAGTCAATTAATTGCAAAATTAAAATAAAATAGCAAAAACAATAAAATCAGAAACAAAAATTTTAGAAAATTAAGTAACACTCTGAAATATGAGAAAACAATTTTTGTGGAATTTTTTGATAATTGAAACTATTTTTAAAAAAATAAAATGAAAACAAAAAAGAAAAAGAAATAAAATAAATGAAAGTAAGCAAGGGGGTGTGATAGTAATGCTCAGAATACACTACACCAAGGCAAAAACTCGCTTGAGCCAAAAGAAGAGGAAGTGTGGATAGCATTCTGAGCCCATCTCAACCCAGCTCAAATCATAAAATGAAACGCAGTGTTTCATTAATCCGAGTTGGATTTCAACACATGCGTGGCAAAAGTTAAGCCAATTGGAAATGAACAAGCAAGCAGGTCAAAGAGTCAAGGCCAGCCAATTCAGCTTTGAACATGGAATGAACCAGACGCCGGAGCTAGGGCTACGGTTGTCTTCTACGGTCAGCTCTCCAGAGCTCAGGGTTCAAAACTCCATAAAAATGGTAAACTCTTGTACCATTCGAAAGCCAGAGCCACAAGGATCATGAATCTACTCATGGATTTTCAAAAAGGTTCATAAATAGGGAGAATCAAAGGCATGAATAAATGGTAGCATGATTTGAAACTTTATCAAACAAGCACAACAATGGTTCAAACATGGCCTACCACAGGTAGGGCTTCAGATGCAACCCAGAATGTCCCTAAAACATGCCTAGAATGAGAGAAATCAAAGGTGGAAACTTAATGAATGGAGCAGCTCCGTTGGCTCTTGAAATGCTTGCAAGCTTCAGACTCTTGCTTATAATCCACTCCTTGAGGTCTAATGAAGAAGATTCAAGCACCAATTGAAGTTGATTTTGCAGAGAAAAGTGAGATTCGAAAATGGAAAATGTTGAGAAAATTTTAAGCTCTCTATGCTCTCTCCAACTGCTATTGTACATTCTTTGCATTAAGGCAAACCATTTTGCTTTTATGTGATGGATCCATGATGATCATGCAGGCCCATAATGCCTCATTGGTGGAATTTCAAATTTTTCCAAAATGATACACTTCCTCATGCACACGAGTTTGGTACTCTTCACACAATATTGGGCCAGCAGAATGAAGTACATGTGGTGTATAAATGAAAAGGATTAACTTTGGCTTTGTAAACATTCCACACACCAAGTTTGAATTCATTACTTTTTGAGTAAGAAATTTGAAAATATGGCACATGATGACTTAAACATGTTGGTTCAAATGTGGAAAACTTCTTTTGGGCATGTAATGGTGTGAAATAACTCAAAATATGAAGCAAAGATGACTTATAATGTAAGGTATTCAAACCATGACCAAAAACCAAAATTTCCCTTTGAAAATGCTCCATATGGCCATATAATTCAATAATCCTCATGAATTTTGAGTTCAATGTGGAGTTAAGACTCTTAGGCACAAGTTTTATGTTGGTTGGAATTGCATTTGAAGTTCATAACTTCATGAAATTGGCCATTGAAACAAATGACTTATAATGAACTTTCCAAAAATACCCTTGCCTTGTGAGGTCCATAACTTGAGATTTACAAATGATAAAAAGGACTTCTAGGACTTTTTGGAAATCTAAGATCATAAGGAACAACTTTCATGTTCACTTTAAGTTGAGGAGAAACTTGATTCTAGGCCAAAAATTCCTTGGAAGTGAGTTGACTTTAAGTTGACCAAAATTCTCTTCATCTGAGGACCCTAACTTGTTGGCATCATAACTTGAGATGTAAAAACTCAATGGATGATTTCTTGTACTCAAAATAAAGCTTGGAATATTCCCTGCACGTCTCATGTTTGCATGAAAATGAGATTGAGCTTGTATCATAGAGTAAATTGTCTTTGAAGTTAAGCACTAAAGAAGGGGATTTTGCACTGAAACCACTTGATACCCTAATTTAGCAACCTCTTGAACTCTTGGTTTTTCTTGATTTGATCTTAACATGACATCCTAGATGCCTTAAGATAACTTCTCATGGCCTCAATGACTTAGAACCAAGTCTTGAACCCTCTCAAGTCCACAATTGACTTTGGGTTAATCAGATGAAACCCTAGTTCCCTGCCCTTTGACTGTGCCTCTTTACATATGAATTGAATGACCAAAAAAACTCCACAATGACCCCTAGGATAATCAATGAGCTTGTAAACCATGTCTTCTCCAAGATAAAGACCTTATGAATCCATGATGATCCTTTGATGATCCCCAAGATAGAAGATAACATCCACACACCAATCTCCCCTTTCAAAGAGCTTTGAAACCAATAAGACCCTCCTCTTGAATGGTACAACAACTCTTGATCCCATGCTAAGGAAAATTCTATGCAAATGCAAAATGATAAAAATGAAATGAAACATAAGCCAAATACAAGAAAAGGTTGGTCAAATTTTGGGGTACAACACCCCGCTCTCTCACATCTAAGGTTCTCTTTTCTATATTACTTTCTTCTCCTTTGATATAACACTTCTCTCTCACTATGATCTCTTCCATTGAAGCTGTTGATTTCTGGACTAAAGACTAGTTGAAGTGCCCAACTTTGAGGGCATTCCAGAAAGCTCCAACGAACATTTCTTAGTCTGGGTTAGACACCTTGACAGTGTCCTCACTAAATTTGGATAAATACTCACGCAAGGACTCAGAAGAGCTCAGATGAACATTAAACAGGCTGGTCATGGAAACCTTTATGTGTTTTTTAGACAAGAAATGATGAACTATATTTCTTATCAGATCTTAGTAAATTGATACCAAGAACCTCAAAAGGCTCATATATACCACAAACTCGCGGATTCATGTAATGTATCAACCATCAATTTTCACATAAGTGAGCCATTCGCCCCAATAATAGACATCAATGTGTTGATTGCCATTATGTGCTTCTAGGGATCACTCTTGTCGTCAAATGGTATCGGGGATGGTGGTTTGAAATTCTCGGGGACTCGAGCGCCCCAAATATTTATTGCGATTAGTTTGGGATCTATGGGCCCCTTTTCTTTAATCAATTACTACTATACATGTTGTTGTAGGTCACAAATACTCTCATGTAATGCCTCATTATGGTGACACAACTCATTCATAGAGGCTAGCATATATGTTATGCCAGCTCGATCATTGTTGTTGTTGTTGCTCCTACTAGTGGCAGCCCTTGCCATCGTGAGATGAGATCAAAATGTTGTTAGGATTGGCTTTTGTGGCCCAAATTATTTTTTATCAAGTCTCGTAGTGGGCACTAAATATAGTCGTAAAAGTACCCAAATAATACATCTACCAACAATGGTTAGTAAATTTGTAGTCTAATGATCTGTTGAATTATTTATGTCCTTTCTCCTTGTGATAATCAATTGTATAATTGTTTTGATCCATTGTGTACCTAAGGTTCATCAAAGGTCATTTCATGTGATTTTCTATACTTACTGTGATTTTTTAATGGCAATTGACAATTAGACTCGATTATTAAATCTCATTCCATAATTCACCCAATCATCTATAAATGTGTTATTCCTCGTATATCAATTCAAATACTTCCTCCATATTAATTTTGGGTTGACATGATCAACTTGGCCAATTAATTGCCTAAACTAGACAATTTTTTGTTGGATGAGTTATCCATCTGGACTCTCTTAGGTCTGGAATGTAACTCAACACACTTTTGACAACTTAGCCCAATATACCAAACATGTGCACAATCCTTCTAACATGATGTTGTGTAGAAGCAAAATGCTTTTTCTAAAACCTATCAAAAAATCGAACATATACCCATTCCATAAAACATGAGCCGAATAAAAGATAAATGATTTTTTGAAACCTACCCATAAACAGGACACTATATATACTTTCATTTTAAATTAGCTTACATGACTAATTTTTAGTAAAGATAAAATTATGCGTATTCATGGTATTATTATCTTTAAAATGTATTAGATATTTTGTAATCAATATATTAGAATTTATAACAAGTATATATTATATAAATATAACTTATTAAATAAAATGGAGATACGAAATAAAAATAGTGCATAAAAAATTTAATACACTAGTAGTGCACATCAATTATAATAGCATTAGTTATATAATGAAGAAAGTCATACATGTTTTCTACATTGACCGACACAAATAAATTAAGTGACTTTACTATTTACTAATTTTAGTGACTTAATAAATATCGGAGATAATATTTGATTTAAAGAGATGTAGTGACAAAACCATCAAATTTATCAAATAATAAGGCCATTCAATCTTTATCCATAAACACAATTTGTACGCAAAATACCTGCAATTAGAAATAGCCACGTCATGAAAAAGTCAAATTAGCAACTATGCATACATTAAATTTATAAATAATAAATGTTCCATTAAATTTAGTATAGGTAAAATTAAATAAGTTAGTAGCTATACGAGAACATTAAATATAGAAGTACGAATTCGAATTTACAATATTTCATTAATTCACCTTTAAAAGAGAAAATTCTAACCACTAAATTACTTAGCGAAAGAAAATATTAAATGAGACTCTTGTATCACAATGTGCACAAAACAATGCATATTTCTCACATGAATTATTCAACAAGTAACCATAAAAGAGTCAGATTATTCAAAACTTACCCAGATAATCAACGAGATAATTACCACCCTTTACCCAGAGATAAATTACTATGCACGAATCCATGGCTTTAAACTTACCCATGATGCGAACTGTCATCGCCTCTCTAAGGGTAAGGTACTTACTTTCATATCTCATGATTTCCACGGGCTCATCTATCCTTGCCAAGGGAAATAGTGGGCACCATTATCCCCCAATGCTACGAGAGAATCATGTCGCCCCTCACTTGGGTGAACCTGTCTCTCTAATTCTTGTAAGGTTGGTGTGAGACTTAAAAGGGGCCCTTTTTGGCAGGCCTTCTAAGGACAGTCATTCGTCTTTTGAAGGTATCATAGCATAAAAGGAGAAAAGTACCTCCATTGTAAGAGAAATCTCCATACCTTTACATACCATCTTAAAAGCCCTAATAAAAACTCAATTGTTAGATAGCAATTGGGAAGGCGCAACATTGAGGACATTCAAGATCTCCACAGTGAAAGGGGAAAAGAGAAGAAAACCCTCATATCCTTGAAAAAACGGATGTCGAAGTAGAAATAGGGGAGGGAGGATCAAAATAAACAAACATGGTAACCCTTTCTGATGGTGAACAAGCCTCCAAGATAACCACCCCTTCATCTCCTGAGGAAGAAACCTCTGCCCCCATGTAGGAAGACAAGATTTGTTTGTCAAAATTTTAGTAAGACCATATGTCGTTAGCGTCCTTAGGCACGACGAAAGTGGCAACTATTATCTTTTTGTTCCTGGGAAAATAGAAGAACAAAAAGAAATTACCACCATTGCTGCAATCGTCAAAGGAATGATTATGACCCTCAAAACCTACAACTCTACACTAACCTAAACCCTACTTTGAACATTTATTTATAATCCCTACTCACAACTACTATAAAAGGAAGGGAAATAAAATGAAATTATACCTGAGAAGGTTGCAAACGAAGAAATAGGGGTGTGTAGAAAAGTTATGCATTTCAAAGGAGTTTGCAGAAGTTGTGGGAACAAAATTGAGCAAGGAAGTGGGAGGAGAGGCTTTTATAAGGGAGTTAAAACCACAAGGAACCTTTTAGACTTCCCCATAATTTTGAAAATCTCAGTACGCTTATGACATGTTGCACTAGTGTTTAAGGTCTCGAAACATAGGCCATTAATTCTTACATTAAATGGAAGTAAGCATGACCATGTGAATGATATATTAGTGTTCCTAGATGACATCGTGGTTAGTCAGGGGACACCTGGAAATGGGGATGTGACTAAGCCTCAATAAGGGGAATTAATCCAATTAAAAAGGAGGGACTCGTCTCCCACTTAAAAACATTGCCTTCAGCTGAGGGAATCACCTCCCACTTAAAGAGACCGACTTCAATTGAGAGACTTGCCTCCCACTTAAAAAGATTTCCCCAAGATGAGAGACTCGTCTCCCATTTAAAGGAGTCATGTATAAAAATAACGCACTTCTCTCTTATCGAAAGAATCACCTCGGATTGTGGGATAGAACCCAAAAGAAGCCTTAAAACACTTCACCATTTGCAAAGGCCTCATGCTTGAGGGATTCTAAATTATTATATTTGTAAGAGTCCAAAATAAGGGTGATGCCAGGGTTCTCTCCCCATGAGGTCACGTTTGGGTACTACCTTTGTGTAGTATGGGGGCTCACCCTCATAATAACTCACATGCATAATGCCATTATCCCTCCACCAGTTATGTAGACTAAGTGATACCACAACTTCCTTAAGAATAGGTAGTCAATAATCTCCCTTAAACAAGAGGGGGGAACTTACCATTTCTTAGGGTTTCCTAAGTCATAGGCATAAGGGTTTATATAATGCTTCTCCCCTAACATGAGAAAGGGAGATCATAACTTACACATATCACATTTTATCCAAGCCTAGTGCTTATACACATAGTCATTCACCTTACATGAGTTGGCCCTCTAAAATACTCATAAATGTTGTAACACCACCGCACAGGGCCTCTTGCCATCGTGGAAAAGCCCTAACCACCCTAAACTATTATAAACCTACTAAGGCGTCTGAGTATCCCCTACCCTTGTAGGGATACCACACACACCTGTAATTTTTAACAAGTACTTGCCTAAAAGTTGCATTAGAAACTAAATCAGGCGTTTGAAATTAAGTAACATACATATTTGTTATGGGTTAGAATATCCAAAGCACAGTTCATCTCAAATATAGTGTACTCGACCCAAAGTATAAAGTCAGTTCACACGAGACAAGGTACACTTTTTGATCTCCATTTTTTATACTAATCTCCAATCTTGAACTGACTTGGGCGTTGGAGTGCAAACCATGCAGGTGCACCCTGCACCAGCGTAATAGTGATTAAAGCCACCGGTTTAAGATATCCAGTTCACTAATTGCATCCATTTATGGTTCTTGAATGGAACAATGGTGCCATTTGTGGGAATTGAATTTTGATTTCATACGATTTCCAAGATTTCAGATCCAATCTCTGATTTACCAGTTCTTAACCTCCTCATGTCAATGAATCAAGAGAATTTAGAATCAAACATGGAAATCTGTCACATTAGATCAAGTAAATAATTGTTTCAACTACAATTCATTGGATTTCCAAATATTGGATTCCCTAAAAAAACTTAGCGAAGTGGGCAAACAAAGGATCCTAGATCTAAATCCAAATCCAAATATACATTAACATTACTAGAAAGTGAAGTCAAATTCCTTGGAGATCATGCCGAAGATTCGTGATCCGTCTTTTGGTCTAACATCACCTCTATCTTCCACTAGCAATGTGATACTTGTTGTGGCGACGTCGAAGATATAATGAGTTCATAGTTAATGATCGATATAGATGTGGTACCAGAGCACCAACTATAGGTAACAAAAGATCTTCAACCATAAAATAGGAACTCCTTAGGATATATCCAGCAGAACAGGGTAGAGAATTGATTATGCTACATCCTTTTCTTATCGCTTAGGTCAATTATTATTAGATGAGGAGTTGATTCCAGTGATGATCTTCTAGTAAACTACATATTCCATATGGCCCCGAGTGTCGCTACTGCGAAAATCGGCGCCGACTGACAGAAGAGTCGCCACCGTGCGTTATTTATCCCAACGGAGGGAAAGGAAACGCTCGAAGTAAACCTCGCGAAAAACGGGAAAAGGTATGGTCATCGCAACCAAAAACCTGGGTTCGGGAGTCGGTTACGCAAGGGGAAGGTATTAGCACCCCTCACGTCCATCGTACTCGATGGGATCCATGCTTGCTTGGTTTGTACGAATTTCACTTCTATCTAAACTAAAGGATGAGGTCTGAAAAGAAAAGAAAACATGACTCGGCAAAGCATCGCACTTTATGCCTACGTATTCCCGTCTGGAACGAGAAATCAGAGTCAACGTAGTTCGCCTAACTACGGGTGAAGGTGGGTGAAGGTTGCTCGCTAGGATATCGCATCCTATGCCTACGTACTTCCACACTGCATGGAAGATCAGAGCAAACGTAGTTCGGGCTACGCACGACACAAGCTGTTCAAGTGTCTTTTATGAAAAATCTCACCTTAAACAAGGGTTTTCTTATTGCAAAAAAAGGGTTGATGTTTGTTCAAATCTTTTGACGGAAGAAATGAATTGATCTCTGTTATAACTTTTGTTAGTGTTTTTTCTGTTGTTTTGAAGGAAGAAGAGATGACACTCTACATATCCTAGGGTTAAAAGGGAATAAAATCTACCCTAATGTTATCATACATGGGTTAACACCTAATGTCTATCATGCTCCTCTCTTGCGCAGAGAGAAACAGAGATCCTAAGGGAATAGACGGAAACAAAAACAGCAGATATATACAATAAAGCAGTAAAATGCATGGATGCAACAGTACAAGCGAGGCAAGGGAGCCCCGCTCAACCTCGAACCTAGAAAACAATAGGAAAAAGTGAACAGAATTCACCTTCAACCCAACAGGTTAAACAAAAAACAATACAATTCGGGATATTCACACAATACATCAAAAATTAAAACAGCAAAAGCTAAATAGCAAAGCAGTCTTCATCAGCATCAGCAACTATCTTCAAGTCACTATCAGCTATCCACAGGCTTCAAGCATCAGACTTTATCTCCAATATCCCAATGGTTTTTCTTCAAGTCCTAATCTCCAAGCTGAGAAAATCAATCACAAGAGTAAACAGGGTGTTAAGCAATTAGTTGACCACCAAGGGTGGCAAACATACTGCTATCAACACAACGAATATTTCTCTCAAGAGTTCTATCCCTTAGACATTAGCACCAAGCCTTCCAAAGGAAGGGGGTGAGTGTCTTAGAGAGACTCTGCATCACAGAGAGGGATGGAGGCAATCAAGACCTTCCATGTTTGAGAATCAAGTTTTCTACTCTAGAGCTCTGCCTAACTCCTAGATCCTACAAACTTCAACAGCTGCCAGCAAGAGATACTCCTCATCAACTCTGGAAGTTGGTCTTCATTCTTTAATCATCAAAGGGGCTTCATCAACACAGTCTTCAGCTCAAACCCCAAGTCCCAAATAAACCCAATACCCCACACAGACAAGTAATAACCCTAAAGAGGGCACACCACACAGTTAATAAAATACAAGCAATATACTAATAGCAGTAGGGGAATCTTAATATTTTCTAAGGGATCTATCCTATACCCATAACCCCTATAGTCCCATACCCCAAAAACCAAATGAAAATTCCTAAAAGAATTAATCTATTTCACCTACGCTCACTTAAAACCCTAATTTTGAACACCTAAATGTCAAATAAGCAAACTATATCAAACAAGCTTCTAAAAATCATGGTACAAAATCCAGAGAGTCTACACATTCATATTTGATGGCACAAAAAAGAATGGACCTAACATCACTAAGGAAGTGCATGAACAAAAATCACCAAAATTGCATATAAAATGAAACACCTAAACTAGTCATTTATTTGGAAAATGCATGAAAAATATCAAATAAAAAATAAAATGCAATTTTTATTTTTTATAATTTTCTAGACATCTTGAAGAAATTAATGCAAAAAGAATCATTAAAAAATATGAAGTTTTCATTTTTTTATGAATTTTACAAAATGCATGAAAATGAAAAGAAAATTAAAATAAAAGAAAGAGAGGGGAGGTGAGAATAGAAGAGCGCTTCAGTTGTAAATCATATGGGCTGAGAAAAGGTGGGGTGCAGTTAGCATGTGGCGCAGGCCCAATGTCTATTTCAAAAAAATAAGAACAAGGAGATGCGCGCAGGGGTGTAGTGAGTAACAATCTCATGCGTATTTGGTTTGGGCTTCAAACAAGGGGGGTGGGATTAAGAATCAGACTAAGCCCAAGGTGAATCACTAATTGAAACGGTGAGTTGCACCTTTTAAATTCTCCCTCCAATTTTTTAAACAAATCTGAGCCATTAGATGAGATGAAATAGTCAAATTTCCAGGGTAATCTAAGGGTTCTACGTTCATCTTCTTCCTTGGTCAGCTAGGGTTTCAGAAAATCACTCTCATGCACGATACTTCCACCTCCTCTATCTCTCTCACCTCTCAACCAAATTCCACGATCCAAAGAGCAAACATGAACTACGTTTCTCCCTCTACACAACCATGGTATCATCTCTTCCTAACTCTCAACCTAAACTGAAACACGATGGATGGAAGTTCTGGGCACACTTGTTTTTCACCTGACATGCATGGTAATCATCCTTGCTGAAACTATGCTAGTTTGTTCTACATCTTATGGTGATCATTCTAAACTAAAGAACTAAGATTGTAGTACACTAATACACGAGTTCTTGATCCTAAAACAGAAATGGCCATGGAACCAAACCTCGAGAACGACCCTCAAACTATTCATGATTCATCCCTAAGAGTCTCTAATCACATATATCCTAACAACATGATCTAAAACTGAATAATTAAGGCGATTCGAAGAGAAATGCATACCTTGCAAGTGATGATGACTATGGTGGTTCCCCTTCAATTCAAGCCTTGATGCTTGCTTCGAGTGATCTTCAATGGATGCTAGTCCTTCTGTTTGCACTGACTCTTGCTCAAACCTCTTGAATCACCCTAGCCACTCCTTCATGCAACTTGGAGTGAAGCTTTGGATCTCATGAACCAGCCACGAATTCCTCTCACTCTTGTTTTCCAATTGCTCTGTGATGATGATGGAAGATAATGGAAACAAGAACTATGATGATTGATGAAGTTTTAATGGAGTTTGAGATCAAAATGCAATTTGGAGTGATGGGATCAAAATAGGTATTGCAAACTTAATGAATCACCAACCCCTGCATGGATCCACTCTAGGGCATATATAGATGTCAAAAGAAACCTCTAGAAGTTTTGAGAACCTTCCAAGAAGTTTCTAGAACTTCTCATGCAATGAGATTTTCAACTTTTCTATTTTTAGTAAATCCCATGAGATCTCATGATAACCATGCAATTCTCCTTAAAATCCCCTTATATGAGATGGTAAAATGAAAACAAGGCATTTCAAGTCATTTTAAGGCTTTGGCAAGCTTTTCCTTTTGGTACCTTAAAATGCAAGAATCAAATTTACAAAGGAAGTCCAATTTTTAAGCCTAAACTCAAAAATGTGGCTAAACCATTGTTTTCAAAATATTTATTCCAATCAAAATCATCTATCATATGCCCCATTTTGGATTTGTAGATCCTTCAAACCAAAATTTCATTTCAACTTTTTTAACTTATAAGCCATTTTCAAGTCATTTGCACCACTTTTAAAATTCCATGCTCTAAGCTTTTCCAAACTTTCACACCTTATTGTCTAGCCTTAAAATCCCATTTTGAACAACTTTGATGTTGTGAAGTTTTTCATTTGAAGCTCCCTTGTATGAGTTTTAGGCATATGCTAAGAATGACCTGTAATCCTCAAATGACCAAAATACCCTTTGCTTGCCAAGACCATAAGTAGAGTTCCACAAATCATATGAAGGCATACCATACCATTATATAAAGATAAGATAATAAGGAACAACTCTTATGTTGGCCAAGAACCCATTTGAAATACCCTTGAAGGTCAAAAGTTGCTTGGAAGACAGACAATTTTCACAGACAAATTTCAGTGCCCTCAGATGACCTGTAACTTGCAAGAGCCATAACTTGAGTTCTATAAATCATCTTGATGACTTACACCACTCAAATTAAATCTATGAAGATACTCTACAAGTTTCATGTGGACCAAGAATTCATATAAAGCTTGCATCTTGAGTTACACTGCTTTGAAGTTTGACCTAAATTAGGGGATTTTACAATAAAACCCTAATTTAGTAACTCCAGTTCTCCTTGACTCCTCTTGATTTTCCTTTATCACAACATCATATCCATCCACATATCAAATAATGAATCCCACATTCTTCAAATGATCCTTGATGCCCTTCAAAACACTTCTTTGACCCAGAATTGGCCCAGTGTTGACCATAGTTGACTGACTTCAACTGAGGCTCTTGCAATCATTCAAATGACTTGGTTCTCCTTAAAAATGATTCTCTAGACTCTTCATAACATCCATACACACCTCATACTCTTGGCTCATAGCTCACATTTCCTCTGATGATCCCCAACTAGCCTCAAGATAGGAGAGAATTCACTGATCAACCTGGCAGCTCTTCAAAGCTCAAATTCTCCTCTGATGACCTGAGTAGTCTTGACTATGAATGAAACCCTTGGATATACCTCTTGAGATAAGAATAGCACTTGATTCCCTGATTAAGATAGCTTGCCTATGCTATGCAATGCAGATGAATACACTATGTACATGATGACAATGCAAATGACTATGCAATTGAAACATAAACCTTGGTTAGAAAGGTTGGGCAAATTTTGGGGTGCAACAGCTGCCCCTAAGCGACTTGGACCCGACTGGATGAAGAGTGCGCAGCTTTCAGACATTCGAGGTACGAGACGGTTAAATACGAAAGAACCCGGAAATTTGCCAACCGCAAAAATAAATTGCGAAACGACTACTGCTTGAGAAAAACCCTGGGAACTTGGCTTCTGTCGTCACGACAACAACTAGCCATCCATCTGTCAAATAATCTGATGTTGTCCGCAGACCACTCCATTCCGAAGAAATGAGCATACACCACAAGAAATTGTTGATATCACCTATCAACCTCTGTTGATTTCACTTATCAGCCTCTGTTGATCTCACTTATCAACCTCTGTTGATTTCACTTATCAACCTCTGTTGATCTCACTTATCAACCTCTGTTGATCTCACTTATCAACCGAGCA
Organism: Lathyrus sativus; assembly: GCA_963859935.3. Lineage (NCBI taxonomy): Eukaryota > Viridiplantae > Streptophyta > Magnoliopsida > Fabales > Fabaceae > Lathyrus > Lathyrus sativus. Next base: position 114,593,190 of record OZ012738.1, on the reverse strand, counting down.
CACGCTAACCAGCGGGAGAATATTGACTTCACTTGTCATGTTGACTTCACTGATCAACCTTTTGTATCTTGAAGAAACGAGCAAACGCTTAACCAAGCAAGACAATGTTCGAAGACATAAACAACCGACCCTGCGGGGAAATGAGAAACTTAACCACGCAACTCTGAGGGGACAATTCTGACGACTGCCGTCAAACACCTGCTGGGGAAATTGGGAACTTAACCAAGTAGCCTTGTTAAAAACTACGAGTAATTTAACCAAACAACTCCTGTGGCAAGCTCCCTGCTGGAGACTATGAGGGACTTAACCAAGCAACCCATTGAAGTAACACCCTGCTGGAGAACATAACTCTGTTGGGGGAATTGCGGGTAACCACCCGAAAATCTGTATTACCACCTTCTAATACTGATGCCACATCATCCTGAGAAAGACTCAGCTGGGGAATTACAAGTGACTTAACCAAGCGACTTGTCAACGAATACTCTGACGGGGAATACGAGGAACTTAACCAAGTATCTCGTTGACGAGCACCCCGCTGGGGATTAAATCTCTATTGGGGAAACTGTGGGTAACCACCCAGAAATTGCATTATGCCATCTCTACAGCAATCCGAGAAAGGACTCGGCTGGGGAGAAAGAGAAATGCTTGACCAAGCAACTCTGCTCGGGGAATGTGCCATGGCGAACACGATCACTGTGTGTCTTGGCGCGACAACCTTCTGTAACAATATGAACACGATCATTGCGCGTCTCGATGCCACAAACAAAATCACATAGTGGGACAAACACGACGAACACGATCACTGCGTGCTGCGTTACAACCACATCGACCATAAATCCAACCGGATGAGATAAACACGATCACTGCGTGCCAGACGGAATAAATCCACATAGAGGAGGCGAACACGTTCACTGCGTACTTCAACCACCAATACGATAAACACGATCACTGCGTGTGCTGTAATAGGACGAATACGATCACTGCATATCCTGACCATCAAACCCCCAAAATAACGTCAACACGATCACTGCGTGCCACGAAACCAACCCATGTAACAGGACGAATACGATTACTGCGTATGCCGACCAACAAACCCAACTGATACGATGACCACGATTACTGCGTGCTCCGCATCACAAGTTCCCATGGTACTAACAACACGATCACTGCATGCTGTACAAATACGATCACTGCGTATCTTGAACACGATCCCTGCGCGTTCGAACACGATCACTGCGCGTTCTAAGCCACGATCCTCTTGACTGGAGAAAAACACGATCCCTGCGTGTTGCGTGTCTCAACTAACCCACATAACTGGACGAATACGATCACTGCATATCCTGACCATACATAGGATAAACGCGATCACTGCGCGCTTCATGTCACGACCCTCTTGACTGGAGGAAACACGATCCCTGCGTGCTGCGACACAACTTCAAACATGGGACGAATACGATCACTGCGTACTTCGGCCACAAACAACCAAATGAACACGTTCACTGCGCGCCAATCTATAACCACTGTACAACGGACGATTACGATCACTGCGTATACCGACCAACAAAACCACCTGACATGGTAAACACGATCACTGCGTGTCCTGCCCAATAAACCCCGAGATGATACCAACATGGTCACTGTGTGCCTTACGAAGCAATCTCCTTAGATCGGGACGAATACGATCACTGCGCCATTCGACCACAGATACACACCAAGATCAACACGATCACTGCGTGTCCTACGACATAAACCCCCAAAGGTCGGGACCAATACGATCACTGTGTACTTGGGCCACAAATCAACATCTCAAAATCAACACGATTACTGCGTGCCTTACAACATGAACCCCGTAGATGGTACAAATACGATCACTGCGTACTTGGGCCACAAATCAACATCTTCCTGAATCACGATTTCTCTTATCGGCAGGGAACCACATATCTGAAACTGAAGAGGTAACCACCCGGCTTGTGTTTCAAAAATGCATGTTTGATAATGACACAATGCTTCCATACTGTATGGAAATGCTACGTACTTAGGTAAAATGCAAAGTATGATGATGCATGCTTATGCAAAGAACTGCTTCAGCAAAATAAATGCCGAAGACACACTGGATCCGCTGGGGATGACCGGAATGCCACCGACACGCTTCCAACAAAATAAATGTTGGAAAGATGAACTAACTCCGCTGGGGATAACCATCCTGCTGAGAAAGTAGCTCACGAACTCAAAACTCCAAAATATGCTGAGGGCGATCCTCCTGATGAGGAAAGACGACTTGCTGGGGAAAGAAAGGACTCCTGCTCGGGGAAACTCCTTTCAGCAGCTCCAACCACCTGATAACACTCTGTGGGGAACCTCTCCTGCTATCACGGAGCTGGGGAAATCATCCCGCTATCACTGAGCTGGGGATTGAACTACACGTTCTGATTTGCACTGCACAAGAACCCTCTGGGAGTTAATCACATCCATCTCGACCTTCACTGGGGAGAACTCTGCTCTGCTTGATAGGCCAATTTTGAACTACTAAAGATACATTGATCTTTTCCTTTGGCGCAATCTCAACTCTCCTGGGGAGATAGCATTCAGTTTTGCCTGGGGCGACTTCACTGGGGAAGACACAACATACAATCTCTGGAGAGGGTACTAGCCTGCCATGGACTCTGGCGGGGAACTTTGCGAGCTTTTGAATACCTGCAAAAGTTAACAAGCAAACACAAGGCAATCTATGCAAACAGAAACATCTTGGTAATCACCCACGACAACCATTCAGGTAATTTTTGGTTTTAACAATCATAGGCCGAGGCCCGCCTGGTTACACGCATGTAAGCTTATCAAAAACATCGGCGCTTTTTGCAAACAAAACTGTAAAAGATTAAAACCAAAGTCACACACTACCCTGAATAAACACTTTATTGATAACAGCCTGAGAATAGGCAAAATTTGTACATAGGATGCAACTCCTGAAAAGAGGTAGTTACGCACAAACAAAATGCAGAAGTATACAAATATACAGAATAAAATTTGTACACATGTCGGCAACGTGTTACAGACGAACACCATGAACCGATCCTCCTATGACTCGTCGGACTCCGACGCTTTCCCGATTCCTGTCTTCGGAAGAAACTGCTTTGGATAATTGACCCCCGGATGCTCCCAAACCGCTAACAATCAAACTTGGACCGCAGTCATTTGCTTCTTAAATCCCTAACTTTTGCGTGAATCGCCCTTTGCGGGTTTTCGATTCACCGGGATACCCTTTTTTGCCGAAGCCGCCCAGTGTAGGTTTTCGACTTCGCGGGTGTACACTTTTTCATTTTATCCCTAACTTTTGCCCGAACCTTTTTATTCTGTTTTTTGGTTCGCCAGGATGCCCCATTTTTGCCTGGACTCTCTTTTTACTGTCCAGCGGGTCGATTTTAAGCAAAGTATTTTTTAACTGCGTCCGAGTTCACAGGGGATGAAAAGTCTTCACCGTCCATGGTGGATAACAATAAGGCTCCTCCGGAGAAGACCTTTCTCACGACGTATGGACCTTCGTAATTGGGAGTCCATTTGCCCCTGTGATCCGATTGCGGTGGGAGAATCTTCTTCAGCACAAGATCACCCGTCTGAAAGCTTCGAGGGCGAATCTTCTTGTCGAATGCTTTCTTCATTCGGCTCTGATACAGCCTACCATGTGCAATGGATGCCAGTCTTTTCTCATCTAACAAACTCAGCTGATTCAATCTACTTTTCACCCATTCTGCCTCGTCCAGCTTAACATCAAGCAAAACCCTCAAAGATGGTACCTCAACCTCCAATGGCAGGACAGCCTCCATGCCATATACTAATGAGAACGGTGTTGCCCCGGTTGATGTACGCACTGTAGTACGATAACCGTGCAAAGCGAATGGCAGCATCTCATGCCAATCCTTATACGTTACCACCATCTTCTGAACAATTTTCTTTATGTTCTTGTTGACCGCTTCAACGGCGCCATTCATCTTGGGTCTGTAGGGAGATGAATTATGATGCTCGATCCTGAAATCCCGACACAAGTCTTTCATCATCTTGTTGTTCAAATTCGAACCATTATCAGTAATGATTCGCTCAGGAATACCGTATCTGCAGATTATATCCCTCTTGATAAATCTGGCCACCACCTGTTTCGTCACATTGGCGTAAGATGCCGCTTCCACCCACTTGGTGAAGTAATCGATCGCAACCAGAATGAAGCGATGCCCATTAGAAGCAGTGGGATCAATTTTTCCGATCATATCAATCCCCCACATGGCGAAAGGCCATGGAGATGCCATAACGTTCAGAGGACTCGGTGGCACGTGGATCTTATCTGCATAGATCTGGCACTTGTGACACCGCTTGGCAAATTTGAAACAGTCAGTTTCCATCGTCAACCAATAATACCCTGCTCGCAACAACTTTCGAGTCATAGCATGCCCACCTGCATGTGTACCAAAAGTTCCTTCATGGACCTCTCCCATGAGTAGATTGGCTTCCTTCTCGTCCACACACCGGAGGAGTACCAAATCGTGGTTCCTTCTATACAAAACGCCGTCGGGATTCAGATAGAAGTTGCCTGCTAATCTCCTTAGAGTCTTCTGATCACGACTGGATGCCCCAGCCGGATATTCCTTATTCTTTAGGAAATTCTGTATGTCGAAATACCAAGGTTTACCGTCAGATGCCTCATCAATTGCAAACACAAAGGCCGGCCTATCAAGGCGAGAGATGACAATGCTGGGAGCCTCATTCCAGCGGTTGACTTTATACATCGAGGATAACGTTGCAAGGGCGTCCGCCATTTGATTCTCAGCTCGAGGTACATGATGAAACTCCACCCTATCAAAGAAAGGTATCAACCTTCTCGCATAATTCATGTACGGCACCAGATTAGGTTGGCGCGTCTCCCACTCTCCCTTAATCTGATTCACAACCAAAGTTGAATCCCCATATACGTCCAGATTCTTAATCCTCATATCGATAGCCTCCTCTAACCCCATAATACAAGCTTCATACTCGGCTTCGTTATTCGTCACTGAAAATGTCAATTTGGCAGTGAACGGGATGTGCGACCCGTGGGGAGTGGTAATGATTGCCCCGATCCCGCTACCATACGAATTGACAGCCCCATCAAAAATCAATTGCCACTAGGAACTCCGCTCAGGGCCCTCACCAGGCAACGGCTCATCACAATCTTTAGCTTTCAAGTACATTATGTCCTCATCGGGAAACTCAAACTTCATAGGCTGATAATCCTCAATCGGCTGTTCGGCAAGATATTCGGACAGAACACTTCCCTTAATGGCCTTCTGGGAAACATACTGGATATCGTATTCTGTCAATACCATCTGCCATCTAGCAATCCTTCCAGAGAGCGCTTGTTTCTCAAACACATATTTGATCGGATCCATCTTTGATATCAGCATGGTTGTATGATTCAGCATGTACTGTCTTAGACGTTTGGCAGCCCACGCCAATGCACAACACGTCTTTTCGAGCATAGAGTATCGAGATTCACAGTCTGTGAACTTTTTACTCAAGTAGTAAATTTCATGCTCTTTCCGCCCTGTCTCGTCATCTTGACCGAGAACACAACCCATACTGTTCTCCAGAACCGTCAGGTACATAATCAGTGGTCGTCCTGCTACTGGGGGTATCAACACCGGAGGTTCCTGCAAGTATTCTTTTATCTTTTCAAATGCCCTTTGGCAATTGTCGTTCCAGACCACCGCTTGATCTTTCTTCAGCAATTTGAATAATGGTTCACACGTGGTCGTTAGGTGAGAGATAAACCTAGCAATGTAGTTCAACCTCCCTAAGAATCCACGGACTTCTTTTTCTGTTCTCGGTGCTGGCATTTCTTGTATTGCTTTTATTTTTGCAGGATCGACCTCGATTCCTTTCTTGCTCACAATGAACCCCAGTAGCTTCCCGGATCTCACTCCGAAGGTACATTTATTTGGATTCAGCCTCAGCCTGAATTTCCTCAGCCTTTTGAACAACTTCAATAAATTAACCAGATGTTCTTCCTCTGTTTGAGACTTGGAAATCATGTCATCGACATACACCTAAATCTCTCTGTGCATCATGTCGTGAAAAAGCGTTGTCATAGCCCGCTGATACGTTGCCCCAGCATTTTTCAAACCAAAAGGCATCACTTTATAACAGAAGGTCCCCCACGGGGTGATAAAGGTCGTTTTTTCCATATCCTCCGGAGCCATTTTAATCTGGTTGTACCCTGAAAATCCATCCATGAAGGAGAATACCGAAAACTGAGTCGTGTTGTCAACTAACACGTCAATATGCGGCAGCCGGAAATCATCCTTCGGGCTCGCTTGGTTTAAATCCCTATAATCAACACACATCCGAACCTTGCCATCTTTCTTTGGCACAGGCACGATATTAGCGACCCAAGTGGGATAAGTGGTAACAGCCAGGAACCCAGCATCCCATTGCTTCTGCACCTCTTCCTTTATCTTTACAGCCATATCAGGACGAGTCCTTCGGAGTTTCTGCTTCACAGGCGGGCAATCTTCCTTTAACGGCAGACGATGAACAACCATATCAGTATCCAAACCTGGCATGTCCTCGTAGGACCAAGCAAATATATCACTGTATTCACGCAGCATCTCAATAAGCTCTCGCTTGATGTCCACTTGCAACGCAGCCCCTATACGGATATTCCTGACGCATTCTTCAGACCCCAAATTGACAATATCAATCTCTTCCTGGTGGGGCAGAATGACTCTCTCCTCTTGCTTCAACAACCGACTAAGCTCTTCTGGTAAGTCACTATCCTCCACAATCTCCTCCTCAGCCTGGAAGATCGGATGCTCGAAGTCTAAACGAGTCATAGGAAGTTTTTGGTCGGTGTCATCTGAAAATTCATGAATCCTGCGAGGGAAACGGTTAAGTGCTTCAAAAATGATGTACAAGCAAAATGCATAACCACGCTGCCATTTTATTGAAAAATAAAAACATAAAGAAAAGGATCACAACATTTGAATGTAAAAAACGCCATCATTTATTGATCATGCAAACATACAAGTAAACAGTTAGGCCCTAAGACAAGATCATCGATGCCCCAGGCAAGGCATGTGATTATACAATGATTGAAACAACAATGCATTACTGTTTGGTGACTTGGACGACGTCCTGGATGGACCAGTTGCATAGGCTTTGCCCTGGCGTGCTGGGTCGAATCCACGAGTCCATGTCGCAATCGCTATCCGCTTCTTCCGTATCAGACACGACATTAATCCTTTCGAAGCTAACTCCTCCGGGCGTGAACACCACAGGTCCCTTGTACTTAGGCGCGCTATGCGAGGAAGATGGACGGTACCCCAAGCCATACTTGTCTTGTTTTACCGGAATGTCCAGAACCTGCCCCCACTTTTGAGTCTCTCCTGCCTGAACCAACGTCTTGGCTTCTTTATACGAGGAGACGGCCACCTCTAGTCCTTCACTCTTTACCGGAGCTTCCTCTTTAACTTTCACTTCCTCGAACGCTTGACATAACGTTTCATGAATCTCTCCATCTACCTCCACGTACTTGAAAGAAGATAAATGGCTGACTAGGATGTCCTCTTCGCCACACACCATCATAATACTCCCCTCAACCATATATTTCAACTTCTGATGGAGCGTCGAAGTTACTGCCCCAACGGCGTGAATTCAGGGTCTCCCAATTAAACAACTATATGCGGGCTGTATGTCCATGATGTAAAACACTGTATCAAACACCTTCGGACCTACCTGAATAGGTAACGTTATCGACCCGAATACTGACCTCCTGGTTACGTCAAAAGCCCTTACTACCAAATCACTAGGTGTGCACAACAACCCACGGGTATCTAACTTCAACAGAGCTTTCTTTGGTAACACATTCAACGAGGACCCAGTGTCTACCAGCACATGGGATAAAACAGTGCCCCGACATTCGATAGAGATGTGCAAAGCATTATTGTGATCGCGCCCTCGAGGTGTTAAGTCAAAATCTGTGAATCCCAGTCCATGCCCAGCGTTGACATGTGCCATAACTCCCTCCAGTTGATTAACTGAAATCTCTTGCGGCATGAAGGATGTCTCAAGTACCTTCAACAGGGCGTTTCTATGCGCCTCAGAGCACAACAGCAGCGATAATATGGAGATCTTTGACGGGGTCTGCTGCAGGTGATCTACAATCTTGTAATCACTTTTGCGGATTAACCTCATGAATTCTTCCACATCTTTGGTTATCGGCTCTTTCTCTTTACCCCCTGAAGATTCCCCTTCAACAGCCTTGTTCTTACCTTTGGCGAGCCTCTCTGCTTCGACCTCAGGTGAAGTGAAAATTCTCCCACTCCGGGTTATACCACCTGCTCCCACTATGTTATCAACGGATCCTGCTGGCGGATTGTTCAAGTCAATCTTTTCCCCATTGCAATACGCCTCAGCACTGTAGCACCACGGGACTGCCTTTGTGCTTTCAAAAGGGACTGGCTTAGCGTTGGTAATAGTAATGGTCGGCCTTTTTGATGATGCCGAAATTGTCACCGATTTGAACGGAATGGTGATCGTAGCAATCTCCCTACGCTCTTTTTCAGATTCTGTCTCAACAGACTTCTCTTTCCCCACAGTCCTGTCAAACTGCAAAGTTCCTTCATCAATCAAACTTTGAACTCCCCTCTTCAGCTTCTCACAGCCCTCAGGTTGGATCAAACAGTCAACACACTCGTTACTGCAACCGGGATAGACGCCTCCGCTCACCAGGCGCTGCTTCACGACACTCAAAGGGGTTTTCAGCTCGCTCACTCCTGAAACTAAGTTCAACTCATCATTTGACATGATTGCATTGGCCCCGGCTCCACCATGCTTGGGCATTGGCTGCTGTGTGATATTGGGGCCTTCCTTCCCGAAGTTGATGGTCGTACTATCAAGCAAGTCCTGCACTTTATGCTTGAAAGCCAAGCAATTCTCAATATTGTGCCCCGGCGCCCCCGAATGGAAGTCACAGTGCTCATTAACATCATATCCGACTGGCAGCTGGCCAGTTGGTGGTGCTAAGGTCCTCTTCTCGACTAGCTGCAATTTCAACAAGGTCTGAAGGAGTTCTGCATATGACACTGGCGGTACCTCGAACACTCTCCTTGGTCGGGGGTTCTGAAATCTACGCTGATTATTAGGCTGCTGCTGAGCCTGCTGCGGTGGTTGTTGTCTCTGCTACTGAGAAGGCCCTGGAATGGTTACACTTGCGACTTGCGACTGCTGACGCCAATTCTGGCCTTTATTCTTTCGTCGAGCACCGAATACAGCATTGGCGTCACCTTGCCGTTTACCACCGAACGTCTTCTTATTACCTCCTGCGGAACTGGACTCACCTGCTTGAATTTTACCAATCTTCACCCCGTTTTCAATTCGCTCCCCCATCAAAATCAGCTCAGAGAAAGTACTCATCGAAAAGTTGAGCAGACGGTCGTAGTACATTCCAGAGAAAGTTCCTATGAACATATCCATCATTTCGCGTTCCACCATTGGAGGGTGCACCCTAGCAGCCAGATCTCGCCATCTCTGGGCGTATTCTTTAAAGCTCTCACTAGACTTCTGAGACATGCTTTGCAGCTGTCGCTGCTCGAAAAATGCATCGTGCAACGATGGGGAGGCGAAAAAGATAGACAGAAGAGTCGCCACCGAACTTTATTTATCCCATGAGGGGAAAGGAAAATATCGAGAAAACCTTAAGAAAGAAATGGATAAGATGGTCTCGCAACCAAGAACGGGTTCGGAAGCCGGTTATGCGAGGGGAAGGTATTAGCACCCCTCGCATCCATCGTACTCGATGGGAACCTTTTGTTTGTCGATGTGTGAATTTATCTGCTTAAATATTATGCTATAAGAAGTGTTCCACGGGGTAAAAGAAAGAGGGTTTAGAAACCAAGAAAGGAGGAAACAAGGAAGAAGATGGAAAGAAAGGACTCGGTAGGACCTCGCGGTCCTATGCCTACGTATTCTCAATAGATGTGAGAAAGTCAGAGTCGACGTAGTTCGGGAAACTACAAATATAGGGGGGAATATGTGCTCGGCAAGGATTGTGGCCCTTGTGCCTACGTATCTTTACTTGAAAAAGTAAAGAATCAGAGCAGCCGTAGTTCGGCCTACGGTGTGTTGATGTTTTGTGGATGATGCTATCGTGCGCATTCTAGCAGTTTAGGTGTTTTGCTGCTCGCATGTGAGGAGACTTATGCGTTACCTGTTTGCGGTAGAACGGACGTAACATATCCTTTTTGAAAGATTAATTAGTTTTCGCCACGCAAGGCAAGGAGTCATGTTTGATTGATTAGATTGTTTTTTAGGGGGCGAGACAGGTCCTCGGATAGTAACCCCTACGGGTAGTACCCAATTCGTTATCTCAAAGTTTTTGTTATAAAAGATGTGGCGAACGAGGCGTCTTCGTATTGAAAGACGAGTGTCGAAACCACCCTCACTACAGTGGGCATCCCAAAACTCGGAGAGGAAGAAAGACTACACTTAATCCTCTCTCTTTAATTCAATGCAAAGAGAACTTCGTTCTCTTATTAATGATGATTTTGGTTTTGAATGGTAAGTGCTTTGTGACAGAGAACCCTACGGTAAACGTCAGCACTCGGGATAGGAGAAGGCCTACGCCTAACCACTCCACGACCATTCAAGTTTTTGTTACGAAAAGATTTGAAAATGCACTCGGTACAGGACCGAGGTTTTAGGTGTGAAAATTGTGGAAGGAAGTTGTGAAAGCGAGATGGTGGAAGAAGTCGCATCTTCGTATCGAAAGACGAGTGCCGGGACCACCCTCACTACAGTGGGCATCCCCATCACTCGGAGAAGAAGAGGTCTACACCCAATCTTCTTTTTTTAGCTCAACACAAAGAAATGATTTTAAGGAGATGAGATTTAAAAATGGACGGGAAGCGTCTTCGTATTGAAAGACGAGTGTCGAAACCACCCTCACTACAGTGGGCATCCCAACACTCGGAGAGGAAGAAAGTCTACACTTAATCCCCTCTTTTTAATTCAATACAAAGATAATTGGATTTTGAAGATGGTTTGTCAATGCTTTTGAATCGAGTTGAGACAAGTAATGAAGAGAGAAAAGAGGTGGTCTCAGATCCAACATTACTCATCAATAATTTGACTGGTAATGAATTACAGAGGTCTCGTCATCGACCCAAAAGGCAAAAAGCTCAATAACAAACGCGAAGTGAAATTCAACTCTAGAGAGAAAATGAAATAGAAATATAAAAATCTAGAAAGTATATATATAAAAAATCTATATAAAATATTTTAAAGAAAAAAAAAAAATTAAAATAAACATAGTATGTACAAAACAGGGGAGTGAAAAGTGATAAGAGGAATCATATGGGCTGAGAAGCCCATCATCCTCACCAAAACCCAATGACGAAACAAAAGGGGTGGTGTGAAATCAAACGGCAGGTGGAAAATCAATGGGCTTTACGTCAACAGAACGCCCGGTCCAAACCCAATGAACAAGCCAAGTGAGAAAACCAATTTCTCTAAAAAAAAACGACATCAGTGAGGCAAAGTCAAAATGAGTGCATCGTTCTTAAAACAGGACCAAAGCAGATGCTTGCAAAGGCAGTAGAGAAACGACGACACCAAATTCGCTTTCAAATACGAACAAAATGGCCAAAACTCCACATCGATAATGTTATCAAGAACGAAAACAAAGAGGGTCGAAGGCAAACAACTTCAATCCAACCTTCAACACCGGTATCGCGCCTTTATCTCGCAGGGATGGCCATGATTCTTCCGTCTCCTTTTCTTGGATTCAGTCTTGCGGTTTTCCGATCCACTTCTTCTTCTTATCTCTTTCTCTATCAGGTTTTTGTGTTTGAGGTTTTTATTCGAAGATGAGAAGTGAGGAGTTTCGAAATAGGTTTCAGTTTGTGATGAAGTTGAAGAGGGTTTTCTGGGTTCAATCTGAAGAGGGAAGAAGAACGGGTTTGGGTTTGTGTGAAGAAAGGGGGTTTTGATTGTTGATGTTGAAGAAGTTTGTTACATGTTCGTTTTTGTTTGTTGTTGGTTTCAGAAGGCGACGAAGTGTGAGGTTGGAGGTTTCGCGTAGAAAAGGCGATTATTGTTTGATGTTTTGGGTCTGTTTGCGAACAAAGGTCGTGTGAGGATGAGGAAAGTTGGGCAGAGGTTCAGAAGTAGGTTTTTGTTGGTTGTTTCGAAATGATGAAGAAGGTTCAGCAATCGAATTTCTGGGTTGTGATGTTGTGTGTTTCAGTAAGTTGTGTTGTCATGAAAATATGTTGAAGATAAGGGAAGCTGGAAGTGTGTGAGTTTGAGAGGAATAGGTTTGGAGAGGTGTTGATTTTCTGGAGAAGGTGAGACTTGGAGGTGGGCGGCTAGGGTTGAGAGAGCTCCCTCAGATTAGGTTGTGACTTTCGATTTTAAGGAGGTTTTTTGAAGTAAGTTCCAAATCCCTCTCCCTTTCTCTTTAATTTTCTTGCTTTTTTGATGTATCCTGGCTGTTGTTGTTGGCAGGTTTTGTTTGGTTGTGGCAGGACCTGTCTGGTGTGGATGTGGTTCAGCAGGGTAATTGCCTTTGTGTAGCAGTGTACAGAGATAGTAGCAGAGTTGTTGTTTGGCAGTAGTGGTGATTGCCCTCAGCTTTTTTTACCCTTTCCATTGTTTTTGTACACCATAATAGCTGGCAATGATGTTTTCCTATGGTACAATTTTGCTGCAGGTTTTGTCTGCTGTGGGTGTTGGGATAGTGATGTGTAGCAGGTTTTGTTTTGCAGGTCATGGCCGATGGTGGGTTGCATAATTGAAAGTGTTGCAGGATTAAAGTTGCTGCCAATTTTGTAGTGAAAATGCATGGGACCTGCGTGTTGTTGTGCTGTTGGTGATGTAGGAATTCTGCATAACCGCTTCGCAAGAATGATTCTAGCGTGGTCTCTTTTGACTTTGTCGCTTCCTCAACAGCTTCTTCAAATTATGCTTTGTGGTATGGTTACATGGTATGTGTTGGCCTGGTTATATCAACATATATGCCTCACTAGATGAAAATGTCTCCATAGGTGAAGATTCTGAAACTCTGACACTTAAACCATTTCCATTACTGTCATCTACCCTTGCTTTAGAGAAATTAGAATGTTCTACATCATTCTTAACAGAATTAGAGGCAGCCTCTTCAGCAAATGGGCAACTACCCAAGCTAGTAACGAGCTCGTCGTCAAATTCCCATCATTGCCCAGTATTTTCATCCTTGATGTGAGCAATGTAATGACCACCATTAGCTGCAATTCCCTTGTGTATCAGTACAACTGACAAGTCATATATCAATTCAGACTGAGATAGCTCAGAGAGTCTGTCGTGCATACTGAGTTCAGCAGGAAATGAAAATGAAGAAGTAATTCTCTTCTTTGTTGTTGTAGGTGATTTCACAGGTGGTGCGTGAGGCTTAGCAACATGGCTTGAATAACTTGCGCAGATTATAGATTGAAACCATCAATTCATGCCATTGATGCCTATCACGCCTGGCTGGTATTGGTTATGAGCAATGCAAACTTATGGATCATATGGAGCAAATTGCGACAAGCCATAGACCTGTTACTTGTTTCCTCCATGCTGTCAAGCTCACGAGTTGTACGCCGGCAGCTGCGAATTTGTGCGTAGCAATTCCAAGGCTAACAAGTTCCGATTAAGGTACGTTTGCGAGCCATAATAGTTTCAATTATCCACATTTCCACACACAATATGCCGTCAATTCCACGACTGTTGGCTGATTTGGGATTATTGGTTTGATGCAGATGAATCATAAGCTGGTGCAGGAGCCCAATTGTTTCCGGTTAGAGATGTACTGAAGGCATGGCCTGCATTTGAAGGTGACTTCCGTGACTTTCGAGTTATGGCTGTGATGGTTGGTTTTCGCTACTGTTGATGCTTTATAAGGGGTTATAAATGATTTTTCCATGTCATCCAACAGGATATCACCTTCGCCACTGGAGAGAGGATGTGGGCCCAATAGCCACTTGATGCTGGTGGTTGAGTGTATTTCAAAAAATGGTGAAGTGTATGTGGTTGGAAATGGTTTTGTCCTCTTTGTTATGCAGCAGAGAATTGGCATGGGTTGTGCTACTGTTGTGTACGATCCATTTGTGAAGAGTAGCTGTGTGTTCGATATCATTCCCGAAAAAAAACACAGCAGAATAGTGGGGTCCGAGCCAAGTTGTTACCTTGTGCAGATCACGTACGGTTTTCCACGTGACTTCATTTGTTGCAGTTTATTTCGAATTGTGAAACATATTGTGTACATCATGTATTATCAATGGTTCCTATGCTCTCATTTTCATTATTTATTATAAATGAACTTGGCAAAACATGTCTTACAAATCATATTATTTTCTACTATTTTGATGTGAGTGGAATGAGTTCTTCTTTGTAGAACTATTAATAAATATGGGCTTGACAAAAAAAGATGAAATGGACCTCAGTATTATTAATACACCCTCCATATGTCCTTTTGACCAATTGAAATCTTAAAAGAAAAGCGATTTCGACTCCGTATGTGATAAAAGTCAATTCCCTCATCTATTATGCACACTTATTGAACTTTTACATAAAGTAAATGAAACCAGAAAAATGAATTAATCCTCCGTTCGTGCTTTTGAATCATGCTTAATCATGATCATGAATAACCTTAATTTGTGACTTAGAATTTCAAAACATAATCCATAATCCATGACTCTCATAAACATCATTCTTGGATTTTCACTCAAATAGAACACTGAATTGATTCATACTCTCATCCTGTCCTGATAGAGAAATGGAGTTATCTTGATCTAACATCAATTGGGTTGTAGCTGAACCACAATCATTCTTTATAAACTGGATTTCTCAAAAGTCTTGAAATCAGGAGATGATAACTTGATATGGACTGCATTACAGCTGTACCAAAACCTTGAGCCCACCCATAAACCTTAATTGAGACTCCGAGCGTGCACCCCTGGAACTTTATACCATGATCTTCCTTGACAATCCTCACGTGAATCTTGCAACACTTTTACTTCAACTCTGTGATATCGTGAGTGTGGGCCATGAGCATAAGCAACATATTTATTTTTTTTGAATTTTATAATAACTGGGGGGTGAATATACTGAATGAAAGTTGTACAAGTAAGACAAATTTGGTGTATGACAGATGCCCCTATCTAATTGACTTAGACCGAGTAAGATGAAATGCTGCAGCGTTCATTCTTTCGAGGTAGAAGACAATTAGATATAAAGAAGACCCTGAATTTGTCCGAAAAGGAAAGGAAATCTTGGGAAAATGATGGATGAGGTGCCTCTGAGTAGACTGTAAATAACTGGCAAAAGGTCAACTATCACCAAAAGGATGATGAGACGAAACACACGAGGCTACTACCACCAAAAGGATGACAGAGCGGACACGCACAAACAAAATCGCACAATCTATCACCAATCCAAGTGGCAGACCCCTCACCAAAAGGATGACAGAGCGAAACACATACTAGTCATGACATCAAAAGGATGCTAGACCCATCACCAAAAGGATGATGGAGCGAAAGAAGGCAAAACCAACATCAAAAGGATGTAAGGAGTCCATTACCAAAAGGATA
Organism: Lathyrus sativus; assembly: GCA_963859935.3. NCBI lineage: Eukaryota > Viridiplantae > Streptophyta > Magnoliopsida > Fabales > Fabaceae > Lathyrus > Lathyrus sativus. The sequence continues at coordinate 114,577,561 of OZ012738.1, read as the reverse complement.
ATGAAAAACACGCTAGTCATGACACCAAAAGGATGCCAGACCCATCACCAAAAGGATGATGGAGTGAGAACGCTAGTCATAACATCAAAAGGATGCTAGACCCATCACCGAAAGGATGATGGAGCGAAACAAGGCAAACCCGACACCAAAAGGATGTAGGGGGTCCACCACCAAAAGGATAGTGGAGAATAAACGCTAGTCATGACACCAAAAGGATGTCAGACCCATCACCAAAAGGATAATGGAGCGAAACAAGATTAACCCTAACACCAAAAGGATGTAGGAGGATAAGCTTCTCTGAAGAGATTGCCATTTATCACTGAAGGAGGATAAGCTTCTCCCAAGAGATTGCCACTTATCTTTGATGAAGGATAAGCTTCTCTGAAGAGATTGCCACTTATCATTGATGATGGATAAGCTTCTCTGAAGAGATTGCCACTTATCACTGAAGATGGATAAGCTTCTCTGAAGAGATTGCCACTTATCGCTTGAAGATGGATAAGCTTCTCTGAAGAGATTGACACTTATCACTGAAGATGGATAAGCTTCTCTGAAGAGATTGCCACTTATCGTTGAAGATGGATAAGCTTCTCTGAAGAGATTGCCACTTATCACTGAAGATGGATAAGCTTCTCTGAAGAGATTGCCACTTATCGCTTGAAGATGGATAAGCTGCTCTGAAGAGATTGCCACTTATCACTGAAGATGGATAAGCTTCTCTGAAGAGATTGCCACTTATCGTTGAAGATGGATAAGCTTCTCTGAAGAGATTGCCACTTATCACTGAAGATGGATAAGCTTCTCTGAAGAGATTGCCACTTATCACTGAAGATGGATAAGCTTCTCTGAAGAGATTGCCACTTATCGCTTGAAGATGGATAAGCTTCTCTGAAGAGATTGCCACTTATCACTGAAGATGGATAAGCTTCTCTGAAGAGATTTCCACTTATCGTTGAAGATGGATAAGCTTCTCTGAAGAGATTGCCACTTATCACTGAAGATGGATAAGCTTCTCTGAAGAGATTGCCACTTATCACTGAAGATGGATAAGCTTCTCTGAAGAGATTGCCACTTATCACTGAAGATGGATAAGCTTCTCTGAAGAGATTGCCACTTATCACTGAAGATGGATAAGCTTCTCTGAAGAGATTGCCACTTATCACTGAAGATGGATAAGCTTCTCTGAAGAGATTGCCACTTATCACTGAAGATGGATAAGCTTCTCTGAAGAGATTGCCACTCATCACTGAAGATGGATAAGCTTCTCTGAAGAGATTGCCACTTATCACTGAAGATGGATAAGCTTCTCTGAAGAGATTGCCACTTATCACTGAAGATGGATAAGCTTCTCTGAAGAGATTTCCACTTATCACTGAAGATGGATAAGCTTCTCTGAAGAGATTGCCACTTATCACTGAAGATGGATAAGCTTCTCTGAAGAGATTGCCACTTATCACTGAAGATAAATAGTCAAGTCTGCTGGAGACAAAGCACTGGGGATCGCCCGTGGCTTTACCGAAGACCTCCCTGCCTGGGCTGATTGTTGATTTGAAGATCTGATTAGCCACGAGATTGCAATACATCATGCAGTACACTCATGGTCTTGAAAAGATGCCCCTGGTTTGGGCTGAATTTTGCTTTAGTGATCTTGAATTTCATGGGGGAGAGCCACGGACTTTGCAGATAATGCCCCTGACCGGGCTGCTAATTGCCTTGAAGCTCAATAAGTTGCAAAACTTTGTGGGGAACGCCCATAGTCTTGTGGAGAATGCCCCTGACCGGGCTGATTAGGATCTTGAAAATCTTCGAAATTGATCCTGGATCTGATCTCGTATATGTAAATGCTTGATGATAATGATGTTCCATAACGAATGGAGATGCAAATGCAAATGCTAACACGCGGTGATGCAAGAGCTGAGGAAAGTATGATGTAATTCTGGGTATGCATATGGTACAAGATGCTTATGAAATCGAATGCGGTGCGTATGATGCATATGATGCAGCCGAGTAATTGGGAGTGCAAGTGCCGACGTGGCGGACTTTTGGTAGTTGCCAATGCAGATTGGGCTCTGGGTTATGTGGGAAAGTGGAGGACAAGCCTGACTTCCTGACATCGCTTTAAACTTAACAGTTGTTGACAAGAATGAACTTGCTTGAGCAGCTTGCCATGAGACGAACTCGAGATGATCTGCCCCAGAGTTTGTACCACAAATGGATTCATTAGCCTATTCTTGTGGTAGTTGGCTTCAATGTACTCTTGGAGTATTTTTCCCCTGAAAGAGCGTGGAAGCGACTTAACTTACCTCGATTGAACATCGGAGGGACCTATTCTTAAGTCAAAGAAACTCTGGGTGGCCTGTCCCTGATCAGTATTCTCAAGATGATTCTCTTCTGATCAACCGCTTCATGAATGATTTGCCCCATGGTCGACCGACGCCTGGGGATTTGCCTCAGACTGACTGATTTCTTGCTCTCGGATGTCAATGCCCCAGGTCTAATAGGTTATATGGTATACTTGGTTCTGGTCCAGACCGCTGAATAATCCAGTCATGCTTGATTGCTTTGTGTTGGAATTTCTTTAATGCCAACTACTAACTTGTAAACAAAATTTTTGTTCACGAATGGTAATCTTAATGCAAAGTTCATGCAAGTTTTTGAAAGAATTGTCTTTTATTACGTGTCGTGAGAGTGAAACGAATGGACCATTTAGTTCAAACGTTGTGCTAATTTGATTGGGGTAAAAGATATAGCAAGAATAACGACACCAATACTGATGATTAGCAAATGTGTGAGGAGTCAGTTTACACAACCTCGCAATAGTATGCTTTCAGAATAAACCTCGCCTCAATTAGGTCTTTTGAGGGTTGTAACGTGGTCTGGTTCACGGTTTAAAAACAAAGGATATTAGGCTCAAAGTATGATTTGTACCCACCCCTTCTTCTCGATGATCTCCATACCTACGTTCGGTTAATTCTGCATCTGCTTAACGGTGTAAGCTTGATGGTTCAAGGTTTGCTCGAGATGGCAGTCACCTTATTTTGATGGATGTCAGTGCTCCTTTTGATTTGGGTGGCCACTGAATCTTTGTTTTTGTTGAGGGTTTGAGGACCTCTTTTGATTTTGATCCCTAACCTTTGCATGGACTGATTTTGCTTGTCAGATCCATCGGGATTGCCTTGATTCTTGCCTAAGTCTCCTTTGAAATGCTTGACTTAGCAGGCTTTTGATTTTTTTTGAATTTTGTTGGAAGATAGTGACTGCCATGTCATGAGACATTGATGAACAACCGTCATGTCTTTGGATTTTGCTTTATCGATTCGAATGCAAGATTAGATTAACTGAACATTACCCTGCCCCAGGTTGAGTGTTAAGGGTTTGAATATCCGAAGGAAACTCCTACTTCTAGGCTCGAAGTGGTTGACTAGGGATTAACTCCTTATATCTTCGGTGTTTAGGGGATTTGAAACAATGCCTGTACATCATTGACGAGATTTTGTCCGAAAACATACGGTTTGCAATTATGGGTATTTCGTTTTCGTCATCCTCCCTCCAATATTGCTAAACAACAGTGAAAAAGTGGAGTGGATAAAAATATATGTGTCTGTGATTGTGATAAGTGGAAATAATGAGCGAATGCGACATAATTAATTCGGAAAATGCATAATCATTTCATTAATGTTACCATTCAACATAACAATGTTTAAATAACAAGTAGCAATTGACAGAAAATAAACTACAAATGCAAATGATAAAAGCGCTTAAGGACTGCCAATGTTGAGGACGTATGCCTGTCTGGACCACTGGCTTCTGGAAATGACCCTTTGAAATCTTCGAGCTTAGACAGCTGAGAGGTTGACATGGACAACCAAACTTCCTTCTGGAAAAGAGATGTACCCCTTGTCAATCAATTGTTGCACTTTGGCTTGGAAGGCTTTGCATTCTTCAGTCGAGTGCCCCACGGATCCACCATGATATCCACACTGAACATTGGGATTGTACCCAGGAGGGTAAGGTTCTGGCACAGGCTTGAGAGCTTTAGGCTCCACCAATGAGCTTTGAATCAGATGTGGGAGAAGTTGATTGTGCGACATAGGGACTGGATGAAGAGGAGTAGTCTTTCTTTCCAAGTTGTTGCTGGGTCTATTCTGATTTCGGCGCTGATTCTGATATCCTCGGCCATGAGCTTGTTGATTTGCATGATGAGCGACCCATGGCTTGTGGGATGAAGCTTTAGGCATGGCTGATTTCCTATAAGGATAACATGGCACTGGTAATGATGCATGTTGAGCAGACGAGGGACCACAGAGTTTTGCTGGTACATCGTGAGGATACCCAATGTTCGCTATGAGTGCGCTAGTTTCATCCTTCTCTTCCTCATGGAAATCGTCAAAAGATTCAAGCTCACTGCCCTGACTACTTGAGGCGTCTTGGATTTGTCCACTTTTGAGATAGCTTTCGAGGCGCTCTCCTACAATCACAAGGTCAGAGAAGCTTGATGGCGTACAACCAGCCATTCTTTCAAAATAAGAGCCCTGTAAACTGTTGATGAACAAGTCAATCAGTTCCCTGTCCGAGAGTGGTGGTTGCACTCTTGCTGCGAATTCTCTCCACCGCTGTGCATATCCCTTAAAGGGTTCATTCTCATTCTGAGATAGGCTTTGTAACTGCATGCGGATGGGAGGAGTGTCCAGATTAAACTGGTAAAACTTTAGAAAAGCGCTAGCTAGGTCTCTCCATGATTGAATATGGCTTCTTTCCAAATCCGTGTACCAACTTAATGATGCCCCACTCAGACTTTCTTGAAAATAGTGGATCATCAACTTATCGTCATGAGTGTAGGGGGTCATTTTTCGACAGTACATCACCAAATGACGCCTCAGACAACTAAAGCCTGTGTACTTCTCGAAGTTGGGTATCTTGAATCTCGGAGGGATCACCAAATATAGCACTAGACACATATCAGCAGCATCGAGGCCGGGCATGTCAGACACTCTCATAGCTTGAATTGTCTCCTCAAGGGCGCGAAGCTTTTCTTTCATGGGATCGGCCGTTGGCATCCTCTGGGGTCGAGTAGGAACGTTTACTTGCGGAAGATCATATAGTGGATTATTCGTCACAGTAAATCCTTGTGGGGGATCAACATTCTGGCGGTCATTCTCTGACATAGCTATCTCAGCTTGCTTCGTTTTGACTTGGCTTCTCGAAGCTTCTACGTTCCTCTTTCTTCAAACTCTTTGTAGCTCTCACAAGTTTAACATGAGTGTCGAGAAATCAACTGCAGGTTATGGACAGAGGACGGGTAAGCTCTTGGTATCTGGTTAGGGAAGAAAATGCAAAATGATGCAGATATGCTTATGCAAATGCAATGCAATGAGTGCACACGAGAACAGATCCATATCAAGGATTAAAGTCACAGATCCTGCAGGACAACAACAAGAGGTATCTCTCCCATCGGGTGGGCAATCTACTGGTTTATAAGAGGGTATTCCAAAGGCTTTTCAAACAAAGTCCCATGCACTAACCCTCAAAAGTTTCCCATCAGAACGACTACTCGTAAGACGGTAATTCTTTCAAAAGGATGAACACAGAGTTATGTTTTAGCAACCTTCGGAATAAGGTTCTACAAAAGGTCCTCAAAATCACAGACTCCCAAGCCAAAAATAAAAACGCCATTACGACTACACGTAAGACATAATTATTCCAACGGGGTCTCATCTGAGCGGTGGAATTCGCTCCAACTCAACGAGTCCTAAGTCTCGCAAATTAGAAAGAATCCACCTCCTAACTTAGTGTATACTCGAAAGCTCGGGTAGAAAGCTTTTATCCTCAAAAACCAACCCTAATAAACCCAACCAGGTTAGAAAATAAAGCATAAACAAATAAAGCAAATAAAACACAAACACGACAAACAAATTAGGCTTGGCTCGCTAAAAGTCCCCAGCAGAGTCGCCAGCTGTCGCTGCTCGAAAAATGCATCGTGCAACGATGGGGAGGCGAAAAAGATAGACAGAAGAGTCGCCACCGAACTTTATTTATCCCATGAGGGGAAAGGAAAATATCGAGAAAACCTTAAGAAAGAAATGGATAAGATGGTCTCGCAACCAAGAACGGGTTCGGAAGCCGGTTATGCGAGGGGAAGGTATTAGCACCCCTCGCATCCATCGTACTCGATGGGAACCTTTTGTTTGTCGATGTGTGAATTTATCTGCTTAAATATTATGCTATAAGAAGTGTTCCACGGGGTAAAAGAAAGAGGGTTTAGAAACCAAGAAAGGAGGCAACAAGGAAGAAGATGGAAAGAAAGGACTCGGTAGGACCTCGCGGTCCTATGCCTACGTATTCTCAATAGATGTGAGAAAGTCAGAGTCGACGTAGTTCGGGAAACTACAAATATAGGGGGGAATATGTGCTCGGCAAGGATTGTGGCCCTTGTGCCTACGTATCTTTACTTGAAAAAGTAAAGAATCAGAGCAGCCGTAGTTCGGCCTACGGTGTGTTGATGTTTTGTGGATGATGCTATCGTGCGCATTCTAGCAGTTTAGGTGTTTTGCTGCTCGCATGTGAGGAGACTTATGCGTTACCTGTTTGCGGTAGAACGGACGTAACATATCCTTTTTGAAAGATTAATTAGTTTTCTCCACGCAAGGCAAGGAGTCATGTTTGATTGATTAGATTGTTTTTTAGGGGGCGAGACAGGTCCTCGGATAGTAACCCCTACGGGTAGTACCCAATTCGTTATCTCAAAGTTTTTGTTATAAAAGATGTGGCGAACGAGGCGTCTTCGTATTGAAAGACGAGTGTCAAAACCACCCTCACTACAGTGGGCATCCCAAAACTCGGAGAGGAAGAAAGACTACACTTAATCCTCTCTCTTTAATTCAATGCAAAGAGAACTTCGTTCTCTTATTAATGATGATTTTGGTTTTGAATGGTAAGTGCTTTGTGACAGAGAACCCTACGGTAAACGTCAGCACTCGGGATAGGAGAAGGCCTACGCCTAACCACTCCACGACCATTCAAGTTTTTGTTACGAAAAGATTTGAAAATGCACTCGGTACAGGACCGAGGTTTTAGGTGTGAAAATTGTGGAAGGAAGTTGTGAAAGCGAGATGGTGGAAGAAGTCGCATCTTCGTATCGAAAGACGAGTGTCGGGACCACCCTCACTACAGTGGGCATCCCCATCACTCGGAGAAGAAGAGGTCTACACCCAATCTTCTTTTTTTAGCTCAACACAAAGAAATGATTTTAAGGAGATGAGATTTAAAAATGGACGGGAAGCGTCTTCGTATTGAAAGACGAGTGTCGAAACCACCCTCACTACAGTGGGCATCCCAACACTCGGAGAGGAAGAAAGTCTACACTTAATCCCCTCTTTTTAATTCAATACAAAGATAATTGGATTTTGAAGATGGTTTGTCAATGCTTTTGAATCGAGTTGAGACAAGTAATGAAGAGAGAAAAGAGGTGGTCTCAGATCCAACATTACTCATCAATAATTTGACTGGTAATGAATTACAGAGGTCTCGTCATCGACCCAAAAGGCAAAAAGCTCAATAACAAACGCGAAGTGAAATTCAACTCTAGAGAGAAAATGAAATAGAAATATAAAAATCTAGAAAGTATATATATAAAAAATCTATATAAAATATTTTAAAGAAAAAAAAAATTAAAATAAACATAGTATGTACAAAACAGGGGAGTGAAAAGTGATAAGAGGAATCATATGGGCTGAGAAGCCCATCATCCTCACCAAAACCCAATGACGAAACAAAAGGGGTGGTGTGAAATCAAACGGCAGGTGGAAAATCAATGGGCTTTACGTCAACAGAACGCCCGGTCCAAACCCAATGAACAAGCCAAGTGAGAAAACCAATTTCTCTAAAAAAAAACGACATCAGTGAGGCAAAGTCAAAATGAGTGCATCGTTCTTAAAACAGGACCAAAGCAGATGCTTGCAAAGACAGTAGAGAAACGACGACACCAAATTCGCTTTCAAATACGAACAAAATGGCCAAAACTCCACATCGATAATGTTATCAAGAACGAAAACAAAGAGGGTCGAAGGCAAACAACTTCAATCCAACCTTCAACACCGGTATCGCGCCTTTATCTCGCAGGGATGGCCATGATTCTTCCGTCTCCTTTTCTTGGATTCAGTCTTGCGGTTTTCCGATCCACTTCTTCTTCTTATCTCTTTCTCTATCAGGTTTTTGTGTTTGAGGTTTTTATTCGAAGATGAGAAGTGAGGAGTTTCGAAATAGGTTTCAGTTTGTGATGAAGTTGAAGAGGGTTTTCTGGGTTCAATCTGAAGAGGGAAGAAGAACGGGTTTGGGTTTGTGTGAAGAAAGGGGGTTTTGATTGTTGATGTTGAAGAAGTTTGTTACATGTTCGTTTTTGTTTGTTGTTGGTTTCAGAAGGCGACGAAGTGTGAGGTTGGAGGTTTCGCGTAGAAAAGGCGATTATTGTTTGATGTTTTGGGTCTGTTTGCGAACAAAGGTCGTGTGAGGATGAGGAAAGTTGGGCAGAGGTTCAGAAGTAGGTTTTTGTTGGTTGTTTCGAAATGATGAAGAAGGTTCAGCAATCGAATTTCTGGGTTGTGATGTTGTGTGTTTCAGTAAGTTGTGTTGTCATGAAAATGTGTTGAAGATAAGGGAAGCTGGAAGTGTGTGAGTTTGAGAGGAATAGGTTTGGAGAGGTGTTGATTTTCTGGAGAAGGTGAGACTTGGAGGTGGGCGGCTAGGGTTGAGAGAGCTCCCTCAGATTAGGTTGTGACTTTCGATTTTAAGGAGGTTTTTTGAAGTAAGTTCCAAATCCCTCTCCCTTTCTCTTTAATTTTCTTGCCTTTTTGATGTATCCTGGCTGTTGTTGTTGGCAGGTTTTGTTTGGTTGTGGCAGGACCTGTCTGGTGTGGATGTGGTTCAGCAGGGTAATTGCCTTTGTGTAGCAGTGTACAGAGATAGTAGCAGAGTTGTTGTTTGGCAGTAGTGGTGATTGCCCTCAGCTTTTTTTACCCTTTCCATTGTTTTTGTACACCATAATAGCTGGCAATGATGTTTTCCTATGGTACAATTTTGCTGCAGGTTTTGTCTGCTGTGGGTGTTGGGATAGTGATGTGTAGCAGGTTTTGTTTTGCAGGTCATGGCCGATGGTGGGTTGCATAATTGAAAGTGTTGCAGGATTAAAGTTGCTGCCAATTTTGTAGTGAAAATGCATGGGACCTGCGTGTTGTTGTGCTGTTGGTGATGTAGGAATTCTGCATAACCGCTTCGCAAGAATGATTCTAGCGTGGTCTCTTTTGACTTTGTCGCTTCCTCAACAGCTTCTTCAAATTATGCTTTGTGGTATGGTTACATGGTATGTGTTGGCCTGGTTATATCAACATATATGCCTCACTAGATGAAAATGTCTCCATAGGTGAAGATTCTGAAACTCTGACACTTAAACCATTTCCATTACTGTCATCTACCCTTGCTTTAGAGAAATTAGAATGTTCTACATCATTCTTAACAGAATTAGAGGCAGCCTCTTCAGCAAATGGGCAACTACCCAAGCTAGTAACGAGCTCGTCGTCAAATTCCCATCATCGCCCAGTATTTTCATCCTTGATGTGAGCAATGTAATGACCACCATTAGCTGCAATTCCCTTGTGTATCAGTACAACTGACAAGTCATATATCAATTCAGACTGAGATAGCTCAGAGAGTCTGTCGTGCATACTGAGTTCAGCAGGAAATGAAAATGAAGAAGTAATTCTCTTCTTTGTTGTTGTAGGTGATTTCACAGGTGGTGCGTGAGGCTTAGCAACATGGCTTGAATAACTTGCGCAGATTATAGATTGAAACCATCAATTCATGCCATTGATGCCTATCACGCCTGGCTGGTATTGGTTATGAGCAATGCAAACTTATGGATCATATGGAGCAAATTGCGACAAGCCATAGACCTGTTACTTGTTTCCTCCATGCTGTCAAGCTCACGAGTTGTACGCCGGCAGCTGCGAATTTGTGCGTAGCAATTCCAAGGCTAACAAGTTCCGATTAAGGTACGTTTGCGAGCCATAATAGTTTCAATTATCCACATTTCCACACACAATATGCCGTCAATTCCACGACTGTTGGCTGATTTGGGATTATTGGTTTGATGCAGATGAATCATAAGCTGGTGCAGGAGCCCAATTGTTTCCGGTTAGAGATGTACTGAAGGCATGACCTGCATTTGAAGGTGACTTCCGTGACTTTCGAGTTATGGCTGTGATGGTTGGTTTTCGCTACTGTTGATGCTTTATAAGGGGTTATAAATGATTTTTCCATGTCATCCAACAGGATATCACCTTCGCCACTGGAGAGAGGATGTGGGCCCAATAGCCACTTGATGCTGGTGGTTGAGTGTATTTCAAAAATTGGTGAAGTGTATGTGGTTGGAAATGGTTTTGTCCTCTTTGTTATGCAGCAGAGAATTGGCATGGGTTGTGCTACTGTTGTGTACGATCCATTTGTGAAGAGTAGCTGTGTGTTCGATATCATTCCCGAAAAAAAACACAGCAGAATAGTGGGGTCCGAGCCAAGTTGTTACCTTGTGCAGATCACGTACGGTTTTCCACGTGACTTCATTTGTTGCAGTTTATTTCGAATTGTGAAACATATTGTGTACATCATGTATTATCAATGGTTCCTATGCTCTCATTTTCATTATTTATTATAAATGAACTTGGCAAAACATGTCTTACAAATCATATTATTTTCTACTATTTTGATGTGAGTGGAATGAGTTCTTCTTTGTAGAACTATTAATAAATATGGGCTTGACAAAAAAAGATGAAATGGACCTCAGTATTATTAATACACCCTCCATATGTCCTTTTGACCAATTGAAATCTTAAAAGAAAAGCGATTTCGACTCCGTATGTGATAAAAGTCAATTCCCTCATCTATTATGCACACTTATTGAACTTTTACATAAAGTAAATGAAACCAGAAAAATGAATTAATCCTCCGTTCGTGCTTTTGAATCATGCTTAATCATGATCATGAATAACCTTAATTTGTGACTTAGAATTTCAAAACATAATCCATAATCCATGACTCTCATAAACATCATTCTTGGATTTTCACTCAAATAGAACACTGAATTGATTCATACTCTCATCCTGTCCTGATAGAGAAATGGAGTTATCTTGATCTAACATCAATTGGGTTGTAGCTGAACCACAATCATTCTTTATAAACTGGATTTCTCAAAAGTCTTGAAATCAGGAGATGATAACTTGATATGGACTGCATTACAGCTGTACCAAAACCTTGAGCCCACCCATAAACCTTAATTGAGACTCCGAGCGTGCACCCCTGGAACTTTATACCATGATCTTCCTTGACAATCCTCACGTGAATCTTGCAACACTTTTACCTCAACTCTGTGATATCGTGAGTGTGGGCCATGAGCATAAGCAACATATTTATTTTTTTTGAATTTTATAATAACTGGGGGGTGGATATACTGAATGAAAGTTGTACAAGTAGGACAAATTTGGGGTATGACAGCAGCTGAACTCGGTTAGGGGCGAGATCGCTATTATATTGATAATGTCGAACAAAAGCCTCTGCCAGCTCTTTCCAACTCCTGATCTGAGTAGGTTCCAAGCTCATGTACCACTCCAGCGATGGCCCTGACAGGCTATCCTGGAAGAAGTGCATTAGCATCTTCTCATCCTAAGAATACGCAGACATACGCCTGTAAAATACGCGCACATGCACCCTAGGGCAGGTATCCCCTTTGTATTTATCGAACGATGGTGCTTTGAATTTCAGCGGGACCCTCAGCCCTGGGACCAACCCCATATTTGACATATCCAACCCAAGAGCATTCTGGTTGGCCAACCCGTTCACCTTCTCTTCTAGCAACCTCATCTGATGGTTGTCACCCCTGGCTCTTTCATAGCCTTCATTCTGACCAGAGAACACATCCTCCTGGAGATCCTCCCAGCAAGGCACTGCCTCGTATCCAACATAATCTGCATCGCGACCCGGACCTATTTGAACGTACCTGGGGTCATACCTCAGATTACCCATCTCTTGAGTGTTGTATGCGCCAGCTCCATACCCAAGATTACCATAGCCACCAAACCCAGCCTTGGCGCCAGCCATGCTGCCATACCCCATATTCACACCGTTGAAGCCCTGGTTACCATTAATACCATTCATTCCGACATTCTCAACACCCCCACTGAAACCCTGGTTGACGTTGCCCACAAATACCCCAGCAGTATCTGTATTGACATTCATATTACCGGTGTTCCCACCTCCACCTACAGGACCAGTTTCTCCAACATTCAAACCGGTTACGGGACCAGCGTCAGCACCTTGACGATTCTCAACTCGGGGAGAAGCAACAATGTTTTCACCCTGCGGTGTCCCATTGTTTTCAGCCCGCGCGACTATCGGTTGAACAAGATTCTGCAGCTGCTCTTGCCCTTTGGCGATAGTCTCCATGGTTTGCATGAGCAGGGCCATCCTGTCACGCATCTCTTGCATTTCGCTCTGCACGTTGTCCATGATCTTCTTCTGATTGATTCTTGTAGAGTAACGGTGGACCCGCTTTTCTGCAATCCTGAAAATACCTGCTTCAAAGATGCAAGAGATAAGATACCTGAATCACAAACCTGTAATGCAAATATGAGTATGTATGCAAAATGCAATGTGTGTCTGTGCATTAGGGATTATTATGCCCCGATTCTAGTGTGAGTGCCAGTGCAGTGACAGTGCTAGCAATACAGTGATTGGAGCCGAATCATAGAAAACCTCGTACATTGAAGAAAAACCAAGAATACAATATCACCGAGGGTATACAGTAAGATGGCATGACCTCAACCAACAATCCTGGTGATGGTCAGCGCTAATGCAAATAAAGCATACAAATACATGAAATGATCAAGTACTCCCATAAGCCCGGTACTCCTCTATCAACTTCTTGGTCTCTGGATGATCTGGTCGGGTAAGCAGACCTTCGACAAGCTGGTTTCTTCTCTTGAGAACACGTGGCGCGTCACCAGCGGTTTCCTCCCTTGCTCCATCTCCGAAGCGATCTTCTAGCTTCCGCTTCTGAGACACCGCTTCGTTCCTGCCTTCGATGGCTTTGTTCAGTGCTTTCTGGAGACTGTATTTGGCCATTACCTCTTCTTCATGCTTATCAATGCTAGCCTTCAACTGCTTCTCGAGGTCGGAAATTTGCTGCTTCAGCTTATCTTCCCTCTTCTTGTTATTGGTCAGCGTCGCATTCCAAGTCTTATTGCAAGAGGAGACCTCTCGGTGAGCGGCGTCAAGTGCTTTCTTTTTGGCCTCTAGCATGTCGTGGGAGCTTCTGAACTCTTGACCCAGACGTTCGCGTTTCTTCTTCTCCTCAGTCAACTCAGCACCTAGCCTGTTCACTAGTTCGATCTGCTGTTGGAAAGAACAGACGGCCTTATTCTTCTCACTCCTTATCTGAGATAGCTCCTTCTCTAACTCTTCATTAATCTTCAGCAAGGCTTCCTTTTCCTTCACAACCTGCTCGTAGACCTCCCTTGTGACAGTGGTTGGCTCTTCTACCGGAATGTGAACGGGGACCGGAGTAGCTGGAAATGGCATCAATATCTGTCTGGCTCTCTCCTGAATCCAAACTTTGTAGGGTGCATACGCCTGGCAATCATTCTTCCCCAACAGTGGCTTCCCTTTTCTGTTAATACGTGTCCAGGCATGCCGAAGATTGGCTAGCAAATCTCCGCTCAAATCGCCTGTGAAGTACAGAGATTCCTGTACTTCATCCTCCTGCGGTGGGCTCTTCAGCGCATATCCAAACTGACGGACGAACAAAGATGGGTTATAGTTAATGCACCCTTTTTCTCCCTATAAGCGGAACATTAGGATACCCAGCACAACTGCAAATAAGCTCAGACCCCAGCAGGTCTCGATCGAACCACTCAATATCTGTAGAAGACAGCCTCATCATACGCTTTGGCCAGTCGGATGTGGTCGCACTATCCATAAAAGGTCCCTTCGAAGGAAGATGGCTCTTGAACCACATAGACAGCAAAGGCACGCAACAAGAGACATTCTTGCCTCTCCTGTTCTCATTCCTGTAGTGCATCGAATGGTAGAAGTCTCCGATCAGTGTTGGCACCGGGTTACCAGCAGCAAATAGATGAAATGCATCCATGTCCACGAAGTTTGGGAAGTTAGTAAACAACACGATCCCATAAATGCATAGAGCCAGAATAGCGTTAAAGACCACCCAACACCCATTTTTGGCATACTCTTGAGCCTTACCAACCAGAAATTGGAGAGAGAAACCTGGAACCCCTCGCCAAGAAGTTATCAACAATTCAGAAGCACTCATATGCAAGGCTTTGGCCAAATCCTCCAACTTAGGTTCAGCGGCAGAGTGAATAAAGGGAACTGCATTCTGCACTGGCAGCTCAGTAAACTCCACATACTCCTCCATGGTAGGTCCCAAAATGAAGTCTGCAAATGTGAAACATCTTAAAGCCGGGTCATAGAACTGCATCAGCGTGTACAGCCCGTTCAACTCATCATCAGTGGATCTGCGAACCAAACTCAACAGCCGTCCATAACTCTGCCTGAAGCTTCTACGGACATCATCATTTTCCAGAGAAATCAGACCCAGGAGTGGAGTAATATCAGGAATAGGTAGCTTGTAGGCAACTGTCATCCTCAATCCAGCCATAATCAATACCCAGAAGTCCAGACACTAGAACCCGGGGATATGCAAATGCACCTGCAGCACAGACACACGTTAATGGGATGCAATGATAATGAGTATGCAAAACAATGCAATGCAAGCAACATGCAACGGGGACCAAGTGCTATAGCTGAGAAGCCTGGACCATATCAAGAGTCTCAGATAGACCCTCCAATACTCATCAATCCCTGGTCTCAGATAGACCTAATACAAAGCTCCAACATCGGTCTCTGATAGACCCATAATATAACCCCAACTGGTCTCTGACAGACCTCAAACCATAACTCGGACTGGTCTCTGATAGACCTCATAATATAACTCCAACCGGTCTCTGACAGACCTCAGAACCATCCATAAATACCCAGGATCTCTGATCAAGAAATAACCGGTATCTGAAGGTCTAGTTACCTGCATAACCCCAAACCCTCTCACAGGTGGACGTCCTAGTAACTGACAAAGGTATGGCATCCTATGCGGTCGTCGGCGTCACAGACTTTCAGGGTTGATAATACGATTCCCAGAAGGAGTGGCATCATCAAATCCTGAAGAGGCCTCACTTAGCCAACTTCCAAATGATCGGTCCCCAGAGTCGACAATCCAACTAACCAGCAACCCGAGCCACCCAAAGGGCAGGACAGGAGGCCAACCAGAAGAACCTCGTCTGAGTGTAGATTTCGCGGGACACTAGGACATGCAAAGCACGTGCGCGCCCACTAATCTCTACTCTAAATCTAGGTGCACTCAAGCCCAGGTCCGGCTTATCTCTCAATCATAGAACACCCGTCACACCCCACAATACAGCAATACTAATAATAAAATGCTGAAATGTAAATACAGAAATGTAAATCCATACAAATTCCTCGACGGGCAAACAAGCGCTAGGATTGACTCTCTAAAGGGACGTTGGATCCCAAATGCATAAGAACTATCGCAGTCCTTAGCAGCCAGGGGACGTTGGTTCCCCAGCAGAGTCGCCAGCTGCCGCTACTGCGAAAATCGGCACCGGCTGACAGAAGAGTCGCCACCATGCATTATTTATCCCAACGGAGGGAAAGGAAACGCTCGAAGTAAACCTCGCGAAAAACGGGAAAAGGTATGGTCATCGCAACCAAAAACCTGGGTTCGGGAGTCGGTTACGCAAGGGGAAGGTATTAGCACCCCTCACGTCCATCGTACTCGATGGAATCCACGCTTGCTTGGTTTGTACGGATTTCACTTCTATCTAAACTAAAGGATGAGGTCTGAAAAGAAAAGAAAACATGACTCGGCAAAGCATCGCACTTTATGCCTACGTATTCCCGTCTGGAACGAGAAATCAGAGTCAACGTAGTTCGCCTAACTACGGGTGAAGGTGGGTGAAGGTTGCTCGCTAGGATATCGCATCCTATGCCTACGTACTTCCACACTGCATGGAAGATCAGAGCAAACGTAGTTCGGGCTACGCACGACACAAGCTGTTCAAGTGTCTTTTATGAAAAATCTCACCTTAAACAAGGGTTTTCTTATTGCAAAAAAAGGGTTGATGTTTGTTCAAATCTTTTGACGGAAGAAGTGAATTGATCTCTGTTATAACTTTTGTTAGTGTTTTTTCTGTTGTTTTGAAGGAAGAAGAGATGACACTCTACAAATCCTAGGGTTAAAAGGGAATAAAATCTACCCTAATGTTATCATACATGGGTTAACACCTAATGTCTATCATGCTCCTCTCTTGCGCAGAGAGAAACAGAGATCCTAAGGGAATAGACGGAAACAGAAACAGCAGATATATACAATAAAGCAGTAAAATGCATGGATGCAACAGTACAAGCGAGGCAAGGGAGCCCCGCTCAACCTCGAACCTAGAAAACAATAGGCAAAAGTGAACAGAATTCACCTTCAACCCAACAGGTTAAACAGCAAACAATACAATCCGGGATATTCACACAATACATCAAAAATTAAAACAGCAAAAGCTAAACAGCAAAGCAGTCTTCATCAGCATTAGCAACTATCTTCAAGTCACTATCAGCTATCCACAGGCTTCAAGCATCAGACTTTATCTCCAATCTCCCAATGGTTTTTCTTCAAGTCCTAATCTCCAAGCTGAGAAAATCAATCACAAGAGTAAACTGGGTGTTAAGCAATTAGTTGACCACCAAGGGTGGCAAACATACTGCTATCAACACAACGAATATTTCTCTCAAGAGTTCTATCCCTTAGACATTAGCACCAAGCCTTCCAAAGGAAGGGGGTGAGTGTCTTAGAGAGACTCTGCATCACAGAGAGGGATGGAGGCAATCAAGACCTTCCATGTTTGAGAATCAAGTTTTCTACTCTAGAGCTCTGCCTAACTCCTAGATCCTACAAACTTCAACAGCTGCCAGCAAGAGATACTCCTCATCAACTCTGGAAGTTGGTCTTCATTCTTTAATCTTCAAAGGGGCTTCATCAACACAGTCTTCAGCTCAAACCCCAAGTCCCAAACAAATCCAATAGCCCACACAGACAAGTAATAACCCTAAAGAGGGCACACCACACAGTTAATCAAATACAAGCAATATACTAATAGCAGTAGGGGAATCTTAATATTTTCTAAGGGATCTATCCTATACCCATAACCCCTATAGTCCCATACCCCAAAAACCAAATGAAAATTCCTAAAAGAATTAATCTATTTCACCTACGCTCACTTAAAACCCTAATTTTGAACACCTAAATGTCAAATAAGCAAACTATATCAAACAAGCTTCTAAAAATCATGGTACAAAATCCAGAGAGTCTACACATTCATATTTTATGGCACAAAAAAGAATGGACCTAACATCACTAAGGAAGTGCATGAACAAAAATCACCAAAATTGCATATAAAATGAAACACCTAAACTAGTCATTTATTTGGAAAATGCATGAAAAATATCAAATAAAAAATAAGATGCAATTTTTATTTTTTATAATTTTCTAGACATCTTGAAGAAATTAATGCAAAAAGAATCATTAAAAAATATGAAGTTTTCATTTTTTTATGAATTTTACAAAATGCATGAAAATGAAAAGAAAATTAAAATAAAAGAAAGAGAGGGGAGGTGAGAATAGAAGAGCGCTTCAGTTGTAAATCATATGGGCTGAGAAAAGGTGGGGTGCAGTTAGCATGTGGCGCAGGCCCAATGTCTATTTCAGAAAAAATAAGAACAAGGAGATGCGCGCAGGGGTGTAGTGAGTAACAATCTCATGCGTATTTGGTTTGGGCTTCAAATAAGGGGGGTGGGATTAAGAATCAGACTAAGCCCAAGGTGAATCACTAATTGAAACGGTGCGTTGCACCTTTTAAATTCTCCCTCCAATTTTTTAAACAAATCTGAGCCATTAGATGAGATGAAATAGTCAAATTTCCAGGGTAATCTAAGGGTTCTACGTTCATCTTCTTCCTTGGTCAGCTAGGGTTTCAGAAAATCACTCTCATGCACGATACTTCCACCTCCTCTATCTCCCTCACCTCTCAACCAAATTCCACGATCCAAAGAGCAAACATGAACTACGTTTCTCCCTCTACACAACCATGGTATCATCTCTTCCTAACTCTCAACCTAAACTGAAACACGATGGATGGAAGTTCTGGGCACACTTGTTTTTCACCTGACATGCATGGTAATCATCCTTGCTGAAACTATGCTAGTTTGTTCTACATCTTATGGTGATCATTCTAAACTAAAGAACTAAGATTGTAGTACACTAATACACGAGTTCTTGATCCTAAAACAGAAATGGCCATGGAACCAAACCTCAAGAACGACCCTCAAACTATTCATGATTCATCCCTAAGAGTCTCTAATCACATATATCCTAACAACATGATCTAAAACTAAATAATTAAGGCGATTCGAAGAGAAATGCATATCTTGCAAGTGATGATGACTATGGTGGTTCCCCTTCAATTCAAGCCTTGATGCTTGCTTCGAGTGATCTTCAATGGATGCTAGTCCTTCTGTTTGCACTGGCTCTTGCTCACACTTCTTGAATCACCCTAGCCACTCCTTCATGCAACTTGGAGTGAAGCTTTGGATCTCATGAACCAGCCACGAATTCCTCTCACTCTTGTTTTCCAATTGCTCTATGATGATGATGGAAGATAATGGAAACAAGAACTATGATGATTGATGAAGTTTTAATGGAGTTTGAGATCAAAATGCAATTTGGAGTGATGGGATCAAAATAGGTATTGCAAACTTAATGAATCACCAACCCCTGCATGGATCCACTCTAGGGCATATATAGATGTCAAAAGAAACCTCTAGAAGTTTTGAGAACCTTCCAAGAAGTTTCTAGAACTTCTCATGCAATGAGATTTTCAACTTTTCTATTTTTAGTAAATCCCATGAGATCTCATGATAACCATGCAATTATCCTTAAAATCCCCTTATATGATATGGTAAAATGAAAACAAGGCATTTCAAGTCATTTTAAGGCTTTGGCAAGCTTTTCCTTTTGGTACCTTAAAATGCAAGAATCAAATTTACAAAGGAAGTCCAATTTTTAAGCCTAAACTCAAAAATGTGGCTAAACCATTGTTTTCAAAATGTTGATTCCAATTAAAATCATCTATCATATGACCCATTTTGGATTTGTAGATCCTTCAAACCAAAATTTCATTTCAACTTTTTTAACTTATAAGCCATTTTCAAGTCATTTGCACCACTTTTAAAATTCCATGCTCTAAGCTTTTCCAAACTTTCAAACCTTCTTTTCTAGCCTTAAAATCCCATTTTGAACAACTTTTATGTTGTGAAGTTTTTCATTTGAAGCTCCCTTGTATGAGTTTTAGGCATATGCTAAGAATGACCTGTAATCCTCAAATGACCAAAATACCCTTTGCTTGCCAAGACCATAAGTAGAGTTCCACAAATCATATGAAGGCATACCATACCATTATAGAAAGCTAAGACAATAAGGAACAACTCTTATGTTGTCCAATAACCCATTTTAAATACCCTTGAAGGTCAAAAGTTGCTTGGAAGACAGACAATTTTCACAGACAAATTTCAGTGCCCTCAGATGACCTGTAACTTGCAAGAGCCATAACTTGAGTTCTATAAATCATCTTGATGACTTCCACCACTCAAATTAAATCTATGAAGATACTATACAAGTTTCTTGTGGACCAAGAATTCATATTAAGCTTGCATCTTGAGTTACACTGCTTTGAAGTTTGACCTAAATTAGGGGATTTTACAATAAAACCCTAATTTAGTAACTCCAGTTCTCCTTGACTCCTCTTGATTTTTCTTTATCACAACATCATATCCATATCCACATAGCAAATAATGAATCCCACATTCTTCAAATGATCCTTGATGCCCTTCAAAACACTTATTTGACCCAGAATTGACCCAGTGTTGACCATAGTTGACTGACTTCAACTGAGGCTCTTGCAATCATTCAAATGACTTGGTTCTCCTTAAAAATGATTCTCTAGACTCTTCATAACATCCATACACACCTCATACTCTTGGCTCATAGCTCACATTTCCTCTGATGATCCCCAACTAGCCTCAAGATAGGAGAGAATTCACTGATCAACCTGGCAGCTCTTCAAAGCTCAAATTCTCCTCTGATGACCTGAGTAGTCTTGACTATGAATGAAACCCTTGGATATACCTCTTGAGATAAGAATAGCACTTGATTCCCTGATTAAGATAGCTTGCCTATGCTATGCAATGCAGATGAATACACTATGTACATGATGACAATGCAAATGACTATGCAATTGAAACATAAACCTAGGTTAGAAAGGTTGGGCAAATTTTGGGGTGCAACACCGAGCATGACATTAAGAAATGATACATCTGAGCGCTAATAAGGTCGAAGAGAAAGAATGCTAAACAAAATATAGCCTCAGGCCACCCGGTAAGTGCAACAGCTTCCACCGAGGTTGGAGTCTGAACGAGATAGCTCGTAAATGACATTCTTTTAGCACCATCTCCCTGCTTGGTGTAGCCGACTACAAAATCCTTTATGGTTGGACCAGCAAAATAACATAGACTTACTAACAACACACAGAGATAAATAACCCCTTAGACCATGGTAGTAAGGAAACCAAGTCTACTCCAAAGGAACATTTGGTTGGTGACTATCTCTTGTGCCTCACCCAGATGACCAGTCCTAAGAAAGGTTACCAGATGAATAAAATGAGTCTAGCTTTGTTTCATAAAGGTAAGGGGACGAGCCTCTCAAGGAACTTTGCCTCAGTTCAATCATACTGTCGATCTCAAGAGACTCGGTTGTAAGCCCTAGGATAAGCTAAAACAGTGTTATA
Organism: Lathyrus sativus; assembly: GCA_963859935.3. Classification (NCBI taxonomy): domain Eukaryota; kingdom Viridiplantae; phylum Streptophyta; class Magnoliopsida; order Fabales; family Fabaceae; genus Lathyrus; species Lathyrus sativus. Next base: position 114,556,541 of record OZ012738.1, on the reverse strand, counting down.
GTTGAAAGTTTACTTATCTATTTATTCAATTGTCTCACTGTAACAAATTTACTACATTACGAATGAAAATACTTGACTTCTATTTTTCTCCTATTGCACTCATTTCTTATGTCTACCTCTTTTTAGGAACCTATAGATAAGGAGATAAAGGTTGCACACACTTCTTCGTACCCAATAGAGAAACATGCATTTCTGCATATTTGATACGACTTAAATGCATTTTCCGCATGACTATGTACCTAACACAGAAACACGCAACTTTTCGTATTTGATACGGCTTAAACACATTTCTCACATGAATGCGTGCCTGATATAGATTACACGCATTTATGCATATCTAATACGTCTTAAACACATTCATACGTAACTTGTGCACCTCCCCCCATTCAGATCTAGACAATCCAAGGTCGTCAGACGGTGGAGCCTGGATATTTCCACCTCGATTCGAGCCAAGCCTCGGGGCAGGGACGGGGATCCTCTTCGTTAGGAAACAATCCTATATGATGCAGAGTGTAGTGGAACGAGACACATACATCTCATCAATCCAAATGATGATGAACCTAACCTGGGGAAACACATGCAACACACTCAACACAATGCGCAAATTAATACGCTAATATAGAAAATTCTAAATACAGCATGCCAACAAACGCTATATACAACAGACAATATAGGAACCAAAAATCATAGTTGACGACCTTTAGTGCGCTAAGTCGTAAATCACGAAGACCATTATCTGAAAAGTGTGAAGAGCACATCAAGTACTTCATCGCAATGAGACACCTCTTTCCCTCCTAAAAGGCAAGCAATTAGGATTCTAACACCCTAAGCACACAACCCTTCACATGTGCCAAGGAGCAGACTTGCAACGCATCGATTAACACCGAAAAATCCCGGTGGACCACAAACCTTTCATTTAAGGGATTCCAAGTTATCCCTGGTGTTACAACAACTTACTAATAACCAAAGTTGCCACAAACAAACAACAAGGAAATGGACAGAAGCACAAAACTCAAAGCTAAATAATGCACAAATCACTGAGGTGAAAATACTTGTATAAATATTATATTATTACATCCAAGGCTCAATGGTCTAGAAAATATTACAGGAACAAAGACAGTAAAAAGCAAAAGAAGAGTTCAGAATGAAGTATTTGGGGTTTCATTCCCCAACAAATTGTTTAATCAATTCCCGAGGTCGTAGATCTGTTGGTTATACCCATGGTATACCTTTCTTTCTCTACTGTTTGCAAATTTCTGGGTTCTTTTTGTATTCAATCACCTTTTACCTTGAATTTCTAAAAGTCGTTGCTATCATTCCTTCAGGTCCAAGTTGATTGAATAAGGGCAGCTGTAGCACCCCAAAATTTACCCTCTCTTTCTTTGATATTTTCGGCTTATGCTTCATTTCATTTGCATTATCATTGTGCATATCATGGCATTGGCTCTTGAGATATGGGATCAAGGTGTTTTTATGGCTCAAGGTTTTCTTTTATTCTAAGTTTGTAAGAAGCAAGCATCAGTGGCTTCAACATTTATTTTGCTCAGTGACCGGGTACCAGATTATATCTTTCACAGGTTATTTTAAGTGCATGAGATTATTCACTGTGTGTTTCAGGCATTATACAGGTGCAATATCAAAAGACAAGTTTCAGATGCCAAACTATGCTCAGAACGGGTGAGAACGGATGATTTTCCAAGATTCCCTCTAAAAGGCGCCAAAATTCAAAAATTCCTTATGTTAATCAATTAACACATTTGAATTGTCAAATGGTTAATCGATTAACCAAGGAGAACTTTGCAAAAATGCTTCAATTTTCAGCACTGTAGAATTTCCAATCAATTTTCACACTTGATTTCACATGTGCATCATTGGAAGGATCTAGAATGGGTTCATTTTAATTCATTTTCATAATCTAATTCCACTTAAAATTCAAATTCCCATTCCTAATTCCATTCCTCATTTCCATTCCGCTCACTAACCCACACTCCAAACCAAATTTAATCCCTAACCTAGGGGTTATTTAATCAAATTTACTCCAAACCTCACTCATTCACTCTCATTTTCACCCTCATTTTTAGAATTTGCTCTCAATTCTCTCTCATTTTTTCATTCTCCATCTTCATCTTCAACCTTTCACCAAAGCCCCATATTCATAGATTCACAAATTATGCATTACAATTTGTGAATTCTTGAGCTAAACCTCCACTACGTCATCACTCTTGTTTCAATTCTACATTTAAAGTTTGTTTGGATCTAGATTCAAGTTTTGGAAGCCATTCTTGAAGAAGCTTTGAAGAAAGTTCATCATATTTCTTAGATCTTGAGGTTTCTTGCTAGGATTCCTTTGGATCTTGGATTTCTTGTGTTAGATCTATTCATTTTTGTTTGCAACACTCACCAAAGCAATCCTCTACTTTGTAGGTTGGTAAATTTCAGATCTACACTTGATCTAGCTTAATTTCAACTTATGCAATGTAGATCCATGGTTTTTGATACGATTTGATCCATTTGCTTGAATTTGATTGTTGGATCTAATTGATGTTTGATTGTTGTAATTAAATGTAATTTTCGTGCATAATTGATTGCTTAATCATTTGGATGCTTGAACAAGTGTTTTGCTGCTGAAAAGTGATTTTGAAACTTGATTTTCTGCTACTGGTACAGGGTTAATCGATTAACCAATTATAGTGCAAAACTGGTTAATCGATTAACTAGTGTAACTTTGCTGATTTTGATGTTATTAATCGATTAACCAATTTTGAGCTGTAAATGGTTAATCAATTAACAGTGATGCAGAGTGTGATTTTTGTGCATTTTCAAGCTTATTTTGATTCCTTTCCACTTCTAATCTTCATGGATTGATATGATTCATATATGTGGACTATTTTTTATCTATTTCATAATTCTTGATTGCATGTTTGTGATTCTTCGACGCGCGACTTTTGGCTTTCCATTAATGAACGTTTGTGATTGTTATGTTGCTTTCTTGATGTAATGAGCATGTTGCATACTCATTTGTATCATGTCAATTGTTAATTATTGATGTTCATCTTGCTGGATTTATGTTGCATGCTCTTTGTTTGCTTCCGATTCCATAGTTGCATGATCGTTTGAATTGATTAATCATTGTGGAATACATATTGTTCTTATTGGGTGTTGATTGCGAAATCTTGGCGAATACTTGTGCTTAATTGTTAATGTATGTTCATCATTTAACTTTTCTTGATGCATGTTCCTGATTGATCCTCATGGTGTCATATGCCTTTGTTGAATTATGGATGCATAATCATGTGTTGTTCTTGGATAATTTGATCATATGCTAATTTTTGCTTAATCTTATTTGACTGCAATCTTGATGCTTGGTTTAGATTATTAACATGCTCGTCTAGGATCATTGCTTGCTTGATGTGTCACTTCATAATTGATGTATGCTTGCTGCCTAGCCTTTTACACCTGTTGTTCTAGATTTTCATATGTTGTCAAATGTGCACCTATTCTGCCTGCCACTTTTTACACCTATTATGTGCTAAAACAATAGTTGTTAAATGTTGTTGTGCTACTTGCTGTATTTTTATGGCTATTCTGAAGATGGAGCCCTGTTGTAGCTACTATTTTTGCCTTGTTTTCCTTGTTTTGACTTGTTCTTGCATGCTCCCTTAAGGCCTCCTTATCCAACTTAATTTTTTATTAAGCTTGGAGTAGGATAGACATTAGGAGTTTAATCCATGCATGATACATTAGGTTAGTCCATTTTAACCTCAACCTTAGGTCCATCTTCCGCATGCTAACATTAGGATAGAATTTCCTCTCGCATCCCGATCTTAGGGCTATTTTGCATGAAAACATTAGGACCGAGTTTCCCCTTAGACCTTTCGTGTGTCTCTCTTCTTCTATCTCAAAACAATATCAAAACACGTAATAAATACGATGAACATTATGCACCACAAGCCTTAAGTATATGGGAAATGATGAGTGAAGGGTCTCTCCTTTCTTCGTCTAGAGTGTTTAGTGTACGTCCCGTTTGGAGGAAATCATGCGACACGCTTTCTCATATATCATAGAATTTAGTGCAATGTGAGTCTCAACCCAATTCAATTCACTTTTATAAAACTCACAAACAAAATCAAATCATTTTCATCCTTTGGGATCATCTGTCAAACCATTTTCAGAAAGAGTATGTTACTTTTATGTTCTACCGCAGATAGACGTCGACTCTAACTGTTGGAATGGGAACTTAATGTCGCTCATAAAAAACACTAAGCAACCTGTGGTGAGCCGAACTACGACTGCTCTGATTTCTCATTTCAGATAAGGATACGTAGACATAAGACGACGATGTCTTGGCGAGCAAACTTCCCCATTTCACCTGTAGTTTTCCGAACTACGTTGACTCTGACTTTCCCATTGCACAAGGGAATACGTAGGCATGGGATGACGAAGTCCTATCGAGTCACCTTTTGTTTTCCCCTTTCTGTTCCCGTTTTCGTTTAGTAGTAGGCTTTAGATAACACGCCCTTTGATTAGAACAACAAGCGTGGATCTCGTTGAGTACAACGGATGTGAGAGGGTGGTAATACCTTCCTCTCGTGTAATCGACTTCCGAACCCAAGATTTGGTTGCGATGACCATGTCTTCTATATTTTTTGAGTTTTTTTTCTATCATTTCCTTTCCCTTTGTTGGGATAAATAACGTTCGGTGGTGACTCTTCTATTTTTCTGCCGGTGTTTTTCGTAGTTGCGACATGGGGCAAAAATTCTTTGTCTGTTCCATAATGCGGCCGCGGACCCTGAGCACAGCTTGCATACTTTGTTGGAGGGAATCCTGGAACATCGCCTTCAAATCGATAACCTCATCTTCAAGAAAGTTGGAGAAACATTTTCTTTTATCCAGATGCATTGCAAAAAGGTTGTGTTTTATAAATCAAAACAATTTAAATCAAACTAGAAACTAAATAAGAAATTAAACAAACAACTCATGCTTATAGTGGAACAACTATCACTAATATGATTTTTTTTTCAACCTTGTTACAAGGTAAAATGGGCAAGTCAATAAACTTTTGACATTGTTCATATTTTACAAGTACCTAAACCATACATCATAAACTTTAGAGACTTGTTGAACCAAGCCTTCCAACATCCACCTATGTTGTGGGAACCTACCTCAGACCCATTTCCAACTTCATTTCCATTGAACTCTTATGGGTTCTTGCGTAGCATGAAATTTCTAGCTCCAAGTTATCCAATTGTGTTCCATGGACTTAGAGCTGCAAAAACATCAAACATAACAAAATTCAGAACCTTTACATAAAAGAGCACTCTCAATTTCTAGCAAAATCATAAAACACCATAGTCTAAGTTCTAAACACATTATTCTACCCCATAACATAAAAATTCCCATTACCGAAAAAAACTTTCAATTTAATGGTAACTATTAAGGCTTCACTCAATATCATCAACCAAAATTTAATACTTTGTGAAATCAATTTCTGTTTTAATTTCCAAATATTGTATCAGTGGTGCATTTCAAGAAATAATGAAAATATTTTTGACATTTTATTACTTCAACAAATGTTCACTTAAAGAATATTTATTCCTCTTATTAACAAAGAAAACTAACACAAATTTCTAGTAGAGACTGTTTTCATAAATTAAATAGATACTAAAGTTGATTTCAAAAAACAACCAATTATTATGAAATTAATTTTTATTAGAAACTATTCACGGCTCAGTGGGAGAGACTTTCTTATTCTTTGCCACCTCTGATGTACCAGCGACATGCCATTTCCCTTATTTGGAGTGGTTGGGCTCCGTCTAAGGCTTTGATTATCTCGTGGAAATTATTGTAGGATAAAATCCTATCCAGGGATAATCTTTTTCGTATAGGGGTGTTTTCAGATGCTAGACACCTTCACATATTGGCTTCATAACCCTATCATGTTTCTTCACCCATAGCAATTTAAGTGTTTTCCCTGTTACCTGAGTGTGGTGGTGATTTTCTGGTTCCTTGATCTAGGGATTTATTTCTATTGATGGTGGTTCTAGTTGGTTTGAGGTCTAGTCTGAGATTATCGATGTTGTTCTGTCGCAACTGTGTCTTTTCCCATTTGGTTTTTGTTGTTTTTTTCCAGCATTTTGTGTTTCTTTGTACCTTTTTTTTTTACTTTTTCTTTAGGGGCACTCTTGTGCTTTCTTTCTTGTTTCCTGAGAATTTTTTCTCACCTTTTATATATGTATATATATGTATTAAAAAAACATATGAACAAAACACACATTCAACTATCAAAAGATAAATATTCGTGTTCTCAATTTTCAACATTTATCTCACCATTTTCTGCTTTGTCATAGGCCGTGATAGAGCTCCAATAACAGAGAGTGTACCACAACTATCAAACTTAATCATACATCTTCCTAAGGCAAAGTATTTATGCAACACTTATCATTTTTTTTGTTTAACCTAACTCAACAAGAGCTCGAATATCAACAAACAATTGTTAATATTTCATACAAACAACCAACACATTCAATGTTAAAATTAGAGATCTATAAAAAAACTAAAAGTCACTCATAAACTTAATAATTGTAAAGCATAATACAATGATTTTACCAATCTTTGCACCCTCCACATTGTACAATTAGGTCATTCAGATTATAAGGCATCTCACATTCACAGTATCTACAAAACAAAAAAAACAAATCAATAAAAAAACCAAAAGCATCTCATGAATATACTCAATTCAGTTAGCAAAAAAACTCACACAAGCACCAGTAGCAGCTTTATACTCAAACCTACAATGATAATCTTCAAAACCTACATTCTCAATCTTAGTATAGTTCTTGAAATAGTGGATAATACACTTTCCCTCAATAGTATGAGCACTTTGAACATCAAAATGATCAGATAAAAGCATTTCCATTACTCCACAAAACATTATTCTTCCACTAAGAGATTCTGCAGGTCTATAATACCATCTGACATAAATCTGTACAACTATGTGCTTGCAGATTTAATCAGAAAGTGATTAAAGTTAAGCAGTTCATGCCTGTCATGGTTTTGATGATGATAAATTATCAAGATGTAACATGACTTTGGTGATAACTCATAGAGATGAAACTTGACCTTAAATACAAGAAACTATTTCAAGCAAACAAAGATACACAAGATAGTTTGACCAAGTTCTTCCTCTAAATAAATCCAAAGAGTCAGGGTTTAATGACCACTATGATATCCTTTAGTGGCGCCCAACTTAAAGATATCTTGAGCCTTTTCTCTAAGAATATTCAAAAAAGTGTGTATGTGATCGGTATATTCGTCAAAGACTTGAAGCTTTAGATTGTGAAAGAGAGGAAGGTTGAAAGATCGTCTAGTCGTATTTGAGTGATCAGTGTTTTTTAAGAACACAATGGAGTTTTCATAAAGTAATATGAATAAATCACACACTCACTAAAACTATTTTTTAAGCCTATATTTCTTAAAATAAATAACCTAAATTTTTTTTGGATCCTAGACAAATGAATGACAAAATGAGTCTATAATCATTTGTGACAGTGTCTTAATCAAGGGTAACGACTCTCTATCAAACCTTTCCAAAATGGGAAAAACTAATCTATTATTTAGGTCACCCAATCGATTGGAATGAGGACTCAGTCAATTGAACAATCAATTTTACTCATGGATAGTTTCATTATTTGAATCAACATCTGGCCTTTAAATAGAGGTATCTCCCCTCACTTTTTCACATAAAAAGTGAGATTTCTCACCTCTTTCTCTCTCACAAATATTTTTACTTTCTCTTACATAAATTTAGTTTAGCACTTTGAGAAAGGTTCTTGTGTTTGAAGAAATTGTTCTAAAAAGGGTAATATTGTAAAGTCACCAAGAGTTGTATTTCCTCTTGAGTGAATCTCTCTTTCTTAGGAAGTGTTTGTTTGGGTTCGAAGCTAAACTCGTTATAAGGTTTGGTTGGAGGATTTAGAATTAAGTTTCTGTTTGGTTTGTGAGTTGAGTCACTTAAGGAAATGCTCTCTTTCTGGGTTCTTGAAGATAACCAGTGAAAAATATTCTCATCGATTCTTGATCTCAGCCCAACTAAAAGCTCATTTGGTTCGAGATCAGTATAGTATAAAATTTCGATTTGATTCATGGTCAATCTCTGTAAGACCCCGATTCAGTTTGGAGTATAAGCAGTTCAAAAGTACACATTAGTACAAGATAAGTCTGTATAAAATCTTGTTTTATCTTGAGGACTAACCTCTCAATTGTTTATATTTGGAAAGAGGTCTAACCGCTCAATTCCATTATCCACAGTTTGGTTGGAAAATAAGCTGAAATATCATTTATCCTTGTATAAAAGGCTTCGTGAGCTTAACATTTTAAGAGATCATAAGCATTATTAGATACTCTCAATATAAATTATTGGGGAAGGAGTAAGTTCATTTAGACCGGACCTCTATAAATCTCTGGTGTTATCGTGTTTCTTTTACCTCTTTACTTTTTGCAGATTTTCGTTACTCTGATTTTCCAGTGCAACATTCAAATATTTTCTTGAAAATGTTTTTGATCTTTATATTTCTTAATCTTTATAGTTTTTGATCTCAATAAACCAATGTTTTTAAAACCCCCTACAATTCACTCTCTCTCTCTTGTGTGTGGAGTCACACGTTCTACAAGTAACCTCAGAGCCTAACTCCTATTTAAAGACTAATTGCCTCAGGAGGAGGATGACTTCCAACACTATTTCTAACAAGAGATCTTTCCTAAACACACCTCTACCATTTAGTGGTGGTAGGTTTGAACTATGGAAATCTAGATTTAAGACATTCATTCAAAAAGTTAATTTTGAAATGTAAGAAATGATCATCAATGGAGAAATAGTAGATAAATTTGAATTCCTTTGGACTATAGAGGAAAAGATAAAGTTTAAAATTGGTTTCAAAACTAAGACATTTTTAGTCATGTCTTTAAATGATAATCAACTCCTTTATGTTCTAAATTTCAAATCTTCCAAAGAAATATGGGACACTTTTAAGATGATATATGAGTTTCTCCAAGTATCGAACAATAGCGAATGAACACACGAGGTGAAAAATATGAATATTTTGTCCATAAGTGATTTTATGAATTTAGGAAGTTAGGAAATAATATTAGAATGTTTGTTACTAACAAATATCTAATAAGTAAGAATATAAATCAGAAATCTGACCCGGGCCTTAAATTAAGATATGGGAGTGTTTATGACTTTTAGAAAAAAATTGAAAAAGGGATAAATTATAGAGAAGTTAAACAAATTAGTTCAATTACTTAAAGATGAAAAAAATAAGCCTAAATCTATAAGAATCCTCAGCAGCTTTGTCAAACTCCTACAAGTAAACTCCAATGATTTTCTTCAAAAGAACAATCTCAGTAGTTGAATGATCCTAGGAGGATTCAACATCAAATAAAGGAACTTTATCAATGATAGGATGTAAAGAAGAAGCCTCATCTAGTGGAATATTCAAGAGAATAAAGGAAAACAAAGAACCCACAAATGATGAAGAGCCAACCTCAGGTAAAACATTCGAAGAATCTTCTTCCAATATGAAGTCTGCTTGAGAGTATCTCATAAAGAAGATAACCATGAGGTAATTAAGCTATCATACAAGCTGTTATTTAAATCAAGTGATAATTTAATTTAAGAACATGATAATACTAAAAAGAATAACTTAGAAAATAATAATTATCTTGAGTTTTTAAAAAAGAGCAATGCAACGCTTAATTTTAAAATATCTAATATTAGAAACTCAGTTAGAACATGTGAGACTTATGTCTTAATGAAAAATGAAGCAACAAATTTGCATGAAACTCTAAGTAAATTTACAAAGGAGAAAGAAAACTTTGAGTTGATTCTATCAATTCAAAGATTTCCCTTAAATAAAACTGGATTAAGGTTTAAATTCGATAGAGCACATAGTAAATAATTAACAAGGGAGAAAGTGAGCCGACTTGTTTATAAATGATCTCAATGTAATAGATTTGACCATTTAGAGTCGTTTGTTTTGATAAGTTGAAAAGGTATAAAATTAGCAACCCTAGATCTATTAGAACTACTAATGCATTGGGACCCAAGAAAATTAGAGTACCAAAGGTAAAAACCTTAGTATGATTTTTCAGGGATGCTTTGCAACTTTTGTGAAGCCTTAGTGCATATTAAATGAAGTTGTGCAAAACAAAGAGCATGATTTTCTTAAATATGCAACAATTTTAATATCAAATTATCTGATCGAATGATGTTCGTTGGTGGTGTATATTAACGATCGTGATCTAAGAAAGTCTTTGATTGGTGATGATTTTAACATCTATGATTTATGATGATCTACTAACCTCTTAGTAGATTGAGAAGATAAGCATGTGGTGGACATATTTATCTTGTGGTTTAACCAACTCTTATATTAAACGATTCATAGAGAAGGACATGCCATATTATGTTGACATTCCATCGAAATGGGAGTTTTTATCAAGGTTACTTGGTAATCAATGTAGTACATTATCTTAAAGGTACTATGATCGGAAATCTCTGATCAATCCTTTAAAATAATGAATTTAATATTTACTCATAAATTTAAAATATTTCTTTTAAACATATAGAATAGCTTTCTAGTTTTTTTCTAAAAAAAGGTACAAAAAGATGGCCAGGAGTGCAAAAATCTAGCTAAAACCAACACAAGGCCCAAAATCACAAAGATGTTGCAAAAGGCCTAACCGATGCTTGTTATCCGTAAGTATACGAAGTACGTCAGAGTAATATAAAATATTATCAATCCTACAGAGACCAATATCAATCTATCAACTACTATTGTTATGGTGTTTATCTAAAGCTAATGAAAACAGAGAGCAATACGCACAGAGAAAATAATAATTAAGGAATGAATTCAAATTCTGAATAAAGCATACTGGAATGTAATTCTAATAGATTAAATAGTACTCTTATTGTCTGAGTAGTAATACTTGTGGGGCAATATTTTCTTCCTTGAAAAAGACATAATTAAAAAGGAATTGTTGCATTGGCGTAATCAGAACTGGACCTGACCTTTAATCTATACCAGCCGCTCACGCTGCACTGATCGCATCTTGCGTTAAAGTGAAAAAGTCCATTTTTATATAAATACCTCTAAGACTCAGTTAAAAAGTGTTTTTGATTGGAAACTTTAATGTCAAAGGGTTTTCGGCATATGCTTGGCCAACTGGATCTTAAATCTATAAACACGTCTGAAAATAGTTTTAAAACCACTTTCTAATAATACCAAACCTTACTAATTAATTAATAAAGCACTTTCACTATTTTTACCAATTTAAAACTAACCAACTCTTATCTAAAGTATCAGACGACTTTCGATCTTACCCGACATAGTCAAGGTTATTACGTAAACAGAAACACGGTCCCGTCACGTAATGACCGATCAATTTAAGTTCATAAAAGTTGCATTAAAATCCAAAACAACCCCTAAAGTGTTTCTACAAATACAACATATGGAGTACCTTCGAAACGAAGGTTCTCACATCTCAACATAGCAGATTTAGCTAGACATGACGATGATAAACATAATAAATAATTTGTTTGTAGAATAAATCATTTAGGGAAATAAAACGTACGAGATTGGTTTTCAAAAGAACGAAAGTGTCACGCTTAAGTTCGGTTCAAAAAATGAATCTTCTGAAATAAAGCAATATGTAAATGTGCGGAAAATTAAATCCGTGATTGGTTTCCAAAAGTAAGGACGAAAGTGTCACGCTTAAGTTCACTCTTAGAAAACAAATCTTTGGAAAAAAAGCGATAAATAAATCGTGCAGGAAAATAAATGTGTGATTGGTTTCTTAAAGTAAGAACGAAAGTGTCACGCTTAAGTTCACTCTTAGAAAATAAATCTTTGAAATAAAAGCGATAAATAAATCGTGCAGGAAAATTTAAACAATTTAAAGCAAGGCGAAAAGTAATGCGAATAATAATAAAATGTGAATAAAATAAAACCTGCTCCAAATCAAAGACTTGAATCTGGTACAATGCTGGAAACTAAATCTGACTTGAAAGTAAAATGACGACAAGCTTAAAGTTCCTATGCTATGATGCTCCAACCTCAGTTGTAACAATAGTGCGATAACCCCTCGATACAACGGTTTATCGCTTAATAACTGAATATATGCCTATGCTAAGAACTAAGACTGGATGATTAAACTAAAGATCTAGGTCCTATTTATAGTGTAACATTGCCTTGAAAATCACGTAGCCTCTTCAAAAATCGCATGGAGGAGATATCTTTAGTCATGGCATCATGTTCCAACCGTCCTTGACTGGACCACCAAATGCAAAGATGGCGCCCGCCATTTAGACATGGCGTCCGCCATGTGTACAAAAGGTGGTGGACGTGGGAGAAACCCTACATGTCATGGCTACCCCCATGGCCAACGCCATGTGGAACTTTGTGTGTGTAATTTTCACCTGAAACTCCGCTTTTTGTTCTTTTTGCTCCATTTATTCATGGAAGGCTCTTATTAGGAAATGTACCTGAAAACAAGATAAAACACAAGCATAATGCAAGAAAATAATAATTAAACGACAATAAACATATGCAATCCGAGCCAAATACGCAATGTGTTTCAGTGTTATCAAATTCACCCACACTTAAACCTTTGCTTGTCCTCAAACAAACTCTGATGAGCACAAAAGAAAAACAACAACAGACAAGTATTCAATTCAGGCTAAAGACTTTTAGTTCGATCAAGGTTGTGTCGATAGGTACTAACTAGTGAACCAAGGATTTCGTAGTGACACTTTCCACTGGTCGCGGTCATAAGTTTCTTTCCTATACAAACCAATCCACATCATGTTATTATACCTAGACCTAACTCACTCATCCCTCTTTTATCCTTTTTCATTCAGTTGCAATCACATTAAGCCCGTTATCTTGTACTCGCATGGTGAACAAACCTGTTGGTGATTCTGATCCAATATTGTGTCCAATTCAATGATTATTTTCTTTAACACAGACACATAAGCAAAATTTTTGAAGTTTCTCTACCGTTGGGCTAAGTAACCGGGTGAGGGTTACCCAACTTAGAAGGCGTATCCTTTATCCAAAATGCTTTCTTTTTGTATTTTTTTTTCTTTTTCTCACTAGATCATTCACCTATTTGCATTGTTTCACCCACTTAGCGGTACCTAAGATGGTGCTGACTGCTAAAATAAACTACTTAAGGATTAGTTCGAGGGTGAGGTTTTAAGGCCACAACATAATAAGTATCTGGATTGATTCATATTATTAAGAAACTTACGGTGTCAAAACGATATCGATTTTTCAAAAGTTTTCCTAAGTCTCTGCAAACTATCCTAAACTTGTCTAACAGCTCAATTTTTCAAAATAAAAAGTTGTTTTCTTATTCAAAGTTTTTTGGTATGGCTCAAGAAATGGGTGAAAATAGACAAACTACACATGTGACTCGTCAAGCACAGGTAATTATTAAAAACAAACTAAAAACAAGCTAAAAACATAGAACTAAACAAGAAAGAAATGAAATGAAAGACATAAAGGGAAATAAAAACAGTAAAAAACAGTAAATATCTCCTCCCACACTTAAACCGAACATTATCCCCAATGTTTCGATAAAAGGTGAAGAAGAGATAGGTGGAACCTGGATATGACTACTGCTGGCCACTGGTACCCTCTCCTCCCTGCTCTAGATGTCGAGAATGATGACTTCTACTTTGGTGTCGTGTACTATGTGAAAGCTCAAGCTGCTAAATCCTCACTGCTAGTGCTTCATTAGCCTGTCGGAGCTCACGAAGGTTTTCTAGTATGGAACCTAGAGTGGCTTCTTCCAACCTGTAATGGTTGTTGAAACTAGCTTGCTGGCGTTGCAGTAGAGAGGTGGCAGTGAGTTGAGACTCCATCATAGTATGCATGGATATCTCAGTCTGCCGTTGTGACTCACCCATGAAGTTCATCATGTCTTGTTGCTGCTCATACATGTCATAAAATAGGCCATCACGTTCCTCTTCGTGAGCTTGCTGCTGCCTCCACATCTCCTCTGTAATATAGAATCCAAAAGGTGCACCTGCAGAAGGGTTAGTAAATGGTGGAGTGTGTGCAGGTGATACCTGAGGGGGAGTTTCGTACCCCAAATTTTACCCTTAGATTCTTTGATCTTTGCATATCATCTTAAGTCAATCATCCGTGCATAGCTAACCTTTTTAACCGACTTTGTTTGTTTTGTGAAGTTAGGTTTGTTACTGAAAGCTCAGGAAGTCATGAAGGCTTTATGTGTACTTATTATCTCTTGCAAGTTGTGTTGAATTACTGTGGAACAATATACCCTTGTTCTCATAACCCTCTAATCAATACAAGGACAATGTCTCTTAAGAGTCCTAAGGGGATTAGAGTTTCATGTTTATTGACTTGAAGTAAGTTCATTTGGGCGTGAAATATTATATGGTTTTGACAAGATTGCATACTTTACATTTAAGAGGAGACATGAGAATGGTTTGAACCCATCATAGGGGTTTAAACCTCATCAGATTGGTTTGCGTTGGTTTCCGGGGATTTGTAATTGAAGATCGAGTTTGTTACTGTTCCTATTTATGAATTTTGAATCATTATGCTCTGGGGATTTTAAGAGATAAAACTGGAAATTTTGTTGACATCGCGAAGTTGCAAATATTAAGTAAGAATATTGAATCAAGTTCTTGCTATAAGGTTTCAAGGGGACGTTCATGATGTAAGGGTTCATTGTTGATATCATCATAAATTTCAAATAAAGATTCATACCTTGAATGATAAGATTCGAAGTTCAGCTCTAGATTTCATCAATTCAAGATAAGTGTCATGTTATGGATTTTGAGATTAAAAGTTCAATACTTATGTTCCGGCGAATTCCTTACTTCTTACCAAGTTTGAGTTCAAAATGGCTCAAGTCAAAATATTTGCGAGTCCATACCGAATTATGATCAAATTCATTTTGAGCTCTAAAGTTCATACCTCTTCAACCCGATATCAAGAATACCACAATGGTTAACTCATGGAGATTAAGGTGTATGCAAAGAAAAAACCACTTCATTATTGAATGTAAAATCTAGAAACAAGTTTGGGATTAGAATTTCTCAAGAGAATTTTGCATGCTCAATATTTATCTAGTTCTAGATTTCCCATGTTAATTAAGATCCGAATACCCAAATGTTGGAAGTCTTGCAAATTCAAGAAATTCAAGTTAGTTGCAAATGATATTCACTATGAGAAATTCCAAACTCATTAATCCACACTCAAGTATTTGTTTTACAACTCAAATTAACTCTAAATTTTCAAGGAGTGCAAGATCAAAGTCAATGTTTATTTACATGACAAAATTACAAGAAAAGGCAATATAAGTCATTATTGTTATAAAGCTCAAAACAAGAATCCATAATGAATCACCAAAGCCATGATATTAGTCTCTATTTCAAAGAACGCTTGTTCTTTACAGGTTCAGCATATAAGAAGCATCTTGCACTCTCTTATCAACTAAATAATCGTGAATCTCCATATTATGGGCCTAGCAAGTATCTTCACGCCGGATGCACTTTGGCTTGAAGGGCCGTCATTTATCGCTCGTGTCTTGGAAGCAGTAGTAGCATAACAGCACACAAATTCCTTCACGTCTGCACTATCTCGATCTCACCTTTACGCCACTCTTGCTCCATAATTCCACCTCAAAAAAAACCTGCAAACTAAACCGCAGACAGGATTAATTAATTTTTGAAATGCGACATCGTTCGTAATAAATTGAAGAAGGAAAGTTTAAGCACAATATCATGCTCTGAAGTCCAAACTCAGAACGTTATCAAGGTAGTTTTCTTAAAACACAAACTATTATCCTAGTTTCCAAAATCACACACATTTATCAATTACTAGAACCAGTCCCAAGCAACATCATAATAAGATGAGTTGGAGAAGAAAACCAGAAATACTTATCTTTAAGCTGCTGCGTTTAAACTAAGAGATCAGTCTCCTTCGAACTAGCTTGCTGCGCTAAATTACGGCGACCTCGTAATCATGTGAAACCATCAAGTCTTCCTAAAAAATGATGACAATATTGGGTCGACTGAAAGAGGAATTGAGACATGTTAGCAGTGCAGTACAAGAGGGTGGAAGTACGAGAACCTATTTTGGCAAGGCATTGAAAAACATGTTAAAATTGGAAACATGTTTGAGTCAAGAACAAAGTGTAAATGGAAACTCATAAATTCATAATCAACTGATATCAAGTAAACACACGACAAGATTGCTAGCATTTGTTACATTCCAAAACAAGATTAAACATGTTCCAAGACAATTTGGAATTCTGTCTTAAACAAGGCTGACAAACAAATCATGTATTGATTTCAGAATCAAAATTGTAACCTATATAAGAAGCAGAAGAAAACAGATCAAAGGGGGACAACAAAAACAAACGCAAAAAATCACATACACACAAAATCATTTGCAACACACAAACACAAAGGAAAAAGGGAGAGATTGAGACTTATCTTCAACTCTGAATCACCACAAATCTCGTTAACTGCTGGCCGGAGTTCATACGCCACAAAGCGCCGCCAACTCCCATTTAGGTAGCCCTTTCATTCTATTAACTGGGTAAATCGTTGATTTTGGTTGTTTGTTTATAGAAGAAAAGAAAACGAAAGAGGGAGAATCGAGAGAAAGCGAAGAAGAGAAAGAGAAGAAGAGACACGGAGAATTGAGAAAGAATCGCATACTGTTTCACTTCGAATCTTCATCAATTGATATGATGTATTAGGAGTGAAATGTTTTTGGTGTTTGCCACTATTTGTGCTTGGTTGATCATGATTTTATTGATACTTGTGTTCATTTTCCACTTGGATGCATACTTATGGATGTGGTTCAAAGTGATGACTCTTTGCATGTTCGTTTGTTTCCATATATGGCTTTCGTTTCCATGTTTGCATCATTCTTGCATCGCTGTTGAGGTCGAGACAAGCTTGTGGCGGCTGCCGCCCCACGCCTTTTTCCTCCCTCCCACCATTCTAAGTGTTGCATTTTCATGTTTGTATCTTTTACTTGTGATTGAATTTACTTGGTGCTTTTCTTGGGCTTTTTTCCATGATCCCCATAGGGTTCCTAGTCCCTCCGTTTAGGATGGGAGTAGGAGAGACATTAGGTGTTCAATCCAAGCATGCTAACATTAGGTAGTTCCCTTTTGTATCCCAACTCTAAGTCCACTTTACATGACAACTTTTTAGGATTGATTTAATCTCCCTTTAGTAGGTCTTTTCTCTCCTCATCTTCAAACACTCATAAAACACATAATAAAGAATAACAAATGTTGTACACTACGAGCCTTAAGCTACTTGGGGAATGGTGATTGAGTGGCTTCCTCTCAATTGCCTAGAGTGTTTAGTATACACCCTTAGAGTGATATGTGACACATTCGCTCCTAAGTCATAGTCTCTAGTGCGACATGAGTTACAAATCAAAGTCAAAACACTTCTTCTCTAAAAAATACAAAACACTTCAAATCTTTTTTATCCTTCAAGATATTAATCAAGGAAAATATTTTCAGATAAAAAAGTGTTGTTAACTCTTAGTTCTACCGCAAACGGTAACGCCTAAGTCTCCAATGGTCGAGCTGCATACACCAACTGCTAGAACTACTTGTTAACCCTACTCGGGCCTAAAAACTTTTGAACCAACCTGTGGTCTTGTTAGCCCGAACTATGTTTACTCTGATCTTTCATACCAGATGAAAGTACGTAGGCACAAGACGCGATGTCTTGGTGAGCGACCTTCCCCTCTTTTTACCCGTAGTTAGCTGAACTACGTTGACTCTGACTTTCCCATTGCACGAGGGAATACGTAGGCACAGAGCGGCGATGCTCTGTCGATTCTCTTTTCTTTTCTTTTTGCCCATTGACCTTTAGCTATATAGATGATCACCCTTTTTAGATAGACAACAAAGCGTGGATCCCGTAGAGTACGACGGACGTGAGGGGTGCTAATACCTTCCCCTTGCGTAACCGAATCCCGAATCCAGGACTTGGTTGCGATGACCTCGTCTTTTTCCTTTTCGTAAGATTTTTCCGATCGTTTCCTTTCCCTCTCTTTGGGATAAATAACAAAAGGTGGCGACTCTTCTGTTTTCCGCCGGGTGTTTTTCGCAGTTGCGACAACTGGCGACTCTGTTGGGGATCTCTGGTTCCCTATGCGAGTCAATCCCAACGCTTGTTTGTTTATCTTTGGGTGTTATATATATGTGCTTTATCTTTATTTTCCTGAATTTATTTTCAGCATTATATCATTATTGTTGTGCTGTGTGGAGGGAAGTTCTAATGAGTGATAAGCCGGACCCGGGCTTGAGTACAAACCTAGCATTAGTAGTGAAGATTAGTGGGGAACCTGCTTGCTTAGCAGGCACAGTTTCCCATGAAATTCACGCTCAGACGAGATTCTCTTTGATGATTTCTTTTCTGGCCCTTAGGGCTCGAGTGGATTTTGGATCTGAGGGTTGTCGACTCTGGGGACCGATCATTTGTGATTCAGCTAAGTGAGGCCTCTTTGGGAGATGATGATGCCAAACCAGAAATGGTGAACGTATCATCATTTCTCGAAAGTCTGTGACGCTGATGAATGCATAGGATACCGAACCTTATCAGTGGATAGGTTCATACCTGTGAGAGGGATTGGGTTATGCAGGAAACCTTGGCTTTCAGATTACCCGATTCTTTACAGTGTGAATCTGTGTTCCTGATATCAGTGGGTCCTATTGTCGGTACTTTGTTCTTGTTAAAGCGGAGCGCTGCTTCTTCTCGATCAACAGCACAACAATCTTGATCCCCTGTGTGCATTTGCATTTTCATTTTCATCTGCATTTCATTAACATGTATTTGTGTTGTAGGTGCATATTTCCTTCGCGATTCTAGTGACCTTGTTATGGAGCCCTTGAAGAGGATAGTAGCTTACAGGTTCCCTACCCCAGATGTCAGTTCTTTGCGGAGTTTGATTGCTATGGCCGACAGGGAGGTGATGGGGGATTTTAGGCAGTCTTATGGGAGGTTGATGAGGTTTGTCTGCAAGCCTTCAGCATATGAGATCAGTGGTGTCTATACTCTTCTGCAGTTCTATGATGCCCAGCTGAGATGCTTCGTCTTTTTTGATTATGTCCTGGCTCCTACCCTAGAGGAGTATGCTGAGCTGTTAGGGGTATCTATTATTGATCAGATGTCGTTTGTCCATGTTGATGATGAGCCTGATCTGGCTAAGCTCGCTGCTATATTGCATTTAGATGCTTCTAAGTTGAAGGGGAAGCTGGTTAAAAGGAGTGAGAAATATGGTTTTCTTTTACCTTTTCTGGTGGAGAAAGCTCATCAGTTCGCCAAGGATGGGTGTTGGATTGTGTTTGGTGCCATTCTAGCTCTTTGTATATACGACATCGTATTGTTTCCTAATCTGCCAGACTTTGTAGATGTGGATGCTTTCTACTTGCTAGCTTCAGGGAATTCGGTACCCACACTTCTAGGAGATATTTATCATTTTGTGCACCACAAGAATGAGAACCGAAGGGGAAAGAATGTATCTTGTTGTGTCCCTTTATTATACAGGTGGTTTGCTAGTCACATGCCCAAGACAGGTCCGTTTGTTTCTACCACTGGTACTTCAGAGTGGTCCGATAGGTTGATGGGTTTGTCTGCAGAGAATATCACTTGGTTTGACAGAGATATACTCGGTACATATATCATTTATAGTTGCGGTGGATTTCCTAACGTCCCTTTGGTCGGAAGGAAAGGTTGCATCAACTATAACCCTTCTTTATTGGTCAGACAGTTTGGATATGCACTAAGGGATCCTCCTAAGGAAGAGGAGATACGGGAATCTCTGTATCTCACCGGTTTATTGGAGGGCGATGCCTTAGCCAGATTAGAGCATGCTTGGAGTAGTATTCATCGGAGAGGGAAAGTATCCTTGGGGAAGAGTAATACTCGAGCCTATGACCTTTACCTGACTTGGATTCATGATAGAGCTGCGAAGTTTCTGATGCCGTTTCCTTCAGTTGCACCTCTGTATCCTCTCATGATTGAGGAACCCACTACCGTGGACATTCAGAAGTACAATCAATTATTGTTCGAGAAGGAAGAGTTGAGAAAATCCAATGAGGAGTTGGAGAAAGAAATCATTCAGCTTCGAAGTGAGAAGAATGAGGTTGTTCATTCCTTCAAGAAACAAACTGAGCTTGTAAACAAATTGGGTACGGATCTGACCAAGGAGACCAATTCTCGGGAGCGTTTGGGTTTGGATTTCAAAGTTGTTAATAGTGTTATTGCTTCTAAGAAGGAAGAGTTGGATAGAGCTTACTTAAATATTTCTAAGTTTGATAACCAATGGAACGCTATGCTCACCAAAAACAAAGAGCGCAAAGACAGGTTAAAGCTACAGATCAGCAAGTTGAAGACGCAGCTCAATGCCAAAGACGAGAAGATTGCAGCAGAGGCGTCACTCATACAGGATAGCGAGTATAGGTTGAGTGAAGCTATTGCAAACTTGAAGGATTGCAGGTTGAGAGCTGATTCTAAGAGATGCAAGCTCGAGGCGTGTTTTGGGGAAGGAGCTTAGGAAGACCATGTTGAGAGTCTGCAGCACACAGTTAGCCAACGAGAGCTACTTATTCAGGGACTGCTTGCTAGACCAGATCATCCTAAGATGCACGAGCTACTAGAGGACTTCCGGTCTCGTCATCCAGCTTGACTATCTTGTTTATCCTTTTTGTAGCTTTTTGCTTGTTGTACTGACCATCACCAGGCTTATTGGCTAAGGTCCTTCCTTTTGTACTCAGTTGTTGCTTGTACATTGCCTATTGGCCTATGATTATATACGAGGAAGTTCTGTTATATGATTGTCTGTAGGGTTCTCCATTGTTGTGTTTCTCCCGAAAACTAGAATCGAGGGGGAAACTTCCTTGTTGCATACATACATGTCTGTATTTTTGCATATTTGCATTACAGGTGCATCAGAACTATTAATCTTATTTCTTGTGATTCGTAATGTGTTTCAGGATTGCCAGTCAAACAACTCACCGGTATGCAACTAGGGGAAATCAAAAGAGAGTAATGGAGCAGATGCAAGCAGAGATGTAGGGAATGAGGGACCGGATGGCCCAGTTCATGGAAGTAATGCAGGGAGTGGCTAATGGACAAGAGCGACTCCGTACTTTAGTGCAGCCCTTGATTGCACGTGTTGATGGCAACGGTGTGTTGCATGGTGGGAACGCTGCTAATCCTCCACATGTTGAGACTCCTCGAGCTGATAACTCCATGCCTACTTTGGTTATCCCTACTGCGGGAGGGAGTGGTAATACCGCTGGTGCCGGTAATGCTGCAGGGTTCAACAACACTGGTTTTGGTAATGTTGGAAGTGGTAATGTTAATGGGAATGGTTATGGTCCTGACACCACTTGTGCTATACATGGTAATATGGATCACCTCTGGAGTGAAGACAGGCAAGATGATGTGTTTTCACTGAGGGTTGTGGCTGCTGAGTTACCCTCTGAAGCTGATAAGAGGATCAAGATGATTGAAGAAAAAATGAAGTCCCTTGAAAGTCAAAACTCCATGGGCCTTGATATGGCTAATTTGGGACTGATCCTAGATCTGAGAGTGCCGCCAAAGTTCAAAGTCCCATACTTTGACAAATATAAGGGTACCACCTGCCCGAGAGTTCATCTGAGATCCTACTACCGTAAGATGTCTACCTACTCAGACGATGAGAAATTGCTCATGCATTTCTTTCAGGATAGTTTGTCTGGTCCTTCGTTGGAATGGTACATGAGTCTGGAACTCGTGAATGTCCACAGTTGGAGGGACTTGACTGAGGCCTTTGTGAAACATTATCAGTACAACAGCGAACTTGCTCCTAACAGGGTCCAGCTTCAGAATCTTTCACAAAGGAACAATGAGTGTTTCAAGGAATATGCCCAAAGGTGGTGGGAGTTAGCAGCCATGGTGCAACCGCCTATGGTGGAACGTGAACTCATTGATATGTTTGTTGCCACTTTGCCTGGCGTCTATTATGAGAAGCTCATTAGTAGCATTTCAAGTAGTTTCTCTGACTTAATCATCACCGGAGAGAGGGTGGAAAATGATATCAAGTTAGGGAAGATAAGTGCTGGTGAAATGCCCTCAGCTGGAGGAGGTAAGAAGGTGTTCGGTAACAAGAAACGAGAAGGTGATACCAATTCCGTGACTAGTTCTCGTGGGAGAGGTAGAGGTCAGAATCGGCAGCAACATCAGATTGCTAGTATTACAATCCCTGCAGTTCAGCAACCACAATAACAACAGCGTCAGCAACAAGAACAACAACAACAACCACAACAGGGTTATAGAAGATATCAGGACCGAGGCCGGGCGGCAGTGAATAGGTATTTTGATGCGCCTCCCATGCCGTATTCTCAGCTATTGCAAGCTTTGTTGCAGTAGCAACTTATTCAGAAGAGAACTTTGGCTCCCCTGACTGGGCCACCTCCACCCAGGTATGATGCAAACGCTCGCTGTGAGTTTCATTCAGGTGCCCCGGGGCACAACATCGATAATTGTAAGGCCTTTAAGCATCAAGTGCAGGACATGATTGAAAGTAAAGCAATTAACTTCTCCAATGATGTTCCTAATGTCGTACAAAATCCCATGCCAAATCATGGGCAGGTTGGGGTCAATGCAATTATTGAGGAGGATGTTTTAGATTTGGTAACAGATGTTAATGAGCTAAAGACACCTTTGAGCTTTGTGAAAGCTAGATTGTTGAAGGGGGTGTTTTCCCAGGTTGCGCTGAAAATTGTGCTGAGTGTCTGAATAATCCTGAGGGATGTGGGCAGTTGAAGACCTATATTCAAGATATGATGGATAATGGAGTCTTGCAGTTTGAACGGCCTGTTGAAAGAAAGCCTGAAGAGTTGGTAGCTGAGGAAAGGGATGAGATTGCAACGATCTCTATTCCGTACAAAACCGTTACCATTTATGCGCCAAAACCACCAACGATAACCATAACTAAAGCAGGTCCCGTACCGTTTGAAAGCACCAAGGCTATTCCGTGGAACTACGGAGCTGAAGTGTATTGCAATAGACAGAAACTAGATTTGAATGGTCCCCTTGCGGATTCAGTGGATAATCTTGTGGGAGAAGGAGGAATTACTCGTAGTGGCCCGGTCTTTTCGTCACCTGAAATGGTTGTTGATAGGGTTGACAAAAGAAAAAGTAAAGTCGTGGTAGAGGAAACTTCTCAGGCTGGAGAGAAGGAATCTTTGTTAAAGGATGCAGAAGAGTTTATGAGCCTGATACGAAAGAGTGATTACAAGATAGTCGATCATTTGCAGCAAACTCCTTCTAAGATATCTATCATGTCTTTGTTACTATGTTCCGAAGTGCATAGGAATGCACTATTAAGAATACTGAATACTGCTTACGTGCCGCAAGAAATTTCGGTTAATCAACTCGAAGGGGTTGTTGCACACGTAAATGTAGGAAATGGCTTGGGTTTTACAGACTTGGATTTGACGCCAAGGGGCAGGAATCATAACTGTGCGTTGCACATATCATTAGAATGTCGAGGGGCTGTTATGTCTCATGTACTCGTGGATATAGGATCATCCTTGAACGTACTTCCAAAGAAATCCCTAATGAAGTTGGACACGCAGGGATTGATTTGCACACCAAGTGATTTGGTGGTGCGTGATTTTGATGGTACCCAGAGATCTGTGTTCGGAGAAGTGACATTGCCCATTCAGGTGGGACCGGAAGTATTTGATGCAGTTTTCTACATTATGGACATCCAGCCTGCCTACAGTTGTTTACTAGGCCGTCCATAAATTCATTTAGCAGGAGCTATGACCTTCACGCTACATCAAAAGCTAAAGTATATGGTTGGCGGTAGTGTTGTTACAGTGTGTGGAGAAGAGGATATAATGATCAGTCACTTATCATCATTCAAGTACGTCGAGGTGGACGGAGAAATACATGAAACCCTTTGTCAGGCTTTTGAAACAGTCAAAATTAAAGATAAATCTCCCGTTGTGAGCAAAGCGTCGGAAGTGGCCATACCTTCTTTTAAAGAGGCCCAAGCAGCAATGCAGGCTGGGGCAGCGCAAGGTTGGGGCCAGGTATTGGAGATTCCCCACAAGCAAGACAAGTTTGGTTTGGGGTATCGCCCATCATTTCCTTCTCCATCATCCTCACAGAGCGCGCCACGCTATAAAGGACCTGTGCAGTTCACCAAGGGAGGAGTTATCTTCGAAAGGGTCAACGCTGTGTCAGACGAAGAGGGAGATAGTGATTGTGATATGGACGCTTGGATCAAGCCTTGCACTTTAGGACAGAGCCTGCGCAACTAGTCTATTGAAGAGCTCGTTCAAGTGACAACAGAATAATAATGCTTTATTTTCCCGATTATTGTACTACCCTATGTTCTACCCGGAGCATAGCGGTATTTTGTTTCAGGGCCTTATTGTTTATGTTTGAACATTGCTTTATCAATTAATCAAATGGCGTTTTTCTCATTCAAATTTTGTGATCCTTGTTTTTCTTATTTTTATTTCTCACAATAAAATGGCAATGTGGTTTGCACTCGTTTTCATATCATTTGAAACATTTAACCATTTTTATTGCAGGATTCCTATTGCAGATGGCACCGATTCAGAACCTCCTATGACTCGCTTCGACTTTGATCAACCGATATATCAAGCTGAATAAGAGATTGATGAAGATGAAGACTTTCCTGAAGAGCTAGCTAGGCTCTTGAAACAAGAAGAGAAGATTATTCTGCCTCATCAGGAGGAAATCGAGGTTATTAATCTGGGTCTGAGGAAGTTGTCGGAAATGTTCGGATAGGGGCTGCACTGCAGAGTGATATCAAGAAAAGATTGGTTGAGATGCTTCGAGAGTATAGTGACATCTTTGCTTGGTCGTACAAAGATATACCCGGGCTTGACACTGACATAGTGGTTCATCGCTTGCCGTTGTGCGAAGAATGTTCGCCGGTCAAGCAGAAGCTCAGAAGGACAAGACCAGACATGGCTGTGAAAATCAAAGAAGAGGTCCATAAGCAGTTGGACGCAGGATTTTTAGCCGTAACAACTTACCCTCTGTGGGTCGCCAACATCGTGCCCGTGCCTAAGAAAGACGGTAAGGTACGGATGTGTGTAGATTACAGAGATTTGAATAAGGCGAGCCCAAAGGATGACTTCTCGCTCCCTCACATTGACGTATTGGTTGACAATACTGCTCAATACTCCGTATTTTCCTTCATGGATGGTTTTTACGACTATAATCATATCAAGATGGCACCGGAAGATATGGAGAAAACAACGTTTATTACGTCGTGGGGGACTTTTTGTTACAAGGTAATGCCATTTGGGTTGAAAAACGCAGGGGCAACCTACCAGCGGGCTATGGTCACTTTGTTTCATGATATGATTCATCATGAGATTGAAGTCTATGTTGATAACATGATAGCAAAGTTGCAAACAGAGGAAGAAAATATGGTCAACTTGTTGAAGCTGTTTGAGAGGCTCAGGAAGTTCAGATTGAGGTTGAATCCAAATAAGTGCACTTTTGGAGTTCGGTCTAGAAAGTTATTGGGGTTCATTGTCAGTGAAAAAGGAATTGAGGTCGATCATGCAAAAATAAAAGCTATACAAGATATGCCAGCACCGAAAACAGAAAAGGAGGTTCGTGGTTTCTTGGGGAGATTGAACTACATTGCTCGGTTCATATCTCATCTCACGGCCACGTGTGAACCAATGTTTAAATTGCTAAAGAAAGATCAGGCGGTCGTCTGGAATGAAAATTGTCAAAAAGCATTTGATAAGATAAAAGAATACTTGCAGGAACCTCTGATATTGATACCCCCAGTAGCTGGAAAGCCTTTAATCATGTACTTAACAGTTCTTGAGAACAATATGGGTTGTGTTCTCGGTCAACACGACGAGACTGGAAGAAAGGAGCATGCGATCTATTATCTAAGTAAAAAGTTCACAGATTGTGAGTCCCGTTACTCAATGCTTGAGAAAACGTGTTGCGCACTCGCTTGGGCTTCCAAACATTTGAGACAATATATGCTTAATCATGCAACCATGCTGATTTCGAAGATAGATCCGATCAAGTATGTCTTCAAAAAGCAAGCGCTCTCGGGAAGAATTGCCAGGTGGCAGATGGTACTGACAGAGTACGATATACAGTATGTTTCCAAGAAAGCCATCAAAGGAAGTGTTCTGTCAGAGTATCTCGCTGAACAGCCAGTCGAAGACTATCAACCGATGAAGTTTGAATTTCCTGACGAAGACATCATGTTCCTCAAGATGAAGGATTGTGAAGAGCCATTGTCGGACGAAGGTCCAGAGAAAGGTTTTCAATGGCAGATGATATTTGACGGCGCTGTCAACTCCTATGGTAGTGGAATTAGGGCAATCATTACAACTCCTCATGGTACTCATATCCCCTTCACTGCCAGGTTGACATTTCCTTGCACTAATAATGAAGCCAAGTACGAAGCGTGCATCATGGGTCTGGAAGAGGCTATTGATTTGAGGATCAAGAATTTGGATGTATATGGCGATTCACCGCTAGTGGTTAATCAGATCATGGGAGAATGGGAAACTCGTCAGCCAAATCTAATTCCTTACAAAGATTATGCAAGGAGGTTGTTACCTTTCTTTGACAGGGTAGAGTTTCACCATGTGCCACGAGCAGAGAATCATATGGCAGACGCTTTGGCAACCTATCTTCGATGTATAAAGTGAACTATTGGAACGATGCTCCAAGAATAGTCATATCTCGTCTTGATAGGCCCACTTTTGTCTTCACCATTGAGGAAGCTGCGGATGGCAAGCCATGGTTTTATGACATACAGAACTTCCTCAAGAAGCAAGAGTATCCACCAGGGGCTTCGGCTCAGGATAAGAAGACTCTGAGGAGGTTGTCTGGTAACTTTTATCTGAACCCAGAAGATGTGCTTTATAGAAGGAACCATGATTTGGTATTATTGAGGTGTATGGACGAAAAGGAAGCAACGTTGCTTATGGAAGAGGTCCACGAGGGTACTTTCGGTACACATGCCGGTGGGCATGCTGTAACACCCCGTTTCCCAAAATGAAATAAAATGATTAAAATAAACACATATCAGAGTTTCTCCCACTTACGGGATGTCACAATTTTTCCACAAAATTCCACATAACATTTCTCAAAAATCATTTTCAGTAACATTGCAACGGAAAATAAGAATTAGTCTGTCATACACCACATAACCTGCATATATATATATATATATATATATATATATATATATATATATATATATATATATATATATATATATATATATATATATATATATATATATATATATATATATATATATATATATATATATATATATATATATATATATATATATATATATATATATATACAAAGTCGGCCAATTGCCCAAAAACATGTATATCCATCATGCATCATCACATATTCACAAAAGAAAGATACGCCACAGGAGCACACATAAACAATAAGTGACAACAAACTCCCAAAAGCCCCGGTGTTACGTATCAGAGCATGTCCTACAACGACGCCACAATCCGAGCTAGCTAAACACCTGGATTGTCTGCACTTCCGAAGAAGCACATACCACAACAACAACAACAAAGGGGTGAGAATCTCGATCAAACAATAACGGTATGAACATACATGAAATAAAAGGTAGAAAACAATAAATCAATTATTTCATATACCACATATCCGGACCTACTGTCCCATCATTAACAATCACAACACATACACAACTCACTATGCAACACATGCAACTCGACACATGAAATGCGGTACCGACTCACAGTTAACCATCGAACCCGGATAGATCACTCGAGCCACCCTAGGCAACGATCTATCCCACTGAGTATATCTCATACGCCCCACCGAGCAGTATGATCAACCCCTTCACATTCCCTTACGGAATCCCGAGTCTATCTCACATGCCCCACCGAGCAATATGATCAACCTCTGCATACACTCCTTTTCGGAGCCTGAGTTTATTTCATACGCCCCACCGAGCACTATGATCAACCCCTGCATACACTCCTTTTCGGAGCCTGAGTTTATTTCATACGCCCCACCGAGCAGTATGATCAACCCGTGCATACACTCCTTTTCGGAGCCTGAGTTTATTTCATACGCCCTACCGAGCAGTATGTTCAACCCCTTCACATGCCATGCATAACACAATGTACCACAACAAATAATAACACACACGATGCACATAATCCACAGATCACATCTATCACCTATCTCAGGTATCATGTGCCACAATTCAAGGTTCCCACACCATATCACCAGCACACATAATACCTATCATACACTCAAATCAACTATACGAATACCACGAGGAATCATGTTCCCACGTTTACATATACACACAGTAGTGCCCTGATAACTCTCAGAATCACCAACAACCAACAGAGGTCTAACGGTACAAGCACGGAACAACACAACACAAAGTCACAAAATGCTGTCATGTTCGCTGCCGTTTGCCTGGCAAAGCCCCGCAGCAAACACTCGCTGGGACTCGCCCGGCGAAACCCCTAGCGAGGCCAAACAGAAGCAAAAAGGCAACATTCACTGCCCAGTTCGCCTGGCGAAGCCTGGCAAAGGCTCGCCCCCATTCGCCCAGCGAATGCACGCGAATTCTGCAGAAAACAGCTCTCAGCTCAGAGTCGGCAACGCACTCCGAGCTCAGCCGATTCTATTCCCAAGCCAACCCCATCATACCAGATGGTCACGACCCGACTATAATATCTAACTTGGTTACGCTCGGTAATGCTTACATCTACGCAATTACCAACTTCCGGTATAACTTCGAATCCACCCGGAAACCCCAACCGCTCTCAAACGACTCTCACAGCCACATGCAATGAATTTAACATAATCCAACACGACAATTACAGCAACATGCAAGTTCAATCAACATCAAACAATCGTTATCTATGGGGATAAGGGATTTTTCCCCTTTTCTACCAATTTCATGCATAAACCGATTTGATCGATAAATTCCCCCCCCCCCCCCCCCCCCCCCCCCCCGCCTTACCTCAAAATGCAGATTGATGATGATGAAGCTTCGCGATTTCACCGCCTTGATGATTTCCTCAAGCTTGCTGAACTGTGTTCCTCCTCTTGTTCGTTCTCCTCCTTCTTCCATGTTCTTCCAAGCGTGCTTCTTCCCTCTTCCAATTCTATTTTCACCAAAAATACCAAGTTGCCATTAATCCCAAATAAATCCTCATTTTCTTTTATTCCAATAATATTATTAATAATAATATCATTTTTCTTATTTTCTTAAGTCCATAAATTTAATTTCCACTAATATTTTAAATATGATAATAATAACGATAATATTAATAATAATAGTATCAACACTATTAACTATCATACCATTATTATTATTAGTCATATTTTCTAATATTATGGAACTCAAATCCTCGAGCCAATCCCCACGCTTAATCCACCGAAAACAAAGTAATACGAGAAGACTAAATAATTAAAAATGGGCGTTACAACTCTCCCCCACTTTAATTATTTTCGTCCTCGAAAATACCTGATGGAAACAGCTCGGGATACGCGTCCCGCATCCTGCTCTCCAGTTCCCAGGTCACACTGCCTCCCACAACACCTCCCCAAGACACTCTCACCAACTGTATCTCTTTCCCTCTGAGTCGCTTCATCTTGCGATCCTCGATCTTCAACGGCAACGTCCACAGTCAGATTCTCTCTAACTTGGACTTCGTCCCTCTGAATCACATGTGACGGATCGGGTACATACTTCCGAAGTTGCGACACGTGGAATACGTCATGCAAGTTCGAAAGCTCCGGCGGCAACGCCACCCTATAAGCCACGGTACCAATCCTCTGCAAAATCTGATACGGCCCGATAAACTTCGGATCCAACTTCTTGGACTTCAATGCACGTCCAACACCCGTCACTGGGTTAACCCTAAAAAATACATGGTCACCCTCACTGAATTCTAACTCTTTCCTGCGGTTATCATAATAACTCTTCTGCCGATCCTGAGATGCTTTCATCTTCTCACGAATCATCTGCACTATCTCAGTAGTCTGCTGTACCAACTCTGGTCCTAGCACTACATTTTCCCCTGACTCATACCAATATAAATGAGTTCTGCACCTCCTATCATAAAGAGCCTCAAACGGTGCCATCCCGATACTGGAATGGTAACTGTTGTTGTACGTGAACTCAACCAATGGCAAATGAGTATCCCACGTACCACCTTTCTCTAACACACAAGCCCGCAACAAATCCTCTAGAGTCTGAATAGTCCTCTCCGACTGCCCATCCGTCTGCGGATGATAAGATGAACTCAGTTTCAACTCAGTACCCAATGCCTCTTGCAAACTCTTCCAAAATACAGAGGTGAACCTCAGATCTCTATCCGACACAATACTTAACGGCACACCATGCAATTTTACAATCACCCGAACATAGATCTCTGCTAGCTTCTCCAACGGAAAGCTAATGCTAATCGGCACAAAGTGTGTAGACTTCGTAAGCCGATCCACAATCACCCAAATGGCATCAAAGCCTCTCGCCGTATTCGGCAAACCCGTGACAAAATACATAGCGATACAATACCACTTCCAAACCGGGATCTCTAACGGTTGCATCATCCCAGAAGGTCTCTGATGCTCCACCTTCGATTTCTGACATACCAAACAAGCATACACATAACGAGCAATGTCCTTTTTCATGCCCGACCACCAAAACAACTTTTTCAAATCCTGGTACATCTTCGTAGCTCCTGGATGAACACTCAGGCTACTACAATGTCCTTCGGCCAAAATAGACTTTCTCAGCTCATCATTATCCGGCACACAAATTCTGCCCCGAAATCTCAGCACACCTGCATTATCCAACTTGAAATCACTACCAGAGTCACTTCCGGCCTCACACATCAAATCTACAAGTTTCACATCTAACTTCTAATGTTCTCTTATCATATCCAAGAAATCATTGTGCACTTGCAACTTACCCAACATCACACAATCCGTTGAAATCTCGCAAACCATGCTCAAATCTCTGAATTGCTCAATAAGCTCCATCTCTTTTACCATCAAAGCTGACATATGAACTGCCTTCCTGCTCAATGCATCTGCAACCACATTCGCTTTCCCCGGGTGATAACTCAAACTGAAATCATAATATTTCAAGAATTCCAACCATCTTCTCTGTCTCATATTCAACTCTTTCTGATCAAACAGATACTTCAAACTCTTGTGGTCGCTGAACACCTCAAATCTTGAACCATACAAATAGTGTCTCCAAATTTTCAACACAAAAACAACCGCAGCCAACTCAAGATCATGAGTAGGATAATTCCATTCATGCACCCTCAATTGCCACGACGTATAAGCTACCACTTTTCCCTTCTGCATAAGAACTCCGCCCAAGCCCAACTTGGACGCATCACAATACACCACAAAAGGTTCACATGGATTCGGTAACACCAAAACCGGCGCTGAAGTCAATCTCTTTTTCAGCTCCTCAAAACTCTCTTCACAAGTAGCATCCCACACAAACACTTGATATTTCCTCGTCAACTGAGTCAACGGCAAAGCCAATCTGGAAAAGCCCTTAATAAATCTTCGGTAATAACCAGTTAAACCCAAGAAGCTTCTAACTTCAGTTACCGTCTTCGGTGGTTCCCATTGTAACACCGCACTAACTTTTGAAGGGTCTACTAAAACACCATCACCCGAAATAATATGCCCCAGAAAACTCACAGTCTTCAACCAGAACTCACACTTCGATAACTTAGCAAACAACTTGTTATTCTTCAACACTTGCAAAGCAATCCTCAAATGTTCTGCATGCTCTTCCTCAGACTTAGAATAAATCAGTATGTCATCAATGAACACGACAATAAACTGATCCAAATAAGAATGGAAGATACGGTTCATATATTCCATAAACACACCCGGCGCATTAGACACTCCGAAAGGCATTACCGCATACTCATAATGTCCATATCGAGTTCTAAACGTCGTCTTCTGAATATCACCTTCCTTAACTCTTATCTAATGATAGCCCGACCTTAAGTATATCTTACTGAACACACGAGCTCCCACTAACTGATCCATTAAATCATCGATCCTTGGAAGAGGATACTTATTCTTGATGGTCACTTTGTTCAACTGAAGGTAATCAATGCACAACCGCATGCTACCGTCTTTCTTCTTCACTAACAACACTGGAGCTCCCCACGGCGACACACTTGGTCGGATAAACTTCCTATCCAGCAACTCTCTAATCTGAGTCTTCAACTCGGCCAACTCCACTGCTGACATCCTGTACGGCGCCATAGAAATAGGCCTCGTACCAGGTACCAGATCAATGCTAAACTCAACTTCTCTCTTCGGAGGCAACTCGGTAATATCATCCAGGAACACCTCCGGAAACTCATTCACCACAGCTAACTCGTCTAACAATGCCTTGTTGTCAACAGACAGTGATGCAAATAAAGCAAACACCTGTGCTTCATCTTCCAACAAGGTTCTCAGTTTCTTTCCAGACAAAGAATCTGCCAACGCTTCTTCCTCTGGAGTCAAAAACAATAACACTTTCCGGAAACAGTCAATGTACACTCGATTGAACTCCAACCAGTTCATACCAAGTATAACATCCAAACTACCAAGTGGCAAACAAATCAAATCCAAGCCAAAATCTCGGCCAAAGATAGTCGATGGACACTTCAAACACACAAGCGAAATAGTCACTGAACAAATCGAGGGAGTCTCAATAGTCATCCGTCGCTCAAGAGTAGTCGGCACCAAACCTAACCTCTTCACACAATCAACAGAGATAAACGAGTGGGTCGCACCCATATCAATTATAACAGACAAAGGAACATTATTGATGAAACAAGTACCTCGTATAGAACGATCATCACCGGTAGCTTGAGTTCCTACTACTGCAAACACTTTGCCGCTGGTCTGTGGCACCTGTAACAGCCCAATTTCGGTTTAACTAATTAATTCAGTTATTGGAATTATTTTAATTATGAGATAGTGTGATAGTATGTTAAGTCTACATATTATGCTATTTTATCATTTGTAGAGTTTTGGAAGTTTAGTGGGAAATATTTCGGACAGTCTCAATTAATGGTTAAGTGGATGGGTTATGGAAATTGATTGGAATAATAGGTGTATTGGAGGAAATAGAATGGAAAGAAATATAAAGAATAGAAATAGAAAGAAAAGAGGGGGGAGAAAAGGAGAAGAAAGGGAGGAAAGAAAAGAGAAAGAAAGAAGGAGAAGAGAAAAAGAGGAGAAAGAAGAGGAAACTTCGAAAATCATCAAGATCAACCAAAGCTTGCAATTAATCAGGTAAGGGTGTGAAGTATCATCATCTTATTAATGTTTATGATTATGTATGGATTGTGTTAGTTGTTGGAATGTTTTCCTCATTTTTCCATTTAGGGCATAAATGAGTTAAATCAGTAGAACTGATGTTTATCGGTTAGAATCACGTTTAGATACCGTAGATTAGTCAATATATGTTAGGCTAAGGCTACTGGGAACAAGTTGGGATTTATCGGGATTTTTCATCGGGTGTTTGGATTCTGAACAGTGGGAGAAAGTTCAGTTCGCAGACGCTCGCTAGCAGCTCGCTAGGCGAGCAGGTCGCGAGTGTTCGCTAGCAGTTCGCTAGGCGAGTGCGTAGCGAACGGTCCCAGACTTGGGACAATGGTGTTTTGGTCTCCTTCGCTGGCAGCGAATGGAGTAGCGAATGGCTCGCTGGGGGTTCGCTGTAGCGAACAAGGTGGCGAACAAAGTCTGTAGCTTCTGTTCTTGATCGCTAGCAGTTCGCTAGGCGAGAAGGTGGCGAACGTTCGCTAGCAGCTCACTAGGCGAGCGTGTAGCGAACGTAGCAGAATGAGTCTTCTCTGCTGTTGCGTGCAGTTGCGACTTGGGGTTCTGATTGCGATCGACCCTTACTTGATTTAGAAGATGGTGTGATGGCTCGTGATGCATTGCGGGTAGCCGATAGGCGTGAATCCTAGGTTATGAATTGTAGTCGTTTGGGAAATTTTGTGCATCGTCTAATTCGATTAAAAATGCATAACGATTTGGCATGAATGTTGAGCATGTCGTGTAGTATACACTGCAGTGTATGATGTTAATATATATTTGATCCCGTGTAGGATCTGCAGAACCTCGCTTGATGCGATGGTTATATTTGATCCCGTGTAGGATCTGCAGAACCTCGCTTGATGCGATGGTTATATTTGATCCCGTGTAGGATCTGCAGAACCTCGCTTGATGCGATGGTTATATTTGATCCCGTGTAGGATATGCAGAACCTCGCTTGATGCGATGGTTATATTTGATCCCGTGTAGGATCTGCAGAACCTCGCTTGATGCGATGGTTATATTTGATCCCGTGTAGGATCTGCAGAACCTCGCTTGATGCGATGGTTATATTTGATCCCGTGTAGGATCTGCAGAACCTCGCTTGATGCAATGGTTATATTTGATCCCGTGTAGGATCTGCAGAACCTCGCTTGATGCGATGGTTACATTTGATCCTGTGTAGGATCTGCAGAACCTCGCTTGATGCGATGGTTATATTTGATCCCGTGTAGGATCTGCAGAACCTCGCTTGATGCGATGGTTATATTTGATCCCGTGTAGGATCTGCAGAACCTCGTTTGATGCGATGGTTATATTTAATCCCGTGTAGGATCTGCAGAACCTCGCTTGATGCGATGGTTATATTTGATCCCGTGTAGGATCTGCAGAACCTCGCTTGATGCGATGGTTATATTTGATCCCGTGTAGGATCTGCAGAACCTCGCTTGATGCGATGGTTATATTTGATCCTGTGTAGGATCTGCAGAACCTCGCTTGATGCGATGGTTATATTTGATCCCGTGTAGGATCTGCAGAACCTCGCTTGATGCGATGGTTATATTTGATCCCGTGTAGGATCTGCAGAACCTCGCTTGATGCGATGGTTATATAATGATTCCTAGGAAAGTCTGATGAGTTATAGTGTAACCGCATAAGTGCGAGAGGAGTGAATTCTAAGAGAATCTGATGGATGAATGAGTTGGTACCGTGGTTGTAGCTGCATAGGGTCGAGGTGTCGGTCTCTATGAGTGCATCATCATCTCCATATGATGAATTGGAAATATTACATTGAGAAGGTATTAGGGTATGTATATATATATATATATATATATATATATATATATATATATATATATATATATATATATATATATATATATATATATATATATATATATATATATATATATATATATATATATATATATATATATATATATATATATATATATTTATTGCGTCTAGTCAATATGAGAATGAGGTCGATGTATATGTAGAGAGATTCTACTCACTAGGGTAGAACGGCGATGCACCGTTCTTAGTGAGGTAGTTACCGGGGTAGAATGGCCGAGACGTTGTTCCCGGTAGAGCATAAGCGACGTACCCATAGTCCGGAAAAGGATTGAGGGTAGTGATGAGTCTAATATGAATCGCATGGTATGACCGCGATTGTCATATGTAAATATGCCTATGTGCAGGAATTGATGAGATGCGTTATCAAATAAATAAATGTGAAAGATATTAACGGATGAATAGACGGTTGAGTGTGAGCGATTATGTCTATGTGTATTTGATGCAGTGAGAATCTATGGTTATGCATTGTAGTGAATAAGTATGAGGTATAGGCATTTGGTACTTGTAAATTTATATATATATATATATATATATATATATATATATATATATATATATATATATATATATATATATATATATATATATATATATATATATATATATATATATATATATATATAGATCTTATGCCTTGATTATTATGATATGTTTCTCACCCTTCTGTTGTTTTATAATGCCCTACGAGGCATTGCAGATTAGGATCCGCTGGAGGTTTCCTTTGGAGTATAGTTCTTTTCCCTCGTGTCGGTCGCTCTGATATGTAACTTTGGGTAGATAGGCTTGTAGAATGTCTTTTGATGTTTTGTTTGTATGTGAATGAAGTTGTGAACAACCAGATGACATGTAATTACGTTTTGTCATATCTTAAGTGAATATATAAATGTTTTAGTCTTCCGCTTTAGGAGAAAACATGAATATGTAATTTCGAAGAATCATGCGTTTATTTTTAGTTGAGATTTACCCCTTTTGAGTTAATTCTTTTTAAACCTTAATATTCATGTGGTCGTTTCGTGGGTATTGTGACGCACTTCTTTTATACCGTAATGTAAATATACTCTGATGAAAAATAAAATACTTATATTCGTGACTATATGATTTGATATGTGATTATTTTGGGGTATAGAATGGGGGCGTTACAAAGTGGTATCAGAGCAGGTCGGTCCATCCGGCCAAGTGTCTAATGTTGGTTGTTCCCTTGTACGCGACATGTGTGTGAAGACACTGTCGGTACGTGTTTGTTGTTTAACCATTGTCTGCAGAAGTAAGAATGATCCAAGTGGGGGAGAACTTGTGGTTCTCCAGGGTGCTACAAGTGTAGAACAGTAGCTCGGTGTATTGTTGAACATCGGGAGCTAATGTTATCCGTGTTGGAAGGGAAGCCAGTGTTATGTCATTGTGAAGAGGTTCGAGGAGTTTTGAGAAGGACTGTCAACAATCTGTGTGTTGGTTTTGTCGAACCCGACCAAAACATATGTTGCGTTTCATAATGCCTTGGTGACACGCTGGGGAGATGCGTAAATGCACACCAACAAAGTTCTAAGTGTGTTTTAAGGCGAATAAGAGGTACAATAAAAGTTATCTGAAGATTGACTTAGAGTTGGTTGTTGTTGTGTGTTAGTGCCAAAGGTTAAGAGCTTCGATTGTTCACTAAAGGTTTGAGGCGAGTGATGACCTTGAAAACTTAAGGTGTTTCGCACGGTAATGCCGATAATGGGCTGAAGAAAATTTTTATGCAAGTTATAGCATGGAGGTTTGATCTTTTTTCCAATGTCAAGCCTGAGATGTCAGTGCTATCGAGGGATGGTAAAGGGATCAAACTTCAAAAGCCAAGGAAGAGCTGCGGGGATACCATAAGGACTATTTTGATCATTATTTACTTCAGGCATTTTGTGAAGAAGAATCCATAAACATCGGCAAAATCTGTGTGGGATAGCTTGAGTAAGAATAAGGATTCTAGTTACTATGAAGTTAAACCTTCGCATAATGATTTGTTAAACCATATGGCTTTAAGGGGTGAAGCTGCCACAAAGGATGTTGTCTTAGCAAAGTCCAAGCTTTTGCTCACAGTTCTGGAAGATAAGGATACAATGAGGAATATGATTTCAGTTGAGAGATTCAGGGTTGAATAAATGGATTGACCCTTTTCCTGTTGATGAGGATTAGTCATTCTAGGTTGGAACTGGTTGTAAGGAATATCACTGAGGTGATAAAGCTTGTATGTTGTATCGTCGAAATATTGAGCCAGATGTGAATCTGAAACCTTGTATGGCAGAGGGTGTAGGACTCCTTGCATTGGTATGATTCAGGCGAGAGCGTTGTACTCGGACCTGGGATTTGTGCATGAGACGACTGAAAAAGTCAAGAGGATCCAAGGAAAGATGTGTTTTGCGGGTTACGATAGTAACTGGTGTTGGTCGAGCTTGAGGTCTCGGGAAACACCCACTGTGTTTTGTTAGACTGTCGAACCGCTGTCGCTTGTGGGAATTACAGGATATGTTCATGTGTCTAAACTGAGGAGGTACATTGATTCAGGAGAAATGATTTGACTGTTAAGGTATTGTTGGTTCGGGTTGATGAACGAGAAGCAACTTCGATGTAAAAGGATTCCTTTGGAGAAGGTAATCTGGGGGATTAGGATGCGAGAGTCGCATCTAGAGTTATTGGAATCAGGTGACATTTTCGAGGACGAAAATTCCTAAAGTGGGGGAGAGTTGTAACAGCCCAATTTCGGTTTAACTAATTAATTCAGTTATTGGAATTATTTTAATTATGGGATAGTGTGATAATATGTTAAGTCTACATATTATGCTATTTTATCATTTGTAGAGTTTTGGAAGTTTAGTGGGAAATATTTCGGACAATCTCAATTAATGGTTAAGTGGATGGGTTATGGAAATTGATTGGAATAATAGGTGTATTGGAGGAAATAGAATGGAAAAAAATATAAAGAATAGAAATAGAAAGAAAAGAGGGGGGAGAAAAGGAGAAGAAAGGGAGGAAAGAAAAGAGAAAGAAAGAAGGAGAAGAGAAAAAGAGGAGAAAGAAGAGAAAACTTCGAAAATCATCAAGATCAACCAAAGCTTGCAATTAATCAAGTAAGGGTGTGAAGTATCATCATCTTATTAATGTTTATGATTATGTATGGATTGTGTTAGTTGTTGGAATGTTTTCCTCATTTTTCCATTTAGGGCATAAATGAGTTAAATCGGTAGAACTGATGTTTATCGGTTAGAATCACGTTTAGATACCGTAGATTAGTCAATATATGTTAGGCTAAGGCTACTGGGAACAAGTTGGGATTTATCGGGAGATTTCATCGGGTGTTTGGATTCTGAACAGTGGGAGAAAGTTTAGTTCGCAGACGCTCGCTAGCAGCTCGCTAGGCGAGCAGGTCGCGAGTGTTCGCTAGCAGTTCGCTAGGCGAGTGCGTAGCGAACGGTCCCAGACTTGGAACAATGGTGTTTTGGTCTCCTTCGCTGGCAGCGAATGGAGTAGCGAATGGCTCGCTGGGGGTTCGCTGTAGCGAACGAGGTGGCGAACAAAGTCTGTAGCTTCTTTTCTTGCTCGTTAGCAGTTCGCTAGGTGAGAAGGTGGCGAACGTTCGCTAGCAGCTCGCTAGGCGAGCGTGTAGCGAACGTAGCAGAATGAGTCTTCTCTACTGTTGGGTGCAGTTGCGACTTGGGGTTCCGATTGCGATCGACCCTTCCTTGATTTAGAAGATGGTGTGATGGCTCGTGATGCATTGTGGGTAGCCGATAGGCATGAATCCTAGGTTATGAATTGTAGTCGTTTGGGCAATTTTGTGCATCGTCTAATTCGATTAAAAATGCATAACGATTTGGCATGAATGTTGAGCGTGTCGTGTAGTATACACTGCAGTGTATGATGTTAGTATATATTTGATCCCGTGTAGGATCTGCAGAACCTCGCTTGATGTGATGGTTATATTTGATCCCGTGTAGGATCTGCAGAACCTCGCTTGATGCGATGGTTATATTTGATCCCGTGTAGGCTCTGCAGAACCTCGCTTGATGCGATGGTTATATTTGATCCCGTGTAGGATCTGCAGAACCTCGCTTGATGCGATGGTTATATTTGATCCCGTGTAGGATCTGCAGAACCTCGCTTGATGCGATGGTTATATTTGATCCTGTGTAGGATCTGCAGAACCTCGCTTGATGCGATGGTTATATTTGATCCCGTGTAGGATCTGCAGAACCTCGCTTGATGCGATGGTTATATTTGATCCCGTGTAGGATCTGCAGAACCTCGCTTGATGCGATGGTTATATTTGATCCCGTGTAGGATCTGCAGAACCTCGCTTGATGCGATGGTTATATTTGATCCCGTGTAGGATCTGCAGAACCTCGCTTGATGCGATGGTTATATTTGATCCCGTGTAGGATCTGCAGAACCTCGCTTGATGCGATGGTTATATTTAATCCCGTGTAGGATCTGCAGAACCTCGCTTGATGCGATGGTTATATTTGATCCCGTGTAGGATCTGCAGAACCTCGCTTGATGCGATGGTTATATTTGATCCCGTGTAGGATCTGCAGAACCTCGCTTGATGCGATGGTTATATTTGATCCCGTGTAGGATCTGCAGAACCTCGCTTGATGCGATGGTTATATAATGATTCCTAGGAAAATCTGATGAGTTATAGTGTAACCGCATAAGTGCGAGAGGAGTGAATTCTAAGAGAATCTGACGGATGAATGAGTCGGTACCATGGTTGTAGCTGCATAGGATCGAGGTGTCGGTCTCTATGAGTGCATCATCATCTCCATATGATGAATTGGAAGTATTACATTGAGAAGGTATTAGGGTATGTATATATATATATATATATATATATATATATATATATATATATATATATATATATATATATATATATATATATATATATATATATATATATATATATATATATATATATATATATATATATATATATATATATATATATATATATATATATATATATATATATATATATATATATATATATATATATATATATATATATATATATATTTATTGCGTCTAGTCAGTATGAGAATGAGGTCGATGTATATGTAGAGAGATTCTACTCACTAGGGTAGAACGGCGATGCACCGTTCTTAGTGAGGTAGTTACCGGGGTAGAATGGCCGAGACGTTGTTCCCGGTAGAGCATAAGCGACGTACCCATAGTCCGGAAAAGGATTGAGGGTAGTGATGAGTCTAATATGAATCGCATGGTATGACCGCGATTGTCATATGTAAATATGCCTATGTGCAGGAATTGATGAGATGCGTTATCAAATAAATAAATGTGAAAGATATTAACCGATGAATAGACGGTTGAGTGTGAGCGATTATGTCTATGTGTATTTGATGCGGTGAGAATCTATGGTTATGCATTGTAGTGAATAAGTATGAGGTATAGGCATTTGGTACTTGTACATTTATATATATATATATATATATATATATATATATATATATATATATATATATATATATATATATATATATATATATATATATATATATATATATATATATATATATATATATATATATATATATATATATATATATATATATATATATATATATATATATATATATATATATATATATATATATATATATATATATATATATATATATATATATATATATATATATATATATATATATATATATATATATATATATATATATATATATATATATATATATATATATATATATATATATATATATATATAGATCTTATGCCTTGATTATTATGATATGTTTCTCACCCTTCTGTTGTTTTATAATGCCCTACGAGGCATTGCAGATTAGGATCCGCTGGAGGTTTCCTTTGGAGTATAGTTCTTTTCCCTCGTGTCGGTCGCTCTGATATTTAACTTTGGGTAGATAGGCTTGTAGAATGTCTTTTGATGTTTTGTTTGTATGTGAATGAAGTTGTGAACAACCAGATGACATGTAATTACGTTTTGTCATGTCTTAAGTGAATATATATATGTTTTAGTCTTCCGCTTTAGGAGAAAACACGAATATGTAATTTCGAAGAATCATGCGTTTATTTTTAGTTGAGATTTACCCCTTTTGAGTTAATTCTTTTTAAACCTTAATATTCATGTGGTCGTTTCGTGGGTATTGTGACGCACTTCTTTTATACCGTAATGTAAATATACTCTGATGAAAAATAAAATACTTATATTCGTGACTATATGATTTGATATGTGATTATTTTGGGGTATAGAATGGGGGCGTTACAGCACCTGAGTCGACTTCGGTTTCCCATAATGAGTACTGATGTGGCCTTTCTCTCCATAGTTGTAGCATGTAGGCATGGTGACCCGACAATTAGCTATCACGTGGCCTGACTTGCCACACTTGAAACACTTTTTCTCTTCAAGAGGACAATCAACGACACGATGACCCAAGTCACCACACCGAAAACACTTCCCTCCAGCAACCACTTTCCCTTCTCTTGCCTTTTTATCATTAGCACCTTTGAA
Source organism: Lathyrus sativus (assembly GCA_963859935.3). Classification (NCBI taxonomy): domain Eukaryota; kingdom Viridiplantae; phylum Streptophyta; class Magnoliopsida; order Fabales; family Fabaceae; genus Lathyrus; species Lathyrus sativus. The sequence continues at coordinate 114,514,697 of OZ012738.1, read as the reverse complement.
CTTTCCCTTACTCGTAGGAACACTGTAAGAAGTCCCACCGAACATTTGCTTACCCTTATGGTCATTAGCAGCTTTGTAATGCGCAATCCTTGCTCGGTTATCATTGTCATAAATCTGGCTCCTGCTTATTAGCTCAGGATAATCCTTGATCTTCTGACAAGCTATTCCCATCTTCACTTCTGGACGCAATCCATTTTAGAACTTCAAGCATTTGGAGGTCATCGCTCCATCAGTATTGTAGTGGGGACAATACTGTACCAATTCCTCAAACTTAGTGGCATACTCCGCCACCGTCATATTTCCCTGCTTCAGTTCCAAAAACTCAATCTCCTTAGCACTTCTGATATCTTCAGGGAAGTACTTCTCCAGAAATCCAGTGCAAACAAAATCCCAAGTAATCGGAGTCCCAGCAGTCTCCAACCTTTGGCGACTGTTGTCCCACCAAGCTTCAGCTTCGCCCTCTAACATGTGAGTACCGAACCTCACCTTCTGCTCATCGTTGCAACCCATCGTTCTGAAGATCTTCTCTATCACCTTCAACCACTTATGAGAAGCTTCTGGATCCAAAATTCCTCTTTGGAACGTCGGCGGCTTGTTGCTCTGAAACTGCGCCAAGTCTCTGAACTGCGCACCTGCAGCGTAGTTCTGATTAGCAACCACCTGCGCCATAGCCTGCATAGCCGCAGCCAATGCCGCGTCATTCCTCCAAGCCATACTGCTCAACAATAACAATCCAGGTTAACAGAAAACAACCAACTCTATCCTACAGACAGACTCAAAACACTACACTGGCCGGACCGACCGACCTGCTCTGATACCAACTTGTAACACCCCGTTTCCCAAAATGAAATAAAACGATTAAAATAAACACATATCAGAGTTTCTCCCACTTACGGGATGTCACAATTTTTCCACAAAATTCCACATAACATTTCTCAAAAATCATTTTCAGTAACATTGCAACGGAAAATAAGAATTAGTCTGTCATACACCACATAACCTGCATATATATATATATATATATATATATATATATATATATATATATATATATATATATATATATATATATATATATATATATATATATATATATATATATATATATATATATATATATATATATATATATATATATATATATATATATATATATATATATATATATATATATATATATACAAAAGTCGGCCAATTGCCCAAAAACATGTATATCCATCATGCATCATCACATATTCACAAAAGAAAGATACGCCACAGGGGCACACATAAACAATAAGTGACAACAAACTCCCAAAAGCCCCGGCGTTACGTATTAGAGCATGTCCTACAACGACGCCACAATCTGAGCTAGCTAAACACCTGGATTGTCTGCACTTCCGAAGAAGCACAGACCACAACAACAACAACAAAGGGGTGAGAATCTCGATCAAACAATAACGGTATGAACATACATGAAATAAAAGGCAGAAAACAATAAATCAATTATTTCATATACCACATATCCGGACCTACTGTCCCATCATTAACAATCACAACACATACACAACTCACTATGCAACACATGCAACTCGACACACGAAATGCGGTACCGACTCACGGTTCATCATTGAACTCGGATAGATCACTCGAGCCACCCTAGGCAACGATCTATCCCACTGAGTATATCTCATACGCCCCACCGAGTAGTATGATCAACCCCTTCACATTCCCTTACGGAATCCCGAGTCTATCTCATATGCCCCACCGAGCAATATGATCAACCCCTGCATACACTCCTTTTCGGAGCCTGATTTTATTTCATACGCCCCACCGAGCACTATGATCAACCCCTGCATACACTCCTTTTCGGAGCCTGAGTTTATTTCATACGCCTCACCGAGCAGTATGATCAACCCTTGCATACACTCCTTTTTGGAGCCTGAGTTTATTTCATACGCCCCACCGAGCAGTATGATCAACCCATTCACATGCCATGCATAACACAATGCACCACAACAAATAATAGCACACACGATGCACATAATCCACAGATCACATCTATCACCTATCTCAGGTATCACGTGCCACAGTTCAAGGTTCCCACACCATATCACCAGCACACATAATACCTATCATACACTTAAATCAACTATACGAATACCACGAGGAATCACGTTTCCGCGTTTACATATACACATAGTAGTGCCCTGATAACTCTCATAATCACCCACGACCAACAGAGGTCTAACGGTACAAGCACGGAACAACACAGCACAAAGTCACAAAAAGATGTCATGTTCGCCGCCATTCGCCCGACGAAGCCCTGCAACGAACACTCGCTGGGACTCGCCCGACGAAACCCCTAGCGAGGCCAAACAGAAGCAAAAAGGCAACATTCGCTGCCCAGTTCGCCTGGCAAAGCCTGGCGAAGGCTCGCCCACATTCGCCCAGCGAATGCACGCGAATTCTGCAGAAAACAGCTCTCAGCTCAGAGTCGGCAACGCACTCCGAGCTCAGCCGATTCTATTCCTAAGCCAACCCCATCATACCAGAAGGTCATCCCACGACCCAACTATAATATCTAACTTGGTTACGCTCGGTAATTCTTACATCTACGCAATTACCAACTTCCGGTATAACTTCGAATCCCCCCGAAAACCCCAACCGCTCTCAAACGACTCTCAAAGCCACATGCAATGAATTTAACACAATCCAACACGATAATTACAGCAACATGCAAGTTCAATCAACATCAAACAATCGTTATCTATGGGGATTAGGGATTTTTCCCCTTTTCTACCAATTTCATGCATAAACCGATTTGATCGATTAATTCCCCCTACCTCAAAATGCAGATTGATGATGATGAAGCTTCGCGATTTCACCGCCTTGATGATTTCCTCAAGCTTGCTGAATCGTGTTCCTCCTCTTGTTCGTTCTCCTCCTTCTTCTGTGTTCTTCCAAGCGTGCTTCTTCCCTCTTCCAATTCTATTTTCACCAAAAATACCAAGTTGCCCTTAATCCCAAATAAATCCTCATTTTCTTTTATTCCAATAATATTATTAATAATAATATCATTTTTCTTATTTTCTTAAGTCCATAAATTTAATTTCCACTAATATTTTAAATATGATAATAATAACGATAATATTAATAATAATAGTATCAACACTATTAATTATCATACCATTATTATTATTAGTCATATTTTCTAATATTATGGAACTCAAATCCTCGAGCCAATTTGTCGCTACTGCGAAAATCGGCGCCGGCTGAACAGAAGAGTCGCCACCGTGCGTTATTTATCCCAACGGAGGGAAAGGAAACGCTCGAAGTAAACCTACCGCAAAGACGGGAAAGGAATGGTCATCGCAACCAAATCCTGGATTCGGGAGTCGGTTACGCAAGGGGAAGGTATTAGCACCCCTCACGTCCGTCGTACTCGACGGGATCCACGCTTGTTTTCTAGTACGGATTGTTATTCTATCTACTCTACAGGTCAAGGGTTAAAAGAAAATAAACTGACTCGGCAAAGTATCACACTTTATGCCTACGTATTCCCGTCTGGAACGAGAAATCAGAGTCAACGTAGTTCGCCTACCTACGGGAAAGGAGGGGAAGGTTGCTCGCTAGGATATCGCATCCTATGCCTACGTACTTTCATACAGCATGAAAGATCAGAGCAAATGTAGTTCGGGCCACGTACGACACAAGTCTGTTTTGATTGCTTTTATCTCCTTATGAAAAAGGGTTTTTTCTGATTACTGGTCCAAGCGGACAAAAATTGACATTTTGATGAGTTCACATTCTTTTACGGAAGAAGTGTCTTTTATTGTGTTTGAAATATTTATTGTGTTTTTCTGTTTGTTTTTGAGAAAGAAGAGACAGAACTCTAACTTATGGTTGAAAAGGGAGTCAAACTAACCTAATGTTATCATGCATGGGTTAAGACCTAATGTCTATCATATTCCTCTCTTGCGCAGAGAGAAACAAAGATCCTAAGGGATAAACAGAAACAGAAACAATAGCATATATACAATAAAGCAGTAAAATGCATGGATGCAGCAATACAAGCGAGGCAAGGGAGTCCCACTCAACCTCGAACCTAGAAAACAACAGGCAAAAGCGCACAAAATTCGCTTTCAACCTAACAGATTAAAGGGCAAACAATACAGTCAGAGAAATTCAAACAATACATCAAAAATTATAACCAGCAAAAATAAACGGCCAACAGCATTCTTCATCAACATCTGTCTTCAAGTCATCTTCAACCATCTACAAGCTTCAAGCAAGAATCAGTCTTCATCTTCACAGCCTTCAAGCAAGGTCTCTATCTTCAATCTTTCAGGGCTTTTCTTTAAGTCTCACTCTCCAAGATGAGCAGCAGTCAACAAGATGAATTGGATATTAAGCAGTCAGTTGCCTACCAAGGGTGGCCTACTGACTGTTAACATGATACAGACAGTTTTCTCTCAAAAGTTCTATCTTTTAAATACATTCACTAATCCTTCCAAAGGAAGGATGTGGGTATTTAAAAGAGACTTTGAATCATAGAGAAAGAATGGAGGCAAACAAGACCTTCCATGTTTGTGGATCAAGTTCCTATTCTAGAGCTCTACCTAGCTCCTAGATCCTATAACCTTCAACAGCTGCCAGCAAGATATACTCTTCATCAACTATGGAAATTGATCTTCATTCCTTGTCTTCAATGGATTCATCAGCAAAGTCTTCAGCTCAAACCCAAACCCCAAGCAGGCCCAATACCCCACACAGTCAAACAAATAACCCTAGAGAGGGCACACCACACAATCAATCAATTACAGAAATATACTAATAGTATTAATATAATAGGGGAATTCCTAGCATTTTCTAAGGGATCTATCACTTACCCATAATACCCCTATAGTCCCACCTTCTAATTTGTCCTAAAGAAAACCCAAAAAGAAACTTGTTTTGTTATACCTATATTATATTCACAACCTTAATTGACTATCCTAATAGTTTCTAACTAAACTACCTAAAATAAATCCTAAAAAATAGTATAAAAATCAGGGGGGGCACCTAATATCCATATCTAGTTATACTAAAAATAATGGGGTAAAAATCCTAAAGGAAGCTCCTAAACTAAATTCAACAAATAGTAGTACAAACCAAAAGAATTAAAAAAAGCTATTAAACGTAAAAATATGCAAAAAATATGAAAATGAAGTAAAATGACAATTTTATGTTTTTATATTTTTCTAGACAAAAAATAGAAAATGGGAAAAAAAGTCTCATTAAAAAATATGCATTTTTCAATTTGTTATGAATTTTTGAAGTTAAAAGAAATTTGGAGTTAAATTTAATATGAAAATGGATGAGGGGTGCAAGAAGTAGTGATTTTAAGTTGAAAATGGATGATGGGCCCAGACTGGGGGTGCTGGAAGTAACGCGTGTGAGCCCAATGATTATTAGAAAAACATTAAAAAAAACAAAAGAAAAAATAAGAGCAACGCGGTGTGAATAGCAGGAATTTTAGTTAAAAACAAATGGGTCTGGACAAAGGGAGGTGGGGAAAGCAGATTTGCGCTAAGCCCATGATGCTACTAATCCAAACGTTGTGTTTGGTGCAGCCCTTCCTCCTCCAATTTCGTGTGTGAATGTGGACCGTTAGATGGTCCCTTCAGTCAACATGTCAACATGAAATCCGACGGTCCTCCTATTGTCTTCAACCTTTGGGGTGTTAGGGTTTTGAATCCTCCATGAACATAAACTCCATGCACCAATCTTCATCTTCTTCGTTCTCTCTCATTATTCCACCAAATTACATGATCCAAGAACCAATTTTGTCTAGAATTTTACGTAGAATCCAACTGTGCCAATGGTTTGCATTAAAACTCTCTCTATCATCCTACCCGAACAGTACAACACCATGGATCCAAACTTTCTTCAATTTTCAACCATCACAAAACTCAACAATCTTTATATATAATTAATCCCTATGCCATGCTGATTAAAACCAACCAAAATTCGTGCATTATCATCCATTAAATAGTGTGTTCTACCTCCATCAAGAATCAACCTCCATTAATGAAACCTCACTAATTGGTCTTAAACTCATCCAAATGAATCACCTAATGGTCTCTAATGGTTTCACAACAAGAATCAATCCTAGCCATGCCTAAATCAAAGTGTGGGAAAGATTTTGCATACCTTGACCCTTGCAATGGTAGGTGTTGAAAAGCTTCGAACCAGGCCTTGTGGATCTTCAAGAATGGTCTCTAGGTGATGAATAATACTCTACTTGCATAAGATTTGATGGAGATGGCTTGTATCTTCAGATTCAATCCCTTTTGCTCTCTTGCAACTTCACTTGAAAAGCTCCACTTCTTCAACAATGGGGGCTCACTCTAGCATGAACATGTTCAGGGAGGTTTGTAGAAATGATTTGTGGAAGAAAATGGAAGGGTAATGAAGAGAAAGATGAAGTTTCAATACAATTTGCAAATGGAAAATTTTTGGTTCAATTTCTATTCTCTACCACCATTAACATCAACAATCACCAACCCTTCACCAATGGAGATTGTAATCAATATATAGACTGGTTTAGAAGGGTCTAGAATCATCTAGATCACTCTAGTAGAAACTTGAACTTTCATGAAATGATATTTTGCATTTCCATTCCCACCACATGAGATATCATGACAAAAACCCTACAACTTGAGTAATTCACTTGATTTTCTCCTTAGGTGGTATTTTGGACAAGATACAAAGCTTAAACACCTTGTTTATGGACTTTTCCTTGTTTTGGTTTGATATGCCATTATGCAAGTAAGACTTTTACAAAGCAACCCCAAGATTTAAGCCTCAAATAAAAATTGTGGCTGAACAATTGTTCTTAAAATTTCCTTGGGAGTCAAAATGACCTATCATATGCCATGGTTTGGATTTGGAACTTGGATTTTAGGATTTTCCATTTCACTTGAATTAACTTATGTCTCATTTTTAGGCCATTTTTATCACTTTTTGCTATGAGCCTTTCCAACATCTCATGACCACCCTACTAGCCTTAAAACATCATTCTAAGCAACTTTGATGTTGAAGGTTTTTCCATTTGAAGCTTGGACGTAGGAGATATGGCCATATGCTTGAAATGACCTATAACTTCCAAATGACCAAAATGCCCTTTGCTTGCCAAAGTCATAAGTAGAGTTCCACAAATCAGATGAAGGAATACTATACCTTTCTAGAAATCTAAGATCATGAGGAACAACTTTCATGTTGGCCAGAAATCCATTTGAAAGCTCCTTGAGGGGTAAAAGTTGCTTGGAAGTCAAGTAACTTTCACAGACAAATTTCAGATGCCTCTGATGACCTGTAACTTGCAAGAACCATAACTTGAGTTCTATAAATCTCCTTGATGTCTTCCACCACTCAAATTAAAGGTCTTGAGATTCTCTACAAGTTTCATGTTGTCCAAGGATCCATTTGAAGCTTGTATTTTGAATTATCTTGCTTGGAAGTTTGCCCTAAATCAGGGGATTTTACACAGAAACCCTAATTTAGAAACTTCTCTTCTTCTTGATTTCTCTTGATTTCTCCTTGGAAAAACACCACATACATATCTACATGTCAAATGAGGTATCCCACATCTTTCAAACAGGCCTTGATGCCCTTCAATCAAGCATTTGACCTAGGGTTGACCCAGGGTTGACCCAGATGAAACCCTAGTTGACTGTCTTCAACTGCAGCTCTTGTACTCACATCAATGACTTGTCTCACTTTCAAAATGACCCTATAGGTCTTCCATGATGTCCATATAACCTCCATGACCTCAATTCACAGCTCACAACTTCTCTGATGATCTTCAAATACCCTTAAGATAGGAGATAGATCCACTGCTTGATCCACTGACTTCTCAGATTTCAATTTCTTTCTGATGACTTGGCTAAGATTGAATTTGAATAAGAACCTCTTGATATGCCTATAGAGATAAGAATGGCACTTGGTCCCTTGTTGGATGACTTGCCCATGCTATGCTATGCAGATGAATTAATTATGTACATGGCCTAATATGCAAATGCTAAAGCTATGAGACATAAACCAAGTGAAGTAAGTTGAGCAAATTTTAGGGTGCAACACAATCCCCACGCTTAATCCACCGAAAACAAAGTAATACGGGAAGACTAAATAATTAAAAATGGGTGTTACACATGCCATGTCTCGGAAGCTATTGCAAGCAGGGTATTATTGGCTAACCATGGAGTCAGATTGTTTCAAATTTGCGAAGAAATGCCATAAATGCCAGATTTCTGCAGAAAAAATTCATGTGCCGCCGTGCCCATTGAATGTTATGGCGTCCCCGTGGCCCTTCTCCATGTGGGGCATTGACATGATTGGCAAGATTGACCCAACCAAATCCAATGGTCATCGTTTTATCTTGGTCGCCATTGATTACTTCACCAAATGGGTTGAAGCAGCCTCGTATGCCAATGTCACGAAGCAAGTCGTAGACTGGTTCATAAAGAAGGACATCATCTGCAGACATGGAGTACCCGAGCGAATCATTACTGACAATGGTTTGAATATAAATAATAAGATGATGAAGGAATTATGCCAGAATTTCAAAATTGAGCATCACAACTCATCTCCCTATCGTCTGAAGATGAATGGCGCTGTTGAAGCGGCCAACAAAAATATCAAGAAGATAGTGCAAAAGATGGTTGTCACTTACAAGGATTGGCATGAGATGTTGCCCTTTTCTTTACACGGTTATCGTACTACGATACGTACATCAACTGGGGCAACTCCTTTCTCGCTGGTATATGGTATGGAAGTTGTCCTACCATTAGAGGTCGAGATTCCTTCTTTAAGAGTTCTGGTCGACGTCAAGCTTGATGAGGCATAATGGATAAAGAACAGATTGAATCAGCTTAGCCTGATGGATGAGAAGAGGCTAGCGTCTATCGCATACGGTCGGTTGTATCAGAGCCGGATGAAGAAAGCTTTCGACAAGAAGGTGCACCCTCGAAGCTTTCAGATGTGCGATCTTGTGCTGAAAAAGATTCTCCCACCACAATCAGATCACAGAGGCAAATGGACTCCCAACTATGAAGGTCCATATGTCGTTCGAAAGGTCTTCTCTGGAGGAGCCTTGTTGTTGTCCACCATGGATGGTGAGGATTTTTCATCCCCTGTGAACGTAGACGTAGTTAAAAAAATACTTTGCTTAAAGAGACCCGCTGGAAAGAAAAAAGAATATCCAGGCAAAAATGGGGCATCCCGGCAAACCATAAAAAAGGAATTGGGTTTGGGCAAAAATTAGGGATAAAAATGAAATGATGTAAACCCGCAAAGTCGAAAACCTAAAAAGGCGACTTTCGAAAAAATGGGTATCCCGGTGAATCGAAAACCCGAAAGGGCGGTTCAGGGAAAAGTTAGGGATTGAAAAGCAAATGACTGCGGTCTGTGTTGGAACTTCATTGCTTAGTGGATTGGGAGGACCTGAGGGCCGTTTATCCGAATCAATCTCTTCTGAAGATGAAGCGTCGGGAAAGCATCAGGGTCAGGCGAATCATAGAGGGATCAACTCATGGTGTTTGTCTGTGCCACATTGTCGACATTTCTGTACATTTTTGTATATTTCTGTGCATATCTGTATTGTTTTTGCGCAGCTTCCTCTTTTTAGGGGTTGCATCAGTTGTAAAACTTTGCCTATTTACAGGCCATTTATCAATAAACATATACTATTCAGTATCTCGTTTGCTTTGTTTTAACTTTTATTGTTTTGTTTGTGAAAAACGCCCGATGTTTTTGATAAACTTGCACATACATAAAATTGTAGGCCTTGGCCAATAATTGTTAAAACTTTAAATTAATTGAACAACATCACGAATGATGACTGAGATAGTTCCGTTTGCGTAGGATATCTTGTCTGTTTGTTCAGTTTTGCAGGGTCGTTACCCTTGGGGCGAAGAGGTGTGGATGGAAGTCGTTTTATCTTCAGCCAAAGTTTATTCCCCAGTAAGTGGAGTTGGCATCTCTATCCCCAGTAGGGTTTGTATACAGTTTGAGTGAGCAGGCATCTCTATACGCTTTCCCTCGGCAGTTGGTGCACATTTAATCCCCGCAAAGTGCATGTTTGTATGTGCATGTTTGCATGCACTCCCCAGTGAGTTGTGATTGGATTTTCTCCCTACTGAGTTATCTACAGCAGAGGTAGATTCGATCCCACCTGAGTAATCCCCAGAAGGATGATGGAATGTTGTTGCCTCGGCATTTTCTTTGCAGGAAGCCAGCAAGGGCCCGTTTCCTCGGCATAAGTCCAATTGTTATTGGCATGAGCAGGTTGTTTCCCCAGCAGGGTGGTTTCTGTATCTCTAGCATTTATTTTGCTGATTCAGTTTCGTTGCATCTGCATGCGTGCATAGCATCTACCAAAACGCGTAGCATTTCCATTTCGTATGGAGCATTACGCCATATTCAAACATGTGCATGTGAAACATAAGCCAGGTTGTTATCTCTTTGTTTCAGGTGTATCTCCGGAGGTTTGATCTTTTTGCCCTTGGTATCCAAACCATGGAAATTTCTCTTAGCTCACATGGTATCTAGGTCCCGGCTCATGTTATTCCCCAGCAGTGTCTTCGGATTTCAGCAGGTCATGTTGTTTTAAACTCATTTGGTATCCAGACCTTGATGAGTATTTATGATGAATTCCTTAGTCTGTCGAGTATCCAGACTCCGGCCCATTCCCAATTGATGGGGTTTTCTTTTTTTCTATTGAGTATCTAGACTCCAGTAAAGATGGTTGTGGTATCCAGACCACGGCAATTGATATTATTGTGCTTTTTCCGTCGAGTATCCAGACTCCGGTAAAGATAGTGTGGTGTTCAGACTTTGATGAGTATATTTGTGATATTTTCCCTTCGTCCGTTTGTCGCGGTGAAATTTGGATACCAAACTATTAATTAGTTTGAATCTTTTAATTCGCAACTGATCTTTGATTTGTCCAAAGGAAGGGATAAATATCGAAATTCCCACAATGCAATGCAAATGCAAGGTTTAGAGAGTTTTAGGTTCGGGGGTTGGTTAAACTTAGGGAAGGTACTAGCATCCTATGTTTCTGTAGTACTCTACAGGAACCTCTTATTTTATATTTGTTTATTGCTAAGTGTTTATCTGCTTAAAGGTTGAAAGACCTAGGGGTTTATTTCTAAGTATACTCGATAAGATGTTGCATCTTATGCCTACATATCCTTACGGGAGTGGAATCAGAGTATCTGTAGTTCCGCTAAAGGGTTGGAGGAGTTCTTTGACTGTGGACAAAGTTCCTACGGGTTTAGGGTAGTTGTTTTGATTGAGTTTAGGAGAAGAGGTGCGTTGTCATTTTAAGAGAGATTTAACCGCCACAAATTTTAGGAAAATAGTTTTTGCATCGTCTTAAGAGAAGGGCTCGAGTACTCGGATAGGGATCGACGAGGTACGCCTCTATCTCTCTTAAGGCAAAGTCCCTACGGGATTGACTGTAATTGATGTGGGGTGGAGATTCTATCTCGCTTAAGATGATTAACATCTTATTCTCTAATGTGTTTGAATATTTGTTTGTTTTGAGTTGTATTGTTTTGTTTGTTCTAAGTTGTAAAAGGGTCCTTCCTATGGGGTAGAATCTAACTTAGAAAGATCAACTGGAATGGGATCAAGGATTGTAGGGGAGAATGATGCAAATGATGTGCACTACACACGATTGTTGAATCATGTGTAGGTTTTTCCTTTGGACGGAATGCAAGGCGGAAATATAAATGACGGTAATGAAAATTGCTTGTAAAATAAATTGCGGAAATAAAATCGCACACATACGCATGAAAGCGCTGAAGTGTGTGAGAGTGAAAATGTCGTGAATGTGAGTGTGCACAATTAGGTTGCATTTTACACTGTTGATTGATTTTATGAGAAGAGTTGGATCGATTTTAGTTTGAATTATAAGAAAATGTTGATTCGATTTTAGATGAGTTGATTTATAAATTAAGGTCTATAGTTTTAAATAAAAGGTTACAATAGTTTACTTTTATTATAAAACCTAAGTGAAATGGTCTATTAAAATAGCATTATGACTATTAAGAAGGATTAATTATAAAGTAAAAGAGTGTTGTTCTTACTATTTGTTCCTAAAAAAGGAGTTTTAATGTTAATTAAATAAATTGGTATAAATTATAAAAGGGTTTTTAATGATTAAACAAATTATTTAATAAAATGTTATTAAGTTGACTTAAAAAAAGGTTAATTTATTTTAATTAGCAAAGAGATCTTAAATGAATTACTAGGATTTTTAAAAAAAAAAAGAGTTTTAGTTATTAAGATAAAAAAATTTATGAAGGTTGATTTAATTGAAAATAAACAAAAAGTAAAAAATAAAATAATTAATTTAATAAAGGTGAAATATTAAAGATGAATTAACTATAGAAGGATTAAAAAAACTGATTATGGTTAATCAAAAAGTTATTAATTTATTCTAAAAAAAGATTGATTAATAGTTATAATTGATTAAGTCAGAATTAATTAACTAGGTGGCAGGTTTGGAAGTTGATTAGGGTGATTAAGCGGGGATTAGTAGTGTTGTGTGGTGATTGTGTGTGATTAAGTATTACATTACAATAATAATAAAACAACAGAAACACGGAACCCTAAATCCCCCCCCCCAAATCCCCAAATCGAAATCCAATCTCCTTCCCTCGATCCATCGTCTCTCTTTTCCTTTCATGCTACAATCAAACCTGCAAAACAACAATCATGGTGATGATAATCCGATTCACACAAGAGTTTTACCCAACGAAAACCGGTGATGGCTCAGTGAGGACGGCGGCGACGGCTTCGCGATTCCGACGAGGGATTCGAAGTGATGGCTTTCACGGCGTGGTTGACGAGCTTCTGAATCCGGCCGGTGCTTCTGTCGAAGATAAGCTTCCTCTCGATTTCTAGGTTTTCTCAGTTTTAGGATTTTCACGGTGCTTTGCGAATTTTTTTTCGGTCTTTTCTTCTATCTCAGATTCCTCCTTTTATAGGCTTCATATTGAGATCCCTTGATTGAATTTGATTAAAACCTTTTGAATGCTTGATTTGGATTTCCAATTTAGGACGAATCAGTTTGAAAACCTCCCTTTTTTGTCCAATTTCGTTTAATGTTGTTAAATGAAAATTCCAAAATCGTGATCTCTTGTATCAATCTGATTAAAGTTTTGATTCAAAATGGGATTTGATTTGGGGAATCTTGAGTTGATGCTGAGGAATCTGAATGGGATATTTATTTTGGGACAGGGTATATTCTTTGATTAATTTGCTAATCCAATCGCTATGTTTCGGCAAGTGCAAATGGTAGGATACTTTGGGCCAAGGGAGATACACGCGGCCCAGGGCAAGCTCTGATACTTGTGGTGTGAAGAGATGTGGTGAGCCCAAGGTTTTGTTTGTTATTTGATGAGGGTTTACACGATAATGCCGGTAGTACCATCACCAATATGATCTTCATGACTATAATCAGCTACAGTAATAATATTCTTTATTTCACTAGTAATTTCTCTGATAGTCGTAGTTTCATCACCACCGTTACAATTTGCTCTGTCAACAACATCAATGCATCTCTCTGTCGCTTCAATTGTTCATCCTAATCATTAAATTTTGCAGGTGAACCTATTCTCTTATTAACCGGGGAGTGTCTTGATTTCTTCGGATGAATTTGATTTAGGATTTCTAAGCTCTCTAGAATAATATGCTTCTTCTGCCCCTTCACTTGTCTCTGGGATGTCATGGCTAGGTTTATGGTTTGTTGACTTCTTTGGGGGACTCAAGCTTCCTTCATTGACCAACTTCTCTCTTGCATCAGACGGATCTCATGTGGACTTCTATTTTTACTGCTAGTCTTACTTACTGCTTGTGGTGATATTGATTGAATTGGAGACTTATCTGGTGTGGACATTGAATCTTGTGATCCATAGCCCGGAGCTTTGCCATTTTTATCTGTCCGTATAGACTGCAAAGGGCTAGAGAGTTCATAAACTTCTGGTGATAACTTTTTGCACCCTGACTCTTCCCATAGAAGACTGCGCAGGACTTCTTTGGTATCTTGGTAAAGTTCTTTTGACTGGAGACGGTACATGCGACGGAGCATCATTTATAAGTCCTCATGAACTCAAAATTTGTATAGGTTGAATAGAACTTCTTGTAGTTGTATTGTTGTAATGGTAGCTTATAATTCTGCGGAACCGCTACATGGCTGAACCGTAGCTATTTAAATCTAGAGTTGTAATTTTCTTGTGGGAAAGGATAAATGTAACAAATGTGGACCTCTTATAATTTTTGTTGTACTGTTGACTAATCAAAAACAGCCTTGAATTCTTAGGCTTTGTAATGTTGAGCCTGGGAGTATAATATGAATATTTGGAAATTACGTTTTTTCAAAAAGCATTGTTTGTTTTGTCTTCTGATATGGTTCCATATTTGATAGGAAACAAAAGGGTTATGTAAAAAAAAACTCTTTTTATTTGGCTTGCGAAAAGAAATCTTTTCGGCTCGAAATGGACTTTGAACTCTTGATGAATGTGAAAGCCAATATCGTGTATTAAGTAATCTTTAATCATTTCTCCCATGTGCTTAAAAGCTAGTGTGCTCCTTCGACCTAACAATGATGTTTGCTTCATGTTCTCATTCAATTATTTGGCTTACGTTCAATAATTTTCACTTCACACACAAATTGACATCTCTAGATCCCACCCCCTCCTTCACGAACAATCAGTCATGTGCTTCTCAACTCTGATACGGGGCCTTGCCTTCAGTAATGACCCCGTTTGGCACCGATGTGAGGCTATATCATGTTCTCATCAGACTAAACTCTGAAACAACCTTCCAGACTTCTAGAGCTTTTCAACGATAGACCCAACTTCACAAAATTCGAACAAAATGTCTAAAACCAGTCAGTTATATGTGAACGGTCGACCGTGAGAATGAGTACTATCCCCACTTGAAATTACTGTATCTGCATAAGTTTGTTAGTCTCAAAAACATAAATGTTAAGTTAAAATCAAATATCAACAGAAAACGCGCAAAAAGAGGTGGCACCTTACGGTCAAAAATTAGGGTGCAACAGATGCCTCTATTTAAGTTACTTCTATCTGGAGATATGAAGATCGAGATCTTCGTCTTGACGTGATAGGAGGGACATAAATACAAATATTTCACGAATTTTTAGGCCCTAAGAGACCACCGAGTGCAAATGATATGCAATGGTATGGAAATGCAAGACAGAAGGTCCTGTGAGGAAACAATGTCACAGGGGAAGACTAGACACAATACGCGAGATGAAGGATTAACAGACTCAATGAAATGGGACTCCGCGGGGACAGGAAACAACTACCGATGGGGGATCCCTAGAGTATAACAGTAGCACATTGTTGCATTTTACATTCGCATTCGTATACCGCATACATTGCATTTTTCCAGTCAGATTGACTTTATCGGGATTACAGCCTCCCCTGGCGTTTCAGGCATTTCAGGTCAATACGAGGATATATTTTGAGAATTGGTGCTCGTTCCCTGTGTTTTCAGGCCATCTCGGTGTCCGGTTTTTACCGCTTATTTCGCTGTAATCGCGTATTTGTGCTCTAATCGATTTAATTGGCTTCCTGGCATTTTTAGAATTTTCCCTTTTATTTTCTAGATTTTTAATAGATTTTAATAGTTTTTTATAGATTTAATGGAGTTTTTCTAGATATTAAATAGGTTTTTAATATTTTCTTATAGAATTAAATAGCTTTTTCTAGAATTTTTAATTAGATATTCCTTTTTTAATAGTTTTAATAGATATTTTTTTTTCTAGATATTAAGTAGATTAAATGTTTTAATAGGTTTAATAGATCTTTTTCTATTTTAATAGAGTTAGGAATTAATAGAGTTGATTAGAGTTTAATTTCTTTTAGGATTAATTCATGGAGATTAATTAGAGTTTAATCTTTTTTTTATTAGGATTAATTAGAAGATTTGATTAGTGTTTTTTTGTAATTAATTTCGTTTTGCATTTTTAATTAGGTTTTAATTAGATAATCATTAGAGTCTAAGTCTGAGTTTAATAGAGCCATTAGTCATTTATTCATTGCAATTAATTCAATATTAGTCCATTAATTAGTCTTAAGTGAGTCAATTAGGAGTATTAATCAGTGTTTAGTTCATTAATTAGTCCATGGAGTCCAATTAAGTGGGCCAGAGGTCCAAATTCGTAGGCCCAACTCGCTGCCACATGTCAGGTATATAAGCTTGCCACGCGTGTAGTTCCTTTCTCTCCACCTCATTTTTTTCCACACTTCCCAGCCTGCCACATCACCCTCGGTCCCACTCTCTCTCCGCCACCTCACAATCCACTGACTCTCTCCTCTCACACGCGTCCCCCCTCTCTGTCTCCCTCAGCCACGCGTCTTCACCATGCACCCCCTTGTGCCACGCGTCCACGGCCACTATTCCCCACCGCCGGCCATGCAACCACCGCCGAAAATCTCCTAACCGTCGCCGGAACTTGAATTTCCACCGGAAACTGCAAATTTCTAGAAACTCATCCAAACTTCATCATCCTCAACGATCAATCTTCATCAACATCATTCATTGATCATTCAGATTTCGCCAGAAACTTCATATATTCATCAGAAATCCACCGGAGTATTCATCGTCTCCATCAACTTCGTTCAGAAAGCCATAACCGAACTCGTTAATTTTCCAGAAATCTTCAAGATCTTCATCCAACATCTCTAGTTTGCCCAGATTCATCGTATTTCCCAGACTTTCAAGAACCTTCAACAAGGATCTTCAACCAGCTCTCCAGATCTTCGTCTGATTTTCCAAATCTTCGTCACGTTATTGAGCTTCACCAATTTCTTCGTAGCGTTTTTCGTCAGCAAATCTCTGAGCCATCAAGAGCTTCAGGATCGTCTTCGTTCACCATCAGATTCAAGATCTTCATCCGTTCGTCACAAGAGCTTCATCGCCGCGTGGATCTTCGAGCATCAACGAGGAATCTCCAGAAGTGGATCCGTCAAGCTCTTCGTAAGCCTCGCCATCTTCGTCAGTTGCTTCCAGAATTCATCATCTTCATAGCGCCTCCAGGTTCTTGCTTTGAACTTGTCACTTTTCATAGTTTGTTTTGTTAGCTGAAGAACTAGGTTAGTTTGAATGTTAGATTGTGGAATGAGATTAGGTTAGGGAAAGGTAATGTGAACTGAGAGATTGAAACGGATTAGGTTGTGATGGATATTGATGGATGCTTTGTGGTGAGGGATTTGGAACGGAAGTTGGAGAGGGAAATTGTGAGACAGAGAGAATCAGAGAGGATGAGAACGGCGTTAGGGTTAGTGATGAACAGTAGAAAGGGGATTAAGGGGATGAGGGTTTGTAAGCTGATAGTGAGTGTTGATGTTGGATTCGGGCCTTAGGCCCATTGATTGTTTTTGCTAAGCATCTCCCTGGTTTCCCGTTGCACCCTCCCTCTCCGTGTGGACGTTTGGTGTTGGGCTTAGATGAAATTTGCTAATCACACCCTCATCTGGAGCCCAATTGAGTATAACACGCGAATTAATTGCTATTCGCCATGAGCTTTTTTTTCATTTTCCTTGATTTTCCAATTATTTTCTGAATGGGTTTGGGCTTAGCGCGCCCTGATATCCGCACCCCCCTCCTGAGCCCAACTTTATTTTGAACGGCATATTATTGCTATTCACCACGCCAGTTTGTTTTTTTTAGCTGATTTTCTTTTATTTTCATGTTTTACCTAGGATTAGAAATTAATTCATAACAAATTGAAAAATAATCATTTTAGGATGGGATTTTTTTCCCTAGTTCCCTTAGGACATCTAGAAAGTTATAAAACTAAAAAATATTATTTTCATGCATTTTATATTTTTTGGTATATTTTACAATATTATTGCTTTTATTTTACATTTGTTTGATACTTCATTTTTCTGAATTTAGTATGAGAGATTGGTGCATGATCTTTGATTGATTCTTGTGAGGTTGATTAGATTAGGGAAGCATGTACCCTTAGGAATTTTGTAATATTTTTGTGACTAAACTTTAGGTTAATTTGAGAGGTGGATAGGAGAGGTATTAGAATTAGGGTTTCACAACACTTAGGTGTAGTTTAGGGCATAGTTTAGGGACCTAGGGTTTGATCTAGGCCTTGGGGTTTATATGGGGTATTGGGTATAGGGTTAGGTTCCCTTAGAAATTAATCTAGGTTTTTTAATGAGTATTACTTTTTTTACTTGATTTTTGCAATTTGAGTGGTGATTGTGTGTTTTCCTTCTTGGGCATTTTGCTTGTTTGTTTGGTTTGGGTTATTTCAATTGGGCTTGGGGCTTGGGCTTCGCTTGTTGGGGCTTATGAAGACATTGAAGATGATTGGAGACAAAGTATGGAACTTGGAGCATGAAGATTCTTCCCCTTGAAGGTGGCTTAGGAGATAGGAAATGTAGGAAGAGCTCTAGATTAGACTGATTTCTTCTTGCAAACATAGAAAGCATCTTGTGCTTCTATTCCTCCCTATGACAAAAAGTCCTTTTAGGGTATTCACATCCCTCCTTTGGAGGGATAAGTGACATACTTTAGAAGTAGAACTTTGAGGGAACCTCTCCCCTACAATGCTAAGTGCTTATAGGCTTCCTTTGGTTGTCAATAAGCTGTTTAGCATTTCAACTTAATATGATAATTGATTCTCTTCTAGATTGGTGGCATTGAGGATGGGAACCTATTGGAGAATGAAGTTCATTGAAGATTGATAAAGATAAAGCCTGTACCTGTCAAAGAGAGTTATCTGTTGAAGCAAGGGTTTTGCTGATGTTTGAAGTTGTCTATTTGATGGGGTTCAGTGCTTGCTAGAGCTTGGAGATTTTTGGAGACAGGAGCTTATCTAAAGCTTGGGGGTCATTGAAGGGTGAAGATGGGGTCTTGCTTGAAGTTGTTGTTGTCTTTCCCACTTGCTGTTAATCAGCTGTAGCTGTCAGAGTTGTTGCTGTTTGAGCTGCTTACTGTGGGATCTGGTGTTGCTGTTAGAGCTGGTGTTGGGTTTTATTTCTTTTTCTGTATTGATTGTTGGCTTGTGCAGCTTACCCCCAATGGTTTGAAGTGAATATTGTTCATTTTGCCTGTTGTTCTCCCTTGCCTCGCTTGTATTGCTGCATTGCATGCATGTTTACTATTTACTATATATATCTGTTTCTTTTCTGTTTATCCCCTAGGATCTCTGATTTCCTCTGTGCAGGAGGGAATTATGACAGACATTAGGATTCCTATCCATGCATGACAACATTAGGTTAGTTTTTATTCCCTTTTCAACCCTAGGCTTTTTTAGAGTTTCTTTCTCTTCTTATCTCAAAACAACTCAAAAACACAGTAATAAGGTTAATCGATGTCGTACGTTACGAGCCTTAAGCTATTTGAGAAAGGGTTGCTGGAGAGCTTCTTTCCAGTAGTCTGGCTGCTTAGTGTGGTACCCTTTGGGTGACACACGATGTAGTCACCCTCAAATCATAGTCTCTAGTGCGTCAGAGATTGCAAACAAACTAAAAAACACTTCTTGCGTAAAAGACTGGAAACAAACATCAAAGTGTCATTTTTGTCCGCTTGGACTCTTAATCAGAAGAAGCCTCTTTTCAGAAGGATCTAAAAAAACAGTCAGACAAATCTGTGTCTTCCGTAGCCCGAACTACGTTTGCTCTGATCTTTCATGCTGTATGAAAGTACATAGGCATAGGATGCCGTATCCTAGCGAGCAACCTCCCCCCCCCCCCCTTTAACCAGTAGTTAGGCGAACTACGTTGACTCTGATTTCTCGTTTCAGACGGGAATACGTAGGCATAAAGTGCGATACTTTGCCGAGTCATTTTCTTTTCTTTTTAACCCTTGACCTTTAGAGTAGATAGAATAACAATCAGTACTAGAAAACAAGTGTGGATCCCGTCGAGTACGACGAACGTGAGGGATGCTAATACCTTCCCCTTACGTAACCGACTCCCGAATCCAGGAATTTGGTTGCGACGACCATTCCTTTCCCGTTTTGCGTTAGGTTTACTCTGAGCGTTTCCTTTCCCTCCGTTGGGATAAATAACACACAGTGGCGACTCTTCTGTCATAGCCGGCGCTTATTTTTGCAGTAGCGACAGTTGGCGACTCTGCTGGGGACTCCAACAGTTCCCTACGCGAGTCAGTCCTAGCGCTTGTTTTCCCGTCATGGGTGTTGTATGGATTTACATTTCTGTCTTTACTTTCCGCATTTTATTGTCAGCTTTATATTGCTATTGCTGTTGTTGGGGTGGGGTGATCTATTGAGAGATAAGTCGGACCTGGGCTTGAGTGCACCTAGAATTAGTTGTGGAAAATAGTGGGCGCGTGCATGCTTTGCATGTACCAGTGTCCCGCAAAATCCACGCTCGGACGAGGTTCTTCTGGTTGACTTCTTTTTCAACCCTTTGGGTTGAGGGGGTTGTTGGTTAGTTGGATTGTCGACTCCGGGGACCGATCATTTGGAAGTTGGCTAAGTGAGGCCTCTTCAGGACATGATGATG
The DNA here is from genome assembly GCA_963859935.3 of Lathyrus sativus. Taxonomy (NCBI): domain Eukaryota; kingdom Viridiplantae; phylum Streptophyta; class Magnoliopsida; order Fabales; family Fabaceae; genus Lathyrus; species Lathyrus sativus. Next base: position 114,494,145 of record OZ012738.1, on the reverse strand, counting down.
CCACACCTTCTGGGTATCGTATCATCAGTCTTGAAAGTCTGTGACGCCGACGACTGCATAGGATGCCGTACCCTGTGTCAGTTGATAGGACACCTACCTATGAGAGGGATTGGGGCATGTAGGTAACTTGACCTCCAGATTACCGGTTTTCTTGATTGAGGTTCAGTGGTGTTTGAGGACAATGTTATTGGGTCTGTTGAGACCAGGTTGGAGCATTGCGGTTGATCTTTTGAGACCAGGTTTTGAGCAGTTTGTGGGTCTATTTGAGACCAGCATGGTGGATTGGGCTTCTCAGCCATGTGCACTTGATCCCTGTTGCATGTTGCATATTGCATTGTTGCATACTCATTTTGCATATCATTAATGTGTGTTTGTGCGGCAGGTGCATTTTCATACCTCTGGTTCTAGTTGCCCGGATTTCTGTCTGCCGATATTATGGATACTCTGAAGAAGACTGTGGCGTACAAGTTGCCTACTCCAGATGTTTCTTCTTTGCTTGGTTTGATATCTCTAGCTGATGATGATGTAAAGAGAAGCTTCAGGAAGAGCTATGGGAAGTTACTTAGATTGGTTTATAAACCATCCATGTATGAGCGTAGCGGATTGTACACGCTAATGCAGTTCTATGATCCCCCGCTGAGATGTTTTACTTTCCCTGACTTCATTCTGGCTCCGACTATGGAAGAATATGCTGAGATCTTAGAGTTGACCATTCAGAACCGGGTATCTTTCATTCATATGGATGTTGAGCCCAAACTGGAGGATTTGGCTGTGGCCTTGCATTTAGACTCCTCAGAGTTGCTGTTAACCTCGTGGAATGGAGTGTCTGGTTTTTCTCTCAAGTTCTTGGTTGGGAAGGCGCAAGAGTATGCCAAGAGTGGATGTTGGATTGTGTTTAATGCTATTCTTGCTCTGTGTATCTACGACATTATACTGTTCCCGAACCTGCCTGACTTCATTGATCTGGATGCGTTCTATATATTTGCTTCAGGCAATCCCGTGCCGACTTTGGTTAGAGATTTCTATCACTCGCTGCATTATAAGAACGAGAACAGGAGGGGCAAGAACGTCTCTTGTTGTGAGCCTTTACTGTATATGTGGTTTGAGAGTCATCTGCCCAAGAAAGGTATCTTCGCTTAGTCTGCAGATACAGTGGATTGGTCTGAGCATCTGATGGGGCTTTCTTCAGAAGACATTGTCTGGTTTAATAAAGATTTGCTGGGATCTGGGATCATCTACAGCTGCGCCGGATATCCTAACGTTCCTCTGATTGGGAGGAAAGGGTGCATTAACTACAATCCTTCATTATTGATCAGGCAATTCGGGTATGCTTTGAAAAGCCCGCCAAAAGAGGAGGAAGTGCAGGAATCTCTGTACTTCACAGGTGATCTGAGTGGAGAACTACTATCCAATCTTCAGCATGCTTAGAGAAACATCAACAAGAGGGGTAAGGCATTGATGGGTAAGAATGATTGTCAAGCCTACGCCCCGTACAAAGTCTGGATCCAAGATAGAGCAAAGCAGGTGCGATGCCGTTTCCTGCAGTATTACCTCCTGCTCCCCTCGTGATTGAGGAGCCAACTACTGTGCCTATTGAGAGGTATGAACAGGTTGTGAAGGAGAAAGAAGAGCTAATGAAAGCCAACGAGAAGCTGGAAGAAGAGCTAATGCAACTCAGGAGCGAAAGGAATGAGGCTGTATATTCCTTCGAGCAGCAAACGAAGCTGGTGAATCAACTAGGCACAGAACTGACTGAACAGCGAAAGAAGCGTGAGCAATTAGGGATAGATTTCAAGAGCTCTCATGATATGATGGAGTCTAAGAAGAAAGCACTTGATATAGCCTACCGGGAGATCTCCGCATTCAACAAAACCTGGAACGCCACGCTGACCGGCAATAAGGAAAGAGAAGACAAACTGAAGCTGCAGATCTCTGAGCTGGAAGGTCAGTTGAAAGCTAGCCAGAAGAGGTCGGAAGAAGAGGTTACGCGGAGGTATGAGGTCCAGAATGCCTTGGACAAAGTTATCAAGCGCAAGAAGGAATCTGCATCCCAGAAACGGAAGCTAGAAGATTGCTTTGGGGAAGGTGTTTGGGAGGAATCCATTGGTGATCTCCAGCGTGTTATCAGGCAAAGAGACTCGCTCGTAGAAGGGTTGCTTGCTCAACCGAATCATCCAAAGACTAAGAGATTATTAGAGGAGTACCAGGCATATGGTCGCACTTGATTATCTCATGTATTGATGTGTATGCTTTATTTGCATTGTGCTGGCCATCACCAGGATTGTTGGTTGAGGTCATGCCTTCCTATTGTACGCTCAGTAATATTGTATTCCCGACTTGATAGGCATTTCCGCAATATATGAGATGTTTTCTATGATTGGATTTCGAGCTTCTTATTGGTATCACTGTCACTGCACTGGCACTTTGGCACTAGAATCAGGGGTTGATCTCCCTAACGCACAGACACATATTGCATCTGCATATCCATTTTGCATTGCTAGTAACTCGTTGAACTTGTATCTCATTTCCTGCATCTTCGGGTTGTCCAGGATTGACGAACAAAGAGTCCACCGCTACTCAACCAGAAACAAATGCAAGAGAATCATGGATCAAGTCCAAGTGGAGATGCAGGAAATCCGCGAGAAGCTGAATTTGTTCATGCAAGCAACGAAGAACATTGCTAAGGGCCAGGAGAGCCTCCAGACGTTGGTACAGCCGCTGCTGACGCGGACTAATGGGAATGGCAACAATGACCACAATTCTGCACACGTTGAAACTATTCCGGAGGATGGGCCCCCTACGCCTGTGGTTCCACCTGTAGTGACCCCACCTGTTGTGGTTGTAAACGATGGCGCTGGCACTGGCAATGGCAATACAGGGAATGGAAATGAGACTGTTGTTAACAATGTTGGATTTGGGGACGCCCACCAAGGCGGTGGTAACAACAATGGTGGTAATGGTTTTGGCAACAATGGTTTCGGCTACAATGATCAAGGATTTGATTACGTCAATCAGGACGGGAAATTCGGCTTCAACACTCAGGGTTTCGGTTACGACAGTTTTGGTAACGCTAACCAGGGGTATGGGGGATTTGGTAATATGAATGGTACTGGGGTGATTCCTGTCAACACTGGGTTGGACCTGTTAGGGTCAACCAAGGTTTCGGTGACGGGGGACGAGGTCCCATGATCAATCAGCAAGGGTTTTGTCGCAACACTGGTTACGACGGATATGGAAATGAAAATGTGAATTGGGGTGAAGACCGTCAGGAGGACGCCTTTTCTGGAAGAGGTGTGGGGTTTGAAGGACCTGTTGATCCTGTGCAGAGGATCAGAATGCTGGAAGAACAGATGAAGGGGGTAGTGAATCAGAACTCCACCGGTTTGGATATGACTACAATGGGCCTGGTACCAGGGCTGAGGGTGCCGTTGAAATTCAAGGCTCCCACTTTTGACAAATACAAAGGGGATACCTGTCCTAAGGTCCATGTCCGCTCTTATTACAGAAGGATGTCCGCGTATTCAGATGATGAAAGGATGCTCATGCATTTCTTTCAGGATAGCTTATCAGGACCTTCACTTGAATGGTATATGGGGTTGGAGCCCACGCAGATCAAGACCTAGAAGCAGTTGGATGATGCTTTCGTGACACATTACAAATACAACAGCGATCTGACACCAAACAGGGTCCAATTACAAGGTTTTTCACAGAAAAACGGTGAAAGTTTTAAAGAGTATGCGCAAAGGTGGCGCGACATGGCAGCGAGGGTGCATCCTCCTTTAATTGAAAGGGAGATGAATGACATGTTCATTGGGACATTTACAGGGGTGTTCTACGAAAAATTGTTTAGTGTGTCATTGAGCAGTTTCTCAGATTTGATTCTTATGGGGGAGATGATCGAGAACAGGATTAAAGTTGGAAGGTTCCAAGCAGGTGAGTCTACTTCAACAGGAGGTGCCAGAAAAGCATTTGGTGGTAGACGACAGGGTGATACTAGTGTCGTGTTTGGTGGCAGGGGCAGGGGCAGAGGAAGAAATCAGTATGTTCAGCCGCAACAGATAGCTAGTGTCACTATCCCTTTTCCTCAACAAGGGCAGCCTCAGCAACAACAACAACAACCACAGCAACAGAAAGGACAAAATCCTGGTCAGAGAAGGGCACAGAATGTGAGACCGAAAAGAGTGTTCGACGCACCTCCTTCCACGTATGCAGAACTCCTCCAGACCTTGCTAGGGTTGAACTTGGTTGAAAAGAGGACTTTGGCACCGCCTACAGGGACAGTACTTCCTTACGGATATGATGCCAACAAGCATTGCGAATTCCATTCCGGGGCACCCGAGCATGATGTAGAAGCTTGTCAGGCATTTAAACACAAAGTTCAGGATCTATTGGATAGCAAAGCTATTAACTTTGGACAGGTGGGTCCAAATATCGTACAACAGCCTATGCCCAATCATGGGGCAAATGCCATCTTGACGGAAGAAAATTTGAATCTAGTGAGGGATGTCAATGAGCTGAAGACACCGTTGGGTGAGATTAAAAGCATGCTGTTAAAAGGGGGTGTATTCCCGAGTTGTGATGAATTTTGCTTGGATTGTTGGACCCAGCCAGAGGGTTGTAATAAGTTGAAGCAGGGTATTCAAGCTATGATGGATGAAGGTACATTGCAATTTGATCGAACCGCGGTTGAAAAGCCTGTAGAGGCGTTGTGTGATGAGCAGAACAATGTTGCGACGGTGACGATTCCGAGGAAAACAATAACGATAACGACACCTGCCAGGCGGCCAATGATCACAATTACTAAAGCAGGACCAGTCCCTTTTGAGAGTACTAAAGCAGTGTCGTGGACTTACGGGTTGGAGGTATATTGCGACGGTGAGAGAATTGAAGTCAATGGATAACCAGCTGAGGTTGTAGATAATGTTGCCGGAACAGGGGGTATGACCAGAAGCGAAAGAATCTTCACGTCACCCGAGGTAGAGGCGGAAAGATTAGCCAAGGGTAAAACCAAGGTAGCTGAGGGTGGTCATTCTCAGTCAAATGAAAAGGAAACGTCACTTAAGGATGTGGAGGAGTTTATGAGGCTCATTCGTAAAAGTGATTACAAAATCGTGGAGCACCTCCAGCAAACGCCGTCAAAAATTTCCATCCTATCATTGTTGTTATGTTCCGAGGCCCATCAGAACGCTTTGCTGAAGATTCTAGACACGTCGTTCTTTCCTCAAGAAGTTTCTGTTAATCAGTTAGAAAGGGTGATAGCGCATGTCAATGTCGGGCACAGTTTGAGCTTCACAGACTTTGATTTAACTCTGAGAGGGCGAGAGCACAATATGGCATTGCATGTGTCAGTAGAATGCCGGGGCACGGTCATGTCCCATGTTTTAGTAGACACTGGATCTTCCCTGAATGTGCTACCGAAGAAAGCCATGATGAAATTGGATATCAGGGGGATTATCTGCACGCCCAGCGATTTAGTGGTGAGAGCGTTTGATGGGACGAGGAGGTCGGTTTTCGGATCAATAACATTACCGTTGCAGGTGGGGCCTGAAATATTTGAAAATGAATTCTACATAATGGACATCCAGCCAGCGTATAGTTGTCTTCTTGGGCGCCCATGGATCCATGCTGCCGGGGCAGTCACATCCACGTTACACCAAAAGCTGAAGTATATGGTTGGGGATAGTGTCGTCACTGTTTGTGGAGAAGAAGATATTCTGGTTAGCCATCTGTCTTCGTTTAAATATGTCGAGGTCGACGGCGAAATACACGAAACACCTTGTCAAGCCTTCGAGGGGTTGCGAATTAAAGACAAGGCTCAGGGTTCCAGCAAAATATCAGACGTGGCAGTGTCATCCTACAAAGAGGCTCAAGCTCTAGTGCAGGCAGGAAAAACCAAGGGCTGGGGTCAGGTGTTTGAGATTCCCGTGAAGAATGACAGGTTCAGGCTTGGGTATCATCCTTTGTCGTCAGCATCCTCTTCAGGAACGCCCAAGTTCAGAGGGCCGATAACCATTACACCAAATGGGGTGAGCTTCGAGACTATCAATGCTATTTCCGATGCTGAAGATGGAGATAGCGACTGTGATATGGACGCGTGGATCAAGCCAAGCGTGCCAGGACAAAGTCTCTGCAATTGGTCTATCCGGGAAACTGTTCCTGTGACAACTAAACAGTAATGATTTGTTTTCTTAATTGTTGAATAATCCTGTGTCCTACCCGGGGCATAATGATTTTGCTTAGGGCCATTTGGTTATGTACATTACATTGTTTAATCATGAAATAAAGGCGTTTTTCATATACAAATATTGTGATCCCTGTTTTTCCGTTTTTGTGTTTTACAATAAAATGGCAATGTGGTTATTTGCTTTGTATGCGTTTTGAAGCATTTAACCATTTCCTTTGCAGGATTACTATTTCAGATGACATCTATGAACCGCCTATGACTCACTTCGACTTCGAGCACCCGGTATTTCAGGCTGAGGAAGAGATTATGGAAGATGGTGACGTTCCTGAAGAGTTGACCTGGTTATTGAAACAAGAAGAAAGAATCATTCTGCCTCATGAGGAAGTCGTTGAGATTATCAACTTGGGGTCGGAAGAGGTCGTGAGAAACATCCGTATAGGGGCTGCGCTGTAGAGAGACATCAAGAAAAGGTTGATTGAGATGCTCAAAGAGTACAGTGATATATTTGCTTGGTCGTACGAGGATATGCCTGGGTTGGATACGGATATGGTTGTTCACCGTCTGCCACTGCGAGAGGAATGTCCGCCTATTAAGCAGAAACTCCGAAGAACTAGACCAGACATGGCTGTGAAGATTAAGGAGGAAGTTCAAAAACAGTGGGATGCTGGTTTCCTAGCTGTTACCAAATATCCCTCATGGGTCGCTAATATTGTGCCAGTGCCAAAGAAAGATGGTAAAGTGCGAATGTGTGTAGACTACCGTGATTTGAATAGGGCGAGCCTGAAAGATGACTTTCCGCTTCCTCACATCGATGTGCTGGTTGATAACACTTCTCAGTTCTCCGTATTCTCCTTCATGGATGGCTTCTCAGGCTATAATCAGATCAAAATGGCGCCAGAAGACATGGAGAAGACTACCTTTATTACTCCCTGGGGAACATTTTGCTACAAAGTGATGCCCTTCGGGTTGAAGAACGTTGGGGAAACATATCAACGTGCTATGACGACTCTCTTTCATGACATGGTGCATAAAGAGATCGAAGTTTATGTTGATGATATGATTGCCAAATCCCAGACGGAAGAGGAGCATTTGGTTAATCTGCTGAAACTGTTCAAGAGGCTCAGGAAGTTCAGGTTGAGGCTGAACCCTAATAAGTGCACCTTCGGGGTAAGATCGGGTAAACTACTGGGGTTTATCGTGAGCGAAAAAGGAATAGAGGTGGATCCTGCGAAAATAAAAGCAATACAAGAAATGCCGACGCCTAAAACAGAAAAAGAAGTGCGTGAGTTTTTAGGGAGGTTGAACTATATCGTCCGGTTCATATCTCACTTAACTGCGACATGCGAGCCGTTATTCAAGTTGTTGAAAAAGGATCAGGTTGTGACCTGGAATGAAAATTGTCAAAAGGCGTTTGACAAGATAAAAGAATACTTGTAGGAACCTCCTGTTTTGATACCCCCAGTGGCCGGGAGACCTTTGATTATGTATTTGACAGTTCTTGAGGAAAGTATGGGTTGTGTTCTCGGTCAACACGATGAGACTGGGCGTAAAGAGCATGCGATCTACTATTTGAGTAAGAAGTTTACCGACTGTGAGTCCAGATACTCAATGCTCGAGAAGACGTGTGTCGCGCTAGCCTGGGCCGCCAAACGTTTGAGGCAATACATGCTAAATCATACAACCCTGCTAATTTCAAAGATGGATCCAATCAAATACGTGTTTGAGAAGCAAGCACTCTCCGGAAGAATTGCCCGATGGCAGATGGTGTTAACCGAATATGATATCCAATATGTCTCGCAAAAGGCTATTAAAGGTAGCGTCCTGTCAGAGTACCTTGCGGAGCAGACTGTTGAGGACTACCAGTCGATGAGGTTTGATTTTCCTAACGAGGATATCATACACCTGAAGATGAAGGATTGTGAAGAACCGTTGCCGGACGAAGGACCAGAGTTGGGTTCCAAGTGGCAGTTAATATTTGACGGAGCTGTGAATTCCTATGGTAGCGGAATAGGTGCAATTATCACCACTCCTCAGGGGTCGCACATCCCCTTTACCGCCCGATTGACTTTTCCCATTACCAATAATGAGGCTGAATATGAGGCTTGCATCATGGGTCTGGAAGAAGCTATTGATTTGCGAATCAAGCATCTGGATGTATACGGAGACTCAACTCTGGTAGTGAATCAGATTAAAGGAGAATGGGAGACACGTCAGCCCAATTTGATACCATATATGAATTATGCCAGGAGATTGTTGCCTTTCTTTGACAAGGTGGAATTGCATCATGTGCCGCGAGCAGAAAATCAAATGGCTGACGCCCTAGCGACATTGTCTTCAATGTATAAAGTTAACTTCTGGAACGAGGCTCCCCGGATTGTTATCTCTCGGCTTGATAGGCCTGTATTCATATTTGCCATCGACGAGGCTCCTGATGGTAGACCCTGGTACTTTGACATCCGGAATTTCCTGAAGAACAAGGAGTATCCGGCTGGGGCATCCAGTCGCGATCAGAAGACTCTCAGGAGATTGGCTGGCAATTTCTATCTGAATCCGGACGGTGTCCTATACAAAAGAAACCACGACTTGGTGTTGCTACGTTGTGTAGATGAGAAAGAAGCAAAGTTGCTCATGGAAGAGATACATGAGGGTACGTTTGGTACACATGCTGGTGGGCACGCTATGACGAGGAAACTGCTGCGGGCAGGTTATTACTGGCTAACTATGGAAACAGAATGTTTCAAGTTTGCAAAGAGGTGTCATAAATGCCAAATTTATGCGGACAAGGTCCATGTACCCCCAAGTCCTCTGAATGTGATGTCATCACTGTGGCCATTCTCGATGTGGGGAATTAATATGATTGGGAAGATTGAGCCTACGGCATCCAACGGACACCGGTTCATCTTGGTGGCAATTGATTACTTCACCAAATGGGTGGAAGCAGCATCATATGCCAATGTCACCAAACAAGTGGTCGCCAAATTTATCAAACGAGATATTATCTGCAGATATGGAATCCCTGAGCGGATTATCACCGACAACGGTTCGAATTTGAATAACAAGATGATGAAAGAGCTGTGCCAGAATTTTAAGATTGAACATCACAACTCTTCTCCTTACCGACCCAAGATGAATGGCGCTGTTGAAGCGGACAATAAGAACATAAAGAAGATTGTCCAGAAGATGGCTGTGACGTATAAGGACTGGCACGAGATGCTACCTTTTGCGTTGCACGGTTATCGTACGACGGTACACACATCAACCGGGGCAACCCCTTTTTCATTGGTATATGGAATGGAGGCAGTGTTACCGTTGGAGGTTGAGATTCCTTCCTTGAGGGTTTTATGAGATGTCCAACTTGACGAGGTAGAATGGGTTAAAGATAGACTGAATCAGCTCAGCTTAATGGATGAGAAGAGGCTAGCTTCTATCGCATACGGTCGGTTGTATCAGAGCCGGATGAAGAAAGCATACGATAAGAAAATATGTCCACGAAGCTTTCAGACGGGCGATCTTGTGCTGAAGAGGATTCTCCCGCCACAAACAGATCACAGGGGCAAGTGGCCCCCTAATTACAAAGGTCCCTACGTTGTCAGAAAAGTCTTCTCTGGAGGAGCCTTGCTACTATCTACCATGGATGGTGAAGACTTTACGTCTCCTGTGAATTTGGACGCAGTTAAAAAATACTTTGCTTGAACGTGACCCGCTGGACAGTAAAAAGAGAGTCCAGGCAAAAATGGGGCATCCTGGCGAGCCGTAAAAAATGAATAAAAAGGTTCGGGAAAAAGTTAGGGATAAAATTGAAAAGATGTACACCCGCGAAGTCGAAAACCTGCAAAGGGAGACTTCGGCAAAAAAGGGTATCCCAGTGAATTGAAAACCCGCAAAGGGAGATTCACGCAAAAGTTAGGGATTGAAAAAGCAAATGACTACGGTCCGGATCTGATATAGCAGTACTTAGTGGTTTGGGAGTACCTGAGGGTTCGTTTATCCAACACAATCTCTTCCGAAAATTGAATACCGGGAAAGCGCCAGAGTCAGGCGAGTCATAGGAGGATTAGCTCATGATGTTTGTCTGTACCACGTTGCCGACATGTGTACAAATTCAATTTGTATTTGTATTAATGCTTCTTGTGCATGTTTGTATGTGTGTGTGCGTAACTTCCTCTTTTCAGGAGTTGCATCCGATGTACAAAGCTTCGCCTATTTACAGGCCCAATCAATAAAACATGTTATTCAGTATTTGATGTTTGTGCTTTACTGTTTTGTATGTGAAAAACGCCGATGTTTTGATAAACTCGCATTGGCATAACTTTGCTGGCCCTTGCCAATGATTGATAAAACTTCGAATTGACTGAGGAGATGTCGTGGACATTAACCCGAATAGATTTGGTTGTATAGATTTATTTGTCTCGTTTGTGTTTTGCAGGGTTCTCGCCCTTGAAGCGGACAATCAGAAAATGGTGGCCCCAACCAGAGGCCCTGGAAGAAAGACTTAACCTTATTTCCCAGCAGGTCGTACCTCATCCCCAGAGGTTGAGATGACGTTATCCCTTACCGAAGGAAGGATTATTTTCCCCAGAAGAGTATCCTCATGGAAGTGGTCCACAAGATGTCCCCCGCAAGACAAGATCAGTATCCCATGCAAAGGTTATACTCCCCAGAGAGTCGAGTATGTGCACGCTCAATCCCCAGCTGGGAGGATTTCCGCGGCACATAACCAAGTCATAGTAGGTTCAGAAGGATTATCCCCAACGAGGATGGTTTTCTTTCTCCCCGCAGGTCGTCATGCTTTCGTTAGGATGATTATCCCCAGCGAGGTGGTAGTTCCGAGTTTGTAAACTGTACCCAGACAGTTGTCCTCCAGAAGGGTTGATTCTCCCCCAGCTGAGTTAATCTTCCCAGCAGGTGTTATTCTTTCCTCCCAGTGGAAATCGATGTGTAGTCTCTCCCCGGCAGAGTTGGTTGTATTTCCGGAATTTATTTTGCCAGAATACTTTGCGATACCCGTTCATCCCCAACAGGGTGGTATTTGTCCTCAACAGCCGCGTTGAAGCAAGCTTGTCAGAGCCTTCCCCAGCAGCCTGAACCTGCATTTGCATTTGCATATATTATCATATTTGCATCTACCAAAAAAAAAACGCGTAGCATTTCCATGCCGTATGGAGCATTGCGCCATTGCCAAACATACGCATTTTAAAACATAAATCAGGTTGGTTAACCTTTTGCTTTCAGGGGTGTTTCTCAGCAGGAGTATGAAGTTACAGCTCAGATTTATTACCAGACGATCGAGGTCTCTCCGTGAGACATATGATGACGCAGTTCTTGTTATCATTCCCCACAGAGTTACTGGCTGAAGTTTCTCTTATCCGACCAGCGGAGTGTTTTTCTTCAGGTTTGCTGTCGCGGCAGCATTTCAGGGCTTCATGAATCAAGATTTCAGAAGTGGTCACTTGTTGTCAAAACGGGTGTCGGGCAGTTATTTTCAGAATATCCCCAGTGGAGTTAGCTACTACCAAGAATAGGCAAGGAAGCTATATCCAAGACGAATATTCCTGTAAGAATCAGGCAGATGTGCTTTCCCGTATGAAGCAGACGGATGAATATTCCTGTAAGAATCAGGCAGATGTGCTTTCCCGTATGAAGCAGGCAGATGAACTTTCCTATAACAATCAGGTAGATGTGTTTTCCCGTATGAAACAGGCAGATGAACTTTCCTGTATGAATCAGGCAGATGGATTTTCCCGTATGAAACAGGCGGATGAATTTTCCCGTATGAAGCAGGCGGATGGAGTTTCCTGTAATCAGGCAGATGGACTTTTCCCGTATGAAGCAGGCGGATGGAGTTTCCTGTAATCAGGCAGATGCCTTTTCCCGTATGAAGCAGGCGGATGAACTTTCCGGTATCCAGATAAATAATTCTCCCGTGATAGACAGAGTATGTGAGTTGTGTTCCGATATTTGACAAAAGTATTTTCCCCAAGGAAGTCGCCGTGATTTCCTCGTGTTACTATCCCCAGTAGAGTCTTCCTCAAAGTCGTTTGTGGGTTGGGACCAACGGAGGTAGCTACTGCAGAGGTAGGCAGAGAAACGGTATTCAGATAATTTTCCCGTATGGAGCAGGCGGATGGGCTTTCCTGTGTTCAGGCAGATGGACTTTTCCCGTATGAAGCAGGTGGATGGATTTTCCTGTAATCAGGCAGATGACTTTTCCCGTATGGAGCAGGCGGATGGAGTTTCCTGTAATCAGGCAGATGACTTTTCCCGTATGAAACAGGCGGATGAACTTTCTTGTAATCAGGCAGATGACTTTTCCCGTATGAAGTAGACGGATGGGGTTTCCTGTGTTTAGACAGATGATGTGCCTATAGGGATAGGCAGATGGGTTCCCTGTGATTAAATAGAAATGTTTCCCCAACAAAGTCGTCGGGATTTTTCTGTGTTGACAGAATATAGCGTCCTAACGTGGATAAAGTTCAATCCCGCGATGATAGAATCTTTTTTCGGGTTGATGAAAATGATCCCCGGCATGGGCACTAATTTGTTTTCCCCGTATTAACAGACGACGGAGTTTTAACGTGGACAAAAGGCGGGGTGTTTTGACAAGAGGGAGTTTAAGGCCTGGGGCGTTACACAGGCGGTTGACATTGAAATCAGATTTTGATATCAGATGATTGATCAGTTGGTTGCCGTAACAACCGGGTTCAGTAGGTGGATGTTGTTCTCCAAGCAGTTTGTGCAGTTTATTTCTGCGGTTGGCAAATTTATGGGTTATTGGTATTCAACCGTCTCGTACCTCGATTGTTCGAAGACCGTTCGCTCTTCACCCAGTCGGGTCCAAGCCGTTTGAATAGGGGCAGCTGTTGCACCCCAAAATTTGACCAACCGGTTTCCACATCTGGTTTATGTTTCGACGCATTTTGCATTCGCATTCGCATACCGCATACATTGCATTTTTTCAGTCAGATTGACTTTATCGGGATTACAGCCTCCCCTGGCGTTTCAGGCATTTTAGGTCAATACGAGGATGTATTTTGAGAATTGGTGCTCGTTCCCTATGTTTTCAGGCCATCTCGTTGTCCGGTTTTTACCGTTTAATTCGCTGTAATCGCGTATTTATGCTCTAATCGATTTAATTGGCTTCTTGGCATTTTTAGAATTTTCCCTTTTATTTTCTAGATTTTTAATAGATTTTAATAGTTTTTTATAGATTTAATGGAATTTTTCTAGATATTAAATAGGTTTTTAATATTTTCTTATAGAATTAAATAGCTTTTTCTAGAATTTTTAATTAGATATTCCTTTTTTAATAGTTTTAATAGATATTTCTTTTTCTAGATATTAAGTAGATTAAATGTTTTAATAGGTTTAATAGATCTTTTTCTATTTTAATAGAGTTAGGAATTATTAGAGTTGATTAGAGTTTAATTTCTTTTAGGATTAATTCATGGAGATTAATTAGAGTTTAATCTTTTTTTTATTAGAATTAATTAGAAGATTTGATTAGTGTTTTTTTGTAATTAATTTCATTTTGCATTTTTAATTAGGTTTTAATTAGATAATCATTAGAGTCTAAGTATGAGTTTAATAGAGCCATTAGTCATTCATTCATTGCAATTAATTCAGTATTAGTCCATTAATTAGTCTTAAGTGAGTCAATTAGGAGTATTAATCAGTATTTAGTTCATTAATTAGTCCATGGAGTCCAATTAAGTGGGCCAGAAGTCCAAATTCGTAGGCCCAACTCGCTGCCACATGTCAGGTATATAAGCTTGCCACGCGTGTAGTTCCTTTCTCTCCACCTCATTTTTTTTCCACACTTCCCAGCCTGCCGCATCACCCTCGGTCCCACTCTCTCTCCGCCACCTCACAATCCACTGACTCTCTCCTCTTACACACGTCCCCCCCTCTCTCTCTCTCCCTCAGCCACGCGTCTTCACCACGCACCCCCTTGTGCCACGCGTCCACGGCCACTATTCCCCACCGCCGGCCATGCAACCACCGCCGGAAATCTCCTAACCGTCGCCAGAACTTGAATTTCCACCGGAAACTGCAAATTTCCAGAAACTCATCCAAACTTCATCATCCTCAACGATCAATCTTCATCAATATCATTCATTGATCATTCAGATTTCGCCGGAAACTTCGTATATTCATCAGAAATCCACCGGAGTATTCATCGTCTCCATCAACTTCGTTCAGAAAGCCATAACCGAACTCGTCAATTTTCCAGAAATCTTCAAGATCTTCATCCAACATCTCCAGTTTTACCAGATTCATCGTATTTCCCAGACTTTCAAGAACCTTCAACAAGGATCTTCAACCAGCTCTCCAGATCTTCGTCTGATTTGCCAAATCTTTGTCACGTTATTGAGCTTCACCGATTTCTTCGTAGCGTTTTTCGTCAGCAAATCTCTGAGCCATCAAGAGCTTCAGGATCGTCTTCGTTCACCATCAGACTCAAGATCTTCATCCGTTCGTCACAAGAGCTTCATCGCCGCGTGGATCTTCGAGCATCAACGAGGAATCTCCAGAAGTGGATCCGTCAAGCTCTTCGTAAGCCTCGCCATCTTCGTCAGTTGCTTCCAGAATTCATCATCTTCATAGCGCCTCCAGGTTCTTGCTTTGAACTTGTCACTTTTCATAGTTTGTTTTGTTAGCTGAAGAACTAGGTTAGTTTGAATGTTAGATTATGGAATGAGATTAAGTTAGGGAAAGGTAATGTGAACTGAGAGATTGAAACGGATTAGGTTGTGATGGATATTGATGGATGCTTTGTGGTGAGGGATTTGGAACGGAAGTTGGAGAGGGAAATTGTGAGACAGAGAGAATCAGAGAGGATGAGAACGGCGCTAGGGTTAGTGATGAACAGTAGAAAGGGGATTAAGGGGATTAGGGTTTGTAAGCTGATAGTGAGTGTTAATGTTGGATTCGGGCCTTAGGCCCATTGATTGTTTTTGCTAAGCATCTCCCTGGTTTCCCGTTGCACCCTCCCTCTCCGTGTGGACGTTTGGTGTTGGGCTTAGACAAAATTTGCTAATCACACCCTCATCTGGAGCCCAATTGAGTATAACACGCGAATTAATTGCTATTCGCCACGAGCTTTTTTTTTTCATTTTCCTTGATTTTCCAATTATTTTCTGAATGGGTTTGGGCTTAGCGTGCGCCTGATATTCGCACCCCCTCCTGAGCCCAACTTTATTTTGAACTGCATATTATTGCTATTCACCACGCCAGTTTGTTTTTTTTAGCTGATTTTCTTTTATTTTCATGTTTTACCTAGGATTAGAAATTAATTCATAACAAATTGAAAAATAATTATTTTAGGATGGGATTTTTTTCCCTAGTACCCTTAGGACCTCTAGAAAATTATGAAACTAAAAAAAATATTTTCATGCATTTTATATTTTTTGGTATATTTTACAATATTATTGCTTGTTTGATACTTCATTTTTCTGAATTTAGTATGAGAGATTGGTGCATGATCTTTGATTGATTCTTATGAGGTTGATTAGATTAGGGAAGCATGTACCCTTAGGAATTTTGTCATATTTTTGTGACTAAACTTTAGGTTAATTTGAGAGGTGGATAGGAGAGGTATTAGAATTAGGGTTTTACAACACTTAGGTGTAGTTTAGGGCATAGTTTGGGGACCTAGGGTTTGATCTAGGGCTTGGGGTTTATATGGGGTATTGGGTATAGGGTTAGGTTCCCTTAGAAATTAATCTAGGTTTTTTAATGAGTATTACTTTTTTACTTGATTTTTGCAATTTGAGTGGTGATTGTGTGTTTTCCTTCTTGGGCATTTTGCTTGTTTGTTTGGTTTGGGTTATTTCAATTGGGCTTGGGGCTTGGGCTTCGCTTGTTGGGGCTTATGAAGAAATTGAAGATGATTGGAGACAAAGGGTGGAACTTGGAGCATGAAGATTCTTCCCCTTGAAGGTGGCTTAGGAGATAGGAAATGTAGGAAGAGCTCTAGATTAGACTGATTTCTTCTTGCAAACATAGAAAGCATCTTGTGCTTCTATTCCTCCCTATGAAAAAAAGTCCTTTTAGGGTATTCACATCCCTCCTTTGGAGGGATAAGTGACATACTTTAGAAGTAGAACTTTGAGGGAACCTCTCCCCTACAATGCTAAGTGCTTATAGGCTTCCTTTGGTTGTCAATAAGCTGTTTAGCATTTCAACTTAATCTGATAATTGATTCTCTTCTGGATTGGTGGCATTGAAGATGGGAACCTATTGGAGAATGAAGTTCATTGAAGATTGATAAAGATAAAGCCTGTACCTGTCAAAGAGAGTTATCTGTTGAAGCAAGGGTTTTGCTGCTGTTTGAAGCTGTCTATTTGTTGGGGTTCGGTGCTTGCTAGAGCTTAGAGATTTTTGGAGACAGGAGCTTATCTAAAGCTTGGGGGTCATTGAAGGGTGAAGATGGGGTCTTGCTTGAAGTTGTTGCTGTCTTTCCCACTTGCTGTTAATCAGCTGTAGCTGTCAGAGTTGTTGCTGTTTGAGCTGCTTACTGTGGGAGCTGGTGTTGTTGTCAGAGCTGGTGTTGGGTTTTATTTCTTTTTCTGTATTGATTGTTGGCTTGTGCAGCTTGCCCCCAAAGGTTTGAAGTGAATACTGATCATTTTGCCTGTTGTTCTCCCTTGCCTCGCTTGTATTGCTGCATTGCATGCATGTTTACTGTTTACTGTATATATCTGTTTCTTTTCCGTTTATCCCCTAGGATCTCTGATTTCCTCTGTGCAAGAGGGAATTATGACATACATTAGGATTCCTATCCATGCATGACAACATTAGGTTAGTTTTTATTCCCTTTTCAACCCTAGGCTTTTTTAGAGTTTCTTTCTCTTCTTATCTCAAAACAACTCAAAAACACAGTAATAAGGTTAATCGACGTCGTACATTACGAGCCTTAAGCTATTTGAGAAAGGGTTGCTGGAGAGCTTCTTTCCAATAGTCTGGCTGCTTAGTGTGGTACCCTTTGGGTGACACACGATGTAGTCACCCTCAAATCATAGTCTCTAGTGCGTCAGAGATTGCAAACAAACTAAAAAACACTTCTTGCGTAAAAGACTGGAAACAAACATCAAAGTGTCATTTTTGTCCGCTTGGACTCTTAATTAGAAGAAGCCTCTTTTCAGAAGGATCTAAAAAAATAGTCAGACAAATCTGTGTCTTTCGTAGCCCGAACTACGTTTGCTCTGATCTTTTATGTTGTATGAAAGTACGTAGGTATAGAATGTCGTATCCTAGCGAGAAACCTCCCCCCTTTAACCCGTAGTTAGGCGAACTACGTTGACTCTGATTTCTCGTTTCAGACGCGAATACGTAGGCATAAAGTGCGATACTTTGCCGAGTCACTTTCTTTTCTTTTTAACCCTTGACCTTTAGAGTAGATAGAATAACAATCCGTACTAGAAAACAAGCGTGGATCCCGTCGAGTACGATGGACGTGAGGGATGCTAATACCTTCCCCTTGTGTAACCGACTCCCGAATCCAGGATTTGGTTGCGACGACCATTCCTTTCCCGTTTTGCGTTAGGTTTACTCTGAGCGTTTCCTTTCCCTCCGTTGGGATAACTAACGCATGGTGGAGACTCTTCTGTCATAGCCGGTGCCGATTTTTGCAGTAGCGACACACATGCGCCCAAGGTATGGTGATTTAAAAATCTGTGAGGAACTTATAATCGAGGGGTAACTTATTACCAATATGGAGCAATCCGGACGACGGTAATAACCAAAGTGAAACTTCTGATCGAATCAAAAATTCAGTTGTTTTGTTTTCTTTTTCTTCTTTTTTTTTCTATTTCCCTTTTTTATTATCTTTATTTATTATTTTTTATTTTTTTGAAATCCAAACGGGAACAGTAGATTGTAATATCCTCCCCACGCCTCATGGTCTGGGTACCATGAACGGGTCTCAGCTCTGAAAAAACACCTCCCCACACCTCGTGATTTGGAATCCACGAACGAGCCTCAGCTCTGAAAAACACCTCACCAGGCCTCGTGATTTGGAATCCACGAGCGGGTCTCAGCTCTGAAAAACACCTCCCCACGCCTCGTGATTTGGAATCCACGAGCGGGTCTCAGCTCTGAAAAACACCTCCCCACGCCTCGTGATTTGGAATCCACGAACGGGTCTCAGCTCTGAAAAACACCTTCCCACGCCTCGTGATTTGGAATCCACGAACGGGTCTCAGCTCTGAAAAACACCTCCCCATGCCTCGTGATTTGGAATCCACGAACGGGTCTCAGCTCTGAAAAACACCTCCCCACGCCTCGTGATTTGGAATCCACGAACGAGTCTCAACTGTAGATGGTAGATGTCGTTGTAGATGTTGTTGTAGTTGTAATTGTAGAACTCTGTAGATGTAATCTGTTGATGTGGAACTTATAGATATAATTTGTAAATGTAGTTGTAAATGTAGATGTAGTTTGTGAAGTTTCACCGGGGATCTTCGGAAGAGATGTGGGCCGGTTGAATTGTAATGTATGTCTTCTCAAATAAAGAGAGACTATTGTATAAACTTCCTCGACTTCTTCGGGGAGATGTCACTTGATGGAAATAAACTTGTGTGATGAACTCACTGGGGAATTCATTCCTGAGGAGTATCTTAGTTGTTGTAAAAATGTGTGAATTCTCAAAATGAAGAGAAATATCCATAATGTCTTCGGCAGACTTCTCTAATGGATTTATGAAGCGATGCCATTTGACGAGTCAATAATGTTCAAGAGCCCACTGAGGGTAGATGAACTGTCTTGTAGAAACTGTCGTTTATCGTTTTGAATAAGATCCTAATCAAAACGAGTTGCTCAAATAAAGAGATTGTTTATAGTCCAAATGTAGCTGTTCGAGAAAATCCTGTGATGCTATTGTTGAAGAAAAATTTGCCTTCATGAATATTCTTTCTGGGGAATAGAGTGTAAAATAAATGCACACTTAATCCATGTTTGAAAATTGGAGATTTTCTATACTGTGATTGCCGAGACCGAAGTTCCAAACTGAAGAGAAACTGTCAAGCAAGACTCTACCAATGAGGTATGAACTCAAATGGGATGTACTTAAATAACCGTCTTCCATGAGGGTCGAACTTCATGGGGAAAATGAAACATTGTGCTCTTTCTGCCTAGGGCCGACAAGTCTATGTGGAGCACACCCAAACACCTAGGGATAACTACAGCCAAAGCGATAGGTTAAAATAAACACAAAGTATGCAAAAAGGCACATGCCATGCTGTCTACTTATATGCTATGCAGATGCCGACGGACTGGGAGAAGCGAAATAAACGCCTCAAACGGAGGGGTAATCAAGCAGAATCCCCACAGATCTCTTATCACTTGCAAGGAAAATATCTCGAACGAAAATAGTCTTCATGTCTGGATAAAATGAATATCATTTTGCCTTAGAGAAATACATAAGATTGTCATTCTTCCATGGATGAAACAAGCGCCCATGGTCATCCTTTTGTTATTCATATATCAAGTAAAACATAAAGTTTTGAAAAAGTTTAAATCAATCTGGATTTTGCTATCAAAAATGAAGACTCTTGATAAATGGAAAACTTTTATTGAATGGTGGTCAGCAAAAGGCGTGACCCCAATATTACAGTGTTGGAAAATAATAGCGATTACATAAAGGGAATAATGACTTGCTTCTCCTAAACTGACGAGAGCTCTCTAAGTTCTAAACAAAATATTTCTTAACACCGTCCGTATTCACATGGCGAGTAATCTCTTCTCCGTCCATTGTTGCTAACATCAAAGCGCCTCCTGACAAAACCTTCCTTACTACATATGGTCCATCAAAATTCGGGGCCCATTTTCCTCTGACATCAGTGAGGAAAGACTGAATCTTCTTAAGCACGAGGTCACCTTCCTTGAACATGCAGGGTCGAACCTTCTTGTCAAATGCCTTCTTCATCTTCTGCTGATACAACTGTCCATGGTATAGCGCTGCCATCCTATTTTCTTCGATTAAGTTCAACTGATCAAACCTGTTCTGGCACCATTCAACTTCTGATAACTTTGCATCCATCAAAATCCTCATAGAAGGAATCTTAACTTCTATCGGGAGCACTGCTTCCATACCGTAGACAAGTGAAAATGGAGTTGCCCCAGTCGATGTGCATACCATCATACGGTACCCATGCAAGGCAAACGGGAGCATTTCGTGCCAATCTTTATAAGTAACAACCATCTCCTGAATGATCTTCTTGATATTCTTGTTGGCGGCTTCAACAGCCCCATTCATCTTTAGTCTATAAGAGGAAGAATTATGATGCTCTATCTTGAATTCTTCGCATAGTTATTTCATCATTCTGTTATTCAGATTGGATCCATTATCTGTAATAATCCTGCTTGGCACACCATATCGGCAGATAAGCTGATTTTTGATAAATTTGACAACTACATGTCGAGATACATTACCGTATGAAGCCGCTTCGACCCACTTGGTAAAATAATCAATGGCTACCAAGATGAATCAGTGTCTATTAGACACTTTTGGTTCTATCATACCAATCATATCAATTCCCCACATAGAAAAAGGCCATGGGGACGAGATAACATTCAACAAAGTCGGAGGCACATGAATCTTATCTGCGTAAATCTGACACTTATGGCATTTTCTAGCAAACTTGTAGCAATCTGATTCCATTGTAATCCAATAATAGCCAACCCTTAAAAGTTTCTTAGCCATAGCATGTCCGTTGGCATGAGTGCCAAAAGATCCTTCGTGAATTTCCGTCATCAACATATTTGCTTCTTGTTTGTCAACACATCTCAGCAAGATCATGTCAAAATTCCGCTTGTACAACACATTGTTACTCAAAAGAAAATTTCTAGCCAACCTTCTCAAGGTTTTCTTATCCTTGTTGGAAGCTCCCGAAGGGTATTCTTAACTTCTAAGGAAGACTTCAATGTCATAGTACCAGGGTTTGCCATCCTCGACTTCTTCGACGGCAAAGATGTAGGCGGGTCTGTCAAGACATTTTACTTCAATCCGAGGACACTCATTCCAAAAGTTTACCACAATCATCGAGGCCAGAGTTGCCAACGCATCTGCCATTTTGTTCTCATCACGAGGAATATGATGAAATTCGACCCTATCAAAGAACGGTAACATCCTTCTAGCATAATCTCTGTACGGGACCAAATTATCATGTCGAGTTATCCATTCTCCAGTGATTTGATTGATTACCACTACGGAATCGCCAAACACGTCTAAATTTTTAATTCTCAAATCGATTGCTTCCTCAAGACCCATAATGCACGCTTCATACTCAGCCTCATTATTAGTACATTGGAATGTTAATCTGGAAGTAAATGGGAAGTGGGTCCCTTGAGGAGTCATAATAACAACACCTATCCCTTTTTCATGAGCGTTGACGGCTCCATCAAAAACTAAACCCCATTGAGAACCTGGTTCTGGCCCTTCACCATGTATGGGTTCCTCACAATCCTTCATCTTTAGAAACATAAAATCCTCGTCGGGAAAGTCATCGTTTGAGGGTTGATAATCCAAAATAGGCTGGTGAGCCAAATGATCAGCCAAAACACTTCCTCTGACAGCTTTCTGAGTATGGTACTCGATATCATATTCGGATAACAACATCTGCCATCTAGCAATTCTCCCAGTCAAAGTGGGCTTCTCAAAAATATATTTGATAGGGTCCATCTTCGAAACTAACCAAGTAGTGTGATTCAACATATACTGGCGCAAACGTTTGGTGGCCCACGCCAAAGCACAACAAGTCTTCTCTAACATGGTGTACCTTGTTTCACAATCAGTAAACTTCTTGCTCAAGTAATAAGTGACATGATCTTGCTTTCCTGTTTCATCTTGCTGACCGAGTACACAACCCATCGAATCTTCTAAAACAGTCAAATACATAATCAAAGGTCGTCCTTCGACTGGCGGTATCAGGATAGGTGGTTCAAGCAAATACTCTTTGATACCATCAAAAGCCTTTTGACAATCTTCAGTCCAAACATACCCTTGTTCTTTCCTCAGAAGCTTGAATATAGGTTTACATGTAGCAGTCATGTTGGATATAAACCTGGAGATATAATTCAAACGTCCCAAAAATCCTCTGACTTGTTTCTCGGTGGTGGGAGCTAGCATTTCTCGGATAGCCTTCACTTTATCGAAGTCCACTTCAATCCCTTTTTTACTGACAATAAAACCCAATAGTTTCCCTGATCGCACTCCAAATGTACATTTATTGGGGTTCAGACGGAGCTTGTATTCCCTCAAACGGCTAAACAGCTTGGACAGGTGTTTAATATGATCATTCTCGGTCTTTGACTTAGCTATCATATCATCCACATAAACCTCGATCTCTTTGTGCATCATATCATGGATAAAGTAGTCATAACTCTCTGATATGTTGCCCCTGCATTCTTTAATCCAAACGGCATGACTCTGTAACAAAAGGTGCCTCAGGGCGTGATGAACGACATCTTCTCTCTATCCTCGGGAGCCATTCTAATCTGATTGTAACCTGAAAAACCATCCATAAAGGAGAAAACCTCATATCTTGCGGTACTATCAACCAAAATGTCGATGTGAGGCAATGGGAAATCATCTTTCGGACTGGCCTTATTCAAATCCCTGTAGTCTACACACATGCGAACCTTGCCATACTTCTTCGGCACGGGCACAATATTGGCCAACCAGAGCGGATATTCGGCAGTGACAAGGAAGCCTGCATCAATCTGTTTCTATACTTCTTCTTTAATCTTTAAAGTCATGTCAGGTCGAGTCCTTCTGAGCTTCTGTTTTACTGGCGGGCACTCTAGCTTCAAAGGTAAACGATGTTTGACTATAGCAGTGTCCAATCCAGGCATGTCTTGATATGACTAAGCAAACACATCAACAAACTCTCCGAGCAAATCAATCAGCTGTTTCTTCACATCGGGTTTGAGCAGAGCTCCAATTTTCACTTCTCTATGGATTTCTTCTGATCCCAAATTGATTACTTCCACCGGCTCCTGATGAGGTTGGATAGCTTTCTCTTCTTTCTCAAGCAGTCTGGAAATCTCTTCAGGAATATCATCTTCTTCGTCCTCGGCCTCGTACACAGGAAACTCGAAATTAGGAGAAGGCAGTGGATCATTATTCCTAGGATGTATTTTATGTAGCAATCTGTGCAAGTGATGTGATTTTTAATAAGTCTTTGTAAAGTGGAAAGTGTGTGTATGCGAGATACTACTTATTATTTTCCAATGCCATAAATAAATAAAACACAAATAGGGATGAAAGTAATTTATTGATGATAGCAAAACCAAAAGGACACGCCCAACAAAGTCACCTTTGCCTTGGGCAGAGCAAAGGGAATTATTTTAAGGTAAGCCCTAATAAATGCAGTTTCACTTTGGGCAGAGCGAAAAAATTTAAAAACAAATGCTTTACTTAGATATATGAACGACAGCAGGGGCTTCAACCGCACTCCAATTCTTAACCGAAACACCTGGGGTCACAAAGTCTGGAATATCCTTATCTGAATCTTCCTCGGTGACAGCATAAACTCCAAAGGTATAGTCAAATTCATCTGAAACATAGCCTGGATCTTCCATATAGGGCTCGTAGTCTTCGTAAGGAATGGAGGACCTTGCAGAACCATCTGATATGTAGCCTTCAAGTTCATCCTCTGACACAACATTAATTTGAGGATGATGGACGACTCCCCCATTACGGAACACTTCATTAATCAGCGGAAACCCTTGACTTTTGGTAGTTTGTTGAGCAGAACTGCTGGTGAAACCGAGACCTTCCTTATTTTTGTTCTCTGGCAAAGAAAACACCTTTCCCCATATTGTTTGATGACCATTGTTCACTACTCACTGCTTGTCTTTAAATGATGACATGGATGCCTGAGATTTTCGGACACCCTCGCCCACAATAGACAAAGCTTGAAATTGCGTGCCAACCTCTTCCTCAACTTCGACATACGAGAATGATGATAAGTGACATACCACCAAAGCCCTTTCCCCACAAGCTGTAACTGTTTTTCCCTCAAAGGCATATTTTAATTTCTGATGCAGGGTAAAAGTGACTACCCCAGCTTCATGTATCCATGGCCTCCCTAACAAATAGCTATAGGCGGCACGAATGTCCATGACTTGAAACGTGATCATAAAAGTCTGCAATCCAATAGTCATAGGCAAATCCACCTCACTAATTACCGTTTTCCTTTACCCATCAAAAGCTTTGACAATAACATGACTTGGCCTCATCGGCGGTCCCTGATAGGATAGCTTAGATAGAGTAGTTCTAGGCATCACATTTAGAGAAGATCCAGTATCGACCAACACACTGGACAGAGAGTCGTTTCCGTAGTTCACAGAAATATGTAAAGCCATGTTATGTTTCCTTCCTTCTTCTGGGAGATCATCCTCATTAAAACCCAGATTGTCACATGAAGTAATACTACTATTGATGTTGTCAAACTGCTCCATGGTCACATCTTGTTCGACATACGCTTGTTCTAATATTTTCTGGAGCGCTTCTCTATGAGCCTCCGAACTCATCAGCAACTGCAACACAGAAATCTTTGACGGGGTTTGCAGGAGCTGATCTGCAACCTTATACTCACTCCTCTTAATCACTTTTAGACATTCATCTGAATTGGATAAATTGGATCCACCAGGTTGCCCCACAATCGGATCCTTTGAGCCTGGTTGTTCCAATGAGACCTCTTTTTCTTTCAGTGGTACAGTTGGGTAGACTCAACCACTCCTTGTTACTCTGCTGACATCTGCAATGTTAACTACTGAAGGCATAGTGGGCAAAGACACTTCCTTTCCATTCTCCAACATCGTAGCGTTGTACTTGTAGGGGATAGCCTTACTGGAAGTATAAGGGACAGGTCCAGGCACATTGATTACCAACGGGGTAACAGCCGATTTTCTGCTATTATACACAATTTCGATACGCTCCACTTCTTTAAAGTGAGGCACTATAACACAAACCTCTTCGGCCCTTTCAACTGAAACTTTTTGTTCCTCATTTGCCAAACAGTCTTCAATCATGTTAACAGAGGGTGAACCATGTGGTGGTAACGGGTTAACTTGCACATTAGGGTCAGAATCTTTGAAGGACAGGATTCCGCATTTAATGAGCCTCTGGACGTCTGCTTTCATACCGAAATAGCTCTCAATATCGTGCCCTAGAGTACCTTGATGGTAGGGACAAAACCTGTCAGCTCTATAGGAAGGAGGAGGATTTGCAGGAACCATAGGTGGAGCTTCCGTCTGAATATGGCCCTTTTGAACCAAAGCTGGAAACAAATCAGCATATTTCATAGGAATAGGCTCAAAATTTATCCTTCTATACACACGACCTTGATTGTTGAACGGTCGATTCTGCTGAGAATACTGTGGATTTTGCTAAGGTTGTGACTGTTGAGCATTGGTAGATTGAGATGGTTGACTCGGTTGCGGAGACTGTTGAGGTTGGTAAGCGGGAGCATTAAACACTGGCGATACTGCCGCAACTTGGTATGATGGTGAGTACCTCCTTCTAAGTCTTCCTTCCTACACGACGTTCACCCCCTAGTCCTTTTTCTTCACGAAACCACTCCCATATTTCTTAACATTGCTAGGAGCACTCTCTTCTTTAGCCAATCTTCCTTCACGGACACCTTCTTCCAAGCGCATTCCCATATTGACCATTTTAGTAAAGTCACTGGGTGCACTGGCTACCATCTTCTCATAAAAGAAAGGACCAAGGGTCTTCAGAAAAATCTTGGTCATCTCTTTTTCTTCTAATGGTGGTGTGACTTGCGCGGCCAACTTGCGCCAACGTTGAGCATATTCCTTGAAACTCTCCTTATCTTTCTGCGTCATAGCCTCAACTGATCACGGTCAGGAGCCATGTCCACATTATACTTATACTGCTTGACAAAGGCTCCCCCTAGATCATTGAAAGTTCGAATTTTCGTACTATCCAGTCCCATATACCACTTGAGCACAGCGCCTGTCAAACTGTCCTGGAAATAGTGAATAAGCAGTTGATCGTTATCAGTCTGGGCAGACATCTTCCTGGCGTACATAATAAGATGACTCTAAGGGCAGGTATTCCCCTTGTATTTCTCAAAATCAGGGACCTTGAATTTCGGTGGGACCTTAACATTTGGAACCAAACACAGCTCAGAAGCGTTTTTTCCAAACAAATCCTTCCCACGAAGGGCTTTCAACTCCTTTTGCATCTCAGAAAATTGGTCTTGAAATTCATCCATCCTCTCTTCCAAACCCACAGTTTCAGTCGGCGACCCTTGTAAAATTGGCTCATCCAGAATATACGGAACAACATTCACATGTGGAGATGCGGTAGTCATCACAGCAGAAACTATAGGAGCAGCTTGAACAGTGGTCACAGCAGGGATCTCAGACACAGACGGATGGTAACCGGCCGAAAAGAAATTAGGAGACATTCCCCACGGGAAACCTTGAGGCATACTGTAGGATATTTCAGCAACAGAAGACACCACTGGGATCGGTGTTGGCGTCACTTCAGAGATCACGGTCCTTGGAACTTCTTGGTTGTTGATCGAGGCTTGATTGGACAAAGCTTCCACTAGACCATTCAACCTCTCCAAACTTTCTTTCAGAACTGCAACTTCATCACGGAGCACTCTGTTCTCTTGCTCTAGTTGATCCATCTTCTGGCGTTGACTAGCTCGAGTGTTGTATTGGTGATTCAGCTTGTCTGCGGAGATGAAGCAAGAGTGAGACCCTGGAATGCAAACGATGCTATGCTTATGCAAAATGCAAATGAATATGAGGCTTCAAGAAACTCAAATTATTTTGGTATTGTAACGTTGGAGAAAAACTTATTTTATTTTGATAATCGAAGCATTACAAAGCAGAGTACTCTTTTAAGAGTTTATTACATTGAACCAAAAGCAAAAAAGAAACTCGGAGATCT
Organism: Lathyrus sativus; assembly: GCA_963859935.3. NCBI lineage: Eukaryota > Viridiplantae > Streptophyta > Magnoliopsida > Fabales > Fabaceae > Lathyrus > Lathyrus sativus. The sequence continues at coordinate 114,467,029 of OZ012738.1, read as the reverse complement.
ACTCCTTACGTTCCTTCTGTGCGCGAAGCTCTTCTTCTAACTGACTGACACGTTCTTGTAATTCGGCCTTCTCACTGATGAGTCGATCGACACATTCCTTCCAGGCCATAGCAGCTGGGGGAAGATCATCATTGGTGACAGCTCTTGAAGAGGTTTGAGAGGAAAATAAATCCTCTCGTGCCTTCCTTTTCCTTGCAAGTTCCACTTCTAGCAGCTTCTGGGACTTCTCTTTCTCTACCTTGAGTGTGAAAAACTTGTTCCTCCAAGCGGCTTTCAGATTTCGAGCTTCATCCAAAGCGGCCTTCAATTGATCTACTTCGCTCACCTCAAACCATTCAGGATCATGAAAAGCCAATACCATGGGTTCATGAAAAGGGAACTGCATCTTGAGGTCGAGAGCTCTTTCTCGCACCCAATGTAGATATTCTTCAGAGACAGCACAATTGGGGTATCCTAAAGCAGCTTCCCCCTCCTTATTGACGTATCTCCATGCGTAAATTATGACGGTCTTCAGGTCGGGATCTTCTCCTTCCTTGAGAAAGATCCCTTCTAACAGAGCTTGGTCGGGCACTTCGATCATAGGATGCCCAAATTGGAGACGAGCCAAAGCAGGGTTGTAACTTATGCATCCTTCTCTCCCAATGAGTGGTATGTTAGTAAATCCTCCGATGCTATGGATCATACATATACCTCCATAGGTAGGGTCATACCAGATAATGTCAGAGTGAGTAAGGGCCATAACTATTTCGGACCAATGGGGTGACTCTTCCTCTTCCCAAATAGACGGGTGCCGCGTCAGGCGAGCAATGAACCATGAATACAACAGAGCGGTACAACAGACGATATGTCCTCCTCCTTCAGCATTCTTCGAGTGGATTGAGTAGTATGTGTCAGCTAGCAAGGTGGGAACGGGATTCTTGAGTATGAACAGTTTAATTGCATCCATGTCAACAAAACCATCAACCTTTAGGAACCAGAAGATCTCGTAAACCAACAAAGCAAAGGTAGCTTCCACGATAAGGACCTCCTTCCTTTCAGCATGGTAACGAACTTTTTCGATCAAGAAATCAGTTGGGAATCCAAGGACTCCTTCCTTGGTGGTCAAGTGTGCTTGAACATCTGCTAGGCTGAGCTGGGTAGCGTTTGCAATCTCTTGGTGACTGGGTATGTCCTCCTGGCCGGTGAATATAGGACGGGCCGTCACAGGCACCCTCAAGAAATTAGAATACTCTTCCATAGTCGGCATCAGCTGGTAATCCGGAAAAGTGAAACAATGGTACAGCGGATCATAAAATTGAACAAAGGTCTCCAACAACCCTTCTTTCATCTTGAGTTCGAGGAAACGGAAGACTTCTCCATATTCTGTGGCGAAAGCGTGACGATTCTCGATGAGATCTGCTAGTTCTCTCAAGCTTTCAATGTTAGGACTCTGGAAAGTGTACCCCAATGCTTCTCTTTTGAAATCCATGGTTACAATACCTGAGAAATAAAATTGAGTTTCTTGAAATGAATAAAGAAATAATGCAATACAAGATGAGTAGGACTTCATTGGATCCCAACTATTTATAAACATTGTGGTAAAAGAAAATGTTTTTTTATTAATTTTGAAACGGAATACAAATAATTGCTTTTAAGAGTCCCAAATAAAAGCTAAATAAAAGCTAGTAAAGACACTAAGGAAGTTTCGAATTCTGCCGCTTGAGTTGCTCTTCTAATTGCGTCTTCTCACGGATAAGGTTGTCCATAATCAGCTTCCAAATAGTGCATTGTGGTTCGGAGAAAAATAAATCCTCCATGACTTTCCTCCTCTTGTAGGGGAGTAACTCTTCATCCTTCAACTGTAGCTGCTTCTGGAGTTCATCTTTCTCTTTCTGAAGTTCATCAATCTCTGCAACAGATACTAGATATTTGTTCTTCCATGACTCTAACTCTTGTTGCAACTTCTTCAAAGCAACCTCTAACTTCTCAGTTTCGGACATAAAGACATAAGTGGGCTCCCTTCTCGGAGGGATAGGATCTTGACGAGAGTAAGGCATCCTTATCTTGATTGCCCTATTCCTTACCCACTGAAGATACAGTTCCAAAGATACACAATTGGGCTTTCCCAAACTATTCCTATCTTTCTTATGCAAATGTTTCCAAGCTTCCAAAATCTTTTCTCGGAGCTCTTTTCTCGAAGAAAACACTCTCAACTTGTATGTCCTTAGGTGGTTCCTTCAACGGATATCCCAACTATCGGCGAGCTAAAACCGGATTATAACCGATCCCTCCACCAAAGCTGAGTAATGGTATATTAGCAAAATCTCTACATCCATCAATGATTAGAATCCCATCATACTCACGACTATATCAATCAATGTCAGAATGAGTCAAAGCCATAATCCTTTCTAACCAACGCTTATCATTAAGATGCCAAAAGGAAACATACTTGGGCAAGTGCGTAAGGAACCATTTGTATCATAAGGGCACACAACATGTAATCATTCCTCCACCACGAAGGTTTCGGAGATGTATAGAGTGATAGGTGTTACCCAATAGAGTCGGCACCGGATTGTTCTTCATGAAGATCTTAATTGCATTAAGGTCAACAAACCCCTCAAAACTTGGAAATAGAAACACCCCATAGACAAGTAAGGCGAAGATTGCCTCGAATGGAGCCTTGTTCGTAAAATCAGTATAAAATGAAGCCTTCTCGAATAAGAAATCTGTAGTCAAGCCGAAAGTCCCACTTTTAACAACCATGTTGTCCTTAACATCAGATACCTTGAGATAAAGGGCCTTAGCGATGTCTCTTTCTTCGGGGTCCTTTTCCAAGAAAGGAAAAGGAGATTCCTCTAGAATAGGAAGACCTAACAAAAACGAGTATTCTTCCAAAGTTGGCAACAACTGGTAGTCTGGGAAAGTAAAGCAGTGATACATCAGATCATAAAATTGTATTAGAGCGGAAAGGAGGTCTTCATTTACCTTGCGTCTTAACAAAGATAATAACTTCCCATATTTGCCCTTGAATTTCTCTTGGTCTTCAATCAAAGCTCCCAATTCCCTTAGGTCATCCAATTTGGGACTCTTAAAAGTATATTTTAGAGTATTTCGTCTATCCATAATGTCCTACAATGTTCATAAATAAAGGGTAAATCCCATGAAGTCCAATGTAGTATGATGCTATATGAATGCAACAAACACAAGTAAGCACATAAGGGCACACAAAGATAAACAAACAAAGGTCCTAGGTTTGCAACAAGCATGGAGCAAAGGGTATACCCATTCCCAAAGGACAAGGACTAGAGGTGGATGGTACCTACAGAACAAGGTTCTAAGGAGGTCCCAAAGTCATTAGTCCATCTATCGGATATTATCAACTTCCCAACTAACTCAGGGATTAATAATATTCTCAAGAGAACTTCTTTTGAGTGTAGCATCGCGTAGCACTATTTCGGGACTTACTCCCTCATAGCCTCGCACTACGTCCTAATAAAGGCTAAAGTGGGGTTAAAGGTAACTACGGTCCTTAGTATCATGGACTCCAATTGAGAATAGTAAAAGTTTTCACGACTAAACTCGTTCAACCGAACCATTTTCAAAAGGGTCTCAACTAAGCGAGATTCTCGAGTCAACTTAGTCGGGACTCACTCCCTATAAGCCTCATCGAATATATCACCATCCTATCATAATTTCTCTCAAGTCCGGGTGTAGGACTTTGTCTCACCATTCAAGGATAACAACCCAAAAGAATAAATAAGCAAATATACAAATAAACAAATAAGCAAGTAAGCAAATATAAAGCAATAAATAAACAAAATAAAACAAGATAGGGAAACCCACTGAAGTGTTCCCCAGTGAAGTCGCCATTTCTGTCACGGTGAAATTTGGATACCAAACTATTAATTAGTTTGAATCTTTTAATTCGCAAACGATCTTTGATTTGTCCAAAGGAAGGGATAAATATAGAAATTCCCACAATGCAATGCAAATGCAAGGTTTAGAGAGTTTTAGGTTCGGGGGTTGGTTAAACTTAGGGAAGGTACTAGCATCCTAAGTTTCTGTAGTACTCTACAGGAACCTCTTGTTTTATATTTGTTTATTGCTAAGTGTTTATCTGCTTAAAGGTTGAAAGACCTAGGGGTTTATTTCTAAGTATACTCGATAAGATGTCGCATCTTATGCCTACATATCCTTACGAGAGTGGAATTAGAGTATCTGTAGTTCCCCTAAAGGGTTGGAGGAGTTCTTTGACTGTGGTCAAAGTTCCTACGGGTTTATGGTAGTTGTTTTGATTGAGTTTAGGAGAAGAGGTGCGTTGTCATTTTAAGAGAGATTTAACCGCCAAAAATTGTAGGAAAATAGTTTTTGCATCGTCTTAAGAGAAGGGCTCAAGTACTCGGATAGGGATCGACGAGGTACGCCTCTATCTCTCTTAAGGCAAAGTCCCTACGGGATTGACTGTAATTGATGTGGGGTGGAGATTCTATCTCGCTTAAGGTGATTAACATCTTATTCTCTAATGTGTTTGAATATTTATTTGTTTTGAGTTGTATTGTTTTGTTTGTTCTAAGTTGTAAAAGGGTCCTTCCTATGGGGTAGGATCTAACTTAGAAAGATCAACTGGAATGGGATCAAGGATCGTATGGGAGAATGATGCAAATGATGTGCACTACACACGATTGTTGAATCATGTGTAGGTTTTTCCTTTGGACGGAATGCAAAGCGGAAATATAAATGAAGGTAATGAAAATTGCTTGTAAAATAAATTGCGGAAATAAAATCACACACATACGCATGAAAGCGCTGAAGCGTGTGAGAGTGAATGTGTCGTGAATGTGAGTGTGCACGATTAGGTTGCATTTTATGCTGTTGATTGATTTTATGAGAAGAGTTGGAGCGATTTTAGTTTGAATTATAAGAAAATGTTGATTCGATTTTAGATGAGTTGATTTATAAATTAAGGTCTAAAGTTTTAAATAAAAGGTTACAATAGTTTACTTTTATTATAAAACCTAAGTGAAATGGTCTATTAAAATAGCATTGTGACTATTAAGAAGGATTAATTATAAAGTAAAAGAGAGTTGTTCTTACTATTTGTTCCTAAAAAAGGAGCTTTAATGTTAATTAAATAAATTGGTATAAATTATAAAAGGGTTTTTAATGATTAAACAAATTATTTAATAAAATGTTATTAAGTTGACTTAAAAAAAGGTTAATTTATTTTAATTAGCAAAAAGATCTTAAATGAATTAATATGATTTTTTTAAAAAAATAGTTTTAGTTATTAAGATAAAGAAATTTATGAAGGTTGATTTAATTGAAAATAAACAAAAAGTAAAAAATAAAATAATTAATTTAATAAAGGTGAAATATTAAAGATGAATTAACTATAAAAGGATTAAAAAAATTGATTATGGTTAATAAGAAAGTTATTAATTTATTCTAAAAAAAGATTGATTAATAGTTATAATTGATTAAGTCAGAATTAATTAACTAGGTGGCAGGTTTGGAAGTTGATTAGGGTGATTAAGCGAGGATTAGTAGTGTTGTGTGGTGATTGTGTGTGATTAAGTATTACATTACAACAATAATAAAACAATAGAAACCCTAAACCCTAAATCCCCCCCCCCCCCCCCCCAAAGTCCCCAAATCGAAAGCCAATCTCCTTCCCTCGATCCATCGTCTCTCTTTTCCTTTCATGCTACAATCAAACCTGCAAAACAACAATCATGGTGATAATAATCCGATTCACACAAGAGTTTTACCGAACGAAAATCGGTGATGGCTCAGTGAGGACGGCGGCGACGACTTCGCGATTCCGACGAGGGATTTGAACTGATGGCTTTCATGGCGTGGTTGACGAGCTTCTGAATCCGTCCGGCGCTTCTTTCGAAGATAAGCTTCCTCTCCATTTCTAGGTTTTCTCAGTTTTAGGATTTTCACGGTGCTTTGCAAATTTTTTTTCGGTCCTTTCTTCTGTCTCAGATTCCTCCTTTTATAGGCTTCATATTGAGATCCCTTGATTGAATTTGATTAAAACCTTTTGAATGCTTGATTTGGATTTCCAATTTAGGATGAATCAGTTTGAAAACCTCCCTTTTTTGTCCAATTTTGTTTAATGTTGTTAAATGGAAATTCCAAAATCGTGATCTCTTGTATCAATCTGATTAAAGTTTTGATTCAAAATGGGATTTGATTTGGGGAATCTTGAGTTTATGCTGAGGAATCTGAATAGGATCTGAATGGGATATTTATTTTGGGACAGGGTATATTCTTTGATTAATTTGCTAATCCAATCGCTATGTTTCGGCAGGTGCAAATGGTAGGATACTTTGGGCCAGGGGAGATACATGCGGCCCAGGGCAAGCTCTGATACTTGTGGTGTAAAGAGATATGGTGAGCCCAAGGTTTTGTTCGTTATTTGATGGGGGTTTACACGATAATTCCGGTAGTACCATCACCAATATGATCTTCATGACTATAATCAGCTACAATAATAATATTCTTTATTTCACTAGTAATTTCTCTGGTAGTCGTAGTTTCATCACCACCATTACAATTTGCTTTGTCAACAGCTTCAATGCATCTCTCTGTCGCCTCAATTGTTGATCCTCATCATTCCTCTTCTTGGCCTCAGCAATTTCCTCCTCTTCTTGTCGAAAGGTAACTTCCGTAATTAAATGCTAGACAATTCTTTTCATTTTTAACTGCTTCTCAGTGGCTGCTAAGACTTCGTGTGCGTGAAACATCTAAGTTCACTTTCTTTTGAAATGCAGGCACTTGTTGAGAAGGATTTCTGGAAAAAAAAACTTATTCGCGTCGAGCCAGAGTCGTGTCAGGTATAACAGGTTGGGTACCTTGTGAATTGTTTTAGCATTAACAGCATGATGCCTTGATATTCGAATCGTATCTTTGTAGATTGTAACATTGCATTACAAACTTTACAAATTCTGTTGGCAAGTTCATACATAGCCCATTCTGTTGCAACCAAAATAGTATCGGATGTCACAATAATTGCCTCCCAGAGCAGCATGATCATTTGTTCTTCACTCGCTTCTTTAGTTTCTGATACGAGGTAATCAAAATAACAATCTAAATCTTTTCCTGAAGCCAACCGCTTCTTCTGCTTGTTAATCAGTGCCTTCGTTAAAATTTACGAAGTTCTTATTTGGAATCCATTTCAGGTACAGAAAGAAATCTCTTCAACCTACCTCAGTTGCACCCTCCATATAAGTCCTCTCGCGATAATGTAGTCGTCAAATTCTCCATATAAATGGACTCAATATCATTTCCCGGAGCTTGCTTTAGAGCTAGTTCGAGAAGTTCAGACGCAAGCAGAATCTGAGAGGGTCTTTACATGTTCATTAAACCTCCTGGGAATACCTTCCATTATAACTTCTTTGTGAAAACGGAGTCGCTTCTGTGCATTGGCTCCAAGAACACTTGTAATAAAATGTTTTTTTAATCATTTTGTGAAAATCATTGTAGTCGCTCATAGCAATCATATGTTTGTCAGAAGTTAGAAACATCAGTGTCGTCGATAACTTCCATTTTGAAATTGATGCATATCTAGTCACCATTGCCTATGAGCCATCTTTGTGAATGTATTGTGAGGTTTCTCCTCTTTCAATTGCAGTAGATTCCCAATCATTGGCAAACCTGGAACCACAAAATGCTGATGGCCAGATTTTTGACACATATTAACACTGCCTGCTGTTAAGATGTTTCGAAGTAATACCAGTGTGCATGACCTGTGATTTCTAATTAATGTTGCACTTTTATCTGTTGATTGCAGGTCCCTGGAGGCTGTGATACATACTGGGAGGAACTGACATTGTTTGAGAACCAGGCCCTTGAACTCACATAGGATTATTCTCGTTCCGCTGTTGTAGTGAAATCATATGACTGTTGTCTTTATACTGGGAGATGTTGTCACACGGCCTTGTCGTTGTAGAAGGTGTCTGTTCCTTATGACAATCACGAATGATGACATCAATTTCACTTGGTTGCAGGATACGTTAGACAACAGCAGAGGAAACGGTCTTACATTGGATGGTCGATGTCGTGGTTGGTTCAACACATCTATGGCTGGTTTGGATTATAACGGGCTCATTAACCATTGTGGCAGGAAGTTATGAACTCAACACCTCCCTTTTCTTTGTTATTGTCTTAATGTTATTAATGTTCGTGCCTTTCTTCTGCTAATCATAAGGATCAATTGTGTATGCTGGCTTGGTTTGCAGGCTGCTGATGACCACTTTTGGAAAACTTTGAGTTGGATTGATCCTTGTCATCAGTTTTTCTTATTTCTGCATCATAAGAATCACGAGGTTTCTTGCTAGAAAAGAAAATTCTTTGCTCATTGGTGACTTCTGTTGACCAGGAGACTCACTTCCCTTGCCAGAAGATTTATCACATTTAATATCCTGGCCTTTCTTACTCCTTTCATTGTTATCATAATGATCATACTCAGAAGCCAGATGACTAGCTGCCCTTTCAAGATTAAACTCATCCTCATCATTAAATTTTGCAGGTGAACCTATTCTCTTATTAACCGGGGAGTGTCTTGATTTCTTCGGATGAATTTGATTTAGGATTTCTAAGCTCTCTAGAATAATATGCTTCTTCTGCCCCTTCACTTGTCTTTGGGATGTCATGGCTAGGTTTATGGTTTGTTGACTTCTTTGGGGGACTCAAGCTTCCTTCATTGACCAACTTCTCTCTTGCATCAGACGGATCTCATGTGGACTTCTATTTTTACTGCTAGTCTTACTTACTGCTTGTGGTGATATTGATTGAATTGGAGACTTATCTGGTGTGGACATTGAATCTTGTGATCCATAGCCCGGAGCTTTGCCATTTTTATCTGTCCGTATAGACTGCAAAGGGCTAGAGAGTTCATAAACTTCTGGTGATAACTTTCTGCACCCTGACTCTTCCCATAGAAGATTGCGCAGGACTTCTTTGGTATCTTGGTAAAGTTCTTTTGACTGGAGATGGTACATGCGATGGAGCATCATTTATAAGTCCTCATGAACTCAAAATTTGTATAGGTTGAATAGAACTTCTTGTAGTTGTATTGTTGTAATGGTAGCTTATAATTCTGCGGAACCGCTACATGGCTGAACCGTAGCTATTTAAATATAGAGTTGTAATTTTCTTGTGGGAAAGGATAAATGTAACAAATGTGGCCCTCTTCTAATTTCTGTTGTACTGTTGACTAATCAAAAACAACCTTGAATTCTTAGGCTTTGTAATGTTGAGCCTGGGAGTATAATATGAATATTTGGAAAGTACGTTTTTTCAAAAAGCATTGTTTGTTTTGTCTTCTGATATGGTTCCATATTTGATAGGAAACAAAAGGGTTATATAAAAGGAAACTCTTTTTATTTGGCTTGCGAAAATAAATCTCTTCGGCTCGAAATGGACTTTGAACTCTTGATGAATGTGAAAGCCAATATCGTGTATTAAGTAATCTTTAATCATTTCTCCCATGTGCTTAAAAGCTAATGTGCTCCTTCGACCTAACAATGATGTTTGCTTCATGTTCTCGTTCAATCATTTGGCTTACGTTCAATAATCTTCACTTCACACACATCTCTAGATCCCACCCCCTCTTTCACGAACAATCAGTCATGTGCTTCTCAACTCTGATACGGGGCCTTGCCTTCAGTAATGACCCCGTTTGGCACCGATGTGAGGCTATATCATGTTCTCATCAGACTAAACTCTGAAACAACCTTCCAGACTTCTAGAGCTTTTCAACGACAGACCCAACTTCACAAAATGCGAACAAAATGTCTAAAAGCAGTCAGTTATATGTGAACGGTCGACCGTGAGAATGAGTACTATCCCCACTTGAAATTACTGCATCTGCATAAGTTTGTTAGTCGCAAAAACATAAATGTTAAGTTAAAATCAAATATCAACAGAAAACACGCAAAAAGAGGTGGCACCTTACGGTCAAAAATTAGGGTGCAATACCGTTGAGTATCCAGACTCCGGTTAATGTCTTTGAGTATCCAGACTCCGGTAAATTTCCAAGGTGTGATGTACTTCTTAGCCCTGTATGGTATCCAGACCATGGCAGTTTGGGATGTGATCCATTTTGTTTGTTGAGTATCCAGACTTCGGCAAGTTGAAACAGTATTCATAAAACTTCGGCGGTATCCAGACCCTAATGAGTGTTTCTTCGTCCATTGAGTATCCAGGCTCCGACTTATTTCGTTGAGCGTTCAGGCTCCGGCTTCTCCGTCGAGTATACAGACTCCGGTGAATTTTCAATTCGTGATGTATTGCTTTTTCCGTCGAGTATCCAGACTCCGGTAAAGTCAGTTGGGTATCCAGATTGATAAGTTTTATGGTTGTACTCTTTCTCTGTTGAATATCTAGATTCCGGTGAATTTCCAATTTGTGGTATATTGTTTTGTCTGTGGAGTATCCAGACTCCGGTCAGTTCCGTTGAGTATCCAGACTCCGGTGAGTTTCATATTGGTGATGATCTCCTTTGTCCGTTGAGTATCCAGGCTCCGGTCAATTTCGTTGAGCATCCAGGCTCCGCTTTATTTTCGTTGAGCATTCAGGCTCCGATTTATTACGTTGAGCATCCAGGCTCCGGTTATTACGTTGAGCATCTAGGCTCCGGTCAATTTTACATTGAGAATCCAGGCTCCGGTTTATTACATTGAGTGTTCAGACTCCGGAAAATCTCCAATTCATGATGAATTCCTTATATTACGTTGAGCATCCAGGCTCCGGCTTCTCCGTTGAGTATCTAGACTCCGGTGAATTTTCCCATTCATGATGTAATACTTTGTTCGTTGAGCATTCAGGCTCCGGTCAATTTTCGTCAAGTATCCAGGCTCCGGTAAATCCCCAGTGAAGTTTCTTATTACGTTGAGCATCCAGGCTCCGGTTATTACGTTGAGCATCCAGGCTCCAGTCCATACGTTGAGTGTTCAGACTCCGGCAAATTTCATTGACTCATTTTGTTCGTTGAATATTCATATTCCGGAAATTTGAAATGTTCCCCTTTAACATGTATGGTATCTAGACCATGGTGCAATCTTTGATAAAGGCATCCGTCCCCACTATATTTTTCCCCAAGCAGAGTTATTCGGATAAGCTTCTCTTTTCCCCAACGGAGTATGTTTGTGATCAGAGCAGTTATCTCCGGAGGTTCTTGTTTGCGGTTTTATTTTCTGCGGTTGACAAATTTCCGGGTTCTTTGGTATTCAATCGTCTTTTACCTTGATTGTTTGAAAGCCGTTCGCTTTTCACCCAGTCAGGTCCAAGTCGTTTGAATAGGGGCAGCTGTTGCACCCCAAAATTTGACCAACCTTTTCCTAACCTGGTTTATGTTTCATTTCATCATTCTGTTGCATTTCTGCATTGCATAGCATTTGTCCTTGAGACAAGGGATCGAGGTTTTCCTGTGGCTCTGAATGCACTCTCAGCAAAGCAATCAAAGCAGCGAGTATCACGCGACATTTATTTTCCCCAGTGGTCGAGTGACCGATTTTATTTTGTTTTGCAGGTTATTTTCAGCCAAGAAAGTAGCGTTCAGGCTATTGTGAGCAATCTCATGGTCACAGCGTTCAAGAACACATTCCAGAAGCTTAACAGGGTTCGAAACAGCAAGAAACGGGCAAACGGGCAGGTTTCCCTCCAAAAGGCGCCAAAATTCAAATTTTGGATGTCTTAATCGGTTAACACATATGGTTAACCGATTAACCATTGAAAAATCAACCCAGATTCATAAATTCAAAGGTGTTAATAGATTAACCTATATGGTTAACCGATTAACCAATGTAATTTTTGCCTCTGTACGTGATTTTTCAATGCAGAGCCATTTGGGGTCCAATTTTGGTCATTTGAAAATTCACTTTTTACACTTGGGAGGGATCTAGAACCATTTTGAAATTCAGATTAGTTTTCAAATTAATTCAATTCCCTCCAAAACCCCACTCCTAATTCCATTCCAAATTTTCCAATCCACTCTCCAAACCTTGCTTTGGATCCAAGCCAAAAGAGTACTTAAGTGATTCACTCCAAACCACACTCATTCTAACTCTCATAATTCCCATTTCAAATTCAGAATTGCTCTCAATTCTCTCTCAATTTCATCATTTCCAAACCCTCACCAAAGCTCTTCATCCATTGAATTAATTGATTCTTCATTGGAATCCATTAATTCTTGAGCTTAAACCTTCATCTAGCATCCCCATTGGATCAATTTCTTCATTCAATTTTCGTGCAAATTCAGATCTGAAATTTGAAGTGAGGCTAGAAGTGATTATTTGAAGCAATTTGGCTTAATCTTGAAGGATCTCCATCTCTACTACAAGGATTAGCTTGGATCTTGAAGTATTCCGGGTTTCTTGCTTCGATCTACTCATTTCCAACAAATCAATATTAACCGAAGCAAATCTCCGCTTCGTAGGTTGGAAATTCTTGATCCGATTCTGTTTTTAGCTTAATTGCATGTTCATCATGATGATTTTCATTTTTGATTGATTTGCTGCATTTTGATTCATATGATCCGAGTTGATGCTGTTTGGATCTGTATATATGTTGTTGGAATCATGGTTTTCTAATTTAATTTCGTGCTTAAGTGATTATGTGATCATTGGTATGTTTGGAGAAGTGATAAGCTGTTGGAAAGTGATTCTGCTTTGCTGTTTTCTGTTGTCAGCACAGTGTTAATCGGTTAACGCATATGGTTAACTGATTAACGATCACAAATTTTCAGATTTTTCAAAGTTTTCACAGTGTTAATTGGTTAACGCATATGGTTAACCGATTAACCAATTCAAATTTTCAAATTTTTCAAACGTTAACAGTGTGTTAACCGATTAACCCTGGGGGTTAACCGATTAACACTGTGCTGGCAGGCATGTTTTGCTACTTTGTTTGGTTGTTCGCATACCGTTTCACTTCGAATCTTCATAAATTGATATGATGTATTAGGAGTGAAATGTTTTTGGTGTTTGCCACTGTTTGTGCTTGGTTGATCATTATTTTGTTGATACTTGTGTTCATTTTCCACTTGGATGCATACTTATGGATGTGGTTCAAAGTGACGACTCTTTGCATGTTCGTTTGTTTCCATCTATGGCTTTCCTTTCCATGTTTGCACCATTCTTGCATCGCTATTGAGGTCGAGACGAGCTTGTGGCGGCTGCTGCCCCACGCATTTTTCCTCCCTCCCACCATTCTAAGTGTTGCATTTTCATGTTTGTATCTTTTACTTGTGATTGAATTTACTTGGTGCTTTTCTTGTGCTTTTTGCCATGATCCCCATAGGGTTCCTAGTCCCTCCATTTAGGATGGGAGTAGGAGAGGCATTAGGTGTTCAATTCAAGCATGCTAAGATTAGGTAGTTCCCTTTTGTATCCCAACTCTAAGTCCACTTTGCATGACAACTTTTTAGGATTAATTTAATCTCCATTTAGTAGGTCTTTTCTCTCCTCATCTTCAAACACTCATAAAACACATAATAAAGAATAACAAATATTGTACGCTATGAGCCTTAAGCTAATTGGGGAATGGTGATTGAGTGGCTTTCTCTCAATTTCCTAGAGTGTTTAGTATACACCCTTAGGGTGATATGCGACACATTCGCTCCTAAGTCATAGTCTCTAGTGCGACATGAGTTACAAATCAAAGTCAAAACACTTCTTCTCTAAAAAATAAAAAAACACTTCAAATCTTTTTTATCCTTCGGAATATTAAATAAGGAAAATCTTTTCAGATAAAAGAGTGTTGTTAACTCTTAGTTCTACCGCAGACGGTAACGCCTAAGTCTCCAATGGTCGAGCTGCATACACCAACTGCTAGAACTACTTGTTAACCCTACTTGGGCCTAAAAACTTTTGAACCAACCTGTGATCTTGTTATCCCGAACTACATTTGCTCTGATCTTTCATACCAGATGAAAGTACGTAGGAACAAGACGCGATGTCTTGGCGAGCGGCCTTCCCCCTGTTTTACCCGTAGTTAGCCGAACTACATTGACTCTGACTTTCCCATTGCATGAGGGAATACCTAGGCACAGAGCGGCAATGCTCTGCCGAGTCTCTTTTCTTTTCTTTTTGTCCCTTGACCTTTAGCTAGATAGATGATCACCCTTTTTAGATAGACAACAAAGCGTGGATCCCGTCGAGTACGACGGACGTGAGGGGTGCTAATACCTTCCCCTTGCGTAACCAACTCCCGAATCCAGGACTTGGTTGCGATGACCTCGTCTTTTCCCTTTTCGTCAGGTTTTTCGGATCGTTTCCTTTCCCTATCTTTGGGATAAATAATGAAAGGTGGCGACTCTTCTGTTTTCCGCCGGGTGTTTTTCGCAGCTGCGACAGGTTTCTCGTTATGATCTTCTGCCATTGCTCTTTTAAGTCTTCGGAGTAAAAGACGAGCTTGGGCATTTTGTTCGTGTTCTTCTATTAGATCAGCTAGGTTTCCAATGCTGCGAGTTCTTCGTATTGACCGACTAAAGGGATGCTTTAGTCTAGACAGTTTAACAACAGTGTATGAAATTTAACGTAATTTGTCCCCGGCAACGGCGCCAAAAACTTGATGCATGCTACCCGCAAGTATACAGAGTATGTCAAAGTAATATAAAAGATTATCGATCCCACAGAGACCAATGTCAATCTATTGATTACTATTGTTACAGTGTTTATCTAAAGCTAATGAAAACAGAGAGTAATACGCACAGAGAAAATAATAATTAAGGAATGAATTCAAATTCAGAATAAAGCATATTGGAATGTAATTCTCATCGATCAAACAGTCTCTTATTGTCTAAGTAGTAATACTTGTGGGGCAATATTTTCTTCCTTGAAAAAGAGTTAATTAAAAAGAAACTGAAATTTAATCTATATCAGCCGCTCACGCTACACCGGTTGCATCTTGCGTTAAAGTGAAAAAGTCCTTTTTTATATAACTACCTCTAAGACTCGGTTGAAAAAATTTTTTGATTGGAAACTTTAATATCAAAAAGGGTTTCCGACATACGCTCGGCCAACCAGATCTTAAATCTATAAACGCAATCAAAATAGTTTTAAAATCACTTTCTAATAATACCAAACCTTCCTAATTAATTAATAAAGTTCTTTCGTTGTTTTTTACCAATTAAAAACTAACCAACTCTTATCTAAAGTATCGGACGACTTTCGATCTTACCCGACATAGTCACGGTTATTACGTAAAGAGAAACATGGTCCCGTTCATGTAATGGCCGATCAATTTAAGTTCAAAAAAGTTGCATTAAAATCCAAAACAGCCCCTAAAGTGTTTCTACAATTACAACATATGGAGTACCGTCGAAACGACGGTCCTCACATCCTAGCACAACAGATTTAGCTAAACATGACGGTGATAAACATAATAAATAATTTGTTTGTAGAATAAATCATTTAGGGAAATAAAATGTGCGGCATTAGTTTCCAAAAGAACGAAAGTGTCACGCTTAAGTTCGGTTCAGAAAACGAATCTTCTGAAATAAAACAATATGTTAATATGCAGAAAGTTAAATACGTGATTAGTTTCCAAAAGTAAGAACAGAAGTGTCACACTTAAGTTCACTCTTAGAAAACAAATCTTTGAAATAAAAGTGATAAATAAATCGTGCAAAAAAATAAATGCGTGATTGGTTTTCTAAAGTAAGAACAAAAGTGTCACGCTTAAGTTTACTCTTAGAAAACAAATATTTGAAATAAAAGCGATAAATAAATCGTACAGGAAAATTTAAACAATTTAAAGCACGACGGAAAGTAATGTGAATAATAATAAAATGGGAATAAAATAAAACTTGCTCCAAATCAGAGATTTGAATATGGTATAATGCTGGAATGTAAATCTGACTTGAAAGTAAAATGACGACAAGCTTAAAGTTCCTATGCTACGGTGCTCCAACCTCAGTCACAACAATGGTGTGATAACCTCTCGATATGACAGTTTATCGCTTAACAACTGAATATATGCCTATGCTGAGAACTAAGACTGGATGATTAAAACTAAAGATCTAATTCTTATTTATATTGTAGCAATGCCTTGGAAATCACATAGCCTTTTTAGAAATCATGTGGAGGAAATCTTTCGTCATGGCATCATGCTCCAGTCGTCCTTGACTAGACCATCAAATGCAAAGATGGCGCCCTCCATCTAGACATGGCGTCCACCATGTGTGTAAAAGGTGGTGGACATGGTCAAGTGACGGTTAGAACATGGGAGAAACCCTACACGTTATGGCTACCCCCATGGCCAACGCCATGTGGAATGCTGTGTGTGTAATTTTCACCCGAAACTCCGTTTTCTTCTCTTTTCGCTCCATTTCTTCGTGGAAGGCTTTTATTAGGAAATGTACCTGAAAAGAAGACAAAACACAAGCATAATGCAAGAAAATAATAATTAAACGACAATAAACATGTGCAATCCGGGCCAAATACGCAGTGTGTTTCAGTGTTATCACTAACCAACCGATTTGGCTCATCATTTGGATGAACTCAAAATTCAAAATTTGAACTTTGGCACACAAAATAAATGGTTAGGATATTTGAAATAAAATGCAAGATCTAATAGCAACATCCAACTACCAGAACTTAGTGCTCTAAATCGATAGAAAGCCCCACCTAGTCGATTGGAGATTGTATATAAATAGAAGTATGATTTCCTCTCTTTCTCATCTTATCCCACTTTTCTCTTATGCATCGCATCAGTATTTTTTGAGTGTTTTCTTCTTATCATCATCACCAAATGGCACCTAAAAGATCTCGTTCGTCTCAAGCTTCTCCATCCTACCACTCCAAAGTCTTATCTTCTTAAGAGCAAGAAACTAATTTCAGTTTGTACTACACCAGTAGAGAAATATATGTTTCTTGCCACTTGGATGAATGACTCTTCAAATAATGCAAATTTGTAAAAGTTTTCAACTATCCATTCAAACCTTATCTACTAAAATGGTGTTCTTAGCTCAAAAGTCAAGAAGCACCCCATTCAACTATCCATTCAATATTTTGCACAAGTTTGCAACCTTTCCTTCAGTAATCAGGTGTATGATGAAAGCAAAGAAGGTAATGATTTTAACTTTGTTTTTAATGCACAATCCTTTATATTGAAAAATGTTTTGTAATTCCTACTCCTTTTAGCATTGGCTTGATACACCCAGACACTTTTTTAATTCAGTATATGTTAAATCATACTCTTACCAAGAAATAGTAACTCGAGCACCATACATAGATCAGACATAACTCTGGTTTGGTTTTTTTAAAATTAAGATGAGAAAATTTGGGATAATATTGCGATCCATCACATGATGGATAAACAAAAGAAAAACATGATTTTATTATACACTAAACTAATCATGAAGATCCTAGAGTACTCCAGATACAATATGAAGAGAGAGGAATCAAAGATTAAACACTCAAAAATAGGAAGAAGCCCTTTGAGTCAGATGTGGTAAGAAATCAAAGGAAAGGAAATATTCTCTCTACCTCTAAAGGCACCACCAATAGAAAGACAACAGCAAGCAAGCAATGTCCTCCATCAATCCTTCTCAAACATACTCAACGACATTCTTAAATACTAGAAATTGATGCATTCAAGGCTCTGCAAACTAATCAAGAAACTAGAAAAATTAACTCTCATTTCTCCAATGGTGTCCAGTGAGGATGAGATAAAGAGATGAATTAGTCTAATGTCTATTTGCTATTGTTATTGTTATTTATGTTTGCTTTTCCTTTTGAAATTTTCATCTTGTACTCAAATGTGCTCTGAATACATAAAATGATTATTTCCTAATTTCGTTCTCTTTTAAATGCTTATATGAATATGTGTTTGCATATTTAAATTTTTTCCTTGCATCTTTACCCGATTTTTTGATTATGACGAAGGGGGAGAATTATAATATCAAGGGGGTAAAGTATATTATCTAATCATTTGAGGGGGAAAATGAAAACTCCATTTTTATCTACATGTCGTGTCTTAGACCACCTCCTTGAGTGATATGTTGTCATCATCAAAAAGGGAGAGAATGTAGAATTATGTGCTTGCAAATTTAATCTGGAAGTGATCATTAATAAAGTATGTAACATAAATTTGATGAAAATCATAGAGATACAACTTAACTTTAAAGACAAAAAATTATTTCAGGCGGTAAAAGATGCATAAAATAGTTTGGTCAAGTTCTTCCTCCGAATAAAGCCAAAGTGTTAGCGCTTAGTGACCATCATGATATCATATGCTGATGTAATCCGATTTAAAGATATATCAAGCCTCATCTATAAGAAGATTCAAGCAAAGTATTTGGCAAATACTTAAAGCTTCAGAGTGCGAAAGAGATGAAGTTTGAAAGCTCGCCTTGTCGTATCTAAGAGATAAATGTTGTGTAAAAACAAAAAGGATTTTTTTCATAAAGTAACATGGATAAATCACAAACTCACTTAAATTGTTTTAGCCTCTATCATTCAAAGAAAATGACCTAAAAATGTTTTGGAGCTTATCCAGATGAATTGGGAACTGTTAGAATGATTTTGACATGTATTTTGAATTGTTCAATCAATTAGAGCATATACCCAATCGATTGGTTAAGAGAAAAATGAGTCCATAATCGATTATAACAATGTCTTAATGAAGGGTATGATGAATCTCTATTAAATATTTCCAAAATGGGCAAAAAAATAATCGATTATTTAGATCATCCAATCGATTAGAATGAGGATCCAATCGGTTGGACAATCAATTTTTCCTAGGGATAATTTTCTCCTTTGAATCAACCTTTGGCCTATAAATAGAGGCATCTCCCATTACTTTTTCACATCCACAAACATGATATTTATCACCTTCCTCACACACACTTTCTCTCTAAAATATGTTTACATTCTCTCACATATATTTAGCCATAACACTTTGAGAAAGTTTCTTGTGTTTAAGTGAGGAAATTGTTCTAAAAAGGGTAATATTGTAAATTCACCAAGATTTATATTTCCTCTTGAGTGAATCTCTCTTTTGTAGGAAATATTTGTTTGGGTTTGAAGCTAAGCTCGTTAAAATATTTGGTTGGGGGATTAGCATTAAATCTCTATTTGGTTCGTGAGTTGAGCCCCTTAAGGAAAAACTCTCTTTCGAGTTCTTGAAGATAACTAATAAAAAATATTATCATCAGTTCTTGAGCTTAGCCTAGTTAAAAGCTTAATTGGTTCGAGATCATCCTGGTATAAAATCTTAGTTTGGTTCATGGTTATCCTGTTTGAACTTCGGTTTGGTTTGGAAGATAGTCAATTTAAAATTCTGCATCAATTTAAGATAAGTCCATATAAAATCTTGGTTTATCTTATGGCTAACCACTTAAAGCTTTATTTTATTTAGAAGGAAGACTAACCGATTCATTCCGCTGTTCATTGTTTGGTTGGAAGTTAACCTGACACTTCATTTTTCCTTGTAAAAGGGGATCTGTGGGCTTAACCTTCTAAAAGCTCATAAGCATTATTGGATGCTCTCAAGATAAATTATTGAGGAGAGGAGTAGATTACTTTATTTAGAACAAACATCTACAAACATATGATGATATCTCTTTTCCCTTATCTCTTTACTTTTGCATATTTTCTTTACTCTGATTTCTCCCTGCAATATTCAAACATTTTCTTGAAAATGTTCTTTAACTCTTGTTTGGAAAACAATTTTGTTTAAAACTAATATTTTTCAAAAGCCCACAATTCACCCTCCCTCTTGCGTATGGAGTCACATGTTCAACAAAATCCTTATAAGCTCATATTATCTTGCTCGATCTTTTACACACGTGCCACATATGGTGGCTTGCTGATGTCATAAAGATGCATCAAAACACAATCACTACCTATAACAAATCAAAACCAAAACCAAAACAAAAACTAAAAAATCCAAAAATTATAAACCAAAACTTTCCTTAACTTAAACAATACCCACATAGTTTTAAACATTATCCATCACATTTTTTTCTCAAAAGGAACGATTTTGAAGATGTTTCCTTAATTGGGTATGTTCAAGGATAAAAGAATTTTAAGGAAATATTAATTTATTACCTCTAACAAACTTGTTAGTTTATTTGGGGATGTATGAGTCCATGTCTTTTTTTCCTGGCCTCGTTTTTCACCATGCGTGTGTGAGCTTCTCTAAGAATTTTTTTCAATAAATGGTGGTTTAAATACTAAAGTTGAAACTTTGAAAATTATGAAAATAGTTCACTTTTTGTAACTTCTAAGACTTTTGGTTTTGGTTTAAGAAGGATAACATAATAACCCTAAGGCTTTGTTTGGATTTATGGAATCGGGTGGAACGAAGCGGTATGGAATGGAATGGAATGATATTATATTATTTGGATCATTTAAAACTAGATGGAGTAGAGCAGAATATAGTGGTATGGATTCCATTCCATCCCATCACTTATCACCATATTCTTTCCCCTCCGATTTGGGCGGAACGAACAACTTACCTTGTTCTGTCCTAAAATTTCCAAATAATGGAATGGTATCTTCGTCTCATTCTGCTATATTCTACTCTGCTTTGTTCTATTTTGCTCTTTTCATTTCATAATACCCAAACATAGCCTAAGGGTATGTTTGGATTGGTGGTATGGGATGGAACGAAATGGAACAGAATGGAATGGTAAATAGTGAGATTCCATTATTTGGATTTTCAAACAATGTATGGAGTGGAACGGGACATTATGGAATCTATTACATCCCATTTTATCCAATCCTCCATTTGTTGTTCCATCCGATTTGAGATATATGCAATGAATGAATCATTTTTAATAAAATATCCAAACAGTGGAGTTGGGATCTATATTCCATTCTGCTTCCCTCCATTCCACTATGTTATATTCCATTCGCCCCGCTCGGTTATGTTTCTTCCATCCAAACACAGTCAAGATTTTGGTGTGAGAGAAGGAAGAGATGAAGGTTTTGATAGAGACAAAACATGTTTCTGTTTTTCTTTTTTCTTTTTTAAATTTTTATTAAATAGTAGAAAACTAAATATTTGGTGGGTTTCGCAAAAAATTTCACGATTTAAAATGTTTTAGCGTCGGCTCAGGCCATCTCTAAAATTTTAATAAATAAATATAAAAATTAAAAAATCACGAGTCAGCTATTTGTGACGCTAAAGGATTTTATTTTTTATTTTTATTACTTTCTTTTTTAATGTCTACCTTAATGGATGCTATGGTTAAAGTAATTCTAAAAATAAAATTTAATGAATAAATTTTACAAAGTTAGCCTATGTGTCGTTAACTCGATGCTAGTAGTGTTGAAGTCATGGCCGACGCTAATAATTTAAAGCTAAAACACAATTTTCTTTTAATGAAAAACAATTATAATTATAAAAATAGTTTTTAGCCTTAATTTTTCTTGTGGAATATTATGAATTCTCTTCCAACATTAAACCTTAGTGTTCTTAATTAAGTCCACACTAAAACATTGGATCAAAGAATGTGATCACAATAAATCTAATTTGATACTCTATGTGCCGACAATTCAAACACTTCATAAATCTTCCTGAGACAAGAAAGTGGAACAATCTTCTACTTTCCAAAAGGCTTCCAAAGTTTTAATAGCATCTCATGAAAAATAGGAAATGTGATATGCATGTCTCCCTTAGACTTGTTAAGTGAACCATGAAGATTTTTTTTGATGAAGAAGAAATTTGCATTAGAAAGAAGAAGAGGGTACAAAGGAGCCCTGGTGATCTAACAAAGGGAAATCACCAAGCCAAGTTCTAGAACCTACAAACTTTCCTACTCTCACATGACCATGAGCAACAAAGTTCTTGTATCTACTGATATGTATGATAGAACTACCATAACAATTTTTAAGAAGGGTTCTATAGTCCTCTGCAATATGATCAATACTAACATAATCCTGACACAAATTGATACTGTCAACACAGACCAGAGAATCAGATTGGATCAAAAAGTTTTTAATTTTCATTTGCATAGCCAGTTGAATACCCCACCTGATAGCAAGACACTCAGCAGTTATGGGCTCAAGCAGTTTCCTCTCTGATATGCTTGCTGAAAGAAGGACTTTGTTCTCATGATTTTTGATAACACACCCAAACGTAGTCAAACCTTCTTCAAAGACTCCTGCATCAACCTGAATGGTGGCAGCAGTGGCACAAGGGCTAACCTTTTCATTGTTGGAGGAGGGCTTACTTTTCTTGTTATCATTCCAGTAATTGAATTCTTGTACCATATCGAGTGCTTCAGCAGCCGCTTGCAAAGAGGAGAGAGTCTTGGCATAAAAAACAATTGAATTCTTGGAAAACCAAATTTTGTACAAAGTGGAACTAATGAGTTGGAAAATTAAAGAGTCCTTACAATTCAAAAAATCCTCCAGCCAGCTACAAATATCAACCTTGGAAAAGATTCGAAAGCTAAGAATGGAAGAGAAGAAAGTCTGCTTAGAGAAATTGCATTCCAGAAAAATATGATCCACAGTTTCTGTCATCAAATTGCAAAAAAGACAGGAAGGATCCAGAGAAATACCTTTTTTTCCTGAGGTTGTCTCGAGTGGGAAGAATGTTTCTAGCAAGTCTCCACATAAAACTCTTGATTTTATTCTGAAGAGGAATTTGCCAAATCCCTTTCCACATTTTTTGGTTTGGGAAAGAAGAAGGTCCGTGATTAGAAAAAATGCACTCTTTCAGACATAATTGGTATGCAGATCTCACATAGTTACCTCTTTTCTCAAAGTGCCAGATAAGCTCATCTTCCACTAATCTTTAAGAAAAGGGAATGCCCATAATCTGAAAGCAACAGTCTTCCCAAAAGTGGAGAATATCAATTATTCCTTCCAACAACCAGTTTCTAAATCAATTAATTAACTTACTTTCCAATGCGGATCTACATCAGGACCGTGTTGTAAAAGTTTGAAACTAGGATTCCGAGGGATCCATCTATCATTCACCACTGACACCTTTAATCCATTTCTTATCCTCCATCTAGATCCTTGATGAACCAAATGTCTAGCACTCACTATACTCCTCCAAGCATAACTAGAATTATTTCCTACAGAACAACTGTTAATGTCACAGTTTGGGAAGTACCTGCCTTTTAGGACCCTGCCCATAAATGAGTTTTCATTACTAAGAAGCCTCTAGTACTTCTTCCCAAGGAGACTAATATTGAATTCTCTAATGCCTCTAAAGCCCATTCCTCCTTCCTTCTTTGATCTGGCCATCTTGTCCCACCGAAACCAATGGATCTTTCTTTCCCCATTCCTCGAGCCCCACCAAAATTTTGCTATCATTCCTTCTATTTCATTGCAAACTCTATCTGGTAATCTGTAACAACTCATAACATAAGTTGGAATAGCCTGTGCAACCGCCTTTATCAATACCTCTTTTCCTGCTCGCGATAGGAACTTCTCTTTACAACCTTTGATTTGTTTCCAAATCCTCTCCACCACCAAAGTAAAAATTTCCTTCTTTGACCTCCATAAGACCACAGGTAAACCTAAATACTTGTCATGGCCATCTACTATCTTAACTCTCATCCTTGTCCGGATCATGTTGCTAGCTTCTTCATCCACATTTCGACTAAAAGATGTCGCAGACTTGTCCAGCTTCACAACTTGGCCGAAAGAAATTTGATACTTTTGAAGGACCTCAATTACTCTTGAAGCCTCATTTGTATTGGCTCAAATAAAAAGTAGGCTATCATTTGCAAAAGAAAAATAAGTGAGAAATTGGTGGTGACTTTCTAGAAACTCTTAGCCCATGAATCCTGCCTTCCTATACCTCCTTCTTGATGAGACTTGAAAGAACAACAACATAAAGAATGAAAAGATAGGGTGATAGAGGGTCTCCTTGACGAAGACCCCTACCTGGGACAAAACAACGACATTGTTGTCCATTAAGGAGTACACTGTAAGTAACAGAAGAAATGCATCTTTCAATGAGTTCCACCATATGCATTGGAAAACCCATCAAAGATATGGGTTTTATGACAAAATTCCACTCAATATGATCATATGCCTTAGACATATCAAGTTTCAGAGCCATATAGCCTTGTTTTCCTTTGTTCTTCTTCTTCAACCATTGAAAACATTCTAAAGCTATCAGCATGTTATCCGTAATTAGTAGACCTTGAACAAAGCCATTTTTCTCCTCATCAATGATATCAGGGAGAATTCTCTTAATCCGATTCGCAATCGACTTGGTAACAAGTTTCACCACCACATTGCATAGGCTGATTGGTCTGAAATTCTTTGGGGTTATAGGGTGCTTACATTTGGGGGATTAGAGTTATATGTGTGGAATTTATCAGCCTAGGATCTTTGCCCTGATTCAAAATATCTAGAACCAGTTTACCAACCTTATTTCTAACTATGTGCCAATAGTTTTGGTAGAAAAGAGCAGGTAAGCCATTAGGTCCTGGAGCTTTTAGGGGATGCATTTGATCCAAAGCCTCCTTGATTTCATGGATTATGAAAGGTTCACTGCACCAGCTAATATGACTAGCCTTCAGCTTCCCTCGAATAAAATTGTAAACTTCTTCAATGTCTATAGGGTTTAAAGATGTAAAAAGTTTTTTAAAATAACCTGTCAACAACTCCTCACAGTGATCCTCACCCCTCCACCAGCACCCTTCTTCATCTTTTAACTTTTGGATATTATTGGTCTTTCTCCTTTGATCTGCTTTCTTATGGAAGAACTTGTTATTTTATATCCATGCTGCAACCAGACAACCCTACTTTTTTATCTCCAAACAATTTCTTGGAAATGAAGCAAACAATTTCTTTGGGCTTCTATAGCTTTGTAGGATCTAATTGAAGCTTCATCAGGTGACCATCTCTTATCTTCCTTCATCAAATATTCAACTCTCTTAAGCTCCTGATTAATTGCACTAATCCTATATTCCTTGAAGTAATCACAAAATCCCTACAAATTATTTAGTTTATAAGTTGTTTGAGAGGGATTGTTATTCTAAAGATGAGAAATATAATCCTCACATCTAGGATCTTTGCTCCAAGCTTCTTCAAATCTGAAAATGTACTGCCTCCTCTCTTTTTTTGCTTCCAATTCAACTTTTAAAGTGACACTGATAGTTGCGTGATCCGACCCAAATCTTGGCAAATGACGGACTTTAACTAGCGAGAATCTATTCAGAAAGCAATTTGATGCAAGGGCTCTATCTAACCGACATTGAATGTTGTCATCCTTGGATCTTCCATTCGACCAAGTGTAAGGATAACCTTCGAAACCTAGATCGATGAGGCCACTACTCTCCATGAGCTTCCTACCCCATGATAATTGTCTTATGGACCTGGACACTCCACCCTTCTTCTCTTTATCTGTCAGGATGTCATTTAGATCACCAAAGCAAATAACTTTCTCTCCCCCCTTTTTGACTAAGTTAGAAAGAAGGGACCAAGTATGTTTTTTATTATGCTCCTCCGGGTAGCCGTAAATCCCATTGAAAAACCAAGGAACATCTTCAAGATAGTCCACCATCAAACTGCTGATATGATTCAAAGAGTAAGATGAAATGTTAACCTGGACATTTTCTTTCCATAACAAAAGGAGCCCCCCTGCTCTTTCACGACCTTGACCCAAACAGTCCACTCATAGAAAGTTGTCAAAACTTGTTTTAAACTTTATCTTTAATATCTCCTCATGTTTCAGTATCGTATCCATAATGAACACCAAATTAGGGTTTTCCAACCTAATGAGCCTCACCAAGGCTCGAACTGCACGGGGACTCCCCAAACCCCTACAGTTCCAGCTTAATATCTTCATTTTTCTAGGTGGTGTTGGTTTTCCAACACCATCTCTGGGATTGCTGTGTTTTCGATAGAAAGTGCTTCCTGGCTTTTCAACTTCTCTCTGATGCCACAAGAGTCCAAATTGCCCTCAAGAATCATCACATTAATCAGGTTCCTCTTACCACATTCCACTTCAACTTGTTTTGGCTCTGTTGATTATGTTTTCCTTATCGTTTGTTGCCTTGTCCATTTTCTTCTCTTCCTATTTCCTTCATCCCTATTTGCTTTCTAACTGCTAC
Source organism: Lathyrus sativus (assembly GCA_963859935.3). Classification (NCBI taxonomy): domain Eukaryota; kingdom Viridiplantae; phylum Streptophyta; class Magnoliopsida; order Fabales; family Fabaceae; genus Lathyrus; species Lathyrus sativus. The sequence goes on along the minus strand of OZ012738.1, from coordinate 114,441,006 downwards.
CTACATTTGATATATCCACTGCACCCAAGGATTCTGCCATAGCCTCAATCTCAAGAACCACTTTTCCTTCTTGCCTTGTAGTTTAAGGCACTTGTTTTTGTTGCTTCAGTACCACCATTTTTGAGCTTTGGACTTCTTGAACTCTATCTCCTTTTTTCTCTACTTCCCCCTCATTAGCTTCTTTACCCTTGCTTTTTGCTTCATACCTACTTTGTTCTAATGATGTGTTGAATAACTCCTACTGCATGAGCTGGAGGTTGATTCTTTAACTCTGTACTCCTCTTGGGCCCTTGGTAGAGGTGAAGCTCTCAGCCAAGTGCCAAAAGAATGATCCTGCTCCTCTAGTTCTTTGAATCCTTCTTCGCTAAGGTTGCCAACTGCTTCACAGTCTTTAAGCTGATGCCTTATTCTACCACATACGAAGCAGAAAGTTGGAAGTATCTCATATTTGAAATGGACCCTTAAGTTTTTCTCTTTGAATCAAACTAATGTACCTTTTTTGAGAGGTTTTTTGAGGTCAATCTTCACCTTGATTCTCAAAAATCTTCCATTCCCGTGTGCTTCCTTCAGATCCATTTCTTCATATTCTCCTAGAATCCCTCCTAGTTTTTTTCCATAGCCTCTGACCGTAACATCAATGGTAGTTCGTACACTCGTATCCAGAAAGACCCATAATGCATATTAAGGTCAGATGGCTGCTCTTCTTCAGAGATCTGACTCAGTATAAGGATGTTTCCATCAAAGCTCCAAAGGCCTTTTTTTAGAACCCCTTCAAGATCCCTCAGTGTAGCAAAACGAAAGAGAAACAGATTCTTGTTAAGCTCTTGAACTTCAATTGGATTCCTAAGCTTCCATGCTCCTGTCATTGTATTGATGAAAGCCTTTGAGTTAAAACTATTGTTTGTCTATAACTTTCCTGCTAGAGCACGTTGAAAGGTTTCTTCTTCGCATGTTTCTTCTGCTTCTGCTATGACTCCCTCTTCTTCTTCTTTTGAAAACTAAATTTTTTTCTATCTATCCATATTTAGAGCTCACACAAGACTGAAAACTCTACTTGCTTCAAAGAACCAATGAGAAAATATGGGTTTGGAAAGAAAGGGTTTGTTTTAGAAAACCTTCAGAAGGAAGGAGATGAAACGACGCAGTAGGCGGAAGAGAGCCAGAAAGAGATTTGGGGGGAAACTTCAAACCCTATAAAGGATAAGAAATGGAGGGTTGCGATAAGTTCTAGAGAGAGGTTAGAGCTTCTCTCTCTAGGAACATGTGAGTTGACTTTTCAAAACTTAGGGTACCATGAAGTTATTTTTATAACTAGCCAAACCTTAGCAATATTCTTCTAGTACCTTGATCGGAAATGTGGGACCTTTTAAACATGGTTTTGGTGACGAACTTAAATGGGTAGCACAAATGTTTGGAATTTCTTGGGAAAACAATTTTGGATTACCTAAGTGTGTTTAATATAAGCTAACATAGTTGAGTGACTATTCAACAATTATGTTTGTAGGTAAATAATCAGCATCAATCATAGCAGAGTGATTTTAAAGAAGAGGAATGAGTATATGGGTCAAAGAGAACCAATAAAGTTCGAGGATTTGAATGTGTTTCCATGGTGAAAGTTACCAAGCAAAATCCTAGGTCTAGCGATATTACTTATAAAAAGAAATTATATTTATTTTTTGAAGTGTATATTACTCGTATTACTACTACTAACGTAAAATTTGTGTTCAAGTCTATAGATAAAATGAAATTGTTACTAATTCTATCATATATATTCTCTTTGTGAGTTAATTTACTTTTCACTTTTTTATCATGCACAACATTTAAATCCAAACCATTCAACTGTAACTCATGACCGACCTCATCACAAAGAGGGTAAATGGGACTTTTGTTCTTTTTGAAAGAAAAAAAGGTGGATTCACATAAATTTGAGTTTTATTACGCAATTTTTTTTTTGTTTTTTTTCTCGGGCTTAGGAAACACGCGACTCTTTAATATTAATTGTCCTTTTTTGTTTAGTCTTCCTGTATTTCGGTTCATTTATCTATTTTTATTATATTTTTATTTCTATATATTATATTTTTTTTGTTCTCTCTATATTACAACGATTTGGTTTCTCCGCCTTCATTTCGAACCATTGAATTGGTTTCTCCACCTTCATTTCGAACTATTGAATGAGAAAGAAGAGGGATGAATTATACAAGTAGAGATGATGTGTCAGATTTAACCTCTGGTAATCGTCTTAACTTCATTTTCATTATCTTTATTTTGAAAATCTATATCTTGTCTTTTTTTTTCACCCTCATTTTTCGCCCTTTAATATATATATTTTTATTTTGTTATTATAGCTGTGAACAATAATCCTTGTGCTCAACTTTGGCATGCATGTTCTGGATCTGTATACATCCCTAAGATTGGGGAGAAGGTTTTCTACTTCCCTCAAGGACACTTAGAACAGGTTCAATATTCTTTTCCGTTTTTTAATTTCTAAAACCTTTGCATGTTTTTCTTGTGAATTTTTTTTAGTAAAGTATAGAATTATTTTATGTTTATCGTAATGCAAATATGTGAATTCAAACCCGCCTTTCTGTAGTTTGATGTTCATACACCAATCGAGTTGAATTAAAATGATAAAATTTAGTTAGAGAGAAATTGAATTGTAATTTAAGATAAAGATTTTGTCAAACTTTTGTCAATTTTTGGATGATAAAAATCTTCATGGATTAATTTTTTAATATTTAATGTTTTGATTTCTGCTTTAATACTCTTTTTATTTAGGTTTAATTATAATTTTGGTCACCCAATTTTGCATGATTCTCGAAATCATTTTTTTTATTTCAAAATCAAATAATTTTAGTCTTCATTTCACATTTTTACCCTTAAAATTGACGCTTTTTTTTGTTTCTAAATGATGTGTCACTTGCAAAACGTGACAAATCATTATATAAAAACTTTTTATAAAACTTTATAGATGAAAACTATAATTTAAAAAACTGACATTTCATTGATTTGTAGTGAAAAAAATAAGAAAAAAAAATTAAAATTACTTAAATTTAAAATAAAGACTAATTTTATGAATAAGATAAAATAGGGACCAAAATTATAATTTAAGCCTTTTATTTATTATTTAGAAAACTATTGCAATTTAATAATATAGTATTTTAATGATACTTGACTCTTTAAAAAAAAAGACTCATTTGTTGTAAGAAAAATAAGTGTATTTTCTTAAAAGACTTTTATGATATACCAATTGAATGCATCAATATATATATATATATATATATATATATATATATATATATATATATATATATATATATATATATATATATATATATATATATATATATATATATATATATATATATATATATATATATATATATATATATATATATATATATATATATATATATATATATATATATAAAGACATTTCCAAATGAGTTTTTTTTTCTTATTTGTCTTTGTTTAACTACTTCTCAAAAAAATTTATTATTTGAGAATCGAGCATAAGATATATAACACTCACACTCTTCTATCTTAGGCTCGATTTTCAAATAAAAAATTTTTTTAAAAAATAATTAAACAAAAACAAATAAAAAAAAAACTCGTTTGAAAATGTCATTCATATATATATATATATATATATATATATATATATATATATATGTCATTCATATATATATATATATATATATATATATATATATATATATATATATATATATATATATATATATATATATATATATATATATATATATATATATATATATATATATATATATATATATATATATATATATATATATATATATATATATATATATATATATATATATATATATATATATATATATATATATATATAAAAGATATTTTCAAATGAATTTTTATTTTTCAAAAATATTTATTATTTGAGAATCGAGCATAACATATATAACATTGTCACTCACACTCTTTCATTTAACAAGACTCTTTTTAAATTTTAAAGCATGTCTTGCATGCTTTTAAAGATGATATTGATTAGAAATTGAGATTAAAAGTAGTTTCTATGCAAATGGTAAGTGAACTTGAGTTGGTCAAAATAAATACTGTAAATTAATTTTAAAAATAACGTTTTGAAGTAAAAAATAAAATAAAATGTGTTGTGCTAATCTTATTTTTATAATAAAAAATGAAAAAAAAGAAGACTTTTTTATCAATTTATTTTCAAAATTAGAAAAAGAGGAAACTTGTTTTAATCTAGATATAGTTTAAAATATTTATAGTATAAATTTATTATATTAAATTTAAAATTTAAACTAATGATATTTTTTGAAATATTTTTAAAGCGTTTAATTGACATACATAGACAGTATAAAATACTGTCATCTAATAGAAATATATTTATCTGCCATATTATATGATTAATTTAAAATTTATAATCTAATATAATAGAATAAATAAGAGTGATTGATTGATAATTTAAAATAATTTTACACTATCAATACATACCAATCCATACCAGTTAAATTCATTTTTAAATCAATTAGATGTATATATACAAAAAGAACAGCAGAATGTTCGTGCTCAAACCTAATTCGCTTTATTTTATATTATTTATGTATATATTTATATAACATGAGGATTTATTGATTACAATATGATTATTTTTGTGAGTGTAAAAAAAGTATGGGTTTGATTGTCATTTTGTACACATTAAATACACATAGCTTTCCATTATTTTAGAAATGTTCTGCAGGCACAATTTTTAATACGTGATACGTATAAATTTACTAGTTAAATTTTTTACTGTTGATTTTTTTCAATTTTGTTAATATTATTTCTTATGGTTTCGGATTAGTTTTTAATTTTGATATTATATTAGCTAGTAGTTTCATTTTCAGAAATTGTTAAGAGAATATAGTATTTACATATTTTATTAGATTTTAGTTTAGATGTTATTTTCATTTGCTATAGAAATTGTTAATATAATATTTGAAAGAATATTACGGAAGTACTTGATGCATTTATTTATTTTTTGTGAAAACAATGCATTTATTTTCTATTATAAATTACTTTGCTGGGTTTTTTAAAACAAATTTTATCTGAATTGATATATAATATACTAATTTTTTATTATCAAAATATGATGTACTAATTGGATACGCCTTATAATAAAATTATTTTAACAATTATTTTAGGACATAAATCATATATATCCTCTTATTTAGCACTCTTTGTCGGTAAAACATAAAAAGATGATATTTTATTTTATTTTATTTTTTAACTTTTTCACAAGTAATTTTTATATAATTATACTTAGCATTTATTTTTTTGGTTAAAGAATAATACTTATTTATTTTTATACTTTTCTATATATAGAAATTTGCTTTTTATATAAATTATTATAATAATAATATAGTGATACTTGAATAATTTATTTTATAAAATAGTAAATGTGTTTTTTCATTGGACTTGTACAATGTACCAATTGAATACAATGAATAAACATATTTTTTTTTACCATGGATAATTATGAGTACTCAATTAAATTATAACCACTTAATATTTTTAAAATTTTTTTATTATTTTTTTTACTGTTAAGTTAGTTCATTTAATAGTTGTGTTAAGGCATTTGATTGTAATCATGCCACAATAAAAACCACTAATAAATGTCTTTTACGTCATTTACTAAGGATTGCTAAATTGAACACCCTTAAATTTAGAGATGGCAAAATAGATTGGACTCAATGTGTTTGCCCGTTAAGCTTGTGATTTTTGGTGGACACAGTCAAGGTTTTTGGTCTGCACCATCTATTCTTCACAGCCCTACTTTATTTCAATTTTTTATAGACTACAATTAGCGCGAACATTAGTGTGACAAACATGACTTTTTGCCACTTTTAAGTTTTATGGATGTATGACCTGTTTCGTCCAACCCTCTTTCTTGCGGGGCGAGCCATGGTTTTTGGCCCGCCTCCTTTACCATATTGCCTTTCTTTTAAGTTTTTGTGGGTGTTTCCTAAACAGAGCAAATATGTTTGTTTGTCCTACTTAAATATCTTATATGAGAACAATTTTAGAAAAATATATCTATTTATTAGTTATTATTTTTGTTAAAGTCTAAAAGTTTAAAAAGTTTTAGTTACTTCTTATACAATATGAAGTGTTATACACAAAACTTAATTTTGCTTTCTCTCATTGTCTTCTATGTATGAATTAATCTAGTTCTAACAAGTAGTATATAAAGCCTTAAGCTCTTAGGTTTCCAAAAAATGATCAAGATTTTGTGTCCATTCAACTTGTTTATCGGGTGAATTTGGAAAGTCATTTAGAGAATCTTGGAAACATTTAAAGTGGAATGCTTTCAATTCTTGACTCAGACTCAGACAATATGCTTCTGTTGGCAACAACAAATGATGAATTATAAATGACTTATATTTGAACACAAGTAATTCAAATCACATGATAAGTCATCAAGAATAACTAGATATTTTTGATAATTCATGAAAGACAAAAAAAAGTTTTGTTGATAACAAAACCATTCCATCAAAGGGAGTTCGCGATGTTTTGATCAAAGGAAGACTAGAAGACCAAAAAGTTATCACTTTTATGTTGTATGTTCCTAGCATGAAGATTAATGTTTTGAGCAAGGGTCAATTACTTGAAAAGTGGTTTACCACGCACCTCGCCAATAATCACATAAAGGTCTTTTATGCATATAAAAAACTATTTCAAAAGCCCCTCTTTCTCAAAGTAGAACTTTTCAGGCCATACCAACGCAAGAGATTTCCATTGTCTTGCTTTCAAGGTTCTTGAAGATGGTGATTGGCTATGACACATCGGGTATAGGCACCTTAATTTTAAGAGTCTTTGTACCTTAAAGTCAAGGGTAATGATACATGTTTTTTCTAGGATCAAATTGTCTATATATGTGTGCATAAATTTCTTGATAGGCAAGCAACCAAATAAATATTCATGTCTCAAAGTCCAATAAGAGATCAAGGTAAAATTGATGTGGTGCATACTGATTCTTGTGGTCCCTTTGACACCATGTTATTAGGAGGAAACTTTGATTCCTTTGTGGATGAGTTATGTAGAATTATGTGGGTTTATTTGATAAAAATGAAAGGTGGGCTGCTCTAAGATCCCAAGAAGTTTAAGCAGAAAAACAAGCTAAAAGGAAAATCAAGCTTCTTTGGAATGATGAAGGTTGTGAATACACTTCAAGATAAATTGAAACTTTTGTTGAAGATATGGAAATTTATCATGTGATCACAATGCCATACACCCCTCAACACAATGGTCTTATTGAGAGGAAGAACATGACTAGATGCATGTTGAGTGAAGGGAATCATCCACAAGATTGTTGGGGTGAAGTTATCACAATTTCTTGTTATGTTCTAAACTTGATTCTAACCAAGAGGTTAGATATGGTTTCAGAGGAAATTTGGTCAGGTCAGACTCCATATGTCAAGTGCTTAAGAATATTTGACTTTTTATGCTTCAAACATATCATGGCAAAGAAGGAAGAATCTTGAAGATAATAGTGAAGTGATAATTCTTGTAGGAAACAAAACTACATGTTCATACAAGTTGTACAATCAGGTGATGTGAAGGATTGTTGTGAGTAAAGACATTATAATCAATGAAGAAGAATGTTGAATCATCTTTAAGTGTGCTATTTGTTTTCCATGATGACTAGAGTGAGCCTTATATACTTCAAAGAGGTGACACATAAGTAGTGAAAGCAAGAAGATTCCATATGAATAAATTCATAAAGAGAGGGTCACAAGAATATTATGTCATTCATGACTAGACAATCACACCAGATAGAAACCTGGTGCATCTAACCTTATTTTTTATGATGAGCCTCTCAGATATACAAAAGAAGCTAAATTATCGACGTGGCTTACTGTTATGGAAGAATAAGTTAAGGCAATAAAGCAGAAAAAACATGGAATCTAGTCTCCTTACCAACACAGAGGATGAATATTGCAGTTAAATGAGTCTACAAAATGAAACACCTCTCATATGGTTCCATTTCCAAACATAAGGAAATGCTTGTTGCAAATGGATTCTTACAAAATATTGGTCTTAACTTCACATATATTTATTCACCGGTTACACGAATTGGGATAGTCATATTAGAGGTGGTGCTTGATAACTTCTTGCAATGGAATCTTGTTCAATCGGATGTCAAGTCTAAATTTCTCAATGGTTTCTTAAGGAGGAAGTTTAGGTTGAACAACCTTATGTTTATTTTGAAAAGTGGAGGAGATAAGGTCTTGAAGAATAATTAAGCTATATGTGGTTTGAAACAAGCTTCAAGAGCCTAGAACATGAGGATTAATGAGTTTCTAAATTTTATTGGCTATTCAAAGTGTATAGTTGAACATGGAATATAGGTGAAAGACTTGAATTTTAAAAATCTCTGCATAGTGTGCCCATATGTCAATAATTTACTCATCACAAGAAACAATCACAATTAGATTAAGAATCTCAAATTCAGCATAAGCAATGAATTTCATATGACTGACTTATGAGGCCTAATTAAGTTACTTCCTAAACCTTTAATTTTCTACAAGCATGAAAGACTTGGTAATTCACCAGAGTAAGTACATTAGTGATATTCTAAAGATATTTAATATCTTGAAGTGAAATCCAACCAATACTCATATGAAAAGAAAAACAAAATTAAGCATAGATGAAAATAGAAAGATTGCTAATAGCACTTTATGCAAGCAAATGGTTGACTGACTAAGGTATGCTTAAAATCACATACCCAATATATGTCACAATGTAGGTGTGATGATCTGATTTATGCAAGAACCTAAACTATTACATAGGTAAGCACTAAAGAGAATCATGAGATATCTTAAAGTTACAACATTAAACCTAAAAAATGGCTATATATACGTGTATTATATAAAATGTTACCAATTATTATTTTTACAGTCTAATCTATTTGGCTTGAAATTTGGAATAGGTAGCGATACTTCAACATCAACAAGGTCATAACATGGAAAATCCTAACTATCATTTGTCCTCTAAAATTTTATGCAGAGTTATGGGTGTTGAGTTAAAGGTATTGTCAGCTTTTATAAAACTATTGACTTAATTAACTAAAAATGCGCAATTCATATTCTAAAAAGTGTATAATTATTTTTGTATTGTAGGCAAAAGTTGACACAGATGAAATTTTTGCTCTAGTTACATTATTCCCATTGCCAGAGGTTAGCTATTCTTTTGGTTCTCAAATATATATTTTTTTCTTTTATATAATTCTGGTTATTCTTTTGGTTGATTGCAGCAACAAGAAATTATCTTAGAGGATAATCATGCAATTCAGAGTCCCAGTGAATTGTACTCTTTCAGTAAGATTCTCACTTCAGCAGAAATAAGTACACTCGATGGACTTTATATTCCAAAGGAGCATGCTGAGAGATGTTTCCCCCCACTGGTTTGTTGATATGCTTGTGTTTAACACTTCATCAAGAATTTGTTGTTTATTTATTGTATGAATTTGTTCTCTGTCATGTCTTTGATATAGGACATGACCCATGAACCACCCATGCATGATCTAGTGGCAAAGGACTTGCATGGAAATGAGTGGAATTTTCGACATATTTATCGCAGTAAGTTCAATTTATTTTATAGAAGAAATGGATTTTTTTCTTATTTATGAGTTATTAACTGTTAACATGAAATGCAGATTATGAGAAAGAACACATGCTTACTAATGGTTGGAGCACATTCGTAAACTCAAAAAATCTTGCTCCCGGAGATTCATGCATTTTTGTCAAGTTCTCTTTTCATCTCCATTCTCCATGTTTACTTTCTTAATATTCCATGAGCAATAATTCATACAATACTTTTGTTACTGTAGGGGTGAGAATGGTGAATTTGGTATTGGAATTCGTCGAGATATGAAACAACATGGCTGCACAACATTGTCTCGACAGTCTAGTCAAAACATGCAACTTACACCATTGGTCGCTGCTCATCATGCTGTTTCCATGGGAACTTTGTTCCATGTCCAGTACTACCCTTGGTGAGTAATTATAAACGATGTTGTCATTTAAAAATGAAAATATTCAATGATGATATACATCTTTTGTAGGATTATTCCTTTTGAATTTATGATTCCTCTGAAAACTTATCTTGAGTCCATGGAAAAAGATCACTCAATTGGAACAAGGGTGCACATGTTGTCTCAAGTTGAAGGATGTGCAAAAAGGTGATTATAATGTTTATTTATTTTATGAAAAGTTTGGGAATACACTTTTTATGATACTCATAGCATTTTTTATTTTATTTTAAAATATTTTTTTGAGTATTTAGATATGGTACAATAGTGGGTAATGAAGATATTGATCCCATTAACTGGCCTGCTTCTGATTGGAGATCTCTTAAGGTAAAATCAAATATCTTACTATATCTTTTATAATTAGCAACTTTGAGTTTTAATTAATACATTTTTTATTTTATTTTACTGATTTAAATAGTTTTTCTTACCTTTCCTCTTAGGTTCAATGGGATTCTATTCCAAATACTTTTACACATCTTGAAAGGGTTTGTCCTTGGTGGGTTGAGCCCTTGGAATCTTCCAAGATTAAGGGAATCCCTATTCTTCCTTTACCTAAAAAAATAGATGAATATGAGGGTTAGTTCTTATTCATTCATTTCAAATTTTATTTTAATTTATTTTATTTTGTTAATAATTATTGAAGTAGTTTAATTCTCTTACTATTATCAGATACATTTGGAAGTTCATCCAAACCTGAATATCACAAAGTGGACATGGACTTGCAAGGTCAAGATTACAATATCAGAAAGCATAAAAAATCAAAATTTCTCAATTTTGCTTTGCTTATATTTTTTTGCTTTTTAATATTTGTAATTTTTTTCCTTCGTTCTCTTATGTGATTTTTATTTATAAGACAAATTAAACCTAAATATTATGTCAACTTTTTAGTTACTTTTCTAAAGTAACAATTAAACTGAATAAAAAAGTTGAATGTATTGAGTGATGAATATCTTATATTTTATTTAAAAGTATCATGTAACTATTTACCACCATGTTTTCTATGATTTAAAAAACATTATGAAAATTTAATTCATTTTTAGTAATTATCATCCTAAACTAGTTTGCGTCGAAACATCGAAGGTAAGGCAAATATGCTGGTGTGTAATATTTGAAAAATAAGTTATACAAACACAAATTGAACATTATGTTGAGATTCAAGCAAAATATTTTCGTGGGAAAATAACAAGGTTACAGGTCTTAGATGTTTTAGATGTTTTGTTTGTTCTTTGTGGAACAAGATTTATAGTTAGCGATGTTTATAACTATCGCGTTAACTTCAAAATCAAGAAAATGTTAGCAATAATTGTAACACCTTAAATTCTAAAATATATTTTAAATAGATTTACATGATAATTTAAGTTGTCATCAACAACAACCCTTCAGAAATATATCATATCATTTGAAACTACACACTGAAAAACATTTTATAGCAAATTCATAATTAAAGTGATAAACTTTAAAATAACAAAATCAACATTAACATAAAACATAATAAACTTTTGTCCCTGATGCTACACAATCAGAGCGCTAAAAACCATTATTGTATGATAAAACAATAAATAAAAATGAAGAGTAGCTCGAACAAGTCACCTTTCACACACAACAACAATGATCACTTCTGAGTATCTGCAAGATGTTCATGGTGGACAACATGAAACAAAATAGTGAGAAACAACATTCAATATAAATAGTGTAAATAATGCTAAGATAGAGAATATACAACATAACACACATTCAATACACAATCAACAACAACATAGTCTCACATCCACTTATAAAAACATGCATACCGGCGAAAAAACAGAAGAGTCGTCATTGAACGTTATTTATCTTGACAGGGGAAAGGAAACGATCGAAGAAACTTCAAAAGGGAGAAGACATGGTCTCGCAACCAACTCTTGGGTTTGAGAGTCGATTACGCGAGAAAAAGGTATTAGGATCCCCTCGTTTCCGTTGTACTCAATGAGATCCACACTTGTTATTCTAATCAAAGGGTGTGTATCTAAAGCCTGTCTGCTAACAGAAACGGAAAGAAAAACAAAAATGAAATTCGATAGAACTTCGTCATCTTGTGCCTACGTATTCCCTCGTACAATGGAAAAGTCAGAGTCAACGTAGTTTGGAGGACTACGGGTAGATGAGAGATGGTTTCTCGCCAAGACTTCGTCGTCTTGTGCCTATGTATCATCATCTGGACAAGAATGAGGGAATCAGAGCGTCTGTAGTTCGGTCTACGGTTGGTAAAGGTCTCAATCGCACTGGGGCGAGAGAAAAGGCTGGGTTAATTGGTCTCAATCGCACGGGGGCGAGAGAAAATGAGAGTTAGTTGTTAGTGAGCTCTTCAAGGATAGGGATCCTCATGCCTACGTATCCTCATTTGGGAATGAGGAATTAGAGCATCCATAGTTCATGAGACTACGGTTGGAAGAATCTCGACCGCACTAGGGCGAGAGAAAAGGTTCTGGATTTGTTGAAGTGCTATCTAAATAAGTGAATCGAATTCGTTTGAGATGTGCATAACACTAAAGTCTATGACATAGGATCGAATGCTTCGTAAGATCGACCCAAGACGGGACGTATACAAAGCACTCTAGACAAGGTAAGGAGAGACTCATGTTTATCACTTCCCATATACTTAAGGCTCGTGACGTACCATACTCATCGTATTTATTACGTGTTTTAAATGTGATTTGAGAGGAGAGAGGTAGAGACACACGAAAGGTCTAAGAAAGACTTGGCCCTATATGTTGTAATGTAAATGCCCTATAGTTGAGGTTCAAAGGGACTACCCTAATATTGTCATGCAAAGGATTGAGAGCCTAATGTCTATCCTACTCTAAACTTAATCAGAAATTAAGTTGGACCAGAAGCCTTAAGTGAGCATGTGAACAGAGCACAAGTAAACACACGACAACTTAATCACAAAGAGAAGACTTAACCTAGAAAAGACTTAACCTAATGGAACAAACAAACTCATACTTCCTTGCACACTCTTCACTATCAGTGGCGGGAAGCACTTTTTTCAATACGTTCATTCTTCTATGCTCTCTCACTCCCTCAGACGCAAAAAGCTCTTCTTCTCAACATGTTCCGCACTCACCTCACTCTCCTCGTCTTTTCATCGCTAGAACCCTCCAACTCTTCCCTTATTCCTTCGCTTAATCATCACGACGACTACAACATTCTCCGTCGTGTCGTGGCCTCGCGCCAGCGGCGGCAGAAAGATCCTTCCTACATTGCACTCACTCTCTAACTCAACAAACAATATTCACACAATAATGATGAAAGAATAAATGCTTACGTATCGTGGTCGCTTCGATAGCGCTTCAAACACGACGATGATGGAACAAAACCATCGAATATGATTCCGATATGATTCTTTAACTCATTCTTCCTTTTGAATATGTTATGCTCTGCAGTGGTTAGTCATGTCGCGTATTACTCTTCTTCTTCTTGCTTATTCTTCTTCGATTTGAAGTCGTTGTTGTGATGCTTCTTACTATTGCGTCATGAACCGTTGTGTTGTTGTTAAATTGTTGCGACGTTTAGGTTCTTGATGGAGGTTTGTTGCAGTTATGAAGATGAACTCCAAAAGAGTTTTTATGGTGTGAAGGTGAAGATGAATTCAAGATTGAATCGAGAGTGAAGGAGAAGTTTAAATACGAAGCAAAAAGTGAAAAAAAGAGCCAAAAAAGTGAGAGTGAAGAGAATGGTTTTATAGAGTGCTTGGAAGAATCGAGAGGGAAAATCTGTTACAAGTTTGTTAGAGATTGAATTGAGGCTGATGATTTTGTGATTGAATTCTGTTATGGTTTTGTTTGAAAGTGAAAACAAATTATGTTATCAATTTTGCAAGTGAAATCTGTTATAGGCAACTGTAATTTCCTTACGTTGTTGTACCTTTTTGTTCAATGCTATGTATCAATCTTCCTCCCGCTGTGCTTTCGTTTTTCACTGCTATTAACGTTCTGTGTCATGCTATGAATTTATTCCCTCTTTAGTTATCAACTTCTTGCTAAAATTGAACGATTGTTGTATTTTTCTGTGATGTGCTTTTCTTGCAGTGAATTTCGGTACGAAAATTAGTATCAATTATGCCACTATATATTTATGTTTCACTGTTATGAGTTCTTATGCTATGATACTTTGTACTTTTTTTTGTTATGAAGGAAAATCTGCCATGTTATCACCTGTTCAAAAATGTTTTCCAAAAAGAACATGGAGTGGCCGGCTTTCTTTCCAAAACCTTGATTTTGAACATCACTGATATACGAGCACAACTTAGCTTCATTTTTCCACAAAACTCTATAATTTCCCTAACCAGGAAGGGTAACAAAGGCCCCGAAAGTGAAGTTTTCTCAATAAGCTTAGTAGACAATATACGACTTTCATTATCCACATTTCCTAGAGACATATCATCATTAATTGTTTCACTTGTCAAGGATGCATCACTGCCTATAATAGCATTTGCTCTGGCTTGAGAAAATGAGAGCGCTTTCACGTAAAACCATCTAAAGATTGGTTTAGTAATTTTAAGACTGATGTTTCCACAATTTAGACATTTCTTATAATCCTTTTGTATAAATGTTCTTAGAACAGTCATTGCCTTGGAAAATTGAATTGTCCAATTTTCTACCGGTTGCTCAGGTCTACTACATTGGTCTTTATCATCAACATCAGAATCGCCTAGATAAGGAAGCCAAGGAATAAGTTCACATGCAACCATTGCTGCACGGGAGTTTAACATTACACTGGGAGAATTATTATCTCCATCCTCTACAAAACATTCAATGCCACCCATGGTTGCAAGAAGTGAGTCTACAATTAAGAAAGACACGTTTTCCATTTGCTCACCACTCCCCAAAATTTCTACACCACTTGCAATATTCTTCAGTTTCTCCATACCTTCAGGTTTTCCCATGATTGCAGAATCAACCAAATGCAGTAATTCTGCTGACGTATTTGGCATAACATTTTTTTCTAAGGTTTTTTTGGAGAACCAACATGAGAAAAACCAGGTTGACCAAAACCAGTTGATGAAGCAATGAAGCATACTGCTTGTTTGTATGACCAAAATGTTTCCCTGGCCTAGGGCTATAAGAAATATGATCACATTGCATTGTGGCAACTGGTTAAGTATTACCCTTTGATGAGTACATCCTAGATGAATGTTGTTCCTCTGCATTTCCACCAATAGGATGTTGTACATTATCTAAACCAACAGAATGGTTTGACTCCTTGTACTCACTGTTCTTCTCTTGATCTTAATCTTTCAAGGATACTTGCTCATACTGGTCGTTTGTAACTGTATTTGCATAATGAATCTCATGTTCTTGTAAGCTTACCCTTTCATCTTTGAAATTATGGCAAGCACACGATGGATGTTATTGTAGATGTTATGACATCCACTGTAACATGTACTACTGCACTTAATAATAAGTTGTAAATGGAAAGCAGTAAATAACACAAATAATTGTTCACCCAATTCAGTGTCAACCATACTTACATCTGGGGGCTACCAAGCCAGGGAGGAAATTCACTATCAGTAGAATTAATTCAGAGTCAAACAATCTCAGTTTGCACTCCTCACTTATGACCTACCCAATGACACTTCAGCCTAGAGACCACTAGACCTGAGTATACCCACTCACTCCCCCTCAATCACCTCAGTGATATCAATACACAATTACAAAATCAATATGAAGATAAACTTCAAACACACCTTGATCTTGCTTCACAGCTTTGATCAAGGAACACACACTCTTGTTTAACAGCTTTGAGTGACACAATGAACACACCTGTTCATACATAATAACCACAACAATTCTACAACATACAATTGCTTGGCACACAAGGAATCCTAAGACTTCTAGACTCACGTGAAGAATAAAGTTCTTCACTCACAAACACACTCTATGATCTCTCACTAGATGTTATCTCCTCTGTGTGTCTGCCCATTAGGAATGATCCTTCTGCTATTTATAATAGCAGACCTACTTTGGGCCTTGGTAGAGAATTTAGGTTTACCCAAGATAAACCTTTCTTCATGAAGCTGCACACTTATCATTAGGTCAGGAGCCTTCAATGTTATCCTCAGCAATTCCTGTTATGTTGCCTAAAATAACTATGCTTCCTGGATTGTATCCTGAAGTATAGCCTGAGCTAATAACAGAAAAACAAACCCTGCGCGCCCTGATGTCATACGATCAATGTCATAACATTCAATCATGACATTCAGCTTCACTTACTCTTAACTTTCCCTGCATAACACTCTTCATGTATGTCCTAACATCAGTTATGACATTTACTCATACATTAGTATTTTGCCATAAAATGAAGCCAATCAAAAGCATCTACAAACTCCCCCTTTGGCAATTTTTTGGCTAAAACACCCTGTTCATATATCAGAGTTTACAAATAGCAGAAGTCTAACATAACATGCAAGAAAGCTAGTAGCTACACACTATCAATGTTGTCTACACACACTCACACTGTTAGCTCTCAGGATCAACCTGTTCACAATATAACCATCTGTTAGTCAGCACTACAGATGTCACAAGCTGTTGAGTAACATATCAGAGTTACTCCCCCTCAACTGATGTATATCACATCAGCTGTACAAAACCTGCAGACACCCTGCAGTCACACATATTCATCCAGCCTGCTCTGGATGTTACGACATTCAGGATGACATCCTGAAGCACACCTGCTGTGGAACAACCTGTGCTACTCCCCCTGAAGAGATGCACAACATTCTGCAATCATCCTGCAGCTACACACAACACTAGCAGCTATAAAGCTACTAGGTTCCATCAAGGAACACACATAAATCTAACATACATTCCTATACTTATTAGAAACTCACACATCACTAACAACATCAGCTGTTATCACACAAATTAGCAGCAGCACAAGTAAGTCTTCAACCAACTGTTATCTAACAACACTCTCTCCCCCTTTTTAGCCACAAATTAAGATCAAGACTAAGCTAATAACATAGTTCATAATGTGTAACATTACATATGTTTGGGGTTAGTACACAGTAAAACTGCTCATTAAGAGCATCACAAATTCTTGCTGTCTAAAAATCTAACCAAACTCAAACCAAAAAAAACTTCAAAACAACAACACATCTTTATCACCTGCTCAGCAACCTACGACCTGAACCACACCATAGTCCATGATCACACTAATCTTCCTCATCTTCAGAGCTTGAGCTCTCCTCCTCAGCATCTTTGGGAGCATTTTCTTCATTGTCCTCTTCTTTACTAGAGTTTTCTTCAGAGCTGGCAACAGCTTCTTCTGAATCAGCTGCCTGACCATCATCCTCTTCTGACCCAGCATTTTCCCTATCCTCATCAGACAACTCAGAATCTTCATTTTGCTCAAGAGTTATGATCAATTCTTCAAGATTTTTCTTTCTTGCATCTAGCTCCTTACAGGTCTCCTTTAGCATGGCAATCACTTCAGCTTTTCTGGATTTTGACTTATCCTTGGATGTCTCAGCTGATGTTATAACAATGTCAGGAACATGAGTTCCCTTAAACAACTTGTAATGGAAGGACAGAAGGGTTTCTCTCTTGCACGTTGTATCACTCTCCTTAAGGATGTTGGGATGCTGATCACAAATGATCCCACAGATGAGGGAGGGAAAGGCAATAGGACTTTTTACACTGTAGCTACAAGCATGTTTCATGGTTTGCTCATGAATGTAGGTCCCATATTTGAGTTTAGTTTTTGTGCCTACGACATACATGAACCTCCCCATAATGGTTGCAACTGTTATCTTATGATTGGTAGGCACCCAATTTGCAACACCAATTTTATGAAGCATAACATACTTCACACTCAATTTGCTTGCAACCAGCTTCCCTTTGGATGGCCAGCTCTTGACTTGGTTCGCAGTTATTACTTGACATACTTGGTGGTCAGAGGCAGTTAGTTCATTCTGACCCTCATTTGGTCTCCCTAAGTAACTGTTGATGATGGTGGCTGAGAAATTGATACATTTTCCTCTCACGAATACTTTACGAAACTCACTTGACTTCCTATCAGCACAGTCTTCTGACAGTTTTACTATGAATTCTTTGACAAGAGTCTCATAGCATGTAGGAAATTGAGTGACAGTTTTCATCAAGCCCGAATCCTGAATAAGTTCCATGACTTCTTTGTTTTCAAGAGCACTTTGAGCCAGCTCTCTCTCCAGTGCCAACCTCCTCTGAAGAACATATTTCCGTCTATTGACACATGATGGATAGTGGAAGGATATGTTGTCAGTGGGCACTTCAGGAGAATTAGCAGCCACTTTGCTAGTTAAGGGTTTCTTCTTAGGTTGGATGTTAGTGACATCATCAGAGTTAGACTCTGATTCTGAACTAGTTTCAGCCTTCCTCTTCTTTGGTATTACCTTGCTCCAACCCTTGGTGGGTCCAACCTGAGTTCTTTTTGTTCTAGCCTTCTTTTTAGAAGTGTTCTGCTCAACAGCCTTCTTCTTAGGTGGACTTTGATTAGCAACCTTCTTCCCTTTCCTAGTCATAAGCCTTTTGGCTATGCTAGGAGTGATCTTAGCTATCAGGTCATTGTCAGAGTATTCATCAAGGTCTACTAAATCAACATTTTTGTCACCTTGCATGTCATCATCCAGTTTATCAGACCTTCGATCCTTGTTCTTATCCTCTGGTATAGTCTTTTTCAATGTTTCAACATTGTGAATGACATCATCTTGATCATTCTCATTGTTAGGTGGAACGGGTATATTTAGAGCACTGGCAACCATATTTGCAATGGTGCTGTGGATTTTCCTAGCTTCTTCCTCATTAACATCTCCATGAGAAACTGATGTTGTAGAAGGAGGAGCTTGACCTGAGACAAGTTCTTTCGGCCTTCTTGCATGTGTGATTCTTGGTTCCTTCACCAGCAGGCCGTCAGGGGTCATCATACGCAGAGGAACTATCTTAAGAATCTCGTTAGGGTTACTAGACCCAGTTCTTGTATCAGAGTCATTGGTGGGCATTCTTTTGGAGGATGTTGAGTTCGAATGTTGAGACATTGTTACGAACGTTGATCGTGTGGGAGAGAGGTTCTTGTGCTGGTTGGAGGATGGATGATAGATGAACAGTTTGAATTGAACCCAAATGACGTAGGAAGGTTGTGTGTAGAAGCTAAAGAGGTGATATGGCAAATGAGGAGGGAACTTAATATTTTGACCAATCAGTGAATAATTAGACTTTAAACTCCAATTCCTTATTCCCATTAATTGCTTTAATTCATCAATAATAGAGGACCTTAACTTCCTTAGTAAATTTTCAAATTGAGTATCCTTGAGACCTCTTGTAACTATTTCAGCACAATGTAGGTCAGCATCACCAAGTTTTACACAAGCCTTTTGAAATTGATACCTATTATCCCTGTGCATGGTTCTAGCTCTCTTGACCTGAACTGAGTACATATTGATGTTACTCTTGATGTCACAGAACAAGGTCATGACATCTTGAGTGACATTGCTTCCTTTAAGATGTCCATTGTTCATGGACTCCATCACATTCCAATATAGCAGGTCTAGATTTCTGTGATGTACCTTCGTTGGATATGTTGTCTTGGCTTGCCTGCCTATCTCATATTTACCACAACCTGTCCTCCTATCTGAAGTAGATTTTGAAGTTCCTCGGGCTTCTGTTTTGGATATGTTCCTTTCTATTTGTAGAGGTTGTCTTCCTTTTTCCATCCATAATTGGTCCTTCTTTTCCCTTTTGTTCAAGTCATTGAGGTCAATTCTGGGCTCTCATAAGTAACAATTATTCTTGGCTCTAGATCCCTCATGACTTCTTCACCTTCATCATTGGAGACAACACATTTATCCTTGGTAAATTGGACCTTTAGGCCTTGATCACATAGCTGACTGATGCTTATTAGATTTACAGTCAGTCCTTTAACCAGCAAGACATTCCTTAGTTCTGGACCTTCAGGACTGTCTAGTTCTCCAGCACATGTGGTTTCTCCTCTAGCATCATCTCCAAATGTTACATGTCTTGAGGAATGAGGTTTTATGTTTACCAAAACATTCTCTACCCCAGTCATGTGTTTAGAGCAACCACTATCAAAATACCAATCCTTTTTGGTAGGCATCCTTAGAGAGGAGTGAGCTACTAGAGCCACATTCTTAGCAACCCATTGTCTCTTCTTGATAGGAGCTTCCTTCTTAGATTTAGCATGATGCAGTTTCTTGACATGATCACCCTGTTTGGATTTTCCCTGATGAGGGTGAGTAGGAAATCCATGTAGCCAGAAGCAAACTAATTTAATATGTCCAAGTTTTCCACAGTGGTAACACCTATACCCTTGGAGTTTACTCTTGACTTGGTTCAAGTTCCTGTTTCTCTGATGTTGTGACATTGGTCGTGACATCCCCTTTTTCTTCTGAGTTTCAGGTTTTAGTCTCTTGAGCTTCAAGATGGGATTCGTTTTACCAACAAATCCCCGTCCAGACCTATTTCCTGATGTCTGACCACTCTGTAGGATTTCTTCTAGAGTGTCAGTCCCAGGGTTTAGCATCCTTATGGATTTTTCCATCTGCTCCATTTTGGATTCCAACAAGTTGACCTCACTTTTGAGTGAGTCTATTGTTGATAGCTGCTCCATCTTCTCAGCTTCTAACTCCCTTATGAGTTTCTTTTGTTGCTCTCTTTGCTGATATAATTCTCCACTTCTGTTGCATAGCTTCTTAAATGAATCAGCAAGTTCATCATAAGTCAGCTCATCTTCACTTGAATCACCATCAGATATGCATACATTGTTCAGAGCAGTGACATGCTTAGCACATTCTTCTTCTGATCCACTTTCTGAATCTCCATCTAACCAGGTGACTGCCAATCCCTTCTTTTGCTTTTTAAGATAGGTGGGACACTCAGTTTTAATGTGACCATAGCCCTCACATTCATAACACTGAACTCATTTGCCTTTACTAGATTTATCTTCAGATTTATCCCTTCTGTTCTTGGCATAAGATTTAGACTTATGGTCTATTCTCTTGATCAGTTTGTGAAATTTTTTTCCAAGCAATGCTATAGCCTCTGACAGATTCTCCTCTTTTTCACATTCGTCTTCTTCTGAGTCATCTGCAGTGTTTGGAACAAGAGCTATGCTTTTGTTCTTTTTCTCCACAGCTTGATCACCCATGCCCATCTTAAATGTTTGGAGAGAACCTATGAGTTCATCCACCTTCATGCTGCATATGTCTTGGGCTTCTTCAATGGCAGTGAGCTTCATAGCAAACCTTTTAGGGAAAGACCTAAGAATTTTCCTCACAAGTTTTTCTTCAGACATCGTTTTCTCCCAAGGCTCCTGAGGTGTTTGCAATTTCAAGAATATTCATGTAGAACTCACGAATAGTCTCATCCTCCTTCGTTCTTAGACTTTCAAATTTAGTGGTCAGTATTTGTAGTCTTGACGTCTTGACTTTTGAGGTTCCCTCATGAGTAGTTTTGAGAGTGTCCCAAACCTCCTTAGCCAGTTCACAATGGTGTACCAGTCTGAAGATTTTTTTTCTATACCATTGAAGAGTGCATTTAATGCCTTAGAGTTCCCAAGAACCAAAGCCTCTTGCTCTTTGTCCCATTCCTCTTCAAGAATTAACACAGATACTCCATCCTTGTCAGTCTTCACTGGATGTTCCCATCCTGAATTTGCAGCTCTCCAAGCCTTGCTGTCTAAAGACTTTAGGAAGGCAATCATCCTAGGTTTCCAATAGTCATAATTAAATCCATCCAGAATTGGTGGTCTATTCGTGAATCCTATGTCATTATCCATATTACCAGAATTTATCTTCCCTATATCTCACCCAGAAATTAACAGGCAGGGTGCCTGCTCTGATGCCAATTGAAATTCTGGCAAGCACACGATGGATGTTATTGTAGATGATATGACATCCACTGTAACATGTACTACTGCACTTAATAATAAGCTGTAAATGGAAAGCAGTAAATAACACAAGTAATTCTTCACCCAGTTTAGTGTCAACCACACTTACATCTGGGGGCTACCAAGCCAGGGAGGAAATTCACTATCAGTAGAATTAATTCAGAGTCAAACAATCCCAGATTGCACTCCTCACTTAAGACCTACCCAATGACACTTCAGCCTAGAGACCACTAGACCTGAGTATACCCACTCACTCCCCCTCAATCACCTTAGTGATATCAATACACAATTACAAAATCAATATGAAGATAAACTTCAAACACACCTTGATCTTGCTTCACAGTTTTGATCAAGGGACACACATTCTTGCTTAACAGCTTTGAGTGGCACAAAGAACACACCTGTTCATACACAATAACCACAGCAATTCTACAGCATACAATTGCTTGGCACACAAGAATCCTAAGACTCCTAGACTCACGTGAGGAACAAAGTTCTTCACTCACAAACACACTCTATGATCTCTCACTAGATGCTCTCTCCTTTGTGTGTCATCCCATTAGGAATGATCCTTCTGCTATTTATAGTAGCAGGCCTGCTTTGGGCCTTGGTAGAGAATTTAGGTTTACCCAAGATAAACCTTTCTTCATGAAGTTGCGCACTTATCATTAGGTCGGGAGCCTTCAATGTTATCCTCAGCAATTCCTATTATGTTGCCTAAAATAACTATGCTTCCTGGATTGTTTCCTGAAGTATAGCCTGAGCTAATAGCAGAAAAACAAACCCTGCGCGTCCTAATGTCATACGATCAATGTCATAACATTCAGTCATGACATTCAGGTTCACTTACTCTTAGCTTTCCCTGCATAATACTCTTCATGTATGTCCTAACATCAGTTATAACATTTACTCATATATTAGTGTTTTGCCATAAAATGAAGACAATCAAAAGCATCTACAATCTTCTTGTTCACCCCAATGCCACTACCAACATTTACAGTTTCCTTCTAATTACTCACATCTAATTGTTTTCCAACACTATCTATCCCTTCCTGATTATCCAATCCATCGCCAGATACTTTTACCTCTTTGGGTTTTTCCTCTTCTTCCATCATACAGTTTCCAACAAAATCAACCGATATTCATTCATAACAAAATCCTAACCCATCTTGATGTACTCTGATAATGATGAACTGACTTGATCTGTCAATGGAGAAACCAAACCCAACTTACACCAATGAAACCCTAATCCATTGCTTTTTAATTAAATCAAAGATGAAACCCTAAGCACTTGATGCTCTTGAGAAATCTCGAAGGATATAAACTTGATACTTGATGAACTTTGATAGGAAAACACTCATGATATTGAGAATTCAACCCTTGCTTTAAATTTGGATGAAAGAACCTCAAAGCAAATAGAAAACCTTGATTCAAATAACCTCTTGATTCCGTGTCTTAGGAACTCAATGCACATGAATGAATGCAAAGTTATGAATTAATGGAGATGCATATGAATGCGAAACATAAGTCAATTAAGGTTAGGAAAAGTGAGGGTAAATTTTGGGTTACAACGCGACTCACGATACAATGTGATACTTATGCATGTGGTACCATTATGAACAACACGTCCATTTCGCTCTTGAATCCGCACCAATTCGATACTATCACCATAAGTAATGCTTCACCGGTTCCCACCTGGAACTAGGTACTCTCTCCTTAATCCCCACCATAGAACCATAGCACACCAAAAATGGACTAAAGCCCGTACAACATGATGCATGGCTCTTAACAAGATGCATTATCACCAAAATTATCACCATGCATTTATCACCATTATGCACAATATCAAATCAATATGTTACAATTGATTAATGTTAGAAAATTAACAATCAACACCAAACCGCAACACCTCATTAAATGCATATTCACACTACATTCAATTATGTTAAATCATTATAACATCAACTCAACATTAAGTAAACACAACGATTCACTAATTAACAATACATGTCATCACATAAATTCATATACCGAACACATTTTTACAAATCAATCATCTCATTAACCACTATCATGAGGTAGTTATGCACTTTAGCTCTCCAACGCTTCAAACGACACCTCATTTGGACCTACAGAACTAAAGTTATGCCAAAATCCTCGGACAGTGCAACATAGATCAAAACAGGTTTTTTTCAACATTTGGCTACAAAATCGATTGTCATCAAGAATATTTTGATTCAGACATTTCCAAAAATCGCATTTTGAAGCAATACAATCGATTGCCATGCTAATCTTTTTCAAAAATTGAACACGTGCAATCGATTGTCATGGGTTGACAATCGATTTTCACAGGTAAATTTTCCAACAAAAAAAATCAATTTTAACATATGATCTTCATCCCTTTCATCCCTTATCATTCATACATCATCACAACCAAAATTTCCACATTCGAATAACATATGACACAAATTTAACAGTATACCATGTTATCTCAATAATCAAACATCTTACAACACCTATATCCATCATGATTTATAGAAATTTATCATACAACTACATCAACAATTTCACCAGCAATTATATTCATGATCAAAGCATTTAAACATTCATCAATGGTAGAAATTTATATATGCATAAACATGATGATTCAAGCATGTTTTCATCCACAAAATCACATATACAAACACAAACAATCATCAATTTCTAAATTTCTAACACAACAACAATTCATTAAAACAGAATCATACAACCCTAACGAGAGAAAATACATGTCTTCTCTACCCTATTATGCAAATACACCCATAAATAAAGTTCACTCTCCCCCTTATCCTAGATTTTCTAGCAGCAACTCTCTAATAATAATTGATTCTTCTCTCCTTAAGCCCTAAACTTATTCTTCTCACTTTTCTCAAAATTTAAATTGTATGTACTATAAAACTCTCTCAATTCGTCTACTCCTCTATTTATAAATAAACCTAATTCTTCTATTTATGTATTTCCTTTACTACCCCGACTTATTCTCCCTAAAAATCTTATTTCTCTACTAACTCTTATTTTCCTTTTAATTTGAATTATTAATTAATTTCTAATATAAAACCACCAAATTCTATTTTTATTTCTAATGTTAAATAAAAATACTAATTATTCTAATTTCTAGTTATTGTTAATTATTCTACCAAGCGCGCATATTCACACCACGCACTACCAATACCATTACACCTCAACAACACATATAATTACCAAATTTATTATAATTAAGACACCTAATAACCAAATAAATATATAAATAATTCAACTAAATCAATTAATCAAATTTGGGGTGTTATAACTCTCCCCCACATAGAAAATTTCTGCCCTCGAAAATTACCTGAAAGAAATAGAGTCGGATACAACTCTCTCATCAGACTCTCCAACTCCCAAGTTATGCTTCCACCAGCTGGTTCTCCCTACACTACCTTCACCATAGCAATCTCCTTACCACACAAGTGCTTTACTTCCCGATTCTCTATCTACATAGGCGATGCCTTAACAGTCTGGTTCTCTCTCACATGTACGTCATCCATTTGGATCACATGAGACGAATCTGAAATGTATCTTCTTAAATGAGATACATGAAATACATCATAAATATTAACGAGTGGCGTTGGCAAGGAAATCTGATAGGCCACCTCTCATATCCTCTGCAAGATGTGGTATGAACCAACAAAATGTGGTGTGAACTTTTGAGACTTCAAAGCTCGACAAACACCAGTTACTAGAGTATCTTTCAAAACCACATGATACCCCTCTTGGAATTCAAGTTCTTTCCACCTCTTACATGGTAACTATTTTAGAGAATTAGTAAAGCTTTCATCTTCTCTTGGATCATCTTGATCTTCTAGAAGTTTTCTACATAATCTCAGGTCCAATCACCATACTCTCACCTAATTCATACCAAAACATAGGTGTCATACACCTCCTACCATACAATGCCTCAAATGGGGTCATTCAAATAATTGAATGGAAACTGTTATTGCAAGTGAACTCATCAACAACAAGTAGCTATCTTAAGCACCTCTTTGTTATAGCACACAAGTCCTCAACAGACCCTCCAAAGATTGAATAGTCTTCTTTGTTTGATTGTCCATCTGTTGGTCATAAGCATAACTCAACTTCAACTTAGTATCCAACGCTTCCTGTAAACTCTGCCAAAACCTCAATGTAAATCCTAGATCTTAATTTGATACAATGCTCAACGGAATACCATGCATGCTAACAATTTTCTCAATATACAACTCGGCCAATTTCTACAAAGGATAAATGATCTTAATCAGTATGAGATGAGATTATTTAATTATCCTATCAATAATAACTCAAATGGAGTCACATCCCTTCGCCGTCTTCGAAAAACTCGTCACAAAGTCCATGGAAATGATGTCCCACTTCCACTCAAGAATATTTAACTGTTGCATAAGACCCAATGGCTTCTAATTTTCAATCTTTAACTTCTGGCAAGTCAAACAAGCATAAACGAAATTAGCTACTTCCTTCTTCATTCCTGGACACCAAAACATTTTCTTCAAGTCCTGATACATTTTAGTAGCACTGATATGAGTACTCAATGATACATTTCAGATTTTATCGCATCACAACTTAACCACTACAATTGCATTTAAGCCATCATACAGCAAAATAATGAACTTTTGGAATAAAAGCTACTTGTATAAGGTAGTTCGTCGTGTTAGCTTTCCAACGCTTTGAATGGCGCTTCAATCGGACTTATGGATAAAAAGTTATGATTGAAACGATTTTGTAGTACAAAATCCAGAGAACTATTACGGCCGCCCGTAACACTTATTACGACCCGTAATACTCTTAATCCATGTCGCACCATAATTTTTGACCTTCAGATTCCACCTCCTTGTTTTCTCTTGCATGTTACCTTGTTACTTTTGCAGGCGTGTTCATCGTTACCAACCAATTTGTGCAGGCACACTGGTTCAAATGGATAGGCAGTCTCACGAGAATTTTAGGAGCTAGGACCTTAAGCGTACCCCATCAAGGTTCATCGGACGCCAACATCAATCCCCCCAACACTTCGCAGTCCCTAAACGTACCTCAAAGAGGATTAAGGTTCTTTTTAGGAGTATTGGGTTTGGCCGTATATCAAGGACTAGTTAAGGTTTTATGGCACAAGGCGTGACAGGATCATATCTTTGTTTAAGTATTAAGACTTTGGTAAACAGAGTCTGTTTGTTTAAAAGGATCAATATGGCTTGGAAACCATCCAAGGGAGTGAGGATGTGGAAAGAGTTGATTGTTAATCGGAGAAACATGCACATTAACTCTGATTGAAGTCTCAAAGCGTGATGTCGTTGTTTGTTTTCCTTTTACTAATACTAGTAATTACAAAAGTGACAAAGAAGAAAGCAAGGTGAAGCTATCAAATTGGATCAACCTGGCCTCACGTACATCATAATTCAATACGTCATGCAAAATACAATTAAAAGTTGGTCTTTCTACAACTATAACTCATTTGCAGAACAATGACGTCATGTTGGTGAATTGTTTTTCCATTTAATTCATTTCCTACAAAGCTGTGTAATCTACAGTATACATTTTGTCAAGCCAAGTAAGCCCCACACCAATCTCACGCTACTGGAGAATCTCAACTATGTAATTTGTTTAAATAACCAGTACTAAGGCACAAGTGAGCCACCAGGACATGTTATTTTGCAATGATCACTGTTGGGGCAAGTTGTTGCAAGAAAAATTACAGAGTAAACCGAAGAACAACTTGTTTAGAGAAGGACTGCTACTACCAATCATCACTCGGCAACCATCATTTATTCAAGACCTGCACCACAATGATGGCATGTACGGACAATTACGTAGACACTTGGTTCTCCGCGGCAACGCTGTTCTTTCAATAGCAGCGGCGCTTGTCCTCGACTTCGGTAACTACGACCTCAACAGCAGCGGCAGCATTGCAACAACCACCCATGACCTGCTTGAGAAAATCAGGAAATAAACATCAAATGAAATTTAACGCAACATCCTGCCGACTCAAGACCACTAAAAGATAGAATCTCCCAACAGGTTTAACAATACTTAGAATCAGCCATGGAAACTCTTTGATAATGAGAATTGTGGGAAGTGTCTGTTATATTAAGTAGTAGCAGAAGAGGGAGGTTGTCAATCACCTTGGAGAAAAGACGGCAAAGCAATTGTACGACGGCATACAGGGGCAAGATGAGATTGGGTTACCGGCAACATCAGGCTTTCAACTCAGTTTTAGTTTACCTCATCTCCAAGACAACTTTGAACCAGGTTCTTCTAATTACCGGCATGATACCATGTTTAGAATACTTCATTACCATTGTCGGCATACCGATGAGCCGAAAAGCTCATTTAAGCACTGCAATTCACTCTACCTGTCAAAAGGAAACCAATGGATGAATTTAAATTAAAGCAAGGGTGATCGAAGAAGGAATCGTAACCACTCCTAACCCAAAGACCATTAAGTTAAGCAACATCATTGATCCATATTTACGACGACATTGTTGCTCGAGACAGTTAACATAATTAACGAAAGGCTAACTCATGATGACAATTGAGTAAGAACGGCTGCTTACCAACTTTTCACCAGATGATGCTTGTCCATTAGGAGTCCAGTCGTCCCTTGATGCAGTAGGAAACATTTATCAGTCAAAACTTGGAGTGTACTTCCCAGCAGCTTAAGCAATAACCGGCGCCGTCGTCAATATCTGAGTCTGCATTCACAATAAACAACATTAGACAGGGGTTGGCATCCTAATAACCAACATTAGAGAAGATAAGTCCACAAAATCGCATAGAAACTCATCAAATTCAATCAAAGGTCTTGCTCACAAAAGCAATATGCGCAAATAAGCATAATATGCTCTCCACCAAAATCAACGCACATGTTCGAGAAAACAAAGTCTCATAAAAAGCACTCACAGCAGAAAAAGCATTGAAGAGCAAACAAAATCACAAATACACTCCAATATACAATCATACAGACAAGAGCAAAGTTCTCACCAGAAAAAGACCAACACAATATCAGATGACCTTGACTGGCATTGCTGAAACTTCACATATACACATTCGTACACGTTCACAAAGTAGAACACTCCAAGCAGCAAATACACATATCCCACAGTAGAGGACAGAATGCAAGAAAGGAAATCCAAGCAGAAGATACAATTTGGATAAAAGCATAAAAAGGTATCACGCACGGTAGCAATCACAATCATATCACCAGCAAGCGTACATTGAAGAATTGAAAAAGCAGAATAACAAACATCTGGAATTTACCCAACGACGAACTTCCGCGTCGAAATCTTTGAAGTTTGCAGAATTTGTTCTTGAGGAACATACAATTCCATGGCATCCAAAAGAGCCACCTTCTGTTACTCATACGGGCGGGAATGGTTTGAACCAACATAGAAGCTTTGAATCTCCTACATAACCCCTGAGTTAAGTAATGCAAAAAGACGAGCTATACCTCGAGTTGAGAACAAAATCCCACATTCTTGACCGCCATCAGTATCCTACAACAACATAAATTCCAAGAGACAAATTAAACCAAGTGCATATTACATCGAAATACAAAATTACAACTTCTACGGAATCCCCCTGCACATGTATTCTGCAAACACCGCCAAATAACGAGCTTGATGTGTCATGGTTGCAACTAACCAACTTTCACGCGTGTACCACATGACAGGGCAGTCGGAATGGTTGAAATATTAGCAAGCAAGGTCGAGGATACGCTGATAGTTTATGCAGCTCTCAGTGGCGAAATTCCATCACATCCACCCTCCAGCGTATTGACCAAGATAAATCTCCCAAAACTGAGCTTGACAGAGTCCGTATCTTCCATCAGGTTGGCGAAAAATGGAAAGTTTTGCTTCTTCCTATAACAGCCCTAGCACGTCTGTCTCAAAAAGGAAATAATTCAATAAGAATCAAACACAATCAAACATTGGCACTCAAATAGATTGCAAGCATTGATTAGGATCATTATCAGTTATTACTTCCATAGCAAGGTCACACAATTCCAAACTAAAAAGGAAGGAGATTCACTACCAATTAATACCTGAAGGGCTCAGACCATCTATATAAGAGGACAACATTCAAAAGAAGGGGGGGAGAAGAGATCGAAAACTATTTCGTAAAGAAAGGAAAACTCACCTTTCTGCAAACTCCATAGTGAAGCCCTTGTCGCTGCGAAGTCCCGATTCGAGTTTCTCCATTTCCTCGCCGTTAACACCCTCGACCTACATCAATTCGCAAACAATATTGATGAAAAAAACACATAGACGAAACATACAACAAATCGCGAAACCCTAACAGACAGAGAAAATTCTCAGAAATCCAAAAAACCCTTAGCGCATAAGAAGGAGAGGGGAACTCATCTTTCCCGCCATCGTCGCCATCTTCACGAATCCGAAGTCGTCATCGCCATCCATCACGAATCTGAAACCACCAGCATCGTAATAATCGTCTCCCTTGTTTTTCTATGACATTTTGTTGAGTTTTTGTTGTTCTTGTTAGGTGATACTTCGAAAAGAGATAGACGGAAGCAAGAAGGAGAAGGAAATGGAAAGAAATCAGAGAAGGAGAAGAGCGAAGGAGGCGCGATCGAGAAGAGGACCGAGCACACAGAGGGATTTGGGGGAATGTGGGGTAGATTAGGGTTTTTTTCTTTTTTTTTTATATATTTGTAATCATGTGTACGCATGCACACACGCTACCGTGCACCCTCACCATCACAGTCATGGGATTTCCAACAGATCCCATCGTACGATCCACACTCGACGCCTACGGTAACCATCGTGTGCCTGCGCCCACATAGTCCGCGCCAGTCCCTTAATCTTTCGTTAATCACCCCTTAACCCCCTAATTAACCTCATTAAACAACCGTTAATTGCCACCTTCTCTAATCTAATCATTAAGCTTTTTCTTAATTAATCTAATTAATTCAGGTTAATAATTAAGCTTTTTGTTAATAAGTAATTAAAACAATTAATAATTTTCTTAATCAACCATCTTTATTTAAATAATTTAATTAATCTTTTTTAAATAATTGATTTCCTTTTAGCTAATTAATCTATTTTTTTTTAATTAGACTTTTTATAACTGATTAATTTATATTTAAGTCTTTTTTTATTAATTCATCAAATAAGATAATAATTATTCGAACTTTTTAAAATAAACTTGTCACTAAAAAGCTACTCTAATAAAAAAAACTTGTTCTTATAATATTGAATCTGTTTTATAATAAAACCTCTTATTTGTAAATTGATCTAATATAACATTTTATTTAATAAACGACTATAAAACTCTTTATAATAATCAATAACCCTTCATTCAAGTTATTTATTTCAAATTTATTTCTATCCAACTTAATTTAATTATTTCAATTTTTGTTAAATAACCACTTTTCTTACAAACCAACTCAAATAAATCAATACAAATCCGACTAAAATTAACCAACGTCGCGTAAAATTAATCAATCCAATTAAAATCAACCTTACAGTTAAAACCAATTAACATTGTATACAACCTAATCGTACACTTCACGACACACTCACTCTCACACACTTCAGCGCTTTCATGCGTATGTGTATGGTTTACATTTCCGCAACTTATTCATTGCAATTTACATTACCGCATTTACATTAATCGCATCGCATTCCGTCCAAAGGAAAAACCTACACATGAGTCAACACTTGTGTGTAGTGCACGTCATTTGCATCATTTCGTCACGATCCTTGATTCCATTCAAGTTGATCGCTTAAGATAGATCCTACCCCATAGGAAGGACCATTATCTCTACAACTTAGACAAACAAACAACACTATACAACTTTTTCAAACACAATAGAGAATAGATGTTAATCATCTTAAGTGAGATATAATCTCCACCCCCACAATAATACAATCAAACATGTAGGAACTTTGCCTTAAGAGTGATAAAGGCATACTCGTCAAACAATCCGAGTACTTAAGCCCCTTTTCTTAAGACGATGCAAAGACTATTTTCCTACAACCCCCTTTACACTTGTGGTGGTTACATCTCCCTTAACATGAAGACTCATCTCTTCTCCTAAACCCAATCAAAACAACTACCCTAAACCCGTAGGAACTTTGACCACAGTCAAAGAGCTCCTCTAACCCTTTAGGGGAACTACAAATACTCTGATTCCACTCCCGTAAGGATATGTAGGCATAAGATGCGACATATTATCGAGTACACTTAGATATAAACCACTAGGGTCTCTAATCCTTTAAGAAGATAACACTTAGCAATAAACAGCATAAAACAAGAGGTTCCTGTAGAGTACTACAGAAACTTAGGATGCTAGTACCTTCCCTAAGTTTAACCAACCCCCGAACCTATAACTCTCTAAACCTTGCATTTGCATTGCATTGTGGGAATTTCGATCTTTATCCCTTCCTTTGGACAAATCAAAGTTCGGTTGCAAAATGAATTAAAGATTCAAACTAATCAATAGTTTGGTATCCGATTTTCACCGCGACAGAAATGGTGACTTCACTAGGGATACTCCTAGTGGGTTTCCCTATCTTATTTTATTTGTTTACTGCTTTATATATCTGCCTATTTGATTAATTGTTTATATGCTTTCTCTTGTGTTTCTTTTGGGATTATTATTCTTGAGTGGTGAGATAAAGTTCTACACCCGAACTTGAGAGAAATTAAGATAGGATGGTGATATATTCGAGGAGGCTTATAGGGAGTGAGTCCCGACTAAGTTAAATCGAGAATCCCGCTCAATTGAGGCCCTCTCAAAATAGTACTGTTGAACGAGTAATCGTGAAGACACTCACTATTTTCGACCTTGGAGCCTATGATATTGAGGACCGTAGTTACCTTAACCCAACTTTGGCCTTTATTAGGACGTAGTGCGAGGCTATGAGGGAGTACTCCCAAAATAGTGCTACGCGATACTACACTCAAAAGAAGTTCTCTTGAGAATATTATTAACCCCCGAGTTAGTTGGGAAGTTGACAATATCCGAAAGATGGGCTAATGACTTTGGGAACCTTTTAGAACCTTGTTCTGCAGGTACAAACAACCTTTAGTCCACAACCTTTGGGAATGGGTATACCTTTGCTCCATGCTCGTTGCAAACCTAGGGTCTCTCTTTGTTTGTTTATCTTTATGCATCTATGTGCTTACCTGTGTTTGTTGCATCATATAGCATCATATTGCATTGGTTTCATGGAATTCCTAGTTTATTTATAAACATTACAAAAACCAATAGGGATTGCAAAAGAAAATATTTTAAAATATTCTTTTAAGAGTCCTAACTTGGATGACCTAAGGAAGTAGAGGGGCGCCGATTGCAGAATCAAGAAACTCAAAAGACAAATACAAAGGCTTCCCTTATCTTTGAAGATCAGTAGAACTCCAAAAGCCTCCCATTAATATCGAAGATCCAAGTGAACAAGGGACTCATTTCTTACTTCCAACAAGAACGAAAGAAGAGATGGAGGATTTATTTTCCTCTATCAAACTACTATTTAGACGTTGATCATGGACAAGCTTACCTTCAAGAAAATCCAACTAGAAGAGCATATCAACAAGAACAATGAAGGACTTCCTTAGGGCTTTATTAGCTTTTATTTAGCTATTATGCTAGGACTCTTATAAGAATATTTATTTGTAATCCAATAAAAAAAATATATTAAAATATACAAATGATTCTCTTTGGTACTCTATAGTGTTTATAAGAACTTGAGTTCCATGAAACCTCTCATCGTTACATTCTTGCATTAGCATTCAGCATTTAGCATTTGCATGTGCATGTGTCTCTTCTCTGCTGTGTCCTCATCCGGCTTTCCGTCTTTTTCTATCAGTTGACATCTCGACCATTTGACCAAGCTCGAAGTATTATTGAAGGATAGTAAAGAGAATAAAGATATGGATTCCATGACTGGTTTCAGAGTGATAACTAATTCGTTATTCGATCTTCCTTCTGATGGCGGTGTTCAACAAGTGGATGTTCCTACGCGAGCCCAGCCCGTGCAAGATAATTTGGTTGGTCAAGTTGATAGAAGAGTTTCTCGGTTTCCACAGTTTATGTCAGATCTTCAAAATGTTCATGCTAAGATGAAGGTGGATGACCCTAGATTCGTAGCAATGGAGAAAGAACTTCGGGATTTCAAAGAGCAATTAAAGATGACAAAAGGAGCTGATACATATGATTTTAATGCTCGTGAATCATGTCTGGTTTCAGGTGTAATTATTCCTCCGAAGTTTAAGATGCCTGTCTTTGAAGTGTACAAAGGTACTAGTTGTCCAAAAGATCACTTGACGATGTTTTGTCGGAAGATGGCTGCTTATGTTGACAACGACGAGTTGATGATTCATTGCTTTCAAGAAAGTTTATCTAGGGCATCCTTGATATGGTATACGAAGCTACAAAGGAATCGTATTCAGTCTTTTAAAGATTTAGTTGATGATTTTATAAAGCAGTACAATTATAATTTGGATGTGGCTCCAGATTGCGATCAATTGATAGACATGAGTAAGAACGACGATGAATCTTTCAAGGAATATGCCCAACGATGGAAAGAGTTAGCATCTCAAGTTCATCCACCCCTTCCGGAGAAAGATTTAAACAATATGTTTCTAAGAACACTGCCAGACTCTTATTATGTTAGAATGGTAGGCGATGTGCCATTGGATTTCTCCAAAATTATAGAAGTTGGAGTAAACATCGAAAATGCACTCAAGAGCGGAAGAATTCAAGATAATTTGAATAACCAAATTGACGAAGAGATTTCAGTTGATGATTCCCTAGAGAGAGGAAATGTTGATGTTAATGCAATCCTATCAAATCCAGTTCCAGCACCTCGTCCTCAACATCAGTATGAAGTGACTGCTCAGCACAGACGACGACTACCTCATAAACGAAGGTTAATTTCTCCAAAACAGCATCAAGATCGACAGGTTCGAAGACAGTTTCAAAATCAGAAGACGCCTCTGAGTGTTCCGAAAGAAGAAACCCGTTGGTTTGATCTTATCCCAATAACTTACGGTCAGCTATGGTCTTATTTCGTCCGAAACTCAGTGATGACACCTAGAAAGACCAGAATTATGAAGTCTCGTCCACCGTGGTTCGACTCAAATGCCAGCTGTGAATTTCATGATGGAGCATTGGGGCATTCGATTGAAGAATGTAAAGTTTTCCAAGGAAAAGTTCAAGAAATGATTGATAATGAAGAACTGACTTTCAAAGGAGGAAGCCCAATCGTGAATGGAACACTGTTTTGTTGATCAACTATTCATTTTGTGTGCTTATTTGCTCTTGTTATTTTCTTTGGTTAAAAGCATAATTAGCATGTGAGAACTTGTTTATTTTGAATAAGTAATGCAATAAATGTTTGTCTTGAATAAATCCATTCGTTTTCACTCAAAAAAACCATTTTCATAAATTATAATGCCAATGCTACCCAATCTCTTGCTTAGACGGGAAATTGGAAGGAGAATGACGAAGTAAAACACATGATCTATTGTGGTATGCTTTCGAATAAAACCTACTGATGATGTAAGGCACTATTTCAAAAGCTTTCTAAACACTAGATAAAGCGGTTAATTCCCCTTTAACCACTTTTCCACCTCATTTTCTAACTTGGGGCAATTTTTTAATCAGCTTGATTAAGCACTTAAACCCTTTAAAAAAAAGGAGAATGGACATTTTTCAAAATGGATGGGTACAAATAAGCTTTGACCTTTATCCTTTTTTTTTTCAAATCATAAACTAATCCCGCATATGACCCTCCAAAGTCCTAATCGAGGTAAGGTTTACTTCGAAAGCATACTCAGAGAGATAACGTTTCCTGACTCCTATGGGCTATGCTCAACTATCTATATTGGCTTATAAATTAGTTCATATCCCAGCTAGTGACTCTGTCACAAGTGGTTGTGATATATCTTTTTCAAAAAAAAAACTTCAAGACAAACATATATGTTGCATTAACAGTTTCAGGAATAACATTTCACGCGTGTTAATTTGGCCTGATATCATAGAAGATTACACATAAGCGTCAGCATTAAGTTTGTCCTATTGGAATTCGAAGACTCTGCTAAACTGGGGCAAGTTATTTCCAAGTGGTTTGTTCGGTGCAAATTTGACTTCTCCTCTAGAGCAAGATTGAAGACTCGCCATATCGTCAATCTGGGTCCGTTACGTCGAGATTCAACGAATCTCTCTAGGAGTTTGAAAACAGTGGGACGCCTTGTTTTCTATAAAATCCTCTTGGAATGACTTCTTCTCATGACTTGGGGCAATTGGGACGCAAAGATTATCTTTCCCACTCAACAAGTTTTTGTTCAAATGGCGACTATTACACAATTCATTAAGTCAGAGTCACCTTGTTCTGCAACACTCTTCATGTCCCTAGTAAATTTTAATTCTGGTGGTCATGACAGTTCTCCGATGAAGCTTTTCAATGCAGGATTCCCAGTGATTTGCTCAACTTCACTTCCTCAATGAAGTGGATAATATTTTAATCCTCAGTGATTTGCTTCTCCAACTTCACCTTCCCAGTGAAATAGACATGTTTTACTCTTTAATGGACCTTCTACAATATCGATCCTCTCCAGCGTGAGTCTCTCCAGTAAAGCGGATGTTTATTTTATCCATGAAGTTCCTACAGTTATGAGTTTGATCCACCCCTAGTGGATCTTTATCCTCGTCTTCAACAGGGTAATCTTTCAGACTTATCAAGTTGTTATATCCCCGAGTGGAGTGTTTTCTACTCCCCCAGTTGAGGTTTTTGAAGCTTTGAAGCAGGATTGAGATCCCATATCTGGTTCTCCGCATATCCCCAGTGATACTTCTATCTTTGAAGATTGGTCGGATGTTTATCCCATCTTCAGTCGTTGCTTTCGTCTGCTTTGTCAGCATAAGCATACACATATCATATAAATAGATAACATAACATTTGCATTTGTGCATCTTTGTGTGTGTGTTATTTTGTCGCTTTGGTCGTGTTTATCCACAAGTGGTTGGGCGTGTCTTCTCCTTCCAAATAGAATTGTCACCCATAGGCATAAAAAGCACAATATTTCTATTTTCCCCACGAAGTTCGATTCTCGTGGAAGACGGTTGCTTCAGTATATTCTAATTTGAGTTCATACCTCTATGGTCGAGTCTTGCGTGACAGTCTCTTTTCAATTATTTCCTGAATTGAATTTCGGTCCTTGACAATCACACTTTTTTCAGACATTTTTCCAACTTTTGAACATGGATCAAGTGTGCATTTATTTTGCACTGTTCTCCCCAGAAATGGTCTTCATGAAGATAATTATCGAAGATGAATATCTCCCCAACAATATTACAAGACATCTTTCCAACAATCTACATCTGGTTTGCAAGTAACCTCTTTATTTGAGCAACTCGTTTTGATCAACATTTTATTCAAAACGACAAATGATAATCTCATCAAGATAGTTCGTCCGTCCCCAGCGATTTTATCAAGATCATCAACTCATGGCATCTCTCCAGAAACCCATCAGATTGTTTTATCGAAGACTTCACAGATGTTTTCTCTTTATTTGAGAAACGTTCACCTCAAGAAGTTCACATACTTACAACTACAACAAGATACTCTTCAGGAATTTATTCCCCAGTGGGTTCATCACACAAATTTACTTCCATCAAGTGGTATCTCCCCGAAGAAGTCGAAGAAGTTTATCACAATAGTCTCTCTTTATTTGAGAAGACATACATTACAATTCAACCGGCCCACATCTCTTCCGAAGATCCCTGGTGAAGCTTTACAACGACATTATGGCTTACAGCCTAAGCTTCACAATTACAACTTACAATCTACAAAATCTACAACCCCTCTTTGTGAAGATGCTCTCACGAGTTTCCATCATTTTGGGCAGGGACTGAGACCAGCTCATGGTTCTCATACCATTGACGCAAGGGGAAGTTCTACATCAAGGACTGAGACCAGCTCATGGTTCTCATACCATTGACGCAAGGGGAAGTTCTACATCAGAGACTGAGACCAGCTCATGGTTCCCATACCATGACGCAAGGGGAAGTTCTACAACGAAATTTACATCTACATCTACCAACATTTCAACAACAATTATTCAAACATCTTTCATTTCCTGGTTAATCTTGACAATAGATTCCCAGAAGACCTCGACAGTAGGTGGTACAATTTCATTTCCTGGTTAATCTTGACAGTAGACTTCCGGAAGACTTCGACGGAAGTATTTCTCCAACAGACTACAACATAGAATCTCGACAGCAGATTCCCTAGAAGTTCTTGACAATAGATACTTTGACAAAAGCATCCTTACATGAAGTTACCAGACTCGACATAGACTTCTCCGACTGATATCTTGGAATCATTACATTTGACATATGCAGTAGGAGCTTCAGTTGGATTTTTCTGACTAGTGCCTTTGCAACATATCTACAAACACCTTGTGATTGTCAATCTTTTCCCGCAGAGTCTCGTTTTGTTGAGCCTGCTTCTTCTCGTGTGTTGTATCTAATTTCTCCCCTGTGGCGCCATTTTTCCACAGGACCCCCTGTTTGTCCTGCATTTCCATATCATCGCATTCTCGTATCATTGCATATCATACGCATTCGGTGGTTTCTTACGCCCAAAAATTCGTGCAGTGTTTATATTTAAGTCCCTCCTATCTCGTCGAGACGGAGATTCCCATCTCCATATCTCCGAATAGAAGTAACTTAAATAGGGGCATCTGTCGCACCCTAATTTTTGACCTTCAGATTCCACCTCCTTGTTTTCTCTTGCATGTTACCTTGTTACTTTTGCAGGCGTGTTCATCGTTACCAACCAATTTGTGCAGGCACACTGGTTCAAATGGATAGGCAGTCTCACGAGAATTTTAGGAGCTAGGACCTTAAGCGTACCCCATCAAGGTTCATCGGACGCCAACATCAATCCCCCCAACACTTCGCAGTCCCTAAACGTACCTCAAAGAGGATTAAGGTTCTTTTTAGGAGTATTGGGTTTGGCCGTATATCAAGGACTAGTTAAGGTTTTATGGCACAAGGCGTGACAGGATCATATCTTTGTTTAAGTATTAAGACTTTGGTAAACAGAGTCTGTTTGTTTAAAAGGATCAATATGGCTTGGAAACCATCCAAGGGAGTGAGGATGTGGAAAGAGTTGATTGTTAATCGGAGAAACATGCACATTAACTCTGATTGAAGTCTCAAAGCGTGATGTCGTTGTTTGTTTTCCTTTTACTAATACTAGTAATTACAAAAGTGACAAAGAAGAAAGCAAGGTTAAGCTATCAAATTGGATCAACCTGGCCTCACGTACATCATAATTCAATACGTCATGCAAAATACAATTAAAAGTTGGTCTTACTACAACTATAACTCATTTGCAGAACAATGACGTCATGTTGGTGAATTGTTTTTCCATTTAATTCATTTCCTACAAAGCTGTGTAATCTACAGTATACATTTTGTCAAGCCAAGTAAGCCCCACACCAATCTCACACTACTAGAGAATCTCAACTATGTAATTTGTTTAAATAACCAGTACTAAGGCACAAGTGAGCCACCAGGACATGTTATTTTGCAATGATCATTGTTGGGGCAAGTTGTTGCAAGAAAAATTACAGAGTAAACCGAAGAACAACTTGTTTAGAGAAGGACTGCTACTACCAATCATCACTCGGCAACCATCATTTATTCAAGACCTGCACCACAATGATGGCATGTACGGACAATTACGTAGACACTTGGTTCTCCGCGGCAACGCTGTTCTTTCAATAGCAGCGGTGCTTGTCCTCGACTTCGGTAACTACGACCTCAACAGCAGCGGTAACATTGCAACAACCACCCATGACCTGCTTGAGAAAATCAGGAAATAAACATCAAATGAAATTTAACGCAACATCCTGCCGACTCAAGACCACTAAAAGATAGAATCTCCCAACAGGTTTAACAATACTTAGAATCAGCCATGGAAAATCTTTGATCATGAGAATTGTGGGAAGTGTCTGCTATATTAAGTAGTAGCAGAAGAGGGAGGTTGTCAATCACCTTGGAGAAAAGACGGCAAAGCAATTGTACGACGGCATACAGGGGTAAGATGAGATTGGGTTACCGGCAACATCAGGCTTTCAACTCAGTTTTAGTTTACCTCATCTCCAAGACAACTTTGAACCAGGTTCTTCTAATTACCGGCATGATACCATGTTTAGAATACTTCATTACCACTGTCGGCATACCGATGAGCCGAAAAGCTCCTTTAAGCACTGCAATTCACTCAACCTGTCAAAAGGAAACCGATGGATGAATTTAAATTAAAGCAAGGGTGATCGAAGAAGGAATCGTAACCACTCCTAACCCAAAGACCATTAAGTTAAGCAACATCATTGATCCATATTTACGATGACATTGTTGCTCGAGACAGTTAACATAATTAACGAAAGGCTAACTCATGATGACAATTGAGTAAGAACGGCTGCTTACCAACTTTTCACCAGATGATGCTTGTCCATTAGGAGTCCAGTCGTCCCTTGATGCAGTAGGAAACATTTATCAGTCAAAACTTGGAGTGTACTTCCCAGCAGCTTAAGCAATAACCGGCGCCGTCGTCAATATCTGAGTCTGCATTCACAATAAACAACATTAGACAGGGGTTGGCATCCTAATAACCAACATCAGAGAAGATAAGTCCACAAAATCGCATAGAAACTCATCAAATTCAATCAAAGGTCTTGCTCACAAAAGCAATATGCGCAAATAAGCATAATATGCTCTCCACCAAAATCAACGTACATGTTCGAGAAAACAAAGTCTCATAAAAAGCACTCACAGCAGAAAAAGCATTGAAGAGCAAACAAAATCACAAATACACTCCAATATACAATCATACAGACAAGAGCAAAGTTCTCACCAGAAAAAGACCGACACAATATCAGATGACCTCGACTGGCATTGCTGAAACTTCACATATACACATTCATACACGTTCACAAAGTAGAACACTCCAAGCAGCAAATACACATATCCCACAGTAGAGGACAGAATGCAAGAAAGGAAATCCAAGCAGAAGATACAATTTGGATAAAAGCATAAAAAGGTATCACGCACGGTAGCAATCACAATCATATCACCAGCAAGCGTACATTGAAGAATTGAAAAAGCAGAATAACAAACATCTGGAATTTACCCAACGACGAACTTCCGCGTCGAAATCTTTGAAGTTTTCAGAATTTGTTCTTGAGGAACATACAATTCCATGGCATCCAAAAGAGCCACCTTCTGTTACTCATACGGGCGGGAATGGTTTGAACCAACATAGAAGCTTTGAATCTCCTACATAACCCCTGAGTTAAGTAATGCAAAAAGACGAGCTATACCTCGAGTTGAGAACAAAATCCCACATTCTTGACCGCCATCAGTATCCTGCAACAACATAAATTCCAAGAGACAAATTAAACCAAGTGCATATTAAATCGAAATACAAAATTACAACTTCTACGGAATCCCCCTGCACATGTATTCTGCAAACACCGCCAAATAACGAGCTTGATGTGTCATGGTTGCAACTAACCAACTTTCATGCGTGTACCACATGACAGGGCAGTCGGAATGGTCGAAATATTAGCAAGCAAGGTTGAGGGTACGCTGATAGTTTATGCAGCTCTCAGTGGCGAAATTCCATCACATCCACCCTCAAGCGTATTGACCAAGATAAATCTCCCAAAACTGAGCTTGACAGAGTCCGTATCTTCCATCAGGTTGGCGAAAAATGGAAAGTTTTGCTTCTTCCTATAACAGCCCTAGCACGTCTGTCTCAAAAAGGAAATAATTCAATAAGAATCAAACACAATCAAACATTGGCACTCAAATAGATTGCAAGCTTTGATTAGGATCATTATCAGTTATTACTTCCATAGCAAGGTCAGACAATTCCAAACTAAAAAGGAAGGAGATTCACTACCAATTAATACCTGAAGGGCTCAGACCATCTATATAAGAGGACAACATTCAAAAGAAAGGGGGGAGAAGAGATCGAAAACTATTTCGTAAAGAAAGGAAAACTCACCTTTCTGCAAACTCCATAGTGAAGCCCTTGTCGCTGCGAAGTCCCGATTCGAGTTCCTCCATTTCCTCGCCGTTAACACCCTCGACCTACATCAATTCGCAAACAATATTGATAAAAAAAACACATAGACGAAACATACAACAAATCGCGAAACCCTAACAGACAGAGAAAATTCTCAGAAATCCAAAAAACCCTTAGTGCATAAGAAGGAGAGGGGAACTTATCTTTCCCGCCATCGTCACCATCTTCACGAATCCGAAGCCGTCATCGCCATCCGTCACGAATCTGAAACCACCAGCATCGTAATAATCGTCTCCCTTGTTTTTCTATGACATTTTGTTGTTCTTGTTAGGTGATACTTCGAAAAGAGATAGACGGAAGCAAGAAGGAGAAGGAAATGGAAAGAAATCAGAGAAGGAGAAGAGCGAAGGAGGCGCGATCGAGAAAAGGACCGAGCACACGGAGGGATTTGGGGGAATGTGGGGTAGATTAGGGTTTTTTCTTTTTTTTATATATTTGTAATCATGTGTATGCATGCACACACGCTACCGTGCACCCTCACCATCACAGCCATGGGATTTCCAACAGATCCCATCGTACGATCCACACTCGACGCCTACGGTAACCACCGTGTGCCTGCGCCCACATAGTCCGCGCCAGTCCCTTAATCTTCCGTTAATCACCCCTTAACCCCCTAATTAACCTCATTAAACAACCGTTAATTGCCACCTTCTCTAATCTAATCATTAAGCTTTTTCTTAATTAATCTAATTAATTCAGGTTAATAATTAAGCTTTTTGTTAATAAGTAATTAAAACAATTAATAATTTTCTTAATCAACCATCTTTATTTAAATAATTTAATTAATCCTTTTTAAATAATTGATTTCCTTTTAGCTAATTAATCTAATTTTTTTTAATTAGACTTTTTATAACTAATTAATTTATATTTAAGTCTTTTTTTTATTAATTCATCAAATAAGATAATAATTATTCGAACTTTTTAAAATAAACTTGCCACTAAAAAGCTACTCTAATAAAAAAAACTTGTTCTTATAATATTGAATCTGTTTTATAATAAAACCTCTTATTTGTAAATTGATCTAATATAACATTTTATTTAATAAACGACTATAAAACTCTTTATAATAATCAATAACCCTTCATTCAAGTTATTTATTTCAAATTTATTTCTATCCAACTTAATTTAATTATTTCAATTTTTGTTAAATAACCACTTTTCTTACAAACCAACTCAAATAAATCAATACAAATCCGACTAAAATTAACCAACGTCGCGTAAAATTAATCAATCCAATTAAAATCAACCTTACAGTTAAAATCAATTAACATCGTATATGTCGCTACTGCGAAAATCGGCGCCGGCTGAACAGAAGAGTCGCTGTCGCTACTGCGAA
Source organism: Lathyrus sativus (assembly GCA_963859935.3). Lineage (NCBI taxonomy): Eukaryota > Viridiplantae > Streptophyta > Magnoliopsida > Fabales > Fabaceae > Lathyrus > Lathyrus sativus. Next base: position 114,397,496 of record OZ012738.1, on the reverse strand, counting down.
AATCGGCGCCGGCTGAACAGAAGAGTCGCCACCGTGCGTTATTTATCCCACGGGAGGGAAAGGAAACGCTCAGAGTAAACCTCGCACAACACGGGAAAGGTATGGTCGTCGCAACCAAAACCTGGGTTCGGGAGTCGGTTACGCAAGGGGAAGGTATTAGCACCCCTCACGTCCATCGTACTCGATGGGATCCACGCTTGTTTTCGGGTATGGATTGTTATTCTATCTAAACTATAGGTCAAGGGTGAAAAAGAAAATAAAATGAAAATAAAAATGACTCGGCAAAGTATCGCACTTTATGCCTACGTATTCCCGTCTGGAACGAGAAATCAGAGTCAACGTAGTTCGCCTACCTACGGGAAAGGAGGGGAAGGTTGCTCGCTAGGATATCGCATCCTATGCCTACGTACTTTCATACAGCATGAAAGATCAGAGCAAACGTAGTTCGGGCCACGTACGACACAAGTCTGTCTTGGATTGATTTTATTCCTTCTGAAAAAGGTTTTTCTTGATTAGCAGTCCCGACGGACAAAAATGACGTCTTGATGAGTTCACATTCTTTTACGGAAGAAGTGTCTTTTATTGTGTTTGAAATCTTTATGTGTTTTTCTGTTCGTTTTGAGAAAGAAGAGACAGAACTCTAACCTACGGTTGCAAAGGGAATCAAACTAACCTAATGTTATCATGCATGGGTTAAGACCTAGCGTCTATCATGCTCCTCTCTTGCGCAGAGAGAAACAGAGATCCTACGGGATAGGCAGAAACAGAAACAATACCAGATATATACAGTAAAGCAGTAAAATGCATGGATGCAACAATACAAGCGAGGCAAGGGAGTCCCACTCAACCTCGAACCTAGAAAACAATAGGCAAAAGTGAACAGACTTCACTTTCAACCCAACAGGGTAAACAGCAAACAATACAGTCCAGAAAACCAATCAATACATCAGCAATAAAATACAACAGCAAAAGAAACAGCATCAGCAGCTCTGAATCAACATCTGGCTTCAAGTAATCTCCAATCAGCTACAGGCTTCAACAAGCATCAATCTCCATCTTCATGATCTTCAGGCAAGGGCTTTGATCATCAGTCTTCTATCTGCAATGGCTTTCCTTCAAGCTCAAACCTCCAGGATGAGGGATTAGTCACAAGAGTGAATTGGGTGTTAAGCAATCAGTTGACTACCAAGGGTGGTGAACAGACTGCTTCTAACACAAGAGACATTTTCTCTCAAGAGTTCTATCTCATAGACACTATCACCAAGCCTTCCAAAGGAAGGGGGTGAGTGTCTTAGAGAGACTCTGAATCACAGAGAAGAATGGATGCAGACAAGGCAATCCATGTTTGAGAAACAAGCTTTCTAACCTAGAGCTCTGCCTAGCTCCTAAACCCTAATCTCCTCAGCATCTGCCAGCAAGAATCTTCTCTTCAACTCTGGAAGTTGATCTTCAATCTTTGGATCTCCAATGGTCTTCATCTTCACAAGTCTTCAGCTTCCCCAGGTCCCCAGATAAACCCAATACCCAAACAAGCAAGCAACAATCCCCAGAGGGCACACCACACCAGACAAACAGATATACAGACAGTAATAGCAGTAGGGGAGTCCTGACTTTTTTCTAAGGGGATCTAATAACTACCCATAGCCCCTATAGTCCCATGACTAATCTATTCAAATCCTAAGTCCTAAGGGAAAAATCAAACTTCCTAAGTCATCACCTAAAAAACCCTAATTGGTTCATGCTGTTCAAACCCATTTTAATCACCTAAAATTAATCCCTAAAAATGGGAACTAAATTTAATCTACAAGTTCAATATCTCATCTAAACAATATAAAAAGAATGACAAAAAAATATTAAAGCATGTAATAGAACAAAAATTAGTAAAATTATGCATGAAATGAAGCTATTTAATATGACATTTATTTAGAAAATATGGAAAAAATATGAAATAAAAATAAAAATGCAATTTTATTTTCCTATAATATTCTAGACATCCTAAAGAAAATAGTGTAAAAAGAATGAAGTGAAAATGATTTTTTATGAATTTGTTATGAATTTATGAAAATTGGGAAAAATTAAAATGAATTAAGAAGTTAAATTGAATTAAAAAGAGGGAGGGGGGTGTGTTCAGCAAGCGCATTCAGTTAATATTCATTGGGCCAGGCATCCAGGGGGGTGCGCATATCATTTTGGTTTAAGCCCAAAACGCTTCAGAAATAATGAAAAGATAAGAGAGGCGCAGGGGGGTGAGAAAAGTATCAGAACCACGTTCAAATTCAAGTGGGCTTGGTATCTGGGGGTGGGAATAACACAAATCACTCAGGCCCGCCCGTTTCAATTAATGAAACGGTGCGTTTTGGCCAACTCACTTCCCTCCAAATTCTGAATTGAATATGAGCCACACGATCTCCCTCCAAGTCAAAGGTCCAACGCCCAATAAACGGCCACGATTGTATCTTCTCCAAGGGTTCTGAAACTTAGGGTTTCACCATGAATGCTTCCATGTACGAGCCAAACTTCTATCCCTCGGTTCTCCATCACCAGTCCATGAATCAACATGCTATAAACATGAAAGATGCTCAGAATCTCTCCCTCTATAATCCTAGGGCATTAGATTGATTTGAAACTCACCACAACAACAAACCCGATCGAAGCAAAATCTGGTCACCATGAAATTACTCTGAGATGCACCATCACAATTCTTCATCAAACTTATCCTAATCTAACCTATAACTAATGGTGATTAACCTGCGCTATCAAGCTAAGATTCTAATGCCTTAACCTAAGAGTTTCAAGCCCTAACAGTTTATTGCACCTGCTAACAATTGTCACCAAATCACTCCAAATTCATCCTAACTACTCTACTAACCACCTAGATCATATCTAAACTAACAACAACATGCTAAATCAACTAGATCAAGCTGTGTGAATGAAAACATACCTGGTGCAAAAGCTTGAAAACAGCTATGGAAGATTGAGGATCTGAGGCTTTTGAGACTTGGATCTTGATCCACAAACTCAGTACTCAATTCTGTATGCAATGCTTTGATGATTCCTGGCCTGAATTGTGTTGTCCAATGGAAACATCAATTTTGATGTTCTTGAAGAAAGTGCTCGAAAATGGATGATTCACACTTGATTCTTGATTGAATTCTACTCTATGATGATGAATCAATAGAATGAAATTGATTTTGATGATAATTTGGTGAAGAATTTGTGAGATTGGAATGAAACTTCAATGAAAAAGAATGAGAAAGTTTGTGAAATTCTTGGTGAAAAATGAAGCCAACCCTTGATCAATCTACATTTCATGAATATATAGACCTCATATGAACATTCTAGATCCATCTTGCACATTCCCTTGCTTTCCAACTTTGATCCATTTTTGAAATGTTTCTTAAAGTACAAGTAACCAAAGATAACTTTCTTTTTCCCTTCTAAACTCAAAAAAGTGTTTGAACCATTGTTCTTAGAATTGCTTTTCCATTCAAAATCATATATTGGAAGTCTCCATTTGGACTCATAAATCTCCCAAACCATTTTCCACTTTGAATTTATTCACTTTATAAGCCATTTTAGTTCATATTTTGACCAATTATGCAACTTCATGTCATGAGCTTCTCCAACAATTTGTGACCTTCTTTCTAGACTTAAAATCCAATTTGGAGCAAGTTTGATGTTGTAAGTTTTTCCATTTGAGGCCTCCTTGTATGAGTTTTGGACATAGGTTTAAATGACCTGTAATTCACAAATGCCCAAAATACCCTTTGCTTGCCAAGACCATAAGTTGAGTTCCACACATCATATGAAGGCATACTATACCATTCTAGAAAGCTAAGACAATGAGGAACAATTCTTATGTTGACCAAGAATTCATTTGAAATCTCCTTGAGTGGTAAAAATTGCTTGGAAGTCAAGTCACTTTCACAGCCAAAAATTCAGACACCTCAGATGACCTGTAACTTGCAAGGACCATAACTTGAGTTCTATAAATCTCCTTGAGGTCTTCCACCACTCAAATTAAAGGTATTGAGATCCTCTACAAGTTTCATGTTGGCCAAGAAGCCATTTGAAGCTAGCATTTTGACTTATCTTGCTTGGAAATTTGACCTAAACTAGGGGATTTTACAGAGAAACCCTAATTTAGTAACTCCTCTTCTCCTTGATTTCTCTTGAATTCTCTTTGGCATATCTCCATATCCTTCTTTATATGTCCAATGATGAACCTCACACCTCTCCAATAGACTTGAATGCCCTTTAAATCAATCAATTGACCTAGGGTTGACCTAGGGTTGACCCAGATGAAACCCTAGTTGACTGTCTTCAACTGTAGCTCTTGTGCTCTCATCAATGACTTGTCTCCTTCTCCAAATGACTTTCTAAGTCTCTCATAAGGCCTAGATACTCTCCATGCTTTCAATCCACAGCTCACAATCCTCTTGTTGATCCTCAGATACCCTCAGCTAGGAGATGGACTCAAGGCTTGATCTGCTGAACTCTTTGCTTTCAAATTCTTTCCTGATGACTTGAATGAGATTGAATTGGGATATTAACCTCTTGATAGGCCTCTAGAGATGGGAATAATGATTGGTCCCCTGTTGAATGACTTGCTATGCTTATGCTATGCAGATGGTTAGTCTATGTACATGACTCTATATGCAAATGCTAATGATATTAAAACATAAACTAAGTGAATAAGGTTGAGCAAATTTTAGGGTGCAACAGCTGCCCCTATTCAAGCGACTTGGACCCGATTGGGTGAAGAGTCCGGAGCCTTCAGACATTCGCGGTACGAGACGGTTGAATACTAGTGAAACCAGAAATTTGCCAACCACAAAACTAAATTGCGCTCCTGTTTGAGAAACGACATTCATCAGCTGAATCTGACTGTTACAGTAACCCACTGATCTCGTGCGATTGTGCTGGGGATTGTCTTCATCGTTCTGAAGAGGATTTTGTCATAACAGATTGCTTGCTTGTCCATGTTAGGACTCTGTCTGTCATCAATATGAAGAAATCTCAACTAAAACCTGTCCACGTTAGGACTCCACTTGCTGTTAACCCAGAAAAATCTCGGCAACTCCGCTGGGGATAATTCGTCTGCATTTCTATAAACTGAATCGTCCACGTTAGGAATACTTCCACGTTAGGAATCATTTCTTCTGTATCTGTCCACGTCAGGACTAAACCTTTCATCTTTCCACGTCAGGAAGCAATCTTCTTTCCACATAAGGAGAACTATATCAATCTGTCCACGTCAGGACTCCAATATCATTTGACATGTCCGCGTCAGGACTTCAATCTTTCCACGTAAGGAATTCAACTTTGATTCTGAATCTGTCCACGTCAGGACTCAACTTTTTCCACGTAAGGAATACATCAATCTTCCACGTTAGGACTATCTTCTTTGATCTGTCCGCGTCAGGACTAAACACTTCCACGTCAGGAATAATCTCTTTCTTTTCACGTCAGGAATCAAACTTGATACGTCCGCGTGAGGACTCAATCTTTCCACGTCAGGAATAAGCTCGTCTTTCCACGTAAGGAAACCATTTTTCTTCCACGTAAGGAATGCTCTTGATATGTCCCCGTAAGGACTCTGATCTTTCCACGCAAGGAATCACCTCTTTCCGATACGTCCGCGTAAGGACTCATTTTTTCCGCGTAAGGAATGCCTTCTTAATCTGTCCGCGTAAGGACTCCACTCTTTCCACGTCAGGAATGCTGTCATTTCCACGTAAGGAATCCTCTTCTGATACGTCCGCGTAAGGACTACATCGTCCACGTTAGGACCCACTTCTCCACGTTAGGAACAATAATTTCTTTGATTTGTCCGCGTTAGGACACTGATCTCGTCTTGATTTGTCCACGTTAGGACTCAGGCGTCTTCGACCCGCTGAGGGAATAGGACTTGTCCACGTAAGGACTCACACGATGGTCTGAGCTGTCCACGTAAGGACCCATGATTTGCCAACGCAAAGAAAGATAACTGCTGAGAGGAACTGGTCCACGTCGGGACACCAACACAAAGAGTAATCACTTTTGTCAACGTCATGACCTCCCATTCCACTAATTTCAAGAAACCGAATCTGCCCACGATAGGACTAACACACCTCACCAATCCAGGGAAATAAACCTGTCCACGTTAGGACGCCCACTTCTGAAGAAATCCCGTCAATCCAGGAGTAAATTGTCCACGTTAGGACTTAGTTCTCCAATGATTCCTACCCACAAACTTCTTAGCACTGACGTGACAGCGGCTTTGAGATGAACTCTACTGGGGATATCTGGAACCCAACTACCGAACGCCTGCTCTGATAACCGGCGGTGGCCTCTGACATTCTGATTCATGGAACCTGTCGATGACAAATAACTCTGCTTGGGGACAAGGAGTGATTTTGCCTGCTGACTCTGGCGGGGAAAACAAGAGAAAACAACTCTGCTCGGAGACAAAGAGAACTTCATCATGATAACTCTGTGGGGGAAAACTGCCGAAACTGACATTATCATTGGATGTCTCATACCGAAATCTTGACTGTTTGGTTGTTCATTTGAGCAAGAGCTCTCTCCACCTGAACTGCTAGAATACAGGAACTGCTTCAGCAAAATAAATGCTGGAAGATAATGCCGACTCCGCCGGGGATAGCCAGATGCTACAGAATTATTCCAGCAAAATAAATGCTGGAAGGATGAAGTCGACTCAGCTGGGAAATTGGGAGCTCCAACTGAGCACCCTGTTGAGGTAACCCCCTGCTGGGGAATATAACTCTGCTGGGGAATAGCAGATGTGCATAATACGATCGGACTTTCTGCTGGAGCGTGAACTGATATTACACAGTATCTCTGACAAAATAAATGACAGGACCCACCATCAACTCTGCTTTGGAGAGTCTTGATCTTCGAGTTCCACTGGAAGGAATGAAAAACACTTGCAAAGAGAATTCCGCTAGGGATGGGATGATTCTCTTGGGATGAATTAACTGACTCCGCTGGGGGAGAGTGCATGACCCTGCGGGGAACGATGAACCTGTCTGAATACAGCCTTATGATCTTAGAATCGCCAAACTCTGCTGAGGACGAATAACTTTTCTGGAGCACATCCTTTGGATAAGCTACGGATAGCTGGGGAATTCTATCCTTCTTCATGAAAAACATGCATGACCTGCGTGGAGACTGAGTCTTTCGTTATCGCAATCTTCTGATTATCCTCCTCGTGTGGTTATGAAACCTGCAACAGCGCAAACAAGACACGACAAGCCTATGCAATCAAATCAATTCAGGCTAGTGACGTTACACTCAGTTAATTCAAAGCTTTAACAATTGTTGGCAAGGGCCAGTGATGTTATACTCATGCTAGCTTCACTAAACTTAGGCGCTTTATCATGCACAAAACAGTAAAGAATAGGCATCAAGTACTGAATAACACATTTTCATTGATTGGGCTCCTGAATGGGCGGAGTTTTTGTACACGGGATGTAACTCCTGAAAAGAGGAAGCTACGCAAAGCAAATATACAAGTATGCAAGTATGCACAAGAAGCATAAATATTGACAAATTAAATTTTGTACACATGTCGGCAACTGGATGCAGATGAACACCACAAACTGATCCTCCTATGACTCATCCGACTCTAATGCTTTCCCGGTATCCCCACTTCTGAAGAGGTTGTATCCGATAACTGACTCCTCAAGTATATTCTCCCGCATTGATGCTCATTGCAATATCAAATTCGGACCGCAGTCATTTGCTTTTCACATCCCTAACTTTTGCGCGAACCGCCCTTTACGGGTTTTCAGTTCACCGGGATACCCCTTTTTGCCGAAGCCGCCCAGTGTAGGTTTTCAACTTCGCGGGTGTACATTTTTTCAATTTTATCCCTAACTTTTGCCCGAACCTTTCATTCTGTTTTTGGTTCGCCAGGATGCCCCATTTTTGCCTGGACTCTCTTTTTTTGTCCAGCGGGTCTATTTCAAGCAAAGTATTTTTTAACTGCGTCCGAATTCACAGGTGACGCAAAGTCTTCTCCGTCCATGGTGGACAACAACAACGCTCCTCCTGAAAAGACCTTACTGACAACGTATGGCCCTTCGTAGTTGGGGGTCCACTTGCCCCTGTGATCTGCTTGCGGCGGGAGAATCCTTTTCAGCACAAGGTCGCCCGTCTGAAAGCTTCGCGGAAGTATCTTCTTGTCGTACGCTTTCTTCATTCGTCTTTGGTACAAACGACCGTATGCTAGAGAAGCTAGCCTCTTCTCATCCATTAAGCTCAGTTGGTTCAATCTATTCGTTACCCATTCTGCCTCGTCCAGCTGAACGTCTCGCAATACCCTCAGAGAAGGGATCTCAACTTCCAATGGTAGTACCGCTTCCATTCCGTATACCAACGAGAACGGAGTTGCCCCGGTTGATGTGCGTACCGTCGTACGATAACCGTGCAAAGCGAAAGGTAGCATTTCATGCCAATCCTTATAAGTCACCACCATTTTCTGGACAATCTTCTTGATATTCTTATTGGCCGCTTCGACAGCGCCATTCATCTTGGGTCGGTAAGGGGAGGAGTTGTGATGTTCGATCTTGAAATTCTGACAGAGCTCCTTCATCATTTTGTTGTTCAGATTTGAACCATTATCTGTGATTATCCGCTCGGGAATCCCATATCGGCAAATGATATCTCTCTTGATGAATCTAGCCACCACTTGCTTCGTTACATTTGCGTAAGACGCCGCTTCCACCCACTTGGTGAAATAGTCGATTGCTACTAGGATGAACCGATGCCCGTTAGAAGCCGTCGGCTCGATCTTTCCAATCATATCGATTCCCCACATCGAGAATGGCCATGGAGATGACATCACATTTAGAGGACTCGGAGGCACGTGTATCTTGTCAGCATAGATTTGGCATTTGTGGCACTTCCTCGCGAACTTGAAACAATCAGTTTCCATTGTCAGCCAAAAATAACCTGCCCTCAGCAGCTTTCTCGTCATAGCATGCCCACCAGCATGCGTACCAAAGGCACCTTCGTGAATTTCCTCCATGAGAAGCTTTGCCTCTTTCTCGTCTACACAACGCAACAACACCAAATCGTGGTTTCTTCTGTATAAGACGCCATCCGGGTTCAAATAGAAATTACCCGCTAATCTCCTGAGAGTCTTCTGATCTTGACTGGATGCCCCAGCCGGATACTCTTTATTCTTCAGGAAATTAAGGATATCGAAATACCACGGTTTGTCATCGGATGCTTCATCAATAGCAAATACATAAGCTGGTCTGTCCAACCGAGAGATAGTGATTTGGGGAGCTTCGTTCCAGAAGTTGACCTTGTACATGGAAGACAAAGTGGCAAGGGCGTCAGCCATTTGATTCTCTACCCGCGGCACGTGATGCAATTCAACTTTGTCGAAGAAAGGCAACAATCTCCTTGCATAATTCATGTAATGTATCAAATTAGGCTGACGTGTCTCCCATTCCCCTTTGATCTGATTCACTACCAGAGCTGAGTCTCCGTATACGTCTAAATGTTTGATTCGCAAATCAATGGCTTCTTCAAGCCCCATTATACAAGCTTCGTATTCGGCCTCATTGTTGGTAACGGCAAAGGTCAATCGGGCAGTAAACGGGATGTGCGACCCGTGCGGCGTGGTAATGATTGCCCCGATTCCGCTACCGTAAGCATTCACGGCTCCGTCAAATATCATCTTCCACTGGGACCCCGGCTCTGGTCCTTCGTCTGGCAATGGTTCTTCGCAATCCTTCATCTTAAGGTACATGATATCCTCGTCAGGAAAATCAAACCTCATCGATTGGTATTCTTCAATAGGCTGCTCCGCCAGATACTCAGACAGCACACTCCCCTTTATAGCCTTTTGCGAGACGTATTGAATGTCATATTCAGTCAAGACCATCTGCCACCGGGCAATTCTACCTGACAACGCCTGCTTTTCGAATATATATTTGATTGGATCCATCTTCGAGATGAGCATGGTTGTATGATTCAGCATGTACTGCCTCAAACGCTTGGCGGCCCAGGCTAGCGCGCAACAAGTTTTCTCCAGCATTGAGTATCGAGATTCACAGTCTGTAAATTTCTTGCTCAAGTAATAGATCGCATGCTCTTTTCTCCCCGTCTCGTCGTGTTGACCGAGAACACAACCCATGCTTCCCTCAAGAACCGTCAAATACATTATCAAGGGTCTCCCTGCCACCGGGGGTATCAAAATAGGAGGCTCCTGCAGATACTTCTTTATTTTATCAAACGCCTTTTGACAATTTTCGTTCCACGTTACAGCTTGATCTTTCTTTAACAGCTTGAATAATGGTTCACACGTGGCAGTTAGGTGAGATATGAACCGGGCAATGTAGTTCAATCTCCCTAAGAACCCGCGCACCTCTTTCTCTGTTTTAGGCGTCGGCATTTCTTGAATCGCTTTTATTTTAGCAGGATCGACCTCTATTCCTCTTTCGCTTACGATAAACCCCAGCAGTTTACCCGATCTCACCCCGAAGGTGCATTTGTTAGGGTTCAGCCTCAGCCTGAACTTCCTAAGCCTTTTAAACAACTTCAACAGATTCACCAGATGCTCTTCCTCCGTCTGGGATTTAGCAATCATATCGTCAACATAAACTTAGATCTCTTTATGCATCATGTCATGGAAAAGAGTCGTCATCGCACGCTGATATGTTGCCCCAGCATTTTTCAAACCAAAGGGCATCACTTTGTAGCAAAATGTTCCCCAAGGCGTTATGAAAGTAGTTTTCTCCATATCCTCTGGCGCCATTTTAATTTGATTGTAGCCTGAAAAGCCATCCATGAAGGAGAATACGGAGTACTGAGCAGTATTATCAACTAACACGTCAATGTGAGGAAGTGGAAAATCGTCTTTTGGGCTTGCTTTATTCAAATCTCTATAATCCACGCACATTCGAACCTTGCCATCTTTCTTTGGCACTGGTACGATGTTGGCAACCCATGAAGGATATTTCGTCACAGCCAGGAAACCAGCGTCCCACTGTTTCTGAACCTCCTCTTTGATCTTCATTGCCATATCTGGTCGCGTTCTGCGAAGTTTTTGTTTGACCGGCGGGCAATCTTCTTTCAGTGGCAGGCGATGCACAACCATATCTGTATCGAGCCCTGGCATATCTTGATATGACCAAGCGAATACATCATTATACTCTCGGAGCATTTCAACCAGTCTCCGCTTGATATCACTCTGCAGTGCGGCTCCAATACGAATATTCTTCTCAATCCCTTCCGACCCCAAATTGATAATTTCGATGACCTCGTCGTGAGGCAGAATGGCTCTTTCCTCTTGCTTCACTAACCAAGACAGTTCTTCAGGAACGTCGCTATCTTCGACAACCTCTTCTTCAGTCTGGAATACCGGGTGCTCGAAGTCGGGACGAGTCATAGGTGGCTCAAGGATGTCATCTGAAAATGTTATCCTGCAAAAGGAATGGTTAAGTGCTTCAAAATGCGTATAAAGCGAATAACCACATTGCCATTTTGTTGAAAAATACAAAACAAGAAAGACAGGGATTACAGTATTTGCACATGAAAAAACGCCATTTATTTAATGATTAACGCGCAATGTTTATAACAACACAGCCCTAAGCAAATCCTGATGCCCCGGGCAAGACATCAGATTATTCAACAATTAATAAAGCAAAGCATTACTGTTTAAAAGTCACAGGAACAAGCTCCTGAATGGACCAGTTGCACAGTCCTTGTCCTGGCGTGCTTGGCTGAATCCAGGCATCCATATCACAGTCGCTGTCTCCTTCATCAGACTCTGAAGCAGCATTGACAGTTTCATGACATACTCCACTGGCAGAGATGGTAATTGACTTTCTGAAATGGGGGCCCCCCACGGAAGGAGTTGATGACGACGGTCGGTACCCCAGTCCGAACCGGTCCATTTTCACAGGGATGTCCAGCACTTTGCCCCAGCCCTTGGCTTCTCCTGCTTCCACTAGCGCTTGAGCTTCTTTATACGATGAAACAGCTATCTCTGGCACTTTGCTCGGCCTGGGACCTTTGTCCTTGATGCGCAAACCTTCGAAGGCCTGGCATGGCGTCTCGTGGATCTCCCCGTCGACTTCCACATATTTAAACGAAGACAGATGGCTGACCAGGATGTCTTCTTCTCCGCACACGGTGACTACACTGTCTCCGACCATATACTTTAACTTCTGATGCAGGGTAGACGTGACTGCCCCTGCCCCATGAATCCAGGGTCTTCCCAGCAAGCAGCTGTACGCAGGCTGTATATCCATGATATAAAACTCAGTTGCAAACACTTCCGGCCCCACTTGCAGAGGCAAGGTAATCGATCCGAAGACTGTTCTCCGCGTGCCGTCAAACGCTCTGACTACCAAATCACTGGGTGTACACAAAATCCCTCGAACATCCAGCTTCATCATCGCCTTCTTGGGCAGCACATTCAAAGATGACCCGGTGTCAACCAATACGTGCGACATTGTCGATCCTCTGCACTCAACCGATACATGTAATGCCATATTATGATCTCTCCCTTTCGGAGTCAAGTCAAAATCAGTAAAGCCCAGACTGTGGCCTGCATTCACATGTGCCAATACTCCTTCTAGCTGATTTACAGAGACGTCCTGGGGTACAAAAGAAGTGTCCAGGACTTTCAGCAAAGCATTCCTGTGAGCTTCCGAACACAACAGCAATGACAGGATAGATATTTTGGACGGCGTCTGCTGCAGATGCTCCACAATTTTATAATCACTTTTCCGAATCAAGCGCATGAATTCTTCTACATCTTTTGATGCTGCTTCTTTTTCACTTGCTTGTACCGGAACATTCTCAACCGCTTTCCCTTTTCCTTTCGCTAGCCTTTCAGCCTCCACTTCGGGAGATATAAAGATCCTGCCGCTCCTCGTCATGCCCCCTGAGCCAACAACATTGTCCACAATCTCCACTGGCTGCTTGTTAACGTCGATCTTTATCCCGTCGCAATACACCTCTAGCCCATATGACCATGGGACTGCTCTCGTGTTCTCATACGGGATTGGCCCGGCCTTAGTTATGGTAATCGGTGGTCGCTGAGCTGGTGCTGCAATAGTGATCGTCTTCCGAGGAATCGTCACTGTGGCCACATCACTCCGATTATCCACTACTGCCCCTGCAGGCTCGTCAGTTGCCGCTCGATCAAACTGCAATATACCTTCATCAATTAAGGCCTGAATGTCTTTCTTCAAATCTTCACACCCCCCAGCCAGGGCCCAACAATCTAAGCAGTACTCATTACAACCCGGGTAAACACCTCCTTGCAACAGTCGGCTCTTTATCTCGCTCAGCGGCGTCTTTAACTCTTCAATATTCATAATCAGATTCAGACCTTCCTCAGTCAGTACGGCGTTCGCCCCGTGATTGGGCATGGGTTTCTGGACTATATTCGGACCTGCCGTGCCGAAATTGATAGTCTTGTTGTCTAAAAGATCCTGCACAACGTGCTTAAAAGCATGGCAACCTTCTATATCATGGCCCGGGGCCCCAGAATGAAACTCACAGTGCCTATTCGCATCATAACCGAACGGGGGAGTTCCCGTTATCGGTGCCAGAGTTCTTTTCTCTACCAGATTCAATCCCAACAATGTCTGCAATAAATCAGCATAGGTTGAGGGAGGCTTCTCAAACACTCTTCTCGGCTTACTACCCTGGAATCTTCGCTGAGCTTGCTGTGCCCCCTGCTGAGGCTGCTGCTGCTGTGGCATTGGTTGCTGCTGAACCGGTTGTTGTTGCTGGATTGGTTGTTGCTGATAAGGAATAGTAACACTCGACACCTGCTGCTGCTGACGATATTGACTTCTTCCCCTGCCTCGGCCTCGGCCTCGGCCTCCAAATACTGCGCTAGCTTCGCCCTGACGGCGCCCACCATAAGCTTTCCTGTTACTGCCAGATGCAGTTGATTCCTCGACTTGGAACTTCCCTTGCTTAATATTACGCTCAATCTTTTCCCCCATCAGAATCAGGTCCGAAAAACTGGCCAGAGACGTATGAAACAGCATATCATGAAACAGCCCGGTGAATGTGCCGACAAACATATCATTCATTTCTTTATCTTCCACAGGAGGACGGACCCTGGCAGCCATATCGCGCCACCTTTGCGCGTACTCCTTAAAACTCTCTCCCTTCTTCTGCGAAAGCCCAGCCAACTGGACCCGATTGGGCGCCAGGTCGCTGTTATACTTGTAATGGGCTACGAACGCCTCCGCCAATTGCTTCCATGTCTTGATATCAGTTGGCTCCAACCCCATGTACCACTCTAGGGAAGGGCCTGATAGACTATCCTGAAAGAAATGCATTAGCATTCTTTCATCCGTGGAGTATGCAGACATCTTTCTGTAATAAGCTCGTACATGCACTTTCGGACATGTGTCTCCTTTGTACTTATCGAACGCAGGAGCCTTGAATTTAATTGGCACCCTCAAGCCAGGTACCAAGCCCATAGTTGCCATGTCCAGTCCCACAGCACTCTGATTTAGGACTCCCTTCATCTGCTCTTCCAGCATTCTAATCTTTTGGGAATCATCCATCGGCCCTTCAAAACCTCCTCCGGAGAAGGCGTCTTCCTGCTGATCCTCTTGCCACATACCGTTTCCAGCCCCGTACCCATCATATGCATTATTACGTCCAGCTCTGATCTGATTCATCCCCGGACCTCGGCCTCTGTTGCCGTACCCTTGAACACCTCCAGCAGGACCAACAGCCATAAATCCAGCACCGTTGCCATTTCCAAAGCCTCCGTAACCCTGATTGACCATACCATAACCATCTTGCCCAAAGCCTTGAGCATTAAAGCCATACTTGCCAGTGTTATCGAATCCCTGATCGTTGAATCCGAACCCAGTATTGACAAAGCCATTGCCTCCGAGATTATCTCCCAAATTGACATCACCCAGCCCAGCATTATGGACAACAGCATCATTTCCCACTCCGACGTTACCATTCACAGCAGCGGTAGCGTGGTTGACATTAGCGGCAGGTATATTGACCACGGGCGGAGCCACTGGCGTGGGAGTGCCCTCTCCGTGAGCAGTGTCAACCCGGACAGACTGATGATCTTCGTTACCATGACCAGCGTTGCGAGCCAACAGAGGCTGGACCATGGCCTGCAAATTCTCCTGCCCTTTTGCTATAGCTTCCATGGTCTGCATGAAGAGGGCGAGCTTTTCGCGCACATCCTGCATCTCGTTCTGAATTTGGTCCATGACTTTTCGACAGTTGGAGCGTGTAGAATAGCGGTGCGGATGTTGATCTGGAATCCTGTTAAGTACCTGGTACAGAGCAAGAAATAAGACACCATTCAAAGATTACCTGTTATGCAATATGAATATGAATGCAATGCAATGTGTCTGTGCATTAGGGAAGTACATTCCCCCAGTTCTAGTGCGAAGGTGCCGGTGCAGTGACAGTGCTGACAAAGGAATATCGGAGCTGAATCATAGAAAGCCTCATATATTGCTGAGAGAATTAATAAGCCCAGGGTACAATATCACTGAGAATGCAAAGAAGGCATGACCTCAACCAACAATCCTGGTGATGGTCAGCACTATGCAAATAAAGCATACAAGTTACTATATGAAATGATCAAATCCTCCCAAAAGTCTGGTACTCCTCTATCAACTTCTTGGTCTCCGGATGGCTTGGTCGATCCAGCAGCCCTTCAACAAGCTGGTTTCTCCTCTTAAGAACACGGCGTACGTCTTCAGCAGTTTCTTCCCATGTTGCTTCTCCGAAGCAATCTTCTAACTTTCGCTTCTGAGACACCGCTTCATCTCTGGATTTGATTGCCTTGTTCAGTGCATGCTGGACACTATACCGGGTCATCACTTCCTCCTCGCATCTCTTGAGGCTAGACTTCAACTTCTCTTCGAGGTCGGAGATTTGCTGCTTCAGCTTATCTTCCCTCTTCTTGTTATTAGTGAGTGTAGCATTCCAAGTCTTGTTGCAAGAAGATATCTCTCGGTGTGCTGCGTCGAGCGCCTTCTTTTTGGCTTCCAGCATGTCATGGGAACTTCTGAACTCTTGCCCCAGACGTTCACGCTTTTTCTTTTCCTCGGTCAACTCAGCTCCTAACCTGTTTACCAGCTCGATCTGTTGTTGGAAAGCATATACGGCCTTGTTCTTCTCGCTGCGTGCCTGGGCTAACTCTTGCTCTAACCCTCCGTTAATCTTCATCAAGGCTTCTTTTTCTCTCACAACTTGTTCATAGACTTCTCTAGAAACAGTAGTTGGCTCTGCTACCGGAACGGGAACAAGAATTGGTGCATCTGGAAACGGCATCCTCAACTGACTAGCCCTCTCCTGAATCCAAACCCTATAAGGTGCATAGGCCTGACAGTCATTCTTTCCTAACAACGGCTTCCCTTTGCGGTTAATACGCGTCCAGGCATGTTGCAACTTGGCTAATAACTCCCCCTTCAAATCCCCTGTGAAGTACAGAGATTCCTGTACTTCTTCCTCCTGAGGTGGATTCTTCAGCGCATATCCGAACTGGCGAATGAATAGAGAAGGGTTGTAATTGATACACCCCTTTCTTCCTATCAACGGTACATTAGGGTACCCAGAACAACTGAAGATGAGCTCAGATCCCAACAGGTCTCGATCAAACCATTCCATATCTTCCGACGATAGCCTCATCAGACGCTCTGGCAAACCAACTGGAACTGTAGTCTCTGCAGCAGATCCTCTCTTAGGAAGGTGGCTCTCAAACCACATACTCAACAAGGGCACACACAGATGAACATTCTTCCCTCTGCCCTTCTCATTCTTGTAATGCAGTGAGTGGTAGAAATCTCCGAGTAAGGTAGGTACAGGATTACCAGCGGCAAACAGGTAGAAAGCATCGAAGTCCACAAAATCCGGTATATTGGGGAACAGTACTATGCCATAAATGCACAAAGCCAACACAGCATTGAAAGCAACCCAGCACCCGCTCTTAGCGTACTCCTGGGCTTTACCAACTAAGAACTGAAGTGAGAAGCCTGGAACTCCACGGGAAACAGTAGTCACAAGTTCAGAAGCATCAATATGCAAGGCTTTTGCCAAATCCTCCGGCTTGGGCTTGGCGCCATAATGAATGAATGGAACCTGGTTCTGCACGGGCAGCTCAACATACTCAGCGTATTCCTCCAGGGTTGGTCCCATAATAAAGTCAGAGAACGTAAAGCACCTCAAAGCAGGGTCGTAGAATTGCATCAAAGCATACAGCCCATCTAACTCTACCTCTGTAGGTTTGCACACGAATCTCAGTAGTCTACCATAGCTCATCCGGAAGCTCCTACGAACACCCTCATCAGCAAGAGAGATCAACCCAAGTAGAGGAACAATATCAGGCGTAGGCAATTTGTAAGCAACCGTTCTCCTTAAGCTAGTCATGATCAAACACTCAGAAGTCTGGGCACTAGAACTAGGGAAATGCGAATGCACCTGCAGCACAGACACACGTTAGTGAAATGCAAATGGTAATGGATGTGCAAGCAATGCAATGCAAGTAACATTCAACAGGGACCGAAGCTGCAGCTGAATAGCCTGAACCCAATCAAGAAAGGTCTCAGATAGACCATCCGGAAGTCATCAAACCCTGGTCTCAGATAGACCTAAAATAAAACTCCAACACTGGTCTCTGACAGACCTCAAACCATAACTCCAACTGGTCTCGGATAGACCTCAACTCATATCCCCAATGGGTCTCTGACAGACCTCAGAACTCTCCAACTGGTCTCTGACAGACCTCAAAACACATCTCCAAATGGTCTCTGACAGACCTCGGAACACATCTCCAAATGGTCTCTGACAGACCTCATAACTCTCCATAAATAACCAGGATCTCTGATCAAGAAACAAACCGGTGGTCTGAAGGTCTAGTTACCTGCATATCCCTGAATCCCCTCACAGGTGGGTGGCCCTATAACTGGCACAAGGTACGGCATCCTATGCGGTCGTCGGCGTCACAGACTTTCAGGGTTGATGATACGATTCCCAGAAGGAGTGGCATCATCAATTCCTGAAGAGGCCTCACTTAGCCAACTTCCAAATGATCGGTCCCCAGAGTCGACAATCCAACTAACCAGCAACCCACGCCAACCAAAGGAAGGGGCAGGAGGCCAACCAGAGGAACCTCGTCTGAGTGTAGATTTCATGGGACACCAAAGCAAGCAAAGCAAGCGGGCGCCCACTAATTTCTACTCTAATTCTAGGTGCACTCAAGCCCAGGTCCGGCTTATCTCTCAATATCAGAACACCCGTCACACCCCAAATACAGCAATAATAATCAATATACAAAGCTGAAAATACAAAGTTAGAAATATACAATAACTCCATACAAAATCCTCGACGGGAAAACACGCGCTAGGATTGACTCTCTCAAGGGACGTTGGATCCCAAATGCATAAGAACCATCGCAGTCCTTAGCAGCCAGGGGACGTTGGATCCCCAGCAGAGTCGCCAGCTGTCGCTACTGCGAAAATCGGCGCCGGCTGAACAGAAGAGTCGCCACCGTGCGTTATTTATCCCACGGGAGGGAAAGGAAACGCTCAGAGTAAACCTCGCACAACACGGGAAAGGTATGGTCGTCGCAACCAAAACCTGGGTTCGGGAGTCGGTTACGCAAGGGGAAGGTATTAGCACCCCTCACGTCCATCGTACTCGATGGGATCCACGCTTGTTTTCGGGTATGGATTGTTATTCTATCTAAACTATAGGTCAAGGGTGAAAAAGAAAATAAAATGAAAATAAAAATGACTCGGCAAAGTATCGCACTTTATGCCTACGTATTCCCGTCTGGAACGAGAAATCAGAGTCAACGTAGTTCGCCTACCTACGGGAAAGGAGGGGAAGGTTGCTCGCTAGGATATCGCATCCTATGCCTACGTACTTTCATACAGCATGAAAGATCAGAGCAAACGTAGTTCGGGCCACGTACGACACAAGTCTGTCTTGGATTGATTTTATTCCTTCTGAAAAAGGTTTTTCTTGATTAGCAGTCCCGGCGGACAAAAATGACGTCTTGATGAGTTCACATTCTTTTACGGAAGAAGTGTCTTTTATTGTGTTTGAAATCTTTATGTGTTTTTCTGTTCGTTTTGAGAAAGAAGAGACAGAACTCTAACCTACGGTTGCGAAGGGAATCAAACTAACCTAATGTTATCATGCATGGGTTAAGACCTAGCGTCTATCATGCTCCTCTCTTGCGCAGAGAGAAACAGAGATCCTACGGGATAGGCAGAAACAGAAACAATACCAGATATATACAGTAAAGCAGTAAAATGCATGGATGCAATAATACAAGCGAGGCAAGGGAGTCCCACTCAACCTCGAACCTAGAAAACAATAGGCAAAAGTGAACAGACTTCACTTTCAACCCAACAGGGTAAACAGCAAACAATACAGTCCAGAAAACCAATCAATACATCAGCAATAAAATACAACAGCAAAAGAAACAACATCAGCAGCTCTGAATCAACATCTGGCTTCAAGTAATCTCCAATCAGCTACAGGCTTCAACAAGCATCAATCTCCATCTTCATGATCTTCAGGCAAGGGCTTTGATCATCAGTCTTCTATCTGCAATGGCTTTCCTTCAAGCTCAAACCTCCAGGATGAGGGATTAGTCACAAGAGTGAATTGGGTGTTAAGCAATCAGTTGACTACCAAGGGTGGTGAACAGACTGCTTCTAACACAAGAAACATTTTCTCTCAAGAGTTCTATCTCATAGACACTATCACCAAGCCTTCCAAAGGAAGGGGGTGAGTGTCTTAGAGAGACTCTGAATCACAGAGAAGAATGGATGCAGACAAGGCAATCCATGTTTGAGAAACAAGCTTTCTAACCTAGAGCTCTGCCTAGCTCCTAAACCCTAATCTCCTCAGCATCTGCCAGCAAGAATCTTCTCTTCAACTCTGGAAGTTGATCTTCAATCTTTGGATCTCCAATGGTCTTCATCTTCACAAGTCTTCAGCTTCCCCAGGTCCCCAGATAAACCCAATACCCAAACAAGCAAGCAACAATCCCCAGAGGGCACACCACACCAGACAAACAGATATACAGACAGTAATAGCAGTAGGGGAGTCCTGACTTTTTTCTAAGGGGATCTAATAACTACCCATAGCCCCTATAGTCCCATGACTAATCTATTCAAATCCTAAGTCCTAAGGGAAAAATCAAACTTCCTAAGTCATCACCTAAAAAACCCTAATTGGTTCATGCTGTTCAAACCCATTTTAATCACCTAAAATTAATCCCTAAAAATGGGAACTAAATTTAATCTACAAGTTCAATATCTCATCTAAACAATATAAAAAGAATGACCAAAAAATATTAAAGCATGTAATAGAACAAAAATTAGTAAAATTATGCATGAAATGAAGCTATTTAATATGACATTTATTTAGAAAATATGGAAAAAATATGAAATAAAAATAAAAATGCAATTTTATTTTCCTATAATATTCTAGACATCCTAAAGAAAATAGTGTAAAAAGAATGAAGTGAAAATGATTTTTTATGAATTTGTTATGAATTTATGAAAATTGGGAAAAATTAAAATGAATTAAGAAGTTAAATTGAATTAAAAAGAGGGAGGGGGGTGTGTTCAGCAAGCGCATTCAGTTAATATTCATTGGGCCAGGCATCCAGGGGGGTGCGCATATCATTTTGGTTTAAGCCCAAAACGCTTCAGAAATAATGAAAAGATAAGAGAGGCGCAGGGGGGTGAGAAAAGTATCAGAACCACGTTCAAATTCAAGTGGGCTTGGTATCTGGGGGTGGGAATAACACAAATCACTCAGGCCCGCCCGTTTCAATTAATGAAACGGTGCGTTTTGGCCAACTCACTTCCCTCCAAATTCTGAATTGAATATGAGCCACACGATCTCCCTCCAAGTCAAAGGTCCAACGCCCAATAAACGGCCACGATTGTATCTTCTCCAAGGGTTCTGAAACTTAGGGTTTCACCATGAATGCTTCCATGTACGAGCCAAACTTCTATCCCTCGGTTCTCCATCACCAGTCCATGAATCAACATGCTATAAACATGAAAGATGCTCAGAATCTCTCCCTCTATAATCCTAGGGCATTAGATTGATTTGAAACTCACCACAACAACAAACCCGATCGAAGCAAAATCTGGTCACCATGAAATTACTCTGAGATGCACCATCACAATTCTTCATCAAACTTATCCTAATCTAACCTATAACTAATGGTGATTAACCTGCGCTATCAAGCTAAGATTCTAATGCCTTAACCTAAGAGTTTCAAGCCCTAACAGTTTATTGCACCTGCTAACAATTGTCACCAAATCACTCCAAATTCATCCTAACTACTCTACTAACCACCTAGATCATATCTAAACTAACAACAACATGCTAAATCAACTAGATCAAGCTGTGTGAATGAAAACATACCTGGTGCAAAAGCTTGAAAACAGCTATGGAAGATTGAGGATCTGAGGCTTTTGAGACTTGGATCTTGATCCACAAACTCAGTACTCAATTCTGTATGCAATGCTTTGATGATTCCTGGCCTGAATTGTGCTGTCCAATGGAAACTTCAATTTTGATGTTCTTGAAGAAAGTGCTCGAAAATGGATGATTCACACTTGATTCTTGATTGAATTCTACTCTATGATGATGAATCAATAGAATGAAATTGATTTTGATGATAATTTGGTGAAGAATTTGTGAGATTGGAATGAAACTTCAATGAAAAAGAATGAGAAAGTTTGTGAAATTCTTGGTGAAAAATGAAGCCAACCCTTGATCAATCTACATTTCATGAATATATAGACCTCATATGAACATTCTAGATCCATCTTGCACATTCCCTTGCTTTCCAACTTTGATCCATTTTTGAAATGTTTCTTAAAGTACAAGTAACCAAAGATAACTTTCTTTTTCCCTTCTAAACTCAAAAAAGTGTTTGAACCATTGTTCTTAGAATTGCTTTTCCATTCAAAATCATATATTGGAAGTCTCCATTTGGACTCATAAATCTCCCAAACCATTTTCCACTTTGAATTTATTCACTTTATAAGCCATTTTAGTTCATATTTTGACCAATTATGCAACTTCATGTCATGAGCTTCTCCAACAATTTGTGACCTTCTTTCTAGACTTAAAATCCCATTTGGAGCAAGTTTGATGTTGTAAGTTTTTCCATTTGAGGCCTCCTTGTATGAGTTTTGGACATAGGTTAAAATTACCTGTAATTCACAAATGCCCAAAATACCCTTTGCTTGCCAAGACCATAAGTTGAGTTCCACACATCATATGAAGGCATACTATACCATTCTAGAAAGCTAAGACAATGAGGAACAATTCTTATGTTGACTAAGAATTCATTTGAAATCTCCTTGAGTGGTAAAAATTGCTTGGAAGTCAAGTCACTTTCACAGCCAAAAATTCAGACACCTCAGATGACCTGTAACTTGCAAGGACCATAACTTGAGTTCTATAAATCTCCTTGAGGTCTTCCACCACTCAAATTAAAGGTATTGAGATCCTCTACAAGTTTCATGTTGGCCAAGAAGCCATTTGAAGCTAGCATTTTGACTTATCTTGCTTGGAAATTTGACCTAAACTAGGGGATTTTACAGAGAAACCCTAATTTAGTAACTCCTCTTCTCCTTGATTTCTCTTGAATTCTCTTTGGCATATCTCCATATCCTTCTTTATATGTCCAATGATGAACCTCACACCTCTCCAATAGACTTGAATGCCCTTTAAATCAATCAATTGACCTAGGGTTGACCTAGGGTTGACCCAGATGAAACCCTAGTTGACTGTCTTCAACTGTAGCTCTTGTGCTCTCATCAATGACTTGTCTCCTTCTCCAAATGACTTTCTAAGTCTCTCATAAGGCCTAGATACTCTCCATGCTTTCAATCCACAGCTCACAATCCTCTTGTTGATCCTCAGATACCCTCAGCTAGGAGATGGACTCAAGGCTTGATCTGCTGAACTCTTTGCTTTCAAATTCTTTCCTGATGACTTGAATGAGATTGAATTGGGATATTAACCTCTTGATAGGCCTCTAGAGATGGGAATAATGATTGGTCCCCTGTTGAATGACTTGCTATGCTTATGCTATGCAGATGGTTAGTCTATGTACATGACTCTATATGCAAATGCTAATGATATTAAAACATAAACTAAGTGAATAAGGTTGAGCAAATTTTAGGGTGCAACAGTCGCCACCGTGCATTATTTATCCCACAGGAGGGAAAGGAAATGCTCGAGGTAAACCTACCGCAAAACGGGAAAGGTATGGTCATCGCAACCAAAACTTGGATTCGGGAGTCGGTTACGCAAGGGTAAGGTATTAGCACCCCTCACGTCCGTCGTACTCGACGGGATCCACGCTTGTTTTCGGGTATGGATTGTTATTCTATCTAAACTAAAGGTTAAGGGTTAAAAGGAAAAGAAAAACGACTCGGCAAAGTATCGCACTTTATGCCTACGTATTCCCGTCTGGAACGAGAAATCAGAGTCAACGTAGTTCGCCTACCTACGGGAAAGGAGGGGAAGGTTGCTCACTAGGATATCGCATCCTATGCCTACGTACTTTCATACAGCATGAAAGATCAGAGCAAACGTAGTTCGGGCCACGTACGACACAAGTCTGTTTTGATTGTTTTTATTCCTTCTGAAAAAGGTTTTTCTGATTAGCAGTCCAAGCGGACAAAAATGACGTTTTGATGAGTTCACATTCTTTTACGGAAGAAGTGTCTTTTATTGTGTTCGAAATCTTATTGTGTTTTTCTGTTTGTTTTGAGAAAGAAGAGACAGAACTCTAACCTACGGTTGAAAAGGGAATCAAACTAACCTAATGTTATCATGCGTGGGTTAAGGCCTAGTGTCTATCATGTTCCTCTCTTGTGCAGAGAGAAACAGAGATCCTAAGGGAATAGACGGAAACAAAAAACAATAGCATATATACAATAAAGCAGTAAAATGCATGGATGCAGCAATACAAGCGAGGCAAGGGAGTCCCACTCAACCTCGAACCTAGAAAACAGTAGGCAAAAGTGAACAGAATTCACTTCTAACCCAGCAGGGTTAAACAGCAAACAATACAGTCAGGGAAAACCAAATAATACATCAAGAAATGAACAGCAAAAATAAATAGCCACAGCAGCTCTGCATCAACACCTGTCTTCAAGTCATCTCCAATCATCTACCAGCTTCGAGCAAGCCTCAGTCTTTATCTCCACAGCCTTCAAACAAAGTCTTCCTTATCAGTCTTCCGTCTGCAATGGCTTTCCTTCAAGTCTCAATCCCCAAGAGGAATATCAGTCAACAAGATGAAATGAATGTTAAACAGTAAACTGCCTACCAAGGGTGGCTCATTAACTGTTAACATTGTACAGACAATTTTCTCTCAAAAGTTCTATCTTTCAAATACATTCACTAATCCTTCCAAAGGAATGAGGTGGATATTTGAAAGAGACTTTGAATTATAGATAAAGGATGGAGGCAGACAAGGCCTTCCATGTTTGTGAATCAAGTTACTATTCTAGGACTCTGCCTAGCTCCTAAACCCTATACTCCTCAACAGCTGCTAGCAAGAATCTCCTCATCAACTCTGGAAGTTGGTCTTCATCCTCTTTGATCTCCAATGGCCTTCATCATCAAAGTCTTCAGCTCTCCCAATCCCCAAGCAAACCCAATACCCCACACAGACAAATGAAATAACTCTAGAGAGGGCACACCACACAGTCAATCAAATATAGACAGTACTAATAGCAATAGTTGAATAGGGGAAACCTAGTAATTTCTAAGGGATCTATTAACTACCCATAACCCCTATAGTCCCATACCCCAAATATTCAATCTACAACTTCTAAGGGAAATGATCTAATCCACCTATGTTATCTCCTAAACCCTAGTTTTGATCATGTTATTCACACCTAAACAAATCATCTAAAATTAAGTTCTAAAATTATGAACTAAATTTTATATACAAGATAAAAGTCTAAGCTAATCAACCTAAAAAGAATGGATCAAAAATGTTAAAGCATCTAATCAAACTAAAATCAACAAATTCATGCATTAAACTAAACATTATTTAATCCTATTTAAAAGAAAAATATGCTAAAAATATGAAAGTAAAATGAAAGGTTAATTTTTTTGTATGATAATTTTCTTTACAAAAATGTGAAAAGGATGCAAAAACAACCAATGAAAAATGAGAAATTTTCAATTATTTATGGTTTTTCAAAGAAATTAAAAAAAATGAAAGAAATAAAATGAGTTAATTGAGCTGAGGGGGTGCAGCAAGTAACCAATTCAGTTGAAATGAAAGGATGGGCCCAGACTGGGGGCGCGCCTAGCAATGCGCGTCTGGGCCCAGTCAAACAGAAAACATGACAAAAAAATAAAAAGATGGAAACGGTGCACATAGCAATTAAAACAGTTCAATATCATTGGGCCTTGGTTGAGAGGGTACGAATAGCAAGGAATCATAAGGCCCAGTCTGAGGGTTTAATGAAACGGTGCGTTTAGCACCCAGATTTCCCTCCTTATTTCAACTTTAAACCATGGCCCTTGGATTGCAATCTGAGTCAAGTCAAACACCAAATCGTAGGGCCCTCCTTCATCTTCAACCTTGGGCAAACCCTAGAACCAGAAAAACCTCACCATGCACGAATTTTATACCCCTATGTTCTCCCTTGATTCTCCATGAATTCACACGATGTAAAGATAAAAGTTGGTCCATTCCTTCCCCTCTACCCAGCCATGCCATTAGATTCCTCTAAAACTCAACCAATAATCAAACCCGATGAGTAGAACAACTCGGTTCCACCATTATGCACTGTCATCATTCATGAGAATTCTTGCTAATTTCTATCCTAACATGATCTACACCTTATGCTGATCAACCTGAGCTATTCCTCCAAGATTATAGTGCAATAAACTATGAGTTACAAACCCTAACAGCTTATGCATTCCAATGATAACCTCCATGGATTGGTCTCAAATTCACCAAAATCAATCACCTAACTATGCCTAACCATTCTAACCTAATAACTTTCTATGATTCTAACTAATTCAAGCAATTCGAAGAGAAACCTAACCTGGTGTAAATGATGAAACAGTTGCTGAATTCTTGAGATCCAATGCTTTCAATGCTCTGAACTTGATTCACACACTCAATTCTTTGTTCTGTATGCAAAGATTCTTGTTCAAGCCTCTTGAATCTTGCAATTGAAACTTTCTTGCACCTTGGATGATGAAGTTGTATGGCACGATTCCTCTTCAATTCAAACAAATCTTTGATGGAAATTGGATATATGAATGATGTTGATGATGATCAGATCAAGAAATTTGGAATTTGATGGAGATTTGATGAAGTTTGAGATGGTTTTGCAAAATGGAAGATTGAAGTGTAACTTGGTATTATGAGCACAATGAATCACCAACCATGTCATGAAGTTACTCTATTCAATATATAGATGAGAATAGAAAGCCCTAGAAGTTTGTAGAATCTTCTCATACACACTTTCCCTTGGATTTGGATTATGTAACTTCTTTTGTAAGTAACCAAGTATATCTTTCAAATCTTGAACCAAACTCAAAAATCCACTTTTGCCAATGTTCTTAAAACATTTTTTCCAATCAAAATGACCTATAATTTCACCCCATTTGGCCAAATTATGAAAAATCTCAATTTTAGGTCATTTTTTATTCATTAAATTCAACAAATTTGAAACCTTGAGCTATGAGCCTTTCCGAACTTTCATGATCACTTTTATAGACTCAAAATGTCATTTGGAGCAAGTTTGATGTTGTGAAGTTTTTCATTTGAAGCTTCCTTGTATGAGTTTTGGGCATAGGCTTGAAATGACCTGTAATTCTCAAATGACCAAAATACCCTTTGCTTGCCAAGACCATAAGTAGAGTTCCACAGATCATATGAAGGCATACCATACCATTCTAGAAAGCTAATACAATTAGGAACAACTCTTATGTTGACCAGAAATTCATTTGAAATATCCTTGAGGGATAAAAGTTGCTTGGAAGACAAGTAACTTTCACAGACAAAATTTCAGATACCTCAGATGACCTGTAACTTGCAAGGACCATAACTTGAGTTCTATAAATCTCCTTGATGTCTTCCACCACTCAAATTAAAGGTCTTGAGATCCTCTACAAGTTTCATGTTGGCCAAGGATCCATTTGAAGCTTGAATTTTGACTTATCTTGCTTGGAAATTTGACCTAAATTAGGGGATTTTACACAGAAACCCTAATTTAGAAACTCCTCTTCTCCTTGATTTCTCTTGAATTCTTCTTGGCATATCACCATATCCTTCTCTACATGTCAAATGATGAACCCCACATCTCTCCAATAGACCTTGATGCCTTTCAATCAATCAATTGACCTAGGGTTGACCTAGAGTTGACCCCAGATGAAACTCTAGTTGATTGTCTTCAACTGCAACTCTTGTGATCACATCCATGACTTGAATCCTTCTCCAACTGACTTTCTAAGTCTTCCATGATGTCTATATACTCTCCATGCTCAGCTCATAGCCCACAACTTCTTTGATGATCTTCAGATACCCTCAGATAGGAGATAGATGCACTGCTTGATCCACAGACTTCTTTAGCTTTCCAATTCTTTCTGATGACTTGAATATGCTTGAATTTGAATAATAACCTCTTGATAGGCCCATAGAGATGAGAATAGTGATTTGTCCCTGGTTGGATGACTTGCTATGCTATGTTATGCTATGCAGATGAATTATGTATATGATCTACTATGCAAATGACAATACAATTGAAACATAAACCAAGTGAAGAAAGTAGATCAAATTTTAGGGTGCAACAGCTGCCCCTATTCAAGCGACTTGGACCCGATTGGGTGAAGAGCGCACGACCTTCAAACATTCGAGGTACGAGACGGTTAAATACTAGGAACCCGGAAATTTGCCAACCGTAGAAATAAACTGCACCACTGCTTGGGGAACGACATTCATCAACTGGATCTAACTGTTACAGCAACCAACTGATCCATTAGCGAAGTGCTGGGGATTATTTTCATCAGCCTGAAAAAGATCCTATCATCGCAAGGATAGAACTTGGTCCACGTTAGGACGCCTGTTTCGTCAACACAAAGAAACCTCTACTAAAACTTGTCCACGTCAGGACTCCACCTGCTGTCAACCCGGAAAAAATCTCGGCAACTTCGCTGGGGATAATTCGTCCGCATTTCATCAGAAATAAATCGTCCATGCTAGGAATAAACTCTTCCACGTTAGGAATAACACCGTCCACGTTAGGACTAAGACTTCGTCTGGATCTGTCCACGTCAGGACTAAACTTTCTAGGTTATGAATACATCGTCCACGTTAGGACTCACCCTTCCACGTTAGGAATAAACTTCTTTCCATCTTGTGAATAACATTTTTCCACGTAAGGAATGCATCTTCTTTCCACGTAAGGAATAACCTCTTTCCACGTAAGGAATACCATCTTTCCACGTAAGGAAACCATCTTCTTTCCACGTAAGGAATAACTCTCTTTCCACGTAAGGAATCAACTTCTTTCCATGTCAGGAATAAAATCTTTCCTGATCTGTCCACGTAAGGACTAAACTTTCCACGTAAGGAATACATCTTTCTGATTTGTCCACGTAAGGACTCCCATCTTTCCACGTCAGGAACACCTCTTTCCATGTAAGGAACTAAAACTTCTCTTCTGAATCTGTCCACGTCAGGACTAAACTTTCCACGTAAGGAATACATCGTCCACGTTAGGACCCACCTCTCCACGTAAGGAATATATCTTTTTTCCACGTAAGGAACTAACTTCTTTCCACGTAAGGAATACACTTCTTTCCACGTAAGGAATCAATCTTCTTTCCACGTAAGGAATAAATCTTTTTTCCACGTAAGGAAACCAACTCATCTTGATTTGTCACGTAAGGACTCCCATCTCGTCTTGATCTGTCCACATAAGGACTACATCTTCTCTGCTAAGGAAATAAAATTTGTCCACGTCAGGACTCATGCTGCGCCAACATGAAGGAAGATAAATCTGTCCACGTCAGGACTTGCGCACCTTCGACTTGCTGGGGAAATAAAACTCGTCCACGTCAGGACACACACTTTGCCAACAACACGAAGAAGGATAAATTTGTCCACGTCAGGACTCTCGTATCTTGTCATCACGAAGAACTATAAACTTGTCCACGTCAGGACGCACATTTCACCATTACGAATAAAGATATCTGCTGGAAATAAATGGTCTACATCAGGACACCAACACGAAGAGTAATCAATTTTGTCCGCGTCAGGGCTTCACATTCAATCAATACCAAGAAATCAAATCTGTCCACGTTAGGACTAGCACATCTCATCAACCCGGGGAAATAAATTTGTCCACGTTAGGACCCCCACTTCTCTAGCATGAAGAAAACCCGTCAATATAAGAATAGATTGTCCACGTCAGGACTCATTTCTCCACTAGTCCCAACCCACAAACTTCTTAACACTGACGTGACAGCGACTTTGAGGCGGACTCTACTGGGGATATCTGGAAACCAAACTACCGGACGCCTTTTCTGATAACCGGCGGCAGCCTCTGAAATTCTGATTCATGAAACCCTTTGATGACAAATACTCTGCTTGGGGACAAGGAGAGATTCATCATGATAACTCTGTGGGGAATAAGGCCAGAACTGACATTTCGTTGAATGTCTCTCGCCGAGATCTTGAACGTTTGACAATTAATTTGAGCAAGGGCTCTCTCCAACTGCATGGGAGCAATACTTGAAACAGACGGTTAGCCAACCTGGTTTATGTTTCAAAATGCATATGTTTGACAAGGATGCAATGCTCCATTCGACATGGAAATGCTACGCGTTTTTTTATTTGATAACATTTGCATTTGTGCATCTTTGTGTGTGTGTTATTTTGTCGCTTTGGTCGTGTTTATCCACAAGTGGTTGGGCGTGTCTTCTCCTTCCAAATAGAATTGTCACCCATAGGCATAAAAAGCACAATATTTCTATTTTCCCCACGAAGTTCAATTCTCGTGGAAGACGGTTGCTTTAGTATATTCTAATTTGAGTTCATACCTCTATGGTCGAGTCTTGCGTGACAGTCTCTTTTCAATTATTTCCTGAATTGAATTTCGGTCCTTGACAATCACACTTTTTTCAGACATTTTTCCAACTTTTGAACATGGATCAAGTGTGCATTTATTTTGCACTGTTCTCCCCAGAAATGGTCTTCATGAAGATAATTATCGAAGATGAATATCTCCCCAACAATATTACAAGACATCTTTCCAACAATCTACATCTGGTTTGCAAGTAACCTCTTTATTTGAGCAATCTCTTTATTTGAGCAACTCGTTTTGATCAACATTTTATTCAAAACGACAAATGATAATCTCATCAAGATAGTTCGTCCGTCCCCAGCGATTTTATCAAGATCATCAACTCATGGCATCTCTCCAGAAACCCATCAGATTGTTTTATCGAAGACTTCACAGATGTTTTCTCTTTATTTGAGAAACGTTCACCTCAAGAAGTTCACATACTTACAACTACAACAAGATACTCTTCAGGAATTTATTCCCCAGTGGGTTCATCATACAAATTTACTTCCATCAAGTGGTATCTCCCCGAAGAAGTCGAAGAAGTTTATCACAATAGTCTCTCTTTATTTGAGAAGACATACATTACAATTCAACCGGCCCACATCTCTTCCGAAGATCTCCGGTGAAGCTTTACAACGACATTATGGCTTACAGCCTAAGCTTCACAATTACAACTTACAATCTACAAAATCTACAACCCCTCTTTGTGAAGATGCTCTCACGAGTTTCCATCATTTTGGGCAGGGACTGAGACCAGCTCATGGTTCTCATACCATTGACGCAAGGGGAAGTTCTACATCAAGGACTGAGACCAGCTCATGGTTCTCATACCATTGACGCAAGGGGAAGTTCTACATCAGAGACTGAGACCAGCTCATGGTTCTCATACCATGACGCAAGGGGAAGTTCTACAACGACATTTACATCTACATCTACCAACATTTCAACAACAATCATTCAAACATCTTTCATTTCCTGGTTAATCTTGACAATAGATTCCCAGAAGACCTCGACAGTAGGTGGTACCATTTCATTTCCTGGTTAATCTTGACAGTAGACTTCCGGAAGACTTCGACGGAAGTATTTCTCCAACAGACTACAACATAAAATCTCGACAGCAGATTCCCTAGAAGTTCTTGACAATAGATACTTTGACAAAAGCATCCTTACATGAAGTTACCAGACTCGACATAGACTTCTCCGACTGATATCTTGGAATCATTACATTTGACATATGCAGTAGGAGCTTCAGTTGGATTTTTCTGACTAGTGCCTTTGCAACATATCTACAAACACCTTGTGATTGTCAATCTTTTCCCGCAGAGTCTCGTTTTGTTGAGCCTGCTTCTTCCCGTGCGTTGTATCTAATTTCTCCCCTGTGGCGCCATTTTTCCATAGGACCCCCTGTTTGTCCTGCATTTCCATATCATCGCATTCTCGTATCATTGCATATCATACGCATTCGGTGGTTTCTTACGCCCAAAAATTCGTGCAGTGTTTATATTTAAGTCCCTCCTATCTCGTCGAGACGGAGATTCCCATCTCCATATCTCCGAATAGAAGTAACTTAAATAGGGGCATCTGTCGCACCCTAATTTTTGACCTTCAGATTCCACCTCCTTGTTTTCTCTTGCATGTTACCTTGTTACTTTTGCAGGCGTGTTCATCGTTACCAACCAATTTGTGCAGGCACACTGGTTCAAATGGATAGGCAGTCTCACGAGAATTTTAGGAGCTAGGACCTTAAGCGTACCCCATCAAGGTTCATCGGACGCCAACATCAATCCCCCCAACACTTCGCAGTCCCTAAACGTACCTCAAAGAGGATTAAGGTTCTTTTTAGGAGTATTGGGTTTGGCCGTATATCAAGGACTAGTTAAGGTTTTATGGCACAAGGCGTGACAGGATCATATCTTTGTTTAAGTATTAAGACTTTGGTAAACAGAGTCTGTTTGTTTAAAAGGATCAATATGGCTTGGAAACCATCCAAGGGAGTGAGGATGTGGAAAGAGTTGATTGTTAATCGGAGAAACATGCACATTAACTCTGATTGAAGTCTCAAAGCGTGATGTCGTTGTTTGTTTTCCTTTTACTAATACTAGTAATTACAAAAGTGATAAAGAAGAAAGCAAGGTGAAGCTATCAAATTGGATCAACCTGGCCTCACGTACATCATAATTCAATACGTCATGCAAAATACAATTAAAAGTTGGTCTTTGTACAACTATAACTCATTTGCAGAACAATGACGTCATGTTGGTGAATTGTTTTTCCATTTAATTCATTTCCTACAAAGCTATGTAATCTACAGTATACATTTTGTCAAGCCAAGTAAGCCCCACACCAATCTCACGCTACTGGAGAATCTCAACTATGTAATTTGTTTAAATAACCAGTACTAAGGCACAAGTGAGCCACCAGGACATGTTATTTTGCAATGATCATTGTTGGGGCAAGTTGTTGCAAGAAAAATTACAGAGTAAACCGAAGAACAACTTGTTTAGAGAAGGACTGCTACTACCAATC
Source organism: Lathyrus sativus (assembly GCA_963859935.3). NCBI lineage: Eukaryota > Viridiplantae > Streptophyta > Magnoliopsida > Fabales > Fabaceae > Lathyrus > Lathyrus sativus. The sequence goes on along the minus strand of OZ012738.1, from coordinate 114,364,836 downwards.
ATCACTCGGCAACCATCATTTATTCAAGACCTGCACCACAATGATGGCATGTACAGACAATTACGTAGACACTTGGTTCTCCGCGGCAACGCTGTTCTTTCAATAGCAGCGGTGCTTATCCTCGACTTCGGTAACTACGACCTCAACAGCAGCGGCAGCATTGCAACAACCACCCATGACCTGCTTGAGAAAATCAGGAAATAAACATCAAATGAAATTTAACGCAACATCCTGCCGACTCAAGACCACTAAAAGATAGAATCTCCCAACAGGTTTAACAATACTTAGAATCAGCCATGGAAACTCTTTGATCATGAGAATTGTGGGAAGTGTCTGTTATATTAAGTAGTAGCAGAAGAGGGAGGTTGTCAATCACCTTGGAGAAAAGACGGCAAAGCAATTATACGACGGCATACAGGGGTAAGATGAGATTGGGTTACCGGCAACATCAGGCTTTCAACTCAGTTTTAGTTTACCTCATCTCCAAGACAACTTTGAACCAGGTTCTTCTAATTACCGGCATGATACCATGTTTAGAATACTTCATTACCACTGTCGGCATACCGATGAGCCGAAAAGCTCCTTTAAGCACTGCAATTCACTCAACCTGTCAAAAGGAAACCGATGGATGAATTTAAATTAAAGCAAGGGTGATCGAAGAAGGAATCGTAACCACTCCTAACCCAAAGACCATTAAGTTAAGCAACATCATTGATCCATATTTACGATGACATTGTTGCTCGAGACAGTTAACATAATTAACGAAAGGCTAACTCATGATGACAATTGAGTAAGAACGGCTGCTTACCAACTTTTCACCAGATGATGCTTGTCCATTAGGAGTCCAGTCGTCCCTTGATGCAGTAGGAAACATTTATCAGTCAAAACTTGGAGTGTACTTCCCAGCAGCTTAAGCAATAACCGGCGCCGTCGTCAATATTTGAGTCTGCATTCACAATAAACAACATTAGACAGGGGTTGGCATCCTAATAACCAACATCAGAGAAGATAAGTCCACAAAATCGCATAGAAACTCATCAAATTCAATCAAAGGTCTTGCTCACAAAAGCAATATGCGCAAATAAGCATAATATGCTCTCCACCAAAATCAACGTACATGTTCGAGAAAACAAAGTCTCATAAAAAGCACTCACAGCAGAAAAAGCATTGAAGAGCAAACAAAATCACAAATACACTCCAATATACAATCATACAGACAAGAGCAAAGTTCTCACCAGAAAAAGACCGACACAATATCAGATGACCTCGACTGGCATTGCTGAAACTTCACATATACACATTCATACACGTTCACAAAGTAGAACACTCCAAGCAGCAAATACACATATCCCACAGTAGAGGACAGAATGCAAGAAAGGAAATCCAAGCAGAAGATACAATTTGGATAAAAGCATAAAAAGGTATCACGCACGGTAGCAATCACAATCATATCACCAGCAAGCGTACATTGAAGAATTGAAAAAGCAGAATAACAAACATCTGGAATTTACCCAACGACGAACTTCCGCGTCGAAATCTTTGAAGTTTGCAGAATTTGTTCTTGAGGAACATACAATTCCATGGCATCCAAAAGAGCCACCTTCTGTTACTCATACGGGCGGGAATGGTTTGAACCAACATAGAAGCTTTGAATCTCCTACATAACCCCTGAGTTAAGTAATGCAAAAAGACGAGCTATACCTCGAGTTGAGAATAAAATCCCACATTCTTGACTGCCATCAGTATCCTGCAACAACATAAATTCCAAGAGACAAATTAAACCAAGTGCATATTAAATCGAAATACAAAATTACAACTTCTACGGAATCCCCCTGCACATGTATTCTGCAAACACCGCCAAATAACGAGCTTGATGTGTCATGGTTGCAACTAACCAACTTTCATGCGTGTACCACATGACAGGGCAGTCGGAATGGTCGAAATATTAGCAAGCAAGGTCGAGGGTACGCTGATAGTTTATGCAGCTCTCAGTGGCGAAATTCCATCACATCCACCCTCCAGCGTATTGACCAAGATAAATCTCCCAAAACTGAGCTTGACAGAGTCCGTATCTTCCATCAGGTTGGCGAAAAATGGAAAGTTTTGCTTCTTCCTATAACAGCCCTAGCACGTCTGTCTCAAAAAGGAAATAATTCAATAAGAATCAAACACAATCAAACATTGGCACTCAAATAGATTGCAAGCTTTGATTAGGATCATTATCAGTTATTACTTCCATAGCAAGGTCAGACAATTCCAAACTAAAAAGGAAGGAGATTCACTACCAATTAATACCTGAAGGGCTCAGACCATCTATATAAGAGGACAACATTCAAAAGAAAGGGGGGAGAAGAGATCGAAAACTATTTCGTAAAGAAAGGAAAACTCACCTTTCTGCAAACTCCATAGTGAAGCCCTTGTCGCTGCGAAGTCCCGATTCGAGTTCCTCCATTTCCTCGCCGTTAACACCCTCGACCTACATCAATTCGCAAACAATATTGATAAAAAAACACATAGACGAAACATACAACAAATCGCGAAACCCTAACAGACAGAGAAAATTCTCAGAAATCCAAAAAACCCTTAGCGCATAAGAAGGAGAGGGGAACTCATCTTTCCCGCCATCGTCGCCATCTTCACGAATCCGAAGCCGTCATCGTCATCTGTCACGAATCTGAAACCACCAGCATCGTAATAATCGTCTCCCTTGTTTTTCTATGACATTTTGTTGAGTTTTTGTTGTTCTTGTTAGGTGATACTTCGAAAAGAGATAGACGGAAGCAAGAAGGAGAAGGAAATGGAAAGAAATCAGAGAAGGAGAAGAGTGAAGGAGGCGCGATCGAGAAGAGGACCGAGCACACGGAGGGATTTGGGGGAATGTGGGGTAGATTAGGGTTTTTTCTTTTTTTTATATATTTGTAATCATGTGTATGCATGCACACACGCTACCGTGCACCCTCACCATCACAGCCATGGGATTTCCAACAGATCCCATCGTACGATCCACACTCGACGCCTACGGTAACCACCGTGTGCCTGCGCCCACATAGTCCGCGCCAGTCCCTTAATCTTCCGTTAATCACCCCTTAACCCCCTAATTAACCTCATTAAACAACCGTTAATTGCCACCTTCTCTAATCTAATCATTAAGCTTTTTCTTAATTAATCTAATTAATTCATGTTAATAATTAAGCTTTTTTTAATAAGTAATTAAAACAATTAATAATTTTCTTAATCAACCATCTTTATTTAAATAATTTAATTAATCCTTTTTAAATAATTGATTTCCTTTTAGCTAATTAATCTAATTTTTTTTAATTAGACTTTTTATAACTAATTAATTTATATTTAAGTCTTTTTTTTATTAATTCATCAAATAAGATAATAATTATTCGAACTTTTTAAAATAAACTTGCCACTAAAAAGCTACTCTAATAAAAAAAAACTTGTTCTTATAATATTGAATCTGTTTTATAATAAAACCTCTTATTTGTAAATTGATCTAATATAACATTTTATTTAATAAACGACTATAAAACTCTTTATAATAATCAATAACCCTTCATTCAAGTTATTTATTTCAAATTTATTTCTATCCAACTTAATTTAATTATTTCAATTTTTGTTAAATAACCACTTTTCTTACAAACCAACTCAAATAAATCAATACAAATCCGACTAAAATTAACCAACGTCGCGTAAAATTAATCAATCCAATTAAAATCAACCTTACAGTTAAAATCAATTAACATCTGTAATACCCCAAATTTTGCCCTAAGATTTGTCATCGCATTTCATTGCATTTTTATTGCATTTAATCAATTACTAACAAATTTGTGTAGTCGTTTGACTTTTTGCAGGTAAATATCATATGGCATGCATTTTTTTTCTAATAAATAAAATGGCACAATTGGCAGGAGGACATGTGTAAGGAGTTGTGAGTGTGAGAGGGAGGAAAGGCGGTCGTTCCCACAACTCGTCAGAAGGATTGGAGCTTTCAAGTGTTCCCTTATTCAAACCTTTTTCACATTTACCGAAGCAAACCTCCGCTTCGTAGGTTAAATTACTAAACTTTTTGCCTTTTCATGTTTATGTGCATATTTTGCCATATTAATGTGTTTAGGTCCGTTAAATTACTAAACCTTTTGCTTTTTCATGTTTATGTGCATATTTTGCCATGTTAATCTCCATGTGTGTTTAGGTCCGTAGATTTTAATATCAAAACCCTTTTTTAACAAAACCTTTTTTTAAAATCAAAACCCTTTTATTTATTTATTATTAAAACCTTTTTTTAGTAAGACCTTTTTTAAAAACTGAAAAGCCTTTTTGTTCCGAAGAAAAAAAAACCTTTTTGTTCCCAAAAAACCTTTTCCCAAAAAAAAAAACTGAAAAGCCTTTTCCCAAAAAACTGAAAAGCTTTTTTTTTGGGATGAAAAGCCTTTTTTGTTCTAAAAAAAACTAAAAAGACTTTTCCCCCCAAAACTTTTTTTTTATAATTTAAACTTAATTTTTTTTATAATTTTAACTTAAATATTTTTTATTAAAAAATTAAAACCTTTTTTTTTATAATTAAAATATTAAAAAATTAAAACCTTTTTTTTATAATTAAAATATTAAAAAATTAAAACCTTTTTTTTTATAATTAAAATATTAAAAAATTAAAACCTTTTCGTAAGGAACTCCTGATGTTTGATGTTTGTCGTGTCATTTTATGTACCTTTTATTACTTTTCTTTCTTTGGGCATTTCATGTGCATGCTCGAGGTTGAGATGTGCTTGTGGTGGCCACAACCTCACACTATTTTCCTCCCTCACTTCATTCTAAGTGTCATTACATATTTTCATATTCTTCATGTTTTCAGAAATATTTCTTTGTTTCTTTATACCCTCTGCCTTTATTACTTTTCTTATTTATGTACCTTAATTATTCCTCCATATAATGATTTGTCATATTTTCACATTTTTTTACAGTTTTATCCTTCCGAAGGATTAGGTCCAGCCTTTTGGCCGCCGAGTCAATAGCCTTACCCCTTTAATGGATCAAACCCTGTTTAGCCTAGGTGTCCCGCCGTGGGCAAAATTGCTTTTATCCTAGTGTTTGGCCAAAAGAGTCGCCGTACTCTGTTTTAAGGTTTTCCGCCGTGGAATCCCTAATTTAACCCTATTTTAATTTTAATTAACATTTTTTTTAACATAGAGATTGGAGTCTCTGAACAAACCTTGGCCACAGTCAAGACGTTTCTAACCTCCCTTTTGAGGGGAACTACAGTTACTCTGATTCCATTCCCGTAAGGATATGTAGGCACAAGATGCGATGTCTTGCCGAGTAAACTTAGAATTAACCCCTAGGTCTTTTTTAATTTTCAATCCTTTGTATATACCCTAAAGCAAAATAATTAATGAAATAAATAAAAAAAATAAACAAAAGGTTCCCGTAGAGTACTACGGAAGTTTAGGGTGCTAATACCTTCCCTAAATTTAACCAACCTCCGAACCTTAGATCTCTCCCTTTTAGGTTTTTCCTTTCTTTAACCTTTCCTTCAGATAAATCAAAGACCGGTTGTAAATGAATTAAGATTCAAGTTAATCAATAGCTTGACATCCAAATTTCACCGCAACAGAAAATGACGACTTCACTGGGGAGTCCTAACTATTGAGGGTTATCCCTATTTTGTTTATTTTTCTTTATATATTTGTTTTATTATATATTTTGCTCACTTGTATGTATATATTGGGGTACCTTACTTGGAGTTACTGTGTTGTGAGATAAGTCCTACACCCGGACTTGAGCGACCTTATGATAGGATGGCTGATATATTCGACGAGGCTTATAGGGAGTGAGTCCCGACTAAGCTAAATTGAGAATCACTGCTCAGTTGAGACACTTTCGAAAATGGTTCGGTTGATCGAGTGTAGTCGTGAAAACTTTTACCGTTATCGATTGGAGTCTGTGATACTGGGAACTGTAGTACCTTTACACCATCTTGACCTTATATAGGACGTAGTGCGGGAACTATATGGGAGTAGTCCTACAATGGTTGCTACGCGATACTACACTCAAAAGAGGTTCTCTTGAGAATATTATCGACCCTCAAGTCAGTTGGGAAGTTGATAATATCCGAAGGATGGACTGATGATTTTGGGCACTGATTTAGAACCCTTGTTCTGCAGGTACAATTAACCTATAGTACACACCACTTTGGGAAGGGTAGACCTTGACTCCATTCATTGTTCCTCTAACTTAGGACCTTTTGTTTGCTTATGTGTATTTGTGCTTCGCATCCATAAAGCATCATATCATTTCTAGTTTCAAGGAATTCAGCAGTCCTTTGCAAATTCGAAAAGCCTTACATTTTAAAGTCTAAAATTTTTTCCAACTTAAAAAGCAATATTCGCAATCGACCGTTGAAATTCTTGAAACCATTGCATGGCATTAGCATCACATTTTTGCATTGCATTTATCCCCGAGTTTCTCCTTCTTGGTCCTATCGTCTTCTAGTGTACCTTTGAGTCGTTAAGCTGATTCCTCGACACAGATATCAAACCAGAAACGGAACAGGAGTCACTTTGATCCTATTCTCATGACTTACACAGAGCTATATCCTGACTTAGTCCGGCAAGGACTGATCACTACAAAGGCTTTACCACCTCCTCTTAATCCTCCAGTTGGATTTAGGGCTGATCTAAAGTGTGTTTTTCATGAGGGTGCCTTAGGCCACGACTTGGAGCATTGTTTTGCATTGAAAGCTAGGGTGCGTGAACTGATTAGAGCCGGAATACTTGATTTTACGGATAGTCGTCCGAGCGTCCAGACAGATCCCTTGCCAACACATCAGAATTGAAGCTTTGTCATTGGGCCTTTTTTTTCTCGTTGTTTGCATTTTCCTTATTTTGTTTAAGTTGTTTGCTTTTAATTATGTTTGTACTTTCATTAATGAAATAAGCATTGCGACTTTTGATTCAATTCATTTTCGTCCATTTATTTGCATCTTTATGCTTTATTTTTCAAATGTTTACTTCTTGTCCAAAATTTTGATATGCTAAGATTGGAGGGAGGATGATGAAAACGTTATACCCATAATTGCTGTCAGTATGCTTTCAATCAAACCTTGTTGACGATGTAAGGCATTGTTTCAATTCCCAAACACTGGAGAAATAAGGAGGTTAATCCCTCGTTACCCCCTTCGAGCCTAGAAGTTGGAGTTTCTTTCGTTACAAAAAACCCACAATTTTAACCTTGGGATGGGTAGTTCTCAGTTAACTTGGTTGTGTGTTCATACGATACACCTTTCATTAACAAATTTTCCTTCGCACACGTCAAATAAGTGTCGAAGATGTTTTCTAATCAAAAGGTCGATGATGGTTCACCGTAATCATTAAAATCAAACAGTCACTTTCCTTCACACAAAAAAATAATATAAAAAAATCAAAAGAAGCCCGCTAAGTCAAAACCTATGAAGGAGACTTAGGCAAAACTGGGGCATCCCGCTGACTGTAAACTCTAAAATAAACAGTTCAGGCAAAATTTATGGATAATACAAAGAGATTTTTAAATCCTTATCTTGAAAATCCTCAATGTCAAAACAATCAAATGTTATAGGGGAGTAGTGGCTGCCTTTTCATAGGTCCCTTTGACTTCTGAATCATCACTGCGACGATCAATGAAATCCCTAACTTATGGGAACCTGAATGCATAGTATGAGTTAACTGAGCATAGGATTGAAGATCATCACGCAGATTGGGTGGGTACAAATAACTTTTGAGCCTTTATCTTTTGTTTCATAAACCGTGAACCAGGCCACATTACAACCCTCAAAAGACCTAATTGAAGCAAGGTTATTTTGAAAGTATACTACAGCAAGGTTGCGTAACCTGACTCCTAAAGATCTTTGTGAATCATTTATTTTGGCAGTACACCTTTGTTTTAAACTTTGAGCGTCTTGAACCGTTGTGTTCTGACTAACGACTCATGTATTTTCCATCTTTCAAAAATAATATTTCAAAAGTCGCATGAACTTTGCATTACCATGTTTGTATGAATATTTTTGTTTGCAAACTGGCTTTCCTCTAAGGAATTTTCAAACAATGAGAAACTTGGTCAAGTGATCTTATCAGGGGAAGTTCCTTTTACATCCTGTCAAAGAATTAGTTCAAGATTTGTTCAAGGCAATATCTTCTCAGATTTGGTTTATCCAGAGAATTGTTCAAGACCCAGACTGGGGCAAGCCCTCCGAGGATACAGCAAAACAGTCGATTCCATGAATTAGACAGCTGAAGCAATTATCAGTTCATTTGACCTGGGGCAGTTTACTTGCGTAATCTCTAAGCAGTTATTCATCATTCCTACAGTGACTATCAACTTGATACAGTTTAACAGAATGACAGTGATCTCCGTGTTGAGGAATCAGTCCTCCAGTTTTGTCATCTCACAGAAAGAGTCGAGCCTTGTCGTCGATGTCTGCATTTGCATTTGATCATATCTCATAGCATAATTCCTATACATGTGCATATCTTGGGTGCTTTATTCCCCATTTACGTTTCTATCTTGGGTGTTTTACTCCCCATTTACATTTCTATCTTGGGTGCTTTACTCCCCATTTACATTTTTATCTTGGGTGCTTTACTCCCCATTTACATTTTTATCTTGGGTGCTTTACTCCCCATTTACATTTTTATCTTGGGTGATTTACTCCCCATTTACATTTCTATCCTGGGTGCTTTACTCCCCATTTACATGTCTATCTTGGGTGCTTTACTCCCCATTTACCTTCTATCCTTGGGTGTTTTATCCCCCATGTACCTTTATCCCGGGTATTTTATTCCCCGTTTACCAGATATTCCTGAGTTTACCTAACATCATGGTGTTTTACCCCCATTTACTTTTTTTTCCCCTGAGGTCGTGTTTTACTCGCGTCTTACCTTGTGGGCAAAATTTATTTACTTGGCATCATGGGTGTTTTATCCCCATTTGCGTTTTTCTCCTGAGCTCGTGTTTTACCCGCGTCTTACCTTGCGGACAATTTCTAATTTACTTGGCACCTATCAAAAATTCTGTGTCGTGTCTATCCGACGTTCTTCCAGATATGACATGTCTTCTTCCCTAGTGCAACTCCTCGATGGGTCGTCCCCTGTGACGTTGTTTCGTCTGTATCCGTGCATTTTTCATTTTCATCATACGCATCATGTTATATTCATATCATATTTAGCATTATAGTTTGTTTTGTTTTGTCCATATCATTGCATAGCACTGCGTCTAAAGGCAAAATTTTCGGTTATCTGTATTTAAATCCCTCCACCACGATTTCTCGAGTCTCCGTTGCTCGAATCACCCGGTGAAGTTATTTAAATAGGGGCAACTGTAATACCCCAAATTTTGCCCTAAGATTTGTCATCGCATTTCATTGCATTTTTATTGCATTTAATCAATTACTAACAAATTTGTGTAGTCGTTTGACTTTTTGCAGGTAAATATCATATGGCATGCATTTTTTTTCTAATAAATAAAATGGCACAATTGGCAGGAGGACATGTGTAAGGAGTTGTGAGTGTGAGAGGGAGGAAAGGCGGTCGTTCCCACAACTCGTCAGAAGGATTGGAGCTCTCAAGTGTTCCCTTATTCAAACCTTTTTCACATTTACCGAAGCAAACCTCCGCTTCGTAGGTTAAATTACTAAACTTTTTGCCTTTTCATGTTTATGTGCATATTTTGCCATGTTAATGTGTTTAGGTCCGTTAAATTACTAAACCTTTTGCTTTTTCATGTTTATGTGCATATTTTGCCATGTTAATCTCCATGTTTGTTTAGGTCCGTAGATTTTAATATCAAAATCCTTTTTTAACAAAACCTTTTTTTAAAATCAAAACCCTTTTATTTATTTATTATTAAAACCTTTTTTTAGTAAGACCTTTTTTAAAAACTGAAAAGCCTTTTTGTTCCGAAGAAAAAAAAACCTTTTTGTTCCCAAAAAACCTTTTCCCAAAAAAAAAACTGAAAAGCCTTTTCCCAAAAAACTGAAAAGCCTTTTCCCAAAAAATATGAAAAGCTTTTTTTTTTGGATGAAAAGCCTTTTTTGTTCTAAAAAAAATTGAAAAGACTTTTCCCCCCAAAACTTTTTTTTTATAATTTAAACTTAATTTTTTTTATAATTTTAACTTAAGTATTTTTTATTAAAAAATTAAAACCTTTTTTTTTATAATTAAAATATTAAAAAATTAAAACCTTTTTTTTATAATTAAAATATTAAAAAATTAAAACCTTTTTTTTTATAATTAAAATATTAAAAAATTAAAACCTTTTCGTAAGGAACTCCTGATGTTTGATGTTTGTCGTGTCATTTTATGTACCTTTTATTACTTTTCTTTCTTTGAGCATTTCATGTGCATGCTCGAGGTTGAGATGTGCTTGTGGTGGCCACAGCCCCACACTATTTTCCTCCCTCACTTCATTCTAAGTGTCATTACATATTTTCATATTCTTCATGTTTTCAGAAATGTTTCTTTGTTTCTTTATACCCTCTGCCTTTATTACTTTTCTTATTTTTGTACCGTAATTATTCCTCCATATAATGATTTGTCATATTTTCACATTTTTTTACAGTTTTATCCTTCCGAAGGATTAGGTCCAGCCTTTTGGCCGCCGAGTCAATAGCCTTACCTCTTTAATGGATCAAACCCTGTTTAGCCTAGGTGTCCCGCCGTGGGCAAAATTGCTTTTATCCTAGTGTTAGGCCAAAAGAGTCGCCGTACTCTGTTTTAAGGTTTTCCGCCGTGGAATCCCTAATTTAAACCTATTTTAATTTTAATTAACATGTTTTTTAACATAGAGATTGGAGTCTCTGAACAAACCTTGGCCACAGTCAAGACGTTTCTAACCTCCCTTTTGAGGGGAACTACAGTTACTCTGATTCCATTCCCGTAAGGATATGTAGGCACAAGATGTGATGTCTTGCCGAGTAAACTTAGAATTAACCCCTAGGTCTTTTTTAATTTTCAATCCTTTGTATATACCCTAAAGCAAAATAATTAATGAAATAAATAAAAAAAATAAACAAAAGGTTCCCGTAGAGTACTACGGAAGTTTAGGGTGCTAATACCTTCCCTAAATTTAACCAACCCCCGAACCTTAGATCTCTCCCTTTTAGGTTTTTCCTTTCTTTAACCTTTCCTTAGGATAAATCAAAGACCGGTTGTAAATGAATTAAGATTCAAGTTAATCAATAGCTTGACATCCAAATTTCACCGCAACAACATCTTATATGTCGCTACTGCGAAAATCGGCGCCGGCTGAACAGAAGAGTCGCCACCGTGCGTTATTTATCCCACAGGAGGGAAAGGAAACGCTCGAGGTAAACCTACCGCAAAACGGGAAAGGTATGGTCATCGCAACCAAAACCTGGATTCGGGAGTCGGTTACGCAAGGGGAAGGTATTAGCACCCCTCACGTCCGCCGTACTCGACGGGATCCACGCTTGTTTTCGGGTATGGATTGTTATTCTATCTAAACTAAAGGTTAAGGGTTAAAAGGAAACGAAAAACGACTCGGCAAAGTATCGCACTTTATGCCTACGTATTCCCGTCTGGAACGAGAAATCAGAGTCAACGTAGTTCGCCTACCTACGGGAAAGGAGGGGAAGGTTGCTCACTAGGATATCGCATCCTATGCCTACGTACTTTCATACAGCATGAAAGATCAGAGCAAACGTAGTTCGGGCCACGTACGACACAAGTCTGTTTTGATTGTTTTTATTCCTTCTGAAAAAGGTTTTTCTGATTAGCAGTCCAAGCGGACAAAAATGACGTTTTGATGAGTTCACATTCTTTTACGGAAGAAGTGTCTTTTATTGTGTTCGAAATCTTATTGTGTTTTTCTATTTGTTTTGAGAAAGAAGAGACAGAACTCTAACCTACGGTTGAAAAGGGAATCAAACTAACCTAATGTTATCATGCATGGGTTAAGGCCTAGTGTCTATCATGTTCCTCTCTTGCGCAGAGAGAAACAGAGATCCTAAGGGAATAGATGGAAACAAAAAACAATAGCATATATACAATAAAGCAGTAAAATGCATGGATGCAGCAATACAAGCGAGGCAAGGGAGTCCCACTCAACCTCGAACCTAGAAAACAGTAGGCAAAAGTGAACAGAATTCACTTCTAACCCAGCAGGGTTAAACAGCAAATAATACAGTCAGGGAAAACCAAACAATACATCAAGAAATGAACAGCAAAAATAAACAGCCACAGCAGCTCTGCATCAACACCTGTCTTCAAGTCATCTCCAATCATCTACCAGCTTCGAGCAAGCCTCAGTCTTTATCTCCACAGCCTTCAAACAAAGTCTTCCTTATCAGTCTTCCGTCTGCAATGGCTTTCCTTCAAGTCTCAATCCCCAAGAGGAATATCAGTCAACAAGATGAAATGAATGTTAAACAGTAAACTGCCTACCAAGGGTGGCTCATTAACTGTTAACATTGTACAGACAATTTTCTCTTAAAAGTTCTATCTTTCAAATACATTCACTAATCCTTCCAAAGGAAGGAGGTGGATATTTGAAAGAGACTTTGAATCATAGAGAAAGGATGGAGGCAGACAAGGCCTTCCATGTTTGTGAATCAAGTTACTATTCTAGGGCTCTGCCTAGCTCCTAAACCCTATACTCCTCAACAGCTGCTAGCAAGAATCTCCTCATCAACTCTGGAAGTTGGTCTTCATCCTCTTTGATCTCCAATGGCCTTCATCATCAAAGTCTTCAGCTCTCCCAATCCCCAAGCAAACCCAATACCCCACACAGACAAATGAAATAACCCTAGAGAGGGCACACCACACAGTCAATCAAATACAGACAGTACTAATAGCAATAGTTGAATAGGGGAAACCTAGTAATTTCTAAGGGATCTATTAACTACCCATAACCCCTATAGTCCCATACCCCAAATATTCAATCTACAACTTCTAAGGGAAATGATCTAATCCACCTATGTTATCTCCTAAACCCTAGTTTTGATCATGTTATTCACACCTAAACAAATCATCTAAAATTAAGTTCTAAAATTATGAACTAAATTTTATATACAAGATAAAGGTCTAACCTAATCAACCTAAAAAGAATGGATCAAAAATGTTAAAGCATCTAATCAAACTAAAATCAACAAATTCATGCATTAAACTAAACATTATTTAATCCTATTTAAAATAAAAATATGCTAAAAATATGAAAATAAAATGAAAGGTTAATTTTTTTGTATGATAATTTTCTTGACAAAAATGTGAAAAGGATGCAAAAACAACCAATGAAAAATGAGCAATTTTCAATTATTTATGGTTTTTCAAAGAAATTAAAAAAAAATGAAAGAAATTAAATGAGTTAATTGAGCTGAGGGGGTGCAGCAAGTAACCAATTCAGTTGAAATGAAAGGATGGGCCCAGACTGGGTGCGCGCCTAGCAATGCGCGTCTGGGCCCAGTCAAACAGAAAACATGACAAAAAAATAAAAAGATGGAAACGGTGCACATAGCAATTAAAACAGTTCAATATCATTGGGCCTTGGTTGAGAGGGTACGAATAGCAAGGAATCATAAGGCCCAGTCTGAGGGTTTAATGAAACGGTGCGTTTAGCACCCAGATTTCCCTCCTTATTTCAACTTTAAACCATGGCCCTTGGATTGCAATCTGAGTCAAGTCAAACACCAAATCGTAGGGCCCTCCTTCATCTTCAACCTTGGGCAAACCCTAGAACCAGAAAAACCTCACCATGCACGAATTTTATACCCCTCTGTTCTTCCTTGATTCTCCATGAATTCACACGATGTAAAGAGCAAAGTTGGTCCATTCCTTCCCCTCTACCCAGCCATGCCATTAGATTCCTCTAAAACTCAACCAATAATCAAACCCGATGAGTAGAACAACTCGGTTCCACCATTATGCACTGTCATCATTCATGAGAATTCTTGCTAATTTCTATCCTAACATGATCTACACCTTATGTTGATCAACCTGAGCTATTCCTCCAAGATTATAGTGCAATAAACTATGAGTTACAAACCCTAACAGCTTATGCACTCCAATGATAACCTCCATGGATTGGTCTCAAATTCACCAAAATCAATCACCTAACTATGCCTAACCATTCTAACCTAATAACTTTCTATGATTCTAACTAATTCAAGCAATTCGAAGAGAAACCTAACCTGGTGTAAATGATGAAACAGTTGTTGAATTCTTCAGATCCAATGCTTTCAATGCTCTGATCTTGATCCACACACTCAATTCTTTGTTCTGTATGCAAAGATTCTTGTTCAAGCCTCTTGAATCTTGCAATTGAAACTTTCTTGCACCTTGGATGATGAAGTTGTATGGCACGATTCCTCTTCAATTCAAACAAATCTTTGATGGAAATTGGATATATGAATGATGTTGATGATGATCAGATCAAGAAATTTGGAATTTGATGGAGATTTGATGAAGTTTGAGATGGTTTTGCAAAATGGAAGATTGAAATGTAACTTGGTATTATGAGCACAATGAATCACCAACCATGTCATGAAGTTACTCCATTCAATATATAGATGAGAATAGAAAGCCTTAGAAGTTTGTAGAATCTTCCCATACACACTTTTCCTTGGATTTGGATTATGTAACTTCCTTTGTAAGTAACCAAGTATATCTTTCAAATCTAGAACCAAACTCAAAAATCCACTTTTGCCAATGTTCTTAAAACATTTTTTCCAATCAAAATGACCTATAATTTCACCCCATTTGGCCAAATTATGAAAAATCTCAATTTTAGGTCATTTTTTATTCATTAAATTCAACAAATTTGAAACCTTGAGCTATGAGCCTTTCCAAACTTTCATGATCACTTTTATAGACTCAAAATGTCATTTGGAGCAAGTTTTATGTTGTGAAGTTTTTCATTTGAAGCGTCCTTGTATGAGTTTTGGGCATAGGCTTGAAATGACCTGTAATTCTCAAATGACCAAAATACCCTTTGCTTGCCAAGACCATAAGTAGAGTTCCACAGATCATATGAAGGCATACCATACCATTATAAAAAGCTAAGACAATGAGGAACAACTCTTATGTTGACCAGAAATTCATTTGAAATCTCCTTGAGGGATAAAAGTTGCTTGGAAGACAAGTAACTTTCACAGACAAAATTTCAGATACCTCAGATGACCTGTAACTTGCAAGGACCATAACTTGAGTTCTATAAATCTCCTTGATGTCTTCCACTACTAAAATTAAAGGTCTTGATATCCTCTACAAGTTTCGTGTTGGACAAGGATCCATTTGAAGCTTGCATTTTGACTTATCTTGCTTGGAAATTTGACCTAAATTAGGGGATTTTACACAGAAACCCTAATTTAGAAACTCCTCTTCTCCTTGATTTCTCTTGAATTATTCTTGGCATATCACCATATCCTTCTCTACATGTCAAATGATGAACCCCACATCTCTCCAATAGACCTTGATGCCTTTCAATCAATCAATTAACCTAGGGTTGACCTAGAGTTGACCCTAGATGAAACCCTAGTTGACTGTCTTCAACTGCAACTCTTGTGATCACATCCATGACTTGCCTCCTTCTCCAACTGACTTTCTAAGTCTTCCATGATGTTTATATACTCTCCATGCTCAGGTCATAGCCCACAACTTCTTTGATGATCTTCAGATACCCTCAGATAGGAGATAGATGCACTGCTTGATCCACAGACTTCTTTAGCTTTCCAATTCTTTCTGATGACTTGAATATGCTTGAATTTGAATAATAACCTCTTGATAGGCCCATAGAGATGAGAATAGTGATTGGTCCCTGGTTGGATGACTTGCCATGCTATGCTATGCTATGCAGATGAATTATGTATATGATCTACTATGCAAATGACAATACAATTGAAACATAAACCAAGTGAAGAAAGTAGAGCAAATTTTAGGGTGCAACAGCTGCCCCTATTCAAGCGACTTGGACCCGATTGGGTGAAGAGCGCACGGCCTTCAAACATTCGAGGTACGAGACGGTTGAATACTAGGAACCCGGAAATTTGCCAACCGCAGAAATAAACTGCACCACTGCTTGGGGAACGACATTCATCAACTGGATCTAACTGTTACAGCAACCAACTGATCCATTAGCGACGTGCTGGGGATTATTTTCATCAGCCGGAAAAAGATCCTATCATCGCAAGGATAGAACTTGGTCCACGTTAGGACGCCTGTTTCGTCAACACAAAGAAACCTCTACTAAAACTTGTCCACGTCAGGACTCCACCTGCTGTCAACCCGGAAAAAATCTCGGCAACTTCGCTGGGGATAATTCATCCGCATTTCATCAGAAATAAATCGTCCACGCTAGGAATAAACTCTTCCGCGTTAGGAATAACACCGTCCACGTTAGGACTAAGACTTCGTCTGGATCTGTCCACGTCAGGACTAAACTTTCTAGGTTATGAATACATCATCCACGTTAGGACTCACCCTTCCACGTTAGGAATAAACTTCTTTCCATCTTGTGAATAACATTTTTCCACGTAAGGAATGCATCTTCTTTCCACGTAAGGAATAACCTCTTTCCACGTAAGGAATACCATCTTTCCACGTAAGGAAACCATCTTCTTTCCACGTAAGGAATAACTCTCTTTCCACGTAAGGAATCAACTTCTTTCCACATCAGGAATAAAATCTTTCCTGATCTGTCCACGTAAGGACTAAACTTTCCACGTAAGGAATACATCTTTCTGATTTGTCCACGTAAGGACTCCCATCTTTCCACGTCAGGAACACCTCTTTCCACGTAAGGAACTAAAACTTCTCTTCTGAATCTGTCCACGTCAGGACTAAACTTTCCACGTAAGGAATACATCGTCCACGTTAGGACCCACCTTTCCACGTAAGGAATATATCTTTTTTCCACGTAAGGAACTAACTTCTTTCCACGTAAGGAATAAACTTCTTTCCACGTAAGGAATCAATCGTCTTTCCACGTAAGGAATAAATCTTTTTTCCACGTAAGGAAACCAACTCATCTTGATTTGTCCACGTAAGGACTCCCATCTCGTCTTGATCTGTCCACATCAGGACTGCATCTTCTCTGCTGAGGAAATAAAATTTGTCCACGTCAGGACTCATGCTGCGCCAACATGAAGGAAGATAAATCTGTCCACGTCAGGACTTGCGCACCTTCGACTTGCTGGGGAAATAAAATTCGTCCACGTCAGGACACACACTTTGCCAACAACACGAAGAAGGATAAATTTGTCCACGTCAGGACTCTCGTATCTTGTCATCACGAAGAACTATAAACTTGTCCACGTCAGGACGCACATTTCACCATTACGAATAAAGATATCTGCTGGAAATAAATGGTCTACATCAGGACACCAACACGAAGAGTAATCAATTTTGTCCGCGTCAGGGCTTCACATTCAATCAATACCAAGAAATCAAATCTGTCCACGTTAGGACTAGCACATCTCATCAACCCGGGGAAATAAATCTGTCCACGTTAGGACCCCCACTTCTCTAGCATGAAGAAAACTCGCCAATATAGGAATAGATTGTCCACGTCAGGACTCATTTCTCCACTGGTCCCAACCCACAAACTTCTTAACACTGACGTGACAGCGACTTTGAGGCGGACTCTACTAGGGATATCTGGAAACCAAACTACCGAACGCCTATTCTGATAACCGGCGGCAGCCTCTGAAATTTTGATTCATGAAACCCTTTGATGACAAATACTCTGCTTGGGGACAAGGAGAGATTCATCATGATAACTCTGTGGGGAATAAGGCCAGAACTGACATTTCGTTGAATGTCTCTCGCCGAGATCTTGAATGTTTGACAATTAATTTGAGCAAGGGCTCTCTCCAACTGCATGGGAGCAATACTTGAAACAGACGGTTAGCCAACCTGGTTTATGTTTCAAAATGCATATGTTTGACAAGGATGCAATGCTCCATTCGACATGGAAATGCTACGCGTTTTTTTATTTGGTGGATGCAAGTATGACACTATATGCCGACGTAAATGCAGACTCGAACTGCTGGGATACAGAAACCCGCTTCAGCAAAATAAATGCTGAAGACAATGCCGACTCCACTGGGGGTAGCCAGGTGCTACAGAATTATTCCAGCGAACTAAATGCCGGAAGAGTGGGATCAACTCCGCTGGGGATTGGGAACTTAACCAAGCACCTCGTTGAAGTAACACCCTGCTGGGGAATATAACTCTGCTGGGGAATAGCAGATGCGCCCGGTATGATTGGACTTCTGCCGGAGAATGAACGGATATCACACGGTATTCCGACAAAATAAATGCCAGGACACGCAACCAACTCTGCCGGGGAGAGTCTTAATCTTCGGATTCCACTGGGAGGAATGAAAACACTTGCTGGAAAGAGAATTCTGCTAGGGACGAAACGATTCTCTTGGGGACAATCAACTGACTCCGCTGGGGGAGAGTAAATGACCCTGCGGGGAAAGGTGAACTGTCTGAAGACAGCTCACAAATATTAACCTTCTGCGGCTAAACCACTCTGCTTGAGATAAGGAATCCTTCTGGGGGACACCACACTGTCTGAATACAGTCTACAATCTTGGAATCGCCAAACTCTGCTAAGGATAAACGACTTGCTGGAGAATGCCCTTTGGAATAAGCTACGACTAGCTGGGAAACTTGATCCTTCTTCAGTGAGGAACATTGTTGTCTTAGAATCGCGACCTGCGTGTGGGAGTCGAGTCTTTTGTCACAAGCTCCTGGCCCATACTGCAATCTTTTGATCGTCCTCTTCATACGGCTATGAACCCTGCAACACCACAAACAAGACAAGACAAATCTACGCAACCAAATCTATTCAGGTTAGCGTTAGTGACATCATTTTCAGTTAATTCAAAGTTTTAGCAATTATTGGCAAGGGCCAGTGACGTTATACACATGCTAGTTTCATTAAACCTAGGCGTTTATCATGCACAAAACAGTAAAGAACCAGCCTCAAATACTGAATGACATATTTTATTGATTGGGCCCCTGAATGGGCGGAGTTTTGTACACGGGATGTAACTCCTGAAAAGAGGAAGCTACACACGACAAATATACAGGTATGCACAAGAAGCATAAATATATTGACAAATTAAATTTGTACACATGTCGGCAACGGGATGCAGACGAACATCACGAACTGATCCTCCTATGACTCGCCCGACTCTAATGCTTTTCCCGGTATCCACACTTCCGAAGAGATTGTATCTGATAGTCGACCTCTCGAGTATATTCTCCCGCACCAATGCTCGATGCAGTATCAAATTCGGACCGCAGTCATTTGCTTTTCAAATCCCTAACTTTTGCGTGAACCGCCCTTTACGGGTTTTCAGCTCACCGGGATACCCTTTTTTGCCGAAGCCGCCCAGTGTAGGTTTTCAACTTCGCGGGTGTACATTTTTTTCAATTTTATCCCTAACTTTTGCCCGAACCTTTCATTCTGTTTTTGGTTCGCCAGGATGCCCCATTTTTGCATGGACTCTCTTTTTTCTGTCCAGCGGGTCAATTTCAAGCAAAGTATTTTTTAACTGCATCCGAATTCACAGGCGACGTAAAGTCTTCACCGTCCATGGTGGACAACAATAAAGCTCCTCCTGAAAAGACTTTTCTGACAACGTATGGCCCTTCGTAGTTGGGGGTCCACTTGCCCCTGTGATCGGTCTGCGGCGGGAGAATCCTTTTCAGCACAAGGTCGCCCGTCTGAAAGCTCCGAGGATGTATCTTCTTATCATACGCTTTCTTCATTCGGCTCTGGTACAAACGACCGTATGCTAGAGAAGCTAGCCTCTTTTCATCCATTAAACTCAACTGGTTCAACCTGTCTTTCACCCATTCTGCCTCATCTAGTTGGACATCTCGCAATACTCTCAGAGAAGGAATCTCAACTTCCAATGGTAGCACTGCTTCCATTCCGTATACCAACGAGAACGGGGTTGCCCCGGTTGATGTGCGTACCGTCGTACGATAACCGTGCAAAGCAAAAGGTAGCATCTCATGCCAATCCTTATAAGTCACCACCATCTTTTGAACGATCTTCTTTATATTCTTATTGGCCGCTTCAACAGCGCCATTCATCTTGGGTCGGTAAGGGGAGGAGTTGTGATGTTCGATCTTGAAATTCTGACAGAGCTCCTTCATCATTTTGTTGTTCAGGTTTGAACCATTGTCAGTGATCATCCGTTCGGGAATTCCATATCTGCAAATGATATCTCTCTTGATGAATCTGGCCACCACCTACTTAGTTACGTTTGCGTAAGATGCCACTTCCACCCACTTGGTGAAATAATCGATTGCTACGAGAATGAACCGGTGCCCGTTAGAAGCCGTCGGCTCGATCTTTCCAATCATATCGATTCCCCACATCGAGAATGGCCATGGCGATGACATCACATTCAGAGGACTCGGAGGCACATGGATCTTATCTGCATAGATTTGGCACTTGTGGCACTTCCTTGCAAACTTGAAACAATCAGTTTCCATAGTCAGCCAAAATAACCTGCCCGCAGCAGCTTCCTTGTCATAGCATGCCCACCAGCATGCGTACCAAAGGTACCTTCATGTATTTCCTCCATGAGCAATTTCGCCTCTTTTTCGTCTACGCAACGCAGCAGCACCAAATCATGATTTCTTCTGTATAAGACACCATCCGGATTCAAATAGAAATTACCCGCCAATCTCCTGAGAGTCTTTTGATCTTGACTGGATGCCCCGGCCGGATACTCTTTATTCTTCAGGAAATTAAGGATATCGAAATACCATGGTTTATCGTCGGATGCTTCGTCAATGGCAAACACGAAGGTTGGTCTGTCAAGCCGAGAGATAATGATGCTGGGAGCTTCGTTCCAGAAGTTGACTTTGTACATGGAAGACAAAGTGGCCAGGGCGTCAGCCATCTGATTCTCTGCTCGCGGTACATGATGCAATTCAACCTTGTCAAAGAAAGGCAACAATCTCCTTGCGTAGTTCATGTAAGGTATCAAATTGGGCTGACGTGACTCCCATTCTCCTTTTATCTGATTCACCACCAGAGCTGAGTCTCCGTATACGTCCAAATTTTTGATTCGCAAATCAATGGCTTCTTCAAGCCCCATAATACAAGCTTCGTATTCGGCTTCATTATTGGTAACCGGAAAGGTCAATCGAGCAGTGAACGGGATGTGCGACCCGTGTGGAGTAGTGATAATTGCCCCTATTCCGCTACCGTAAGCGTTTACAGCTCCGTCAAAAATCAACTTCCACTTGGAACCCAATTCTGGTCCTTCGTCTGGCAACGGCTCTTCACAATCCTTCATCTTTAGGTACATGATATCCTCGTCAGGAAAATCAAACCTCATCGATTGATAATCTTCAATAGGCTGCTTTGCCAGGTACTCAGACAGTACACTCCCCTTTATAGCCTTCTGCGAGACATACTGGATGTCATATTCGGTCAAGACCATCTGCCACCGGGCAATTCTTCCCGATAATGCCTGCTTTTCGAATACATATTTGATAGGATCCATCTTCGAGATGAGCATGGTTGTATGATTCAGCATGTATTGCCTCAAACGCTTGGCGGCCCAGGCTAGCGCACAACAAGTTTTCTCAAGCATTGAATATCGAGATTCGCATTCAGTAAACTTCTTGCTTAAGTAGTAGATCGCATGCTCTTTTCTTCCTGTCTCGTCGTGTTGACCGAGAACACAACCCATGCTTCCCTCGAGAACTGTCAAATACATAATCAAGGGTCTCCCTGCCACCGGGGGTATCAAAATAGGAGGCTCCTGCAAATACTGCTTTATTTTATCGAACGCCTTTTGACAATTTTCGTTCCACGTTACAACTTGATCTTTCTTCAACAGCTTGAATAATGGTTCACACGTAGCCGTTAGGTGAGATATGAACCGAGCGATGTAGTTCAACCTCCCTAAAAACCCGCGCACCTCTTTCTCTGTTCTAGGCGTCGGCATCTCTTGTATTGCTTTTATTTTAGCAGGATCAACCTCTATTCCTCTTTCGCTCACGATAAACCCCAGCAGTTTACCCGATCTCACCCCAAAGGTGCATTTGTTAGGGTTCAGTCTCAGCCTGAACTTCCTAAGCCTTTTGAATAACTTCAGCAGATTCACCAGATGCTCTTCCTCCGTCTGGGATTTGGCAATCATATCGTCAACATAAACTTCGATCTCCTTATGCATCATATCATGAAAAAGAGTCGTCATTGCACGCTGATACGTTGCCCTAGCATTCTTCAATCCGAAGGGCATCACTTTATAACAAAATGTTCCCCAAGGCGTTATGAAAGTAGTCTTCTCCATGTCTTCTGGCGCCATTTTAATCTGATTATAGCCCGAGAAGCCATCCATGAAGGAGAATACGGAGAATTGAGCAGTGTTGTCAACTAGCACATCGATATGAGGAAGCGGGAAATCATCTTCCGGGCTCGCTTTATTTAAATCACGGTAATCTACGCACATTCTCACTTTACCGTCTTTCTTTGGCACTGGTACAATATTAGCGACCCATAAGGGATATTTTGTCACAGCTAGGAAACCAGCATCCCACTGTTTTTGAACCTCCTCTTTAATCTTCACTGCCATATCGGGTCTAGTTCTGCGAAGCTTTTGCTTGACCGGCGGGCATTCTTCTTTCAACGGCAGACGATGCACAGCCATATCTGTATCAAGCCCTGACATGTCTTCATATGACCAAGCGAACACATCACTATACTCTCTGAGCATTTCAACCAGTCTTCGCTTGACGTCGCTCTACAGCGCGGCTCCTATACGAATATTCTTTTCAACCCCTTCCGACCCCAGGTTAATAATCTCGATGACCTCCTCATGAGGCAGAATGACTCTTTCTTCTTGCTTCACCAACCAAGACAATTCTTCGGGAACGTCACCATCTTCAACAATCTCTTCTTCGGCCTGAAATACCGGGTGCTCAAAGTCGGGACGAGTCATAGGTGGTTCAAGGATGTCATCTGAAAATGTTATCCTGCAAAAGGAATGGTTAAATGCTTCAAAATGCGGATAAAGCAAATAACCATGTTGCCATTTTATTGTAAAATACAAAACAAGAAAAACAGAGATCGCAATATTTGTACATGAAAAAACGCCTTTTATTTAATGATAAACACGCAATGTTCATAATAGCACAGCCCTAAGCAAATCATGATGCCCCGGGCAGGACACCAGATTGTTCAACAATTAATAAAACAAAGCATTATTGTTTAAGAGTCACAGGAACAATCTCCTGAATAGACCAGTTGCACAATCCGTGTCCTGGCACGCTCGGCTGAATCCAGGCGTCCATATCGCAATCGCTGTCTCCTTCGTCAGACTCTGAAGCAGCATTGATGGTCTCATGACATACTCCACTAGTAGTGATGGTTATTGGTCCTCTGAAACGGGGTGCCCCCACAGCAGGTGCTGATGACGACGGTTGATACCCCAACCCGAATCGGTCTGTCTTCACGGGAATATCCAGCACTTTGCCCCAGCCCTTCGTCTCACCAGTCTCTACTAGAGCTTGAGCTTCTTTATATGACGAGACGGCTATTTCTGACACTTTGCTCGGCCCGGGACCTTTGTCCTTGATGCGCAACCCTTCAAATGCCTGGCAGGGTGTTTCGTGAATCTCTCCGTCGACCTCCACATATTTAAATGATGACAGATGGCTGACCAGGATGTCCTCTTCTCCGCAGACTGTAACCACGCTGTCCCCCACCATATATTTCAACTTTTGATGCAAAGTCGACGTGACTGCCCCAGCCCCATGGATCCAGGGTCGTCCGAGCAGGAAGCTGTATGCAGGCTGGATGTCCATGATATAAAATTCAGTCGCAAAAACCTCCGGCCCCACCTGTAGAGGTAATGTTATGGATCCAAAAACTGTTCTTCGCGTACCGTCGAATGCCCTGACCACCAAGTCACTGGGCGTGCACAGGATTCCTCTAACATCCAGCTTCATCATCACTTTCTTGGGCAGTACATTTAAGGAAGATCCGGTGTCTACCAGTACATGAGACATGACTGATCCTCTACACTCGACAGATACGTGCAGCGCCATATTATGCTCTCTTCCCTTCGGGGTCATATCGAAGTCTGTAAAGCCCAAGCTATGGCCTGCATTCACATGTGCCAACACCCCCTCCAGCTGATTTACGGAAACATCTTGGGGTACAAAGGAAGTATCCAGGACTTTCAGCAATGCATTTCTGTGAGCTTCAGAACACAATAGCAACAACAGTATAGATATCTTTGACGGTGTCTGTTGCAGATGCTCAACAATCTTATAATCACTTTTACGGATCAAGCGCATGAACTCTTCCACATCTTTTGATGCCGCTTCTTTTTCGCTTGCCTGCACAGGGACATTCTCAACCATCTTTCCTTTTCCCTTCGCCAGTCTCTCAGCCTCTACCTCAGGCGATATAAAGATCCTACCACTTCTTGTCATACCTCCAGTACCAACAACATTGTCTACGGTCTCGGCTGGCTGCTTGTTAACATCAATTTTTACTCCGTCACAATACACTTCCAAACCATAGGACCATGGGACTGCCTTAGTGCTCTCGTACGGGATTGGTCCTGCCTTGGTTATGGTGACCGTCGGTCTCTTGGCCGGCGCCGTTATAGTGATTGTCTTTCGAGGAATCGTTACAGTGGCCACATCACTTTGCTCGTCTGCCAATACCCCTGCAGGTTCTTCAATTGCTGCTCGGTCAAATTGCAGTGTGCCTCCATCGATTAAAGCCTGAATACCCTTCTTTAAGTCGTTACAACCCCCAGCTAGGGTCCAGCACTCTAAACAATACTCGTCACATCCTGGATAGACACCCCTTGCAGTAATCGGCTCTTTATTTCACACAACGGTGTCTTGAGGTCATCCACATTCATAATCAAATTCAAACCCTCCTCAATTAAAATGGCGTTTGTCCCATGGTTGGGCATGGACTTCTGCACTATATTCGGACCCGCCGTTCCAAAATTGATAGCCTTACTATCTAATAGATCCTGCACGACATGCTTAAATGCATGGCAGCCCTCTACATCGTGGCCCGGAGCCCCAGAGTGGAATTCACAGTGTCTGCTTGCATCGTAACCATACGGAGGAGTTCCCGTTATAGGCGCCAGAGTTCTCTTCTCTACCAAGTTCAAACCCAATAACGTCTGTAACAAATCGGCATACGTTGAGGGAGGCTTTTCAAACACCCTCCTTGGTTTACCTGCCTGGAATCTGCGCTGAGCAGGCTGTGCCCCCTGTTGTGGCTACTGTTGTTGTTGTTGCTGTTGTTGAAATGGTTGTTGCTGAAACAGAATGGTAACGCTCGCCACCTGCTGCGGCTGATTATACTGGTTTTGACCTCTGCCCCGGCCTCTGCCTCGGCCTCCAAACATTGCGCTTGCATCGCCCTGACGGTGCCCACCAAAAGCCTTTCTGTTATTGCCCGTTGAGGTGGATTCCTCAGCTTGGAATCTCCCCTGCTTAATGTTACTTTCAATCTTCTCTCCCATCAGAATTAAGTCTGAGAAACTGCCCAAAGAGGTGTGAAACAACTTGTCATAAAACATGCCTGTGAATGTTCCTATGAACATGTCATTCATTTCCTTGTCCTCTAGAGGAGGATGGACCCTAGCAGCCATGTCGCGCCATCTCTGCGCATACTCTTTAAAGCTCTCACCCTTCTTCTGGGATAAACCCTGCAGTTGGACCCGGTTGGGTGCCAAGTCGCTGTTATACTTATAGTGAGCTACAAATGCCTCTGCCAGCTGCTTCCATGTCTTTATATGCGTTGGTTCCAATCCCATATACCACTCGAGGGAAGGGCCTGACAAGCTATCTTGAAAGAAATGCATTAGCATCCTCTCATCAGTTGAATACGCAGACATCCTTCTGTAATATGACCGCACGTGCACTTTTGGACAGGTGTCCCCTTTATACTTATCAAATGTAGGAGCTTTGAATTTGATTGGCACCCTCAGGCCAGGCACCAGACCCATTGTTGACATATCTAAGCCCACAACACTTTGATTTACGACCCCCCTCATCTGCTCTTCTAGCATTCTGATCCTCTGGGAGTCATCCATAGGCCCCTCGAAACCTCCACCGGAGAAAGCGTCCTCTTGCTGGTCTTCTTGCCAGTTACCATTCCCAGGTCCATACCCATCGTATCCGTTGTTACGGCCAACTCTGATTTGATTCATTATCGGGCCTCGCCCTCTGTTACCGTACCCCGGAGCAACTCCAGCAGGTCCAAAAGTCATTAACCCAGCGCCATTTCCATTTCCGAATCCTCCATAACCCTGATTAGTCATACCAAAACCGTCCTGCCCGAAGCCTTGAGCATTGAAACCATACTTCCCAGTATTATCGAATCCCTGGTCATTGAAACCGAATCCAGCATTACCGAAGCCATTGCCTCTCATATTATCACCCAAGTTGACATCACCAAGCCCAACGTTATGGACAACAGTCTCGTTCCCAATTCCAACGTTACCGTTCCCAGCAGCAGTACCGTTGTTGACATTGACAGCAGGTATATTGACTACAGGTGGAGCCACTGGTGTGGGAGTACCATCCCCATGAACAGTGTCGACTCACACAGACTGATGATCCTCATTTCCATGCCCCGCGTTTCTGACCAACAAAGGCTGCACCAAGGCTTGCAAATTCTCCTGACCTTTTGCAATAGTCTCCATTGTCTGCATAAAGAGCGCTAGCTTCTCGCACATATCTTGCATCTCATTCTGCATTTGATCCATGATTCTTCGGTAGTTGGTGCGAGTGGAGTATCGGTGTGGGCGCTGATCTTCAATCCTGAAAATACCTGGTACAGTGCAAGCAATAAGATATCATCCAATAATCACCTGTAATGCGATATGAATATGAATGCAATGCAATGTGTCTGTGCATTAGGGAAACTCATTCCCCGATTCTAGTGCAAAGGTGCCAGTGCAGTGACAGTGCTAGCAATACGAAGATCGGAGCTGAATCATAGAAAGCCTCATATATTGCAGAAAAAACCATTAAGCCAAGAGTACAATATCACTGAGTGTACAATAAGAAGGCATGACCTCAACCAACAATCCTGGTGATGGTCAGCACTATGCAAATAAAGCATCAATACATGAAATGGTCAAATACACTCATAAGCCTGATACTCTTCTAATAACTTCTTGGTCTCTGGATGGCTTGGTCGGGTAAGCAGACCCTCAACAAGCTGGTTTCTTCTCTTGAGAACACGTCGCACGTCACCAGCGGTTTCTTCCCATGCCCCTTCTCCGAAGCGATCCTCTAGCTTCCGCTTCTGAGACACAACTTCGTTCTTGCCTTCGATAGCTTTGTTCAATGCATTCTGGAGACTGTACCTGGTCATCACCTCTTCTTCATACTTCTTAATGCTAGCCTTCAACTGCTCTTCGAGGTCGGAAATTTGCTGCTTCAATTTATCTTCCCTCTTTTTATTGTTGGTTAGCGTAGCATTCCAAGTCTTGTTACAAGAAGAGATTTCTCGGTGAGCGGCATCGAGTGCTTTCTTTTTGGATTCCAACATGTCATGGGAGCTTCTGAACTCTTGACCCAGATGTTCGCGCTTCTTTTTCTCCTCAGTCAACTCAGCCTCTAGTCTGTTTACTAGTTCGATCTGCTGTTGGAAAGCATGCACAGCCTTGTTTTTCTCGCTACGTATCTGAGCCAGCTCTTGCTCTAACCCTTCATTGATCTTCATCAAGGCTTCTTTTTCTTTCACAATTTGCTCGTAGGCCTCCCTAGTAACAGTAGTTGGTTCTTCCACCGGAATATGAACAGGGACTGGTGCATCTGGAAATGGCATCAGCAATTGCCTTGCTCTCTCCTGGATCCAAACTTTGTAGGGTGCATAAGCCTGACAATCATTCTTCCCTAACAGCGGCTTCCCTCTTCTGTTAATACGCGTCCAGGCATGCTGCAGCTTGGCTAGTAGCTCTCCCTTCAAATCACCGGTGAAGTACAGAGATTCCTGTACTTCTTCCTCCTGAGGTGGGTTCTTCAACGCGTATCCGAACTGGCGAGTAAACAGAGGAGGGTTGTAATTGATACACCCTTTTCTTCCTATCAACGGAACATTAGGGGTACCCAGAACAACTGAAAATAAGCTCAGACCCCAGCAAGTCTCGGTCGAACCACTCAATGTCTTCGGAAGATAGCCTCATCAGGCGCTCTGGCCAGTTAGCTTTAGTTGTACTATCCACAAAAGGTCCCCTCAGGGGAAGATGACTCTTAAACCACATGTTCAACAGCGGCGCACAACAGTAAACAGCCTTTCCCCTCCTGTTTTCATTTTTGTAGTGCAGCGAATGATAGAAGTCTCCAATCAAAGTGGGCACCAGGTTGCCAGCAGCAAACAGATGGAAAGCGTCCAAGTCCACAAAATTAGGTAAGTTGGGAAACAGCACTATTCCGTAGATACATAGAGCCAAGATAGCATTGAAGACTACCCAGCATCCGTTCTTAGCATACTCTTGAGCTTTGCCAACCAGAAAATCAAGGGAGAAACCTGGAACCCCTAGCCAAGAAGTCACTAACAGTTCAGCAGCGTTCATGTGCAAGGCCTTAGCTAAGTCTTTGAGCTTGGGCTCAGCGGCAGAGTGAATAAAGGGAACCTTGTTCTGTACTGGTAGCTCAGTAAACTCTGCATACTCCTCGATGGTAGGCCCCAAAATAAAGTCAGCAAACGTGAAACATCTCAATGCAGGGTCATAGAACTACATCAAGGTGTACAGCCCATTCATCTCATCAGCAGTTGGCTTGCAGACTAGTCTCAGCAATCTTCCATGACTCATCCTGAAACTTCTCCTAACCTCCTCTTCAGCAAGGGACATCAGACCAAGCAAAGGAGTAATATCAGGTGTGGGCAACTTGTACGCAACTGTATTCCTTAACCCAGCCATAATCAATACTCAGAAGTCCGGGCACTAGAACCAGGGAATATGCAAATGCACCTGCAGCACAGACACACGTTAATGGGATGCAATGATAATGGGTATGCAAACAATGCAATGCAAGTAACGTGCAACAGGGACCAAATGTCGTGGCTGGGAAGCCTGAACCATATCAAAAAGTCTCAGATAGACACTCTAGAATTCCTCAAACCCTGGTCTCAGATAGACCCCATACAAAGCTCCAACACTGGTCTCTGATAGACCCCACAACATAACTCTGACTGGTCTCTGACAGACCCCATATCATATCTCCAACTGGTCTCTGACAGACCTCAAATCATAACTCTGACTGGTCTCTGACAGACCTCATAACTCTCCTTAAATACCCAGGATCTCAGATCAAGAAATAAGCCTGGTATCTGAAGGTCTAGTTACCTGCATAACCCTAAACCCTCTCACAGGTGGATGTCCTAGTAACTGACAAAGGTACGGCATCCTATGCGGTCGTCGGCGTCACAGACTTTCAGGGTTGATGATACGATTCCCAGAAGGAGTGGCATCATCAATTCTTGAAGAGGCCTCACTTAGCCAACTTCCAAATGATCGGTTCCCGGAGTCGACAATTCAGCTGACCAACAACCCCTTCGACCCAAAGGGTAGAAAAAGAAGCCAACCAGAAGAACCTCGTCCGAGTGTAGATTTCATGAGACACTAATGCAAGCAAAGCCGGCACGCGCCCACTACTTTCTACTCTAATTCTAGGTGCACTCAAGCCCAGGTCCGGCTTATCTCTCAATCATAGAACACCCGTCGCACCCCAATACAGCAATAATAATCATATATATAATGCTGAAAATAAAGGTCAGAAATATAAATCCATACAAAATCCTCGACGGGAAAACAAGCGCTAGGATTGACTCGCTTAAGGGACGTTGGATCCCAAATGCATAAGGAACTATCGCAGTCCTTAGCAGCCAGGGGACGTTGGGTCCCCAGCAGAGTCGCCAGCTGTCGCTACTGCGAAAATCGGCGCCGGCTGAACAGAAGAGTCGCCACCGTGCGTTATTTATCCCACAGGAGGGAAAGGAAACGCTCGAGGTAAACCTACCGCAAAACGGGAAAGGTATGGTCATCGCAACCAAAACCTGGATTCGGGAGTCGGTTACGCAAGGGGAAGGTATTAGCACCCCTCACGTCCGTCGTACTCGACGGGATCCACGCTTGTTTTCGGGTATGGATTGTTATTCTATCTAAACTAAAGGTTAAGGGTTAAAAGGAAAAGAAAAACGACTCGGCAAAGTATCACACTTTATGCCTACGTATTCCCGTCTGGAACGAGAAATCAGAGTCAACGTAGTTCGCCTACCTACGGGAAAGGAGGGGAAGGTTGCTCGCTAGGATATTGCATCCTATGCCTACGTACTTTCATACAGCATGAAAGATCAGAGCAAACGTAGTTCGGGCCACGTACGACACAAGTCTGTTTTGATTGTTTTTATTCCTTCTGAAAAAGGTTTTTCTGATTAGCAGTCCAAGCGGACAAAAATGACGTTTTGATGAGTTCACATTCTTTTACGGAAGAAGTGTCTTTTATTGTGTTCGAAATCTTATTGTGTTTTTCTGTTTGTTTTGAGAAAGAAGAGACAGAACTCTAACCTACGGTTGAAAAGGGAATCAAACTAACCTAATGTTATCATGCATGGGTTAAGGCCTAGTGTCTATCATGTTCCTCTCTTGCGCAGAGAGAAACAGAGATCCTAAGGGAATAGACGGAAACAAAAAACAATAGCATATATACAATAAAGCAGTAAAATGCATGGATGCAGCAATACAAGCGAGGCAAGAGAGTCCCACTCAACCTCGAACCTAGAAAACAGTAGGCAAAAGTGAAAAAAATTCACTTCTAACCCAGCAGGGTTAAACAGCAAACAATACAGTCAGGGAAAACCAAACAATACATCAAGAAATGAACAGCAAAAATAAACAGCCACAGCAGCTCTGCATCAACACCTGTCTTCAAGTCATCTCCAATCATCTACCAGCTTCGAGCAAGCCTCAGTCTTTATCTCCACAGCCTTCAAACAAAGTCTTCCTTATCAGTCTTCCGTCTGCAATGGCTTTCCTTCAAGTCTCAATCCCCAAGAGGAATATCAGTCAACAAGATGAAATGAATGTTAAACAGTAAACTGCCTACCAAGGGTGGCTCATTAACTGTTAACATTGTACAGACAATTTTCTCTCAAAAGTTCTATATTTCAAATACATTCACTAATCCTTCCAAAGGAAGGAGGTGGATATTTGAAAGAGACTTTGAATCATAGAGAAAGGACGGAGGCAGACAAGGCCTTCCATGTTTGTGAATCAAGTTACTATTCTAGGGCTCTGCCTAGCTCCTAAACCCTATACTCCTCAACAGCTGCTAGCAAGAATCTCCTCATCAACTCTGGAAGTTGGTCTTCATCCTCTTTGATCTCCAATGGCCTTCATCATCAAAGTCTTCAGCTCTCCCAATCCCCAAGCAAACCCAATACCCCACACAGACAAATGAAATAACCCTAGAGAGGGCACACCACACAGTCAATCAAATACAGACAGTACTAATAGCAATAGTTGAATAGGGGAAACCTAGTAATTTCTAAGAGATCTATTAACTACCCATAACCCCTATAGTCCCATACCCCAAATATTCAATCTACAACTTCTAAGGGAAATGATCTAATCCACCTATGTTATCTCCTAAACCCTAGTCTTGATCATGTTATTCACACCTAAACAAATCATCTAAAATTAAGTTCTAAAATTATGAACTAAATTTTATATACAAGATAAAGGTCTAAGCTAATCAACCTAAAAAGAATGGATCAAAAATGTTAAAGCATCTAATCAAACTAAAATCAACAAATTCATGCATTAAACTAAACATTATTTAATCCTATTTAAAAGAAAAATATGCTAAAAATATGAAAATAAAATGAAAGGTTAATTTTTTTGTATGATAATTTTCTTGACAAAAATGTGAAAAGGATGCAAAAACAACCAATGAAAAATGAGCAATTTTCAATTATTTATGGTTTTTCAAAGAAATTAAAAAAAAAAATGAAAGAAATAAAATGAGTTAATTGAGCTGAGGGGGTGCAGCAAGTAACCAATTCAGTTGAAATGAAAGGATGGGCCCAGACTGGGGGCGCGCCTAGCAATGCGCGTCTGGTCCCAGTCAAACAGAAAACATGACAAAAAAATAAAAAGATGGAAACGGTGCACATAGCAATTAAAACAGTTCAATATCATTGGGCCTTGGTTGAGAGGGTACGAATAGCAAGGAATCATAAGGCCTAGTCTGAGGGTTTAATGAAACGGTGCGTTTAGCACCCAGATTTCCCTCCTTATTTCAACTTTAAACCACGGCCCTTGGATTGCAATCTGAGTCAAGTCAAACACCAAATCGTAGGGCCCTCCTTCATCTTCAACCTTGGGCAAACCCTAGAACCAGAAAAACCTCACCATGCACGAATTTTATACCCCTCTGTTCTCCCTTGATTCTCCATGAATTCACACGATGTAAAGAGCAAAGTTGGTCCATTCCTTCCCCTCTACCCAGCCATGCCATTAGATTCCTCTAAAACTCAACCAATAATCAAACCCGATGAGTAGAACAACTCGGTTCCACCATTATGCACTGTCATCATTCATGAGAATTCTTGCTAATTTCTATCCTAACATGATCTACACCTTATGTTGATCAACCTGAGCTATTCCTCCAAGATTATAGTGCAATAAACTATGAGTTACAAACCCTAACAGCTTATGCACTCCAATGATAACCTCCATGGATTGGTCTCAAATTCACCAAAATCAATCACCTAACTATGCCTAACCCTTCTAACCTAATAACTTTCTATGATTCTAACTAATTCAAGCAATTCGAAGAGAAACCTAACCTGGTGTAAATGATGAAACAGTTGCTGAATTCTTCAGATCCAATGCTTTCAATGCTCTGAACTTGATCCACACACTCAATTCTTTGTTCTGTATGCAAAGATTCTTGTTCAAGCCTCTTGAATCTTGCAATTGAAACTTTCTTGCACCTTGGATGATGAATTTGTATGGCACGATTCCTCTTCAATTCAAACAAATCTTTGATGGAAATTGGATATATGAATGATGTTGATGATGATCAGATCAAGAAATTTGGAATTTGATGGAGATTTGATGAAGTTTGAGATGGTTTTGCAAAATGGAAGATTGAAGTGTAACTTGGTATTATGAGCACAATGAATCACCAACCATGTCATGAAGTTACTCCATTCAATATATAGATGAGAATAGAAAGCCCTAGAAGTTTGTAGAATCTTCTCATACACACTTTCCCTTGGATTTGGATTATGTAACTTCTTTTGTAAGTAACCAAGTATATCTTTCAAATCTTGAACCAAACTCAAAAATCCACTTTTTCCAATGTTCTTAAAACATTTTTTCCAATCAAAATGACCTATAATTTCACCCCATTTGGCCAAATTATGAAAAATCTCAATTTTAGGTCATTTTTTATTCATTAAATTCAACAAATTTGAAACCTTGAGCTATGAGCCTTTCCAAACTTTAATGATCACTTGTCTAGACTCAAAATGTCATTTGGAGCAAGTTTGATGTTGTGAAGTTTTTCATTTGAAGCTTCCTTGTATGAGTTTTGGGCATACGCTTGAAATGACCTGTAATTCTCAAATGACCAAAATACCCTTTGCTTGCCAAGACCATAAGTAGAGTTCCACAGATAATATGAAGGCATACCATACCATTATAGAAAGCTAAGACAATGAGGAACAACTCTTATGTTGACCAGAAATTCATTTGAAATCTCCTTGAGGGATAAAAGTTGCTTGGAAGACAAGTAACTTTCACAGACAAAATTTCAGATACCTCAGATGACCTGTAACTTGCAAGGACCATAACTTGAGTTCTATAAATCTCCTTGATGTCTTCCACCACTCAAATTAAAGGTCTTGAGATCCTCTACAAGTTTCATGTTGGCCAAGGATCCATTTGAAGCTTGAATTTTGACTTATCTTGCTTGGAAATTTGACCTAAATTAGGGGATTTTACACAGAAACCCTAATTTAGAAACTCCTCTTCTCCTTGATTTCTCTTGAATTCTTCTTGGAATATCACCATATCCTTCTCTACATGTCAAATGATGAACCCCACATCTCTCCAATAGACCTTGATGCCTTTCAATCAATCAATTGACCTAGGGTTGACCTAGAGTTGACCCCAGATGAAACCCTAGTTGACTGTCTTCAACTGCAACTCTTGTGATCACATCCATGACTTGCCTCCTTCTCCAACTGACTTTCTAAGTCTTCCATGATGTCTATATGCTCTCCATGCTCAGCTCATAGCCCACAACTTCTTTGATGATCTTCAGATACCCTCAGATAGGAGATAGATGCACTGCTTGATCCACAGACTTCTTTAGCTTTCCAATTCTTTCTGATGACTTGAATATGCTTGAATTTGAATAATAACCTCTTGATAGGCCCATAGAGATGAGAATAGTGATTGGTCCCTGGTTGGATGACTTGCTATGCTATGTTATGCTATGCAGATGAATTATGTATATGATCTACTATGCAAATGACAATACAATTGAAACATAAACCAAGTGAAGAAAGTTGAGCAAATTTTAGGGTGCAACAGTATACAACCTAATCGTACACTTCACGACACACTCACTCTCACACACTTCAGCGTTTTCATGCGTATGTGTATGGTTTACATTTCCGCAACTTATTCATTGCAATTTACATTACCGCATTTACATTAATCGCATCGCATTCCGTCCAAAGGAAAAACCTACACATGAGTCAACACTTGTGTGTAGTGCACGTCATTTGCATCATTTCCCCACGATCCTTGATTCCATTAAAGTTGATCGCTTAAGATAGATCCTACCCCATAGGAAGGACCATTATCTCTACAACTTAGACAAACAAACAACACTATACAACTTTTTCAAACACAATAGAGAATAGATGTTAATCATCTTAAGTGAGATATAATCTCCACCCCCATAATAATACAATCAAACATGTAGGAACTTTGCCTTAAGAGTGATAAAGGCATACTCGTCAAACAATCCGAGTACTTAAGCCCCTTTTCTTAAGACGATGCAAAGACTATTTTCCTACAACCCCCTTTACACTTGTGGTGGTTACATCTCCCTTAACATGAAGACTCATCTCTTCTCCTAAACCTAATCAAAACAACTACCCTAAACCCGTAGGAACTTTGACCACAGTCAAAGAGCTCCTCTAACCCTTTAGGGGAACTACAAATACTCTGATTCCACTCCCGTAAGGATATGTAGGCATAAGATGCGACATCTTATCGAGTACACTTAGATATAAACCACTAGGGTCTCTAATCCTTTAAGCAGATAACACTTAGCAATAAACAACATAAAACAAGAGGTTCCTGTAGAGTACTACAGAAACTTAGGATGCTAGTACCTTCCCTAAGTTTAACCAACCCCCGAACCTATAACTCTCTAAACCTTGCATTTGCATTGCAATGTGGGAGTTTCGATCTTTATCCCTTCCTTTGGACAAATCAAAGTTCGGTTGCAAAATGAATTAAAGATTCAAACTAATCAATAGTTTGGTATCTGATTTTCACCGTGACAATCCAGAATTTCATTTTTCGCACGTTTCTGGTACCGGAGTCTAGAGGGCTATCACGGCCACCCGTAATGGCTGTTACGGGCCGTAATAGAGCCCAGAAAATCACTTTTTTCATGCAATTTTATTTGATGTCTCTCAATTTACAACATTGCAACAGACCCCAACCCCCAAGTTTTAACCTCCAACAACCCCAAAACATATCATATCATATGTCACATTAATCAAGGGAAATAAACACCTCAAACATCTATTTATCATCCCTAAATCACCATTAACACAATTAAGGTCACAACCTTCAAAAATCAATCATTCATCAAGCACATGGATAGAGAAGAAAAAAAATGCAATTTCTACATGTTATGATCTACCTACTGTAACAGCCCAATTTTTAATAATTGATTAATTGTACTAATTAATTGGTTTATGTGATTTATTTGATTTAAATAAATTATTGGATTTAACTGATTTATTCTATTTGGTAGAATAATGTGGGTTTACTAGATATTCTCTAATTAATGACGAGATGGGATATTTTATGAGAAAATGAATTGGTAAATATTTTGAGAGAAGAATTATTATGGAAGGAAAAATGATAGAAAGAGATATAAAAGAAAAGTAGAGAGAAAGGAAAGGGAATGGAAAACATAAGAGAAAGAAGAGTGGAAAGAAAGAGGAAGAAGAGAAAAGAGGAGAAAAAGGGAAAAAGCTTGGAATCATCAAGAACGACTTCTAGCTTCCGATTAATCAAGGCGAGGGTGTGAAATATCATTATCTTGACTATGTATATAATTATGTATGATTGGTTTGGATTGTTGGATGTTTTTCTACATTTTCCATTCTAGGGCATAAATGGTTTAATCGGTAGAAATCGAGGTTTTAACGGTTAAGATCGAGAATAAGTGATGTAGTTTAGTCGAGTATGGTTAGACTAAGACTACTGGAACTCGTTAGAATTGAATCGGGTGATTTTGGGAGTTTTGGAGAGTTTTGGACAGTGAGGGTTTTGAACATTGCAGACATTCGCTAGCACCTTCGCTAGGCAAGCAGGTCGCGAGTGTTCGCTAGCAACTCGTTAAGTGAGCAAGCTAGCGAGTGGTCTCAGACTTGGATAGAATGTATTTGATCTTGTTCGCTAGTAGCGAGTGAGGTAGCGAAGGATTCGCTAGGACCTCGCTGCAGCGATAGGTAGTGAAGCCTTATAGTAGCTTCTGTTTGCCTTCACGAGCTTGTTTGCTAGGCGAACAGGTAGCGAGTGTTCGCTAGGAGCTCGCTAGACGAGTGAGCTAGCGAGCGTGACAGCATTTTCATTTCTCTGTGATTCCATCCAATGTTGATTGTGTGGTTCGATTGTGTTCAATCTTGATCTGAAATGAGT
Source organism: Lathyrus sativus (assembly GCA_963859935.3). NCBI lineage: Eukaryota > Viridiplantae > Streptophyta > Magnoliopsida > Fabales > Fabaceae > Lathyrus > Lathyrus sativus. Next base: position 114,327,848 of record OZ012738.1, on the reverse strand, counting down.
AATTGTGTGCTGTCATATATATGTTGTGGGTAGCCGTATGGCGTGAATCCTAGCTTGTGGAATCGATTGTGAAATGTGGTCTTTTGGCAAATATATGCATTGTTTAAATTGATTAAAATGCATGATGAATGTGATTGAGTTCGTTATCGTTGGCGCGATATTGTGAATGCATATTGTTTGTATGCGATTGTATGTGAAGAATGCATGAGAACATATTAGGGAATATGTGTGTATTGCTTGATAAATGTGGTGATGATGTTGAAAGTATGAATACTTTGATGAAATGTGTTGTGTGTGCAATCATGATATAATTCTTGTGTGATGAATTATTTGAGTATGCATGAGATTAAGATGCGAGAACGGTCTTAAGTGCATATGATTGTTTTATGAAAATATGTATATGTGTAAGGTCGTACTCACTGGGGTAGAATAACAAGATGTTATTCCTAGTGGAGTAATCACCGAGGTAGAATGACAGATGTTATTCCTAGCGAGGTATAGTGTCATGGTCGTATACACTGGGGTAGAATGATAAGATATCGTTCCTAGTGTTGGTGTTCACTGGGGTAGAATGACTATGTGTCGTTCCTAGTGAAATGATCACCGGGATAGAATAACTGAGATGTTGTTCCTGGTGGGGTGCTCCCTGGGGTAGAATAACTGAGATGTTGTTCCTAGTGGAGTATACGTGATACAGTCGTACGCACTGGGGTAGAATGACTATGATGTTGTTCTTAGTGTTGGTGTTCACTAGGGTAGAATGATAAGATATCGTTCCTAGTGGAGTAATCACCGGGGTAGAATGACTTTGTGTCGTTCCTAGTGAAATGATTACCGGGGTAGAATGACCGAGATGTTGTTCCTGGTGGGGTACAAGCGATGTACCCATAATCTCAAATGGAGATTGATGAGTTGCATTAAGTTGTATTGAGTCATATGGCATAGAGATAAATGTTGTGTGAATATATGCATATGTGCATGAATTATTGAATTGAGAACTTTGGATATATGCATGATATATATGCTTGGAGTTATATATATATATATATATATATATATATATATATATATATATATATGTGTGTGTGTGTGTGTGTGTGTGTGTGTGTGTGTGTGTGTGTGTGTGTGTGTGTGTGTGTGTGTGTGTGTGTGTGTGTGTGTGTGTGTGTGTGTGTGTGTGTGTGTGTGTGTGTGTGTGTGTGTGTGTGTGTGTGTGTGTGTGTGTGTATTCTTTATGACGAATTGTGATGAATAAACATAATTATAAATGTTTAGGTGCAATAATGTGAATTGTGAATGTGTAATTGTGAAGAATATTGACTGAGGAATTAATGAATAAATATGATTGTATATGTTTATATGAATTGTGGTGAATTAAACATAGTGTGTATGTTTATGTGGATTGATTGAAACTATGGATGTGTGCATGATGAATATGCTTGGTGATTATCCATATTTGTTTATATATATATTGTGATGTATGTGATGAGTTATGATAAATTGTGGTGAGAAATGTGGAATAAGTGTTTTCTATGCTTATGTGTGTGTGTGTGTGTGTCTATATATATATATATATATATATATATATATATATATATATATATATATATATATATATATATATATATATATATATATATATATATATATATATATATATATATATATATATATATATATATATATATATATATATATATATATATATATATATATATATATATATATATATATATATATATATATATATATATATATATATATATATATATATATATATATATATATATATATATATATATATATATATATATATATATATATATATATATATATATATATATATATATATATATATATATATATATATATATATATATATATATATATATATATATATATATATATATATATATATATATATATATATATATATATATATATATATATATATATATATATATATATATATATATATATATATATATATATATATATATATATATATATATATATATATATATATATGCATTGTTACTATGATAATATTTCTCACCCTTCTGCTGGAATGATGTCCTATCTGGCTTCATGCAGGTATCAAGAGTAGAGCTGCTTGTAGTTGTGAAGTCGCTACTAGTGTAGTTGTTTAGTAATTTAATTATGTTGGGTCGAGTCATGCTCTGATCATGTAACACTGGGATCGTTTGGTTTATGTTCTAGAGATACTTTATGTATTCTATGTTATGTTTTTATATTCATTGGAATATTGTGATGTTGGCCTTAGTGTCTAAGAAATGTTGAATGATATGATGAACATGATATTTCTGTTAAGAGAATTATGATATAAATTGAATCCGCTGCTACATGCAAAAATGAAACTTTGAAAAACATGATTATTTATTGAAGTGTTAATGAGCATGACAGGTGTTTTTTTTTATGTTTGAAAGTTATGTGTGACGCCCTTTTGTGAATGCATGATTATTTATTCTGATTATTCGTATATTTTCCGTGGGGTTTAGAAGGGTGTTACACCTACTATTCATCATAATTCCTCTTAGATAATCAGAACCCCACCATTACCTTAGAGTTTTGCAACGAGTTCTTCTTCCTCAACAATGGTCATCTTCTATCTTCTCCCTTTGCCCTAACTCCCCTCTTTCTGTTTTCTCCAACTTTTCACATACTGACTAACTTCCTCTCCCACTTCTCTTAATATTATTTTATATTATTATTACTAATTCTCAAATAATTATATTATTATTATTATTATTATTATTATAACTATAATTATTTAATATTTACCTTTTAATTAAATAATTCTAACTAATATTACTAATCAGTTTTACTCTCCACGCCACCCATCTCTAAGAAATTGGTCACACACCCTCAACTATTCCCTCAAGGTCCAATCTTAAGGTCACTACCCCATACCAAGGGTATCCCAAACACAACAAAACACATATAATCATATACATACATATAACATCTAATAATTTAATTACGAAAATAAATCGGGGCGTTATAATGCTCCACTAGGACTGTCTTGGAAGGTGTGCATCAACAGCTTCTCGTTTGTAGTGTAAGCAGCCATCTTCTAGACAAACATCTAGAGGTGATTTTTAGGACAGCTAATGCCCTTGTACTTTTCAAAGTCTGGTGCTTTGAACTTAGGCGGTATGACCACATCGGGTACTAGGCACATTTCCAAAGCATCGACTCCAAAGACATTGAATCCCTCAACAGCCCTTAGTCTTTCTTCAATTATTTTATACTTGTCATCAACCCTTCGTCCTTCAAAAAACATGTCATAATTGAAGAAGAAAATAACTCAACAACCATTACATAAAATAAATCTAACAACGATGTCTAATTTTGGCCCTAAATTCTTCCACCATATGACGACATAATTTGAGGAAATTAGTGATTTCCTCCTTGGGCTTGAAAATGTCTGCCATGTATTCCGTCTCTCTTAGATTCTGAGGTACTTCATGAATTAGGTCATTGGATAATATAACTAGCTCCGAATACCTTTCTCTGTAATACTCTTCCTTTTGTTGAAGGTCTAACATAATTGCATTATCCTCCTCAATGGCGCACTCCATTTGTTGGTTGTACGCCTTAATGTAGATGCCCCACTTAGCTCCTCATAGGCTCCTTCAAAAAGTTCCATCTGTCTTCTAAGTTCCAACACTTATTCATTAGTTTGCCTTCATTTGTATAGTCGTTGAGCAAGAAGTTCTTATACGGCTTTCCTTTGCAACATTGAGTCCATAGCTTGCCTTTTGGTTTCGCATAGCGTATTGACCAAGCTTTGGACTTCAGCCTCCAAAGTTTGAATATGTTCTTCATACCCTTCCCTAGCGTCCTTCTGAGTAGATTTTAACCATATATTTTTCCATTCATCCCTTTGGTACCAAGCTATATCTAACTCATCCTTTTGGGCTTTAAGACGTGAACTTAAAACTCCAAGGTCAGCATAAGCTTGTTCTTTCTTTTCCTCTTCCACCTTGGTTAACCCTTCACTTATTTTGAGTTGTTCTAGTGATTCATTAAGACTTATGTTTAATTGACTTTTTTTCGCTCATAGTATGATAGAACTTCTCTTCTAACTATTCATTTTCCTTCCTCAATTGTAGAACGGTGTCCTTGAGGTTTTCTCCCTCTTCCATGGAGATCACAGCTGTTGTGAGAGCCATTCATTCAATAGTGTCATACCCTAATTTTTACCCCTAATATTTCATCTCAATTACATCTTTACAATGCATTAAGATCACAAACTTGGTTCTCCTCTAACCCTCTCATCCTTAGGTTTGCCTATGTAGAGATCACCAAGCACCTCTTGTGTATCTTCTTTATCTTTCTTATACTTATATGTTTTATATATTCTAAACTATAATCAAAATACAAAAATATGTGTCTTGTCCTTTTATTTCTTTTGCAAGGTAAAGTTTGAAATCAAGAGCACCAACTGAAGGTATCCTGAGCTCCAGTTTGAATTCCTCAAGTTCAAGTATGATCAACCATGGATTTCCAAGGGCAATTCTTCAAAGCATGACCTTTAACCTCAAAGCAAAAGGTCTAGAGCATCATTCAATCTCATTTTAATAAAAGATATCTCAAGATTGGATGACTTGTTTCTCAAGAAATTTCCAAGGTTCATGTGTTTATTTTCGTGCCTTCATCAACAAGTTTCATCAAGCCATGGCATGCTTCATCAAGGAACAATCAAGGGAGCATCATTTTGAGTCCATATGATCATCAATATGCTTTAAAGTGCAAGAAAAGACCCAAGGATACAAAGTTGTTCATGGAAGTTTGACTAAAAAAGTCAATATTTTAAGCCTAAGTTCAAGACTTCACAAATTCTTCATACTTCAATATTTTTGAATGCTTCTTTGGGAAAATGACTCATCTTGACACTCTTTCCAACTTCTCTTCATAAGTTAATATCTAATTGTTCTTGGAAGACCAATCAAAAGTTTGAAGATATTATAGGTGGAGTTAGAAAATCTTGGAGGAAAAAGCCTAACTTCCAAAGATCATAACTCCTTCATTATTCAACTTTTATGGGCGCTTCTTTTTTCCAAATATCTCTCTTGATGTTCTCTACAAATTTTATTTAGAGTTCAAACATCAATTCATGCTCTAAGGACCACAAATCTTGAAGGTCACTTATGCACAAAACTAGGTCATGACATGTTTAACCTAATGCCTGACCAGATTTTCAGGGACACAAACCCAACTTTCACCTCATACCATGCTCACTTCAAGCAACCTTTTATATTGATTCCTTTTGCATTGCGTTCTGCTCCATGGATAGATCATTTGGCTAAAGGAAAATTAAAGAATGCACGAGTAGATTGTATTTGGCCTCATCATGAACATGGCTACCTGAAACTGAATTTTGGTCCAAAATCAGATTTGCAAAATCACTCAAATCTCATTTTCAAGTCATTGTGTACACGTGATTAAGACCTGGTGATGTTAAGTGATGTATAAAGATTAAAAAAAATGACTTGAAATTGCACATAATAGCTTGTGTTTTGAGTGACTTTATGATCAAGGATTGTCACACATTGCTTGCTCACGATTTCACATGAATGCAAGCCAATTCTCACATGTATGAGTTCCATTATCTTTATCTATAAATAGAAAGTTCATTTTTACTGAAAACCAAACTTAGAAAGCCCTTAGAACCCCTGCTCGAGGTCACACTTCCCTGTGAAATTTTGTGATTTCGTTTTGAACATTTGAGCTATTTCAACCTCATTTCTTGATTTCATTAGCTCCATCGTACTTCTCTGAAGCTTCTGCAAGAAGAATCATGCTTTGAGACTCCCTGAATCATGCTGACCAGATCCACCTTGTAAGTTCCTCCGATCACATTTAGACAAGGTAGTTTAAGGCTTTATTTTCACTCAAACAAGTTACCACGATGTACCATTTTTCCTTCTGATCATTTCCCTTAACTTACCTTGCATTGATACTTCACATTGATCATTTAATTTTTGTTTTCGTGTTTTGTTATTTCTCTACATTTCTCTGAAATTATCTATGCTCATTTTCAATAAATGAAAGTGAAGTATATGGTTGAATATGTGATGAGCTAACAGTCACAATGGTGGTGGTTTCATTCTCTAATGTTGCCATTTGCCAAAGCTATGGTGAGGTGTAAACGGAGAATATGATCGGAGAAAAAGAGGTGGTCGGAGTTCGTTTTAAGTTTAAAATGGATAACGTGTGATATTTCACTTAAGTTCCACTATGTGCCTTTGATTTGGACCCTTATGTGTTTAATTTCGCCGGTCCACATAGATCTAATGGTCCACGCATTTTAATGATCCAACGTGTTTTTCCATTTTAAATCCACTATACACTGTATATTTAGACCTTCCATTGCGCATACTTTGATTAGTCAGCGCAGATCCAATGGTTGTGGCTTTTTCCTCCTTTTTATTTCATTTTCTCTATTTTATTTTTATCATCTAACTTCAAAAATGCACCCCTTAACATTTTTCACTCTATTTTTTTCATAGTTTCATAAAATTATTTTCTATTTTCTGAATCATTTTCCATATTTTTATTTCATCATTTGCTATTTTTCATTATTTTCTTTATTTTTCATGCATTCTAATTAGTTTAAAATTGTTTATATGCATTTAAAAGACATCAAAATAGTGCATGAATATGAAAATTTCCAAGGTCAGAAATCTTACCTCTTGGAGAAAATCCAAGGTTCCTTCTCAGCAATCACAGTTACAAGAAATTGATCCTTAGAGCTTCTTTAAGCCTTTTAGAACTTGTTGGAATGATTAGTTGTCTTGGAACAAGTCTGATGGACAGAACATGATGCCTTTTGCTACAATGGAGGTTAAAAATGGTATGATGTATTTGGGGTGTTTCAGAACTTATTTGATGGATTAAATAAGTTCCATGGAGTATGTAGAGATGATTTGTGAAGTTTATTTGAGAAAGGCACGAGTGGAATGAGTGTTTTGGATGTTCTTGCAAGTTTTAGTTGTTTTGCAAAAACTATTGGTTTTGAGGATGCAAGGTGGTATGGGGAGTTATCTTAGGTTATTTTATGATGATTTGTAATGGAGATTGACTTGGTATTTATCTCGAAGTGTGGTCAGAATCCAACTTCTTGCTAACTATCCATTTGTATTTCCAAACCAAATGTGATGATGGTTTTTGTGTTGTTCAAGACATCAAGTACAAGGTGGTTGATCTTGGGCATGCTTCTGCAGATGAACCTATACTTGGGAGGCTTTAGGAGTGGCTCTATGCTGAAATGAGGGGAAAGACCATGCTTTTCAAAAATGGAAGTGGAACCTTTATGCCAAAAATGGCATAGACACTTGGTCCAAGCTTTTATTCAAAGGTTTAAGCTCCCAAATTTCGTGTAAGGGTCTGTTTAAGTGATATCTTGTAAGTAAACAACTTAAGACACCAAGATTTGCAGTAAACAAATGGTTTTGCAACATGTCACACCAAGTTAGAATCTTTTATTTCATGTTTTTGGACCTCAACTTCTTTCCTTCGAAACACCTAGCTTACATATGCTATGAAGGAGTTCTTGTACTTTTTAGAAATCCCAAAACATGCCCTGCAACATTTATGTTTGAAGAAACTATTGAATAAAAAGGGATCATGGTGAAAATTGGCCTTGAAGTTGGCTGAAAATTGAAGGAACAAAGCTGGCCTTGAAAAATTCGAAGTGTTTTGAAATTCTTCCAAACTTTGAAGCTTCATATCTCAAAATCTAAGCCTATTTTGCTCATAGGTCAGTAGGAAAAAAATTTAGTACATGATGAGATCTCCAAATTGATCTTTGGAACTTAAAAAATGGATGTATAGATTGAAAGTTATGATCTTTGAAAGTTTGCACCAAAACTAGGGTTTTTTCATACACTTAGAAAAAAAATCAAGTTATCCAAGTTTACCCCTTTTGCAATAAATCTATCAAATATTGATTTTTCATGATCAACCTCATAGATTAAACATGTCTTGATGAAATTTGGCTTGAATGCTTCAATTTGGATCAAAAAACCTAAAAGTCAAAGGGTTGACTTTGTTAGATAAAGCATGTGTCAAATGAATTCAATTGTGTGATCTTCAATGAACTTACATATTTGGACTTTTCAATCATCAAGGATGGGCTCCAATGATGTATATGAACATTTTGGATCATGTCCTAAGGCTTGGGATCATGCTTTTATCAAAAGTCAAAGGCACAGTTGAATTTTCCTGATAAAATCCTAGTTGGTGGCCAGATGAAATTGAGCTTCAATGGACTTGTAGTGAGATCAATCCAAAAACATTGATTTGGTGATGACCAATCCAAAACATTGACTGATCAAACAACACTTCTCTTGATTCTAAGAGTGCAAACCTTAATTCAGATAAACCTCAATAAAACAAACTTGAAACATGGTAGGGGTCAAAATTTAGGGTATGACACTGCCCAAAGTACTTGGAAGACAAGAAGAATGGAGTGGAGACTTCGACTTTAGGTATTATTGTTATAGAAATAAATTTATCTACTTCATCATCATGGGTATTAGATATTGGATGTGGTTCTGAAATTTGTAATAATGTGTAGGGGCTTAAAAGGAGTAGAGATTTGGAAAAAGGTAAAGTTGACCTACAAGTTGGCAATGGAGCAAAGGTTTCTGATTTAGCTATAGGAAATTATGTATTGACTTTACCTAGTGGTTTAATAATTCATTTAGAGAACTGTTATTATGTACCTGCAATTAGAAAGAATATTATTTTCCTGTATTGTTTGGACAAGTTTGGTTTTTCATTCATAATAAAGAAATTTTTTTACTCCATTTATTTGAATGATATGTGGAATCAAGATTCTTAGAGATCAACATATGTTTTGATGAAGACAAATCACTTAAGAAGGCAAAGATGATCAACCAAGCATCAGGACAAAGATACAACTTTAAGGATGTTTTCCTCAGAAGGTATAATGAGAACTTCCATTAAGTATTTAAGTCTTAATTGCTCAAATCATTAAAAATCATTTACATTAATTTTCACACTAACACAAGCTTTTTAAAATGAGAATTTTTTTAAGTTTTTGTAAGTGCAATCGATTGCACTCTTAGAGCAATTGATTGCATGATCAATGTTTTAAACTCTTTTTGATTCTGTTTCAGCAAGCAATCGATTGTTGCCTTGATGGAATCAATTGCATGCTTAAAAATTTCTCATTTTCACTTCTGTTTTGAAGTGCAATCGATTGGTCCAAAGGTGCAATCGATTGCTCTATTGAAATTTTGAATTTTCAAGTGTTTTTCTGAAGGTGCAATCGATTGGGCTCTTTGTGCAATCGATTGCTCACTGAATATTTTTGAAAAATCTTTCTGAAAAATTGCATCTCTTCAATCGAATTTCTGGGGAATGTTTCTTTTGAAACATGATAATTGTTCATCAATTTTTCTGGAGATTTGCATGTCTTTCTCAAGAGGTGTTTGTGTAATATAAATACCTAACTCTTTCAAAATTCAAACAACCTCTTTCAATCAAAAATTCTTTAACATACTTTTCAGTTTCCACATCTAAATCAGAAACAACTTTCACAAAGAATTTTCTGCATAAAAATTTCATATCCTTTGAAAAGAAAATTCTTGAGCAATAAGTCTTAGAAACTTGTGGAATTTCCCATTGAAAGAGAAGATCAATCTCAGCATTGATAAACAACTGTATACATTGTTACAAATCATTACAAAATCAGTTTGTATTTATTTCCCCTTGCTATTCAGGATTGTTGAAAGCAAGTGTGTGCATTAGAGAGGATTGTTCTCATTGCACTTAGTGTTTAGATCTTAAAGGTGTTTAAGAGCCTTTGATCTCCCTATAGGTTAGAAATAAAGTTGTACACTGATCCTAACTATAGTGAAATCTCTTTCGAGTCGAAAGGGGAGTGGAGTACCCTCGGAGTGTGAGGGGAACCACTATAATTTCCTGTGTCTCTTTTACTTTCTGCCTTTACAAGCTTTCATAACATCACTCCGCTAAAAGAAAGTAACATAACTCTCTTAAAACCAGAAAATTTCAAAAGAACCTAATTTCCTGTGTCTCTTTTACTTTCTGCCTTTACTTGCTGCTTTAGTTATAGGAACTTATGTATTGACTTTACCTAGTGGTTTAATAATTCAGTTAGAGAACTGTTATTATGTACCTGCAATTAGCAATAATATTGTTTTCGTTCCTTATTTGGACAAGTTTAGTTTTTTATTCATAATAAAGAACAATTGTTGCTCCATTTATTTGAATGATATATTCTATGCTCTTGTATAAATGACCAATGAACTATATGTACTTGAACTTGAAATGCCTATTTATAACATTAATACTAAAAGGATGAAACCCAATGAGTTAAATCCAACTTATCTTTGTCATTGTCAATTAGGCCACATAAATGAGAAACGCATTTCCAAACTCCATAAAGATGGACTCTTGGACTCTTTTGATTATGAATCATATGAGACATGCAGATCTTGTTTAATTAAAAAGATGAAAAAGTCCCCATTCACAGGAAAAGGTGAAAGGGATAATGATCTTTTGGCCCTCATATATATTGATGTATGTGGACCGCTGAACATACCAGCCAGAGGAGGTTTTCAATACTTCATCTCATTTACTGATGATTTCAGTAGATATGGTTATGTGTATTTAATGAAACACAAATCTGAGTCCTTTGAAAAGTTTGAGGAATTCAAGAATGAAGTACAAAACCAACTAGGTAAGAATATTAAAACTCTTCGATCAGATCGAGGCAGTGAATATTTAAGCCTAGAGTTTGATGACTATATAAATGAGTGCGGGATTCTATCCTAACTCACTCCTCCTGGATCACCATAATGAAATGGTGTATCTGAGAGAAGAAATCAAACCTTGTTAGACATGGTGTTATCCATGATGAGTCACGCCGATCTTCCAAACTCATTTAAGGGATTTGCGCTTCTGACAGCAGCTTACATATTTAAGCGTGTTCCATCTAAAAAGTTTGAGAAGACACCATATGAGATATAGAGTGGTAAGGAACAAAATATGTCATACATGAAGATTTGGGGTTATGAAGTTTATGTGAAACGATAAATTTCAACTAAGCTTGAGCCTAAATCTGACAAATGCTTATTTATGGGGTATCCTAAAGAAATAAAAGGGTATTACTTCTACAATCCTTCTGAGGGCAAAGTGTTTGTCGCTCGAACTAGAGTTTTCTTAGAAAAGGACTTTATTTCTAAAGGAATCAGTGGGAGGAAAGTAGAGCTTGAAGAAATTCAAGAATCACAAAGCCTTGATACACCTATGGAGGAATTAGAGCAAGAATCAAAAGTAGTTGTGGAAGAGCAACCTTCTCAAGTAGAGCAAGACCAGCGTAGGTCGAGCAGGATACGTCACCAACCAGAGAGATATGGATATGTCGTAACTAATCAAGGTGATGTATTACTCATGGATCAAGATGAGCCTATAACCTACCAAAAGGCCATAATTGGTCCTGAGTCTGAGAAGTGGCTAGAAGCCGTGAAATATGAAATGGATTCCATGTACACAAACCAGGTTTGGACCTTGGTAGATCCTTTTGAAGGAGTTAATCCTATAGGATGCAAGTGGGTCTTCAAAAAGAAGACTGACATGGATGGTAAGGTACATACCTATAAGGTAAGATTGGTTGCTAAAGGCTATAAACAAATTCATGGGGTAGACTATGATAAAACCTTTTCACCAGTTACAATGCTTAAATCTGTTCGAATTTTACTTGATATCGCTGCATATCATGATTATGAAATATGGAAGATGGATATCAATAATGTTTTCCTTAATAGGAGTCTTCTTGAGGACGTGTACATGACACAACCTGGAGGATTTGGCATACCAGAAGAATCCCAAAAGATATGCAAGTTACAAAGGTCAATCTATGGAATGAAGCAAGCTTCCAGAAGCGGGAATCTTTGTTTTAATGAAACTGTAAAACAATATGGATTCATAAAGAATGAAGATGAGCCTTGTGTCTACAAGAAGGTTAGTGGGAGCATGATCGTCTTCCTGGTATTATATGTAGATGACATATTACTCATTGGAAATGATGTCCTTATCTTGCAACAAGTAAAAACTTAGGGAAATTATTTTCTATGAAGGACCTTGGTGAAGCAGCCTACATATTAGGAATCAGAATGTATAGAGAAAGATCACAAAAAATGCTTGGCCTAAGTTAGAGTACAGACATAGAAAAAGTTCTTAAACGCTTTAATATGCATGATTCCAAGAAAGGATTCATACTTATGCAACATGGCATGTGTCTATCAAAAACACAATCCCCTTCAACTAAGGAAGAAAGGGATCACACAAATAAGATTCTATATGCCTCTACAATAGGATCTATCATGTATGCCATGTTATGTACTCGACCAAATGTCTCGTATGCTTTAAGTGCAACGAGTAGGTAGCAATCTGATTTCGATGATGCTCATTGGGTAGCTGTCAAGAATATCCTTAAGTACTTGAGAAGGACTAAGTGTAAGAGCACAGATTGTGTCTTAGTAATATCTCTATGTTTTGATGATAACATTAATGATAATTTGTATACAAGAATTATACTCTCTAAATTTGTTCTAAACTGTTTTCTACAGGCACAAAAGATTTTAATCTTAAAGAGCAAATTTGATGTGAACAAAAAAAAGTGACGAAATCATTGCAAGAACACTCTCACGCGAAAAACTCTCAAGCTCTCATATTCTTTGCTGTTCATACATTGTTCTAAACTTAGAGAAATAACACAGTTGTGTTTATAGCTTTCATAGAAGCAATTTATTACTCTTACATTGTATTACATTAATTTGTAAAGGAAGTTTTCCTTAAGAGGATCTAGGTTAGATCAGTAGCTCTTGAGAAGACTAAGAACAGTTGTTCTTAGGTGTTGCTATTTGTAATCAGTTGATTTGAATAGTGGATTAAGTCCTTGTTGAGAAAGGCAAATCACTCTTGAAAAGGGTGGACTGGAGTAGTTGAGTTCAACGAACCAGGATAAAAATACTTGAGTTTTTTATCTTTGATTATTTTATGTCATACTTATTCAACCCCCCTTCTAAGTATTTTCTCACCTTCAGTTGGCATCAGAGCTCCGGTTCTGCGTGTGCATTCACTTAACCGTGACAGATAAAGATCCAGTGAGAAGAATACTCTGTTATTTATTTGGTTGCTAATATGGGTGATATTCCTACATCAAGCAACAAATATGAAGGAGACAGAATCAGCACCAAACCTCCAATGTTTGATGGAGAAAAATTTGATTATTGGAAAGATAGACTTGAAAGTTTTTTCTTGGGGTATGATGCTGATCTCTGGGATTTAGTCATTGATGGATATGAACATCCTACTAAGGATGGCAAAAAGATTGATAGAAAATCAATGACTGAGGAGCAGAAGAAAGAATTCAAGAATCATCACAAAGCCAGAACCATACTTCTTAATGCAATCTCTCATACAGAGTATGAGAAGATTACCAACAGAGACACTGCTCATGATATGTTTGAGTCTCTCAAAATGACTCATGAGGGAAACTCTCAGGTGAAAGAAACAAAGGCTCTAGCGCTGATACAGAAGTATGAAGCGTTCAAGATGGAAGAATCTGAGAACATTGAGACTATGTTTTCCAGATTTCAGATTCTAACAGCTGGGTTGAAAGTTCTGGACAAGGGCTACTCAACATCTGATCATGTCAAGAAGATCATCAGAAGTCTTCCTACCAGATGGAGACCTATGGTGACTGCATTGAAGCTGGCCAAGGATCTGAACAAAATCTCATTAGAAGAACTCATCAGTTCTTTGAGAAGTCATGAGATTGAGCTGGAGGAAGATGAACCCCAGAAGAAAGATAAAGGTAAATCCTTAGCTTTTAAATCTAACAAATCTGTTAAAGCTTTGCAGGTAAATGAAGAAAGCTCTGAGGAATCTTCTTCTGAAGAAGAAGATGAACTATCCATGCTGTCCAGAAGGATCAACAAACTCTGGAAGCACAAAGGGAAGAAGTTCAACAACTTCAGAAGATCTGATCAAAAGAGAGAATCTTCTGGACACAGAAGATCTGGCAAGAAAGAGGTCACTTGCTATGAATGTAAAGAGCCTGGACACTACAAGAGTGAATGTCCCAAACTTCAAAAGGAAAAACCCAAAAGGAAGTTTGATAAAAAGAAAAAGGTTCTGATGGCTACATGGGATGACTCAGATGAATCTGAATCATCTTCTGAATCTGAGGAAGAATGTGCAAATGTTGCGCTGATGGCCAACACAAATGATCAAGATGAAGGAACGTCATCATCTGAATCTGAGTCAGAATCAGACTCTGACTCTGAAGAGGTATTTTCTGAACTCTCCAGAGCTGAACTTGTTGAAAGTTTATCTGACATGTTGGAAAGCTACAGCAAGATTAAACTCAAATACAAGAAGCTGAAAAGCAATCTTGAATCTGAGATTGATCTTCTGAGAACAGAACTTGTTGAGCAGAAAGAAATAAATTTAAAACTCAAAAATGATTTAGAAACAACTCAACAAGAATCTGATACTGAAACAGAGTCAAGTGAAAATATTTTAGAAAAATATGACTCCAGTTTTAAAAGATTCCTCACTAAAAGCATAGACAGAAGCAAAATGGCTTCTATGATCTATGGTGTTAGTGGGAACAACAGAAGAGGCATTGGATGTGAATCTTCCTCTGGAAGCAATCCAAAATCTGTTGATAAACTCTTCATCAAGAAGACTCCTCTGTATTCTCATTTTAAGTTTGGTCATCTGAATGATATTAAACATACAAGCTCTGAAAAGAGTACTTATGTGTTTAAGCCAAGGGCTAGCCAGAATAAACACTATGTTGAAAAACAGAAGTTTAGGCAAAACCACAGAACATCTAACCCCAAAGGACCCAAGAAGATCTGGGTACCTAAAAGTAAAATAATACCTGTTGCAGATGTTCTTAGCAGCAAAATCCAGACACCAATCATGGTACCTGGACTCTGGATGCTCACGACATATGACGGGCGAAAGGTCTATGTTCCAAAGCCTGGAACTTAGATCTGGAGGGGACGTGAAATTTGGAGGGAACCAGAAGGGCAAGATCATTGGCTCTGGTACAATAGGTAATGGTAACCTACCCTCTATTTCTAATGTTCTGTTAGTTGAAGGATTGAAACATAATCTATTGTCCATAAGTCAATTAAGTGACAATGGTTATGATATCATCTTTAATCAAAAATGTTGCAAAGCTGTATGTCAAAAGAATGGTTCAATCCTATTCAGTGGAAAGAGGAAAAACAACATTTACAAAATTAACCTTTCAGAACTTAAAGTTCAAAATGTAAAATGCCTTTTATCTGTGAATGATGAGCAATGGGTCTGGCATAGAAGATTGGGACATATTAATATGAGACGTATATCTCAGATTAATAAACTCAATCTGGTCAGAGGACTCCCTAATCTGAAGTTCAATTCAGATGCTCTGTGTGGCGCATGTCAAAAGGGTAAATTTTCAAAATCTCATTTTAAACCAAAAAAATGTTGTTTCCACTTCTAGACCATTGGAATTACTTCATATTGATCTGTTTGGACCAGTGAAAACTGCATCCATCAGAGGCAAGAAGTATGGGTTAGTCATTGTAGATGACTACAGCAGATGGACATGGGTAAAGTTTCTAAAACACAAGGATGAGTCTCATTCTGTGTTCATTGACTTCTGCAATCAAGTCCAGACTGAAAAAGAATGCAAAATTATTAAAGTCAGAAGTGATCATGGTGGTGAATTTGAAAACAAATATTTTGAAAAATATTTTTCTGAAAAAGGAATTGCACATGATTTCTCCTGTCCTAGAACTCCACAACAAAATGGAGTTGTAGAGAGGAAAAATAGAACATTGCAAGAAATGGCCAGAACCATGATCAACGAGACAAATCTGGCAAAATACTTTTGGGCAGAAGCAATAAATACAGCATGTTATATTCAGAACAGAGTGTCTGTAAGACCTCTTCTGGAAAAGACTCCCTATGAATTGTGGAGAAACAGAAAGCCCAACATTGCTTATTTTCATCCATTTGGATGTATTTGTTATATGCTTAACACTAAAGATCATCTGAACAAGTTTGATTCCAAAGCACAGAAGTGTTTCATGCTTGGTTATTCTGAACGCTCTAGAGGCTACAGAGTATTCAATACTGAAACACAGATTGTGGAAGAATCTATTCATGTTAGATTTGATGATAAGCTTGGCTCTGAAAAGCCAAAGCAAGTTGAAAGTTCTGCAGATAGAGAAGTTATTCTCACAGACTCTGAAGGCTCAGAGGCAGACAAGACTGAAGACAAAGACTCTGAAGCAAACCCAGATGCTACGCCTCTAACTTCCCAACTTGACAATCTGCATATTTCTGAAAGACCAACAGTCAGAGGATCTTCTTCCAGAATGAAAGCTTCTCATCCAGAGGATGTGATAATTGGAAAGAAAGATGATCCAATAAGGACAAGAGCATTTCTCAGAACTTCTGAATCTTCCTTCTGTGGCTTAGTGTCAATTATAGAACCAACATCTGTTGATGAGGCTCTGGAAGATAATGAATGGATTTTAGCTATGCAAGAGGAGCTGAATCAATTCACAAGGAATGAAGTCTGGGATCTGGTTCCAAGACCTAAAGGTTTCAATGTCATTGGAACAAAATGGGTTTTCAGAAATAAACTTAATGAGAAAGGAGAAGTTGAAAGGAACAAAGCAAGACTGGTTGCTCAAGGCTACAGTCAACAAGAAGGCATAGACTACACAGAAACATATGCTCCTGTTGCAAGGTTAGAGTCTATACGCTTGCTTATTTCATTTGCTGCACAACATAACATCACTCTTTATCAGATGGATGTTAAAAGTGCTTTTCTTAATGGAATTATAGAAGAGGAAGTGTATGTCCACCAACCTCCTGGTTTTGAAAATGAAAATTTTCCAGATCATGTTTACAAACTGAAAAAATCTCTTTATGGACTAAAACAAGCTCCCAGAGCTTGGTATGAAAGGTTGAGTAATTTTCTTCTGAAGAAAAATTTCATCAGAGGAAAAGTGGATACCACACTATTTTGTAAAACCATTAAGAAAGATTTGTTGATTTGTCAAATTTATGTAGATGATATTATTTTTGGATCAACAAATATTATGCTTGGAAAGGAGTTTGCTAAATGTATGCAGGCAGAATTTGAGATGAGCATGATGGGAGAATTGAGATTCTTTCTGGGAATCCAAGTAAATCAGACTCCAGAGTGCACCTACATACATCAGACCAAGTATGTTAAAGAGCTTCTGAAGAAGTTTAACATGCTGGATAGCAAAATGGCAAAGACTCCAATGCATCCTACAAGCACTCTAGGTAAGGAAGAGGTAAGTAAGAAGGTAGATCAGAAACTCTACAGAGGTATGATAGGATCTCTTCTTTATTTGACTGCTTCTAGACCAGACATTCTGTTTAGTGTTTGTTTATGTGCTAGATTCCAATCAGATCCTAGAGAATCACACTTAACTGCTGTTAAGAGGATTCTAAGGTATCTGAAAGGTACTGCTAATGTTGGTTTGTGTTACAGAAGATCTGACGAATATTCACTAGTTGGATTCTGTGATGCTGACTATGCTGGAGATAGAGTTGAGCGCAAAAGTACTTCTGGAAGCTGTCAGTTTCTTGGAAGTCATCTGATCTCGTGGTACAGCAAGAAGCAACCAACAATTGCACTATCAACCACAGAGGCAGAATACATTGCTGCTGCTGGATGTTCCACTCAGATGCTCTGGATGAAGAGTCAACTAGAAGATTATCAAATCTATGAGAGTAATCTTTCTATCTTCTGTGATAATACTTCTGCTATATGTTTATCCAAAAATCCAATTTTACACTCTAAGGCCAAACATATAGAGATTAAACATCATTTCATCAGAGACTATGTTCAGAAGGGTGTAATAAATTTAGCCTTTGTTGATACAGATCATCAATGGGCAGATATTTTCACAAAACCCCTTGCTGAAGATAGGTTTAAGTTTATTCTGAAAAATATTTGTATGGATTTTTGTCCAGAGTAATATTTCTCAGAGTCAACTTCTCAGATGCTAAGTGTTTAACACTCTGAAGTATTTCATCTGTCTTGCTTGTTTAATTTATCTGTGAATTTTTTTTTGTGTGAAACTCTGAACTGACCATCTCAGAGGATCTGAAAGTTGAAAACGTTTCATTTCTTAAGAGTTATAGAATCACATGCAAGCAAACACGTGTCACTCAGAATCTGAAAAGATGGAGTACACCTACTGATTATGACGTTTAAGGTATTGCTTTGAAAATCTCAATCTGTCTTGATTTTCCCCCAAATGTCATATCATAATTAAAAATGATTACTTTTCATTTAATGCAAACGTGCGTATGTGTCCTATGTGTGTCTGTTGTGTTTCCCATGCTTGCTTTATTTGTCTATAAACCATTCTCATAACACATTCACACTTTTCACATTCTCAAACACATATGCGCTTTTGTTTGTTGTTCTCTCTCTTTGCAAACCCTAAAAGAACTCAGAAACCTTCATCTTCTTCATCATCGTCAACAATGGCATCTACTTCAAACGCTGTTACTACCAAGAATGCTACCACTGTCAGAGAACCAGTACGCACTCTCCTAACTGCTGTTGATTCACTAGAAGTACTGTGTGAAAGTTTCGTGGACTTAGAAGATCTTGCTGAAAATGGGTTTGATCTGATTTCTTCAATCAAAGCACAAGGCTGGGACGGTTACTTTGACAGGCTTATGGGTCCTGTGTATCCAACGTTAGTGAAGGAGTTCTGGATCCATGCATATGCTACTCCAAAGTTCATTCACTCCTCTGTGCTGGGAAAAAAGATAGTTATCACTGAAAACCTGATAAGGAAACTCATAGGTTTTAAGGCAACTGATGGAGTAACCTCTCTGTCTTCTGCGCGTGAAGACCTGAAAGATGTATGTCAAGAAATCTGTACTACTGGTGAACCTTGTAAGAAGGTTAAGTTCTTGAAACCCACTTACAAGATATGGGCTAAGATTTTCATGAACACCATCTTTCACAGACCCTCTTCAAACTCTTCTGATTATGTTAATGCTGAACAACTTTACTTCATGTATTGTTTACACCAAAACATTCAGATTGATCTTCCATATTTGTTGTTTAATCATCTGGTGTCTCACGTCAAGGAAACAAGGGAAACAGCCAGAGATAAATCTGGAAAAGTCAGAACATGGATCCCTATGGGAAGGCTGATTTCAGATATTCTGATAGAAAACCAACTTGTGGCGCATCTGCAAGAGGCTGGGTTGACAGAAGATCTGACTTATATCATTGGCTCTGAAATAAACGGTTTAACTTTGAGAAGGATGAAACTGGTTGATGATTTATCTGAGAAACCAAGGAAAACTAACTCTGAAGAAGTTAGGGGAAGAAGGATTCCTGTTAAGGATTTTCCTTTATTCACCTCAGATGAACCTAGAGAAATTATTGCTGAGTATGTTGCTCGCTGCCTAAGAGATGGTGTTGAGATTCCTGCCAATCTTTTGCAGAAGGAAGGCCAAGTTCTTCCTGATTTGACAAGGGAAAGAAGACGTAAGAGAAAAATTGATAGTGAAGGTCATCAGAAGAAAAGGAAGCATTCAAATGCTGAAAAGAAGAAGAAAAGGAAGAAGCTGAAGAAGGTTCAACCAAATCCTCCTGCAGCAACTTTTGAAGAAATTAGAGATACTCTGAAACAGGTATTTAACACTGATTCTAATCCTGTTCATCATTCTGATACCCCCACACCCTCTGACTCCCCACTTAGATTTAGAAGATCCAGACCTTCTAAAACTTTTATCTCTAAACCATCTTCTGTCCCCCCCTCATACACCACAATCCAAGCAACCAACAAACATACAAACAGAAATTCCCCAACTCAAACTCTCACTCCACAACCTCTTGAAATCCAAAACACTCCACAACCAACAGAAACCCAACCAATTCCCTCAATACCTCAACCACAACATTCTGACCAACAAACATCTGAACCACAAACCAACCAACCAACATCTGAACCACAAATCAATCCTCAACCTTCTGAACCACAAACATCTGAACATCCATCTTCACAACCTCAACCTTCTGAACAAACACCACAAACACAACTAACCCAACCAAGAAAACCCAGAATCCCTGATGAAGCAGAATTGGGATCACGTGTTTATACTCTGTTAAGAGATTTTGATAAGGATAATGTCTCAGACTTTGCTGACATTATGGATGTTTGCATGACTACTATGGACAAAGAGGCTGCTGACGCTGTTTGGAAGAAATATCTTTACAGACTGAATAGGGAGGCTTTGAAAATCAGGACTCAATGTCTTAGATTGTCAAAAGTAAGGTTTGCTGCTTATCAAAAACGGATTAAGAGAAACACTCCTCCTATTCTTCTTCTAGAAGCTCCTCCACCTCCAGAAATTCCTGCACCTGATGTTACTCAGACTGTTTCAGAATCTACTGTTTCAGAATCTACAGATCTTCAGAAGGATGTCAAAGAACTTAAGGATTTTATGGTTGATCAAAAGAAAACAAATGAAGAAATGAAAACTTGGATGGCTAAGCAAGATGAAAATTCAGAAAGGATTACAGCACTGCTGCAACTCATTGCTTCTCAACTAGCCTCATCTGCTAAACCTACTTGATGTTTTGCACAAGTTTTTCATGTTTTGCTGTGTTTTGATTTTCTTCTGATATGTTTTGTATGCTTTTATCTGAATCTGGATGTTCTCTTGACTTAATGACAATGATCTTTTTGCTTATCTGGATATGTGTTTCTTCTGCATCTTTACTGTCTTTTAAAATTCTTTTTGATTATGACAAAAAGGGGGAGAAACAAAATAGAATCTGATTGTTCAAATCTATAAGCAATTATCTGAACTAAGTCAGACATGTTACTAACATTCTTTGAATTTAAGTGTCCCAGATATTATTAAAAAAATCTGACAAATTTCATTGAAGTTTTTCCTGAGATCTATCTTTTCAGAACCTGATCAAAAATAGCTAAATCTGAGTAGACCAGACTCTGATATCTAACCTTGAGTACTATGATCTAAAAGATAACTCAAGACAGGAAATGGCAAGATAAACAACCAGGTGTTCTGAAGTTGTTCATCTGGCATCAAGCTTTAATATGGCATCAAGCTTTGACTCTAGAAGTCAAACATATGTCAACCAGGCTTCAATCAGGCTCTGAATCTGAAATGTACTCAACCAGAAAGGGAAGTATCTAATTCCATTAGAGTATTCATTTCAGGGGGAGATTGTTAATCTCAGGGGGAGTAATTTTAATTCATATTTTTATTGAACAAATTTCTCATGTTTTGTCATCATCAAAAAGGGGGAGATTGTAAGAGCACAAATTGTGTCTTAGTAATATCTCTATGTTTTGATGATAACATTAATGATAATTTGTATACAAGAATTATACTCTCTAAATTTGTTCTAAACTGTTTTCTACAGGCACAAAAGATTTTAATCTTAAAGAGCAAATTTGATGTGAACAAAAAAAAGTGACGAAATCATTGCAAGAACACTCTCACGCGAAAAACTCTCAAGCTCTCATATTCTTTGTTGTTCATACATTGTTCTAAACTTAGAGAAATAACACAGTTGTGTTTATAGCTTTCATAGAAGCAATTTATTACTCTTACATTGTATTACATTAATTTGTAAAGGAAGTTTTCCTTAAGAGGATCTAGGTTAGATCAGTAGCTCTTGAGAAGACTAAGAACAGTTGTTCTTAGGTGTTGCTATTTGTAATCAGTTGATTTGAATAGTGGATTAAGTCCTTGTTGAGAAAGGCAAATCACTCTTGAAAAGGGTGGACTGGAGTAGTTGAGTTCAACGAACCAGGATAAAAATACTTGAGTTTTTTATCTTTGATTATTTTCTGTCATACTTATTCAACCCCCCTTCTAAGTATTTTCTCACCTTCACTAAGGACTCTGTTGTGAATCTTGTAGTGTATTACGACAAAATCTAATATCAATTTGTGAGGCAAAGAATAATGGAAACCAAAATAAATGGTCTTCAGTAATAATATTTCGTATGCAGATAATATAACAGAATAAGGCAAGAAAAAATTGAAGGTTTGTTTATCCAATTCGATCAAACGATCTACTCTAGGGGAGAGAGAAGCTCTCTAATTCAACATACCCAGAAAGTTGTTACAAGAGATTACACGTGAGTTACAAGAAAATAGTCTTCGCTTTCAGGTTCCCAAGAACAACCCTGAAGACGCCCAAGAACAATCTTATTTTCTACCCAAGTGTTTCCCTATCTCTCCAACTCTCAATATATGAATCACTCAAACCCAAGGTGTAATCCAAGGTTTTCTTTGTACATAGCTGAAACCCTATGATATACCTTTAAACCCTTGCTCTCCCTTGTTGGTACAAACTCTAAGTTTGTCACACACCAAGCATATAAGAGATACATATTTATAATAGCAAATACCCAACAAACAAAGCCCAAAGTCACATGGATCCATGGACTGAATCGAAAAATTCTGAAAACTTGAAAACACTATTCATCATACGGACAACATTATTCACCGTACGGGCGTCACTATTCATTCATATGATAGCACTATTCACCGTACGACCGCCATTATTCACCGACCGGTTTTTTATTATTCCTTTTTTTTATACTTTTCTTCTGATTTTCACGGTAAATGCAATCTCCAAAATATGTTTTCTTTCTCTTCATCAACAAAGGTTTTAAGGCACATTTACAACAATTTCCACCTTGATTTTAAACCGTGTTGATACCAATCAACAACATTGCTACTCTCTAACAAGTTAAAACTTTAATCAATAACTTTGATCAAATTCAAGCAACCCTTGAATCTTGATCTCGCAACTTGAATCCACTTGCTCCCAATTACTTTTTTCTGCCTAGATAATTTAACAAGCCTACAAGTATGATTTTTCGACCACCCTTGACTCCACCTGTTTTCAAATGCCTCCCTAAAGATTTTTCTTCTTTTATTTTGCAGTCCTTCAGCCACATTAAAAGCATAATATTTAAGGCTAGCATAACCGTCCCATTGTGTAACCAACCCCTTACCCAGATCTCTATTTCTTATGTTCTTGTTTTAGAACTCTTTAGGTTTTGTTTGCTCTTTTTTCTTTCCTTTTTGGATAAAATAAAAGTGCGGTGGTGACTCTTGCATTTTTGAGTTAAGTTAATCAATAGCTTACACTCACAAATTTCCCAACTACACTTATCGATCATGGAAAAGGAGTTATCAAGTCTTAACATATGTATGAATATTAGGAGTAATATTTATACTAGATTGACCCGCTATGAGAGTATTACATATAATGTTATGCAAAGTGTCATAATTTACTCTCATGATGATAATGGTGTAAACCACCCTTCGACCAGAAACCACTATGGACCCTAGATGTAGAGTTGAGTACTTTGTTGTTAATCTAACATTGTCTATAATTGGATGACCATAAAGACAATTGATGGGTACTACATAAATAATGATAAGGGACATGAGTGACCTAGATGGAATTTGCCCATACTGCATATAAGATAAATTTATAAGGGTCCAATATTGAATTGGACAAGGATGACATGGTATATGCCTTGTGTTTAATATAGACATAAGGGCAAAAGAGTAATTTTACACACAAGTATTATCACAAAAGGTTTAGTCAGATCACATGACATTTTCGCAACTTGGGTAGCAGTGATGTGTTGCTAGATATCGCTCACTATTTATTATGTTAAATGTATGATTTAATAATTCCAACGTCGCGAAAACCTTTAGGGTCGCACACATAAGGACATATTGATAGGTAGAGTAAACAACGGACACCGTAAGGTACGATTCACTTAAGCCGAATACGAAATGTGGTAAGGTACCACGCGCTTAGGTTATATACGGTACACCATAAGATATGGTGTGTGTGTGTGTGTGTGTACTTAAGTGGGTTTTTTAGCTTGCAGCCCACACAAGTGGTTCTATAAATAGAACCTTTGTGCTCTCTTCTGAGTCCCAACCATAGGACCATAACACACCAAAACTGGACTGAAGCCCGTACACCATGATGCATGACTCTCAATAACATGCATTATCACTAAAATTATCACCATTCATTTATCACCATTATGAACAACATCATTCTCAATATGCTTAATCAATGTTAGACAATTTACAAACAACACAAAATAGCAGCACCTCATCATATACATATTCACACCACATTCAATCGCGCTAAATCATTATCATCAAAATTATCACCATGTGTTTATCACCATTATACATAATATCATTCTCAATACGTCATAATATCATTCTCAATAAGCCACAATTAATCAATGTTAGACAATTTACAAACAACACCAAACATCAACACCTCATCAAATACATGGTCACACTGCCTTCAATCGTGTTAAATCATTATAACATCAACTCATCATTAATAAACACAACGATTCACTACATGTAATTATACATGTGAAAATTGGTGAACAACCGTTGGTCTTCCAAATTGAAAAAGATTTGTTTTACTCGCAGGATCGACCACCCAAATCTTAGGACATGTGCTAGTTGATCTTAAACAAAGTTTGGAAAAACAATAAACACTTCTAAAGAATTCATGATAAAAATAACTTGTTTCAAAAATGTAAATAGAATTAAACACAAGAGATTAAAGTCGAAAGACTGGTAAAAAATGTATAAAGTAACTTGTGCAAGGAAAAGATAAATTCTTAATGGAAAGACTTATTGAATTGCATTGAAATGTAAAAATGGTGTTGCATCAACGTACATTCTCACAAACTCGTTTCTCTACACACTGATGCTTTGAGTATATTGAGGAATTTGTACACAATTGAACACACACCCTAATCATAACACTAAGACTTTCTATTTATACTAATCGGGAAAAAACTGGCATCAACGTCTAACGAACTAGATTGAGACAAGTGGCGTTCTGCATGTCTTTGACTCTTGGAAGTGCTCCACGTGTCTTCTTTGAAAAATGGATAAGAATGAAAATTTCCTCCTTTATTTGAATTCAAATCTTCCTGTCGAAATGCCTTCAGTAGCACTTCTGTCGAATCACATTTCCTAATTGTTAGGAAATATTTTTAAGTCTATAAAATAGTTCCTCCTTGCAAAGGGACGCCTTCGACTCACACTCCAAAAATGTAGTTCTGGTCGAAGTCATCTGATTTCTTCAGAAACTCTATTACTTCCTTTTAATCCAATTCAGGCGTCGAAATTTAGATCCAACAAATTGCCCCCCAAAAATATCATTTTCGACATCACTGAAGAAAAACGCATTTTTTTGATAATGTCATTCGACGCCTCGAACGACTCTTGCATGACTTTAATGTCTATCACTATTTCAGAAAACCCATGACGTCACGATCATCATAAAGGTTTCTGAAATGTCTTATCAATGCACGCCAAAGTCTCTAGCCATCATCACACTTTCTAGACTCTAGGAGATCATGGGGCTAGGCATTAACTGCCAATGTTCCATCAAACAACCCTAGTGGAACACTTGTCCCACTAACCATCAGCTCTTTTAATGTTGATTTGAAGTCCCTTAAACTTCCACAAGCTTATAAATAGCTCCATACTTAGCCATTTTCACTTTTTACACTTCTAAAAAACTCTCAAGCATTTTCTTCTCTCATCACCTTTCAAATCTTCAAAGAAAATACCCAGATTTCTTCAACCTTCAACAATGGCGTCTTCAACCACCAACATCAAAGACTCCAAAAAAGGCCAAAAATCCAAAGACCTAAATAAGATCTCTCAACCTCCTCCCTTTGACACACTTTCAAGGCCAAAGATGGTGGCGAACCAACAGTTCATTCCTGAGCTACTTGAAGAAGAAAAGAGAAAAATCTACGAATCTCGGGTACTTGTTCCTGTTATTGTTTTTGGTAAACGATATCCATTATGCGGTCCTTTACCTGCTCTTAGCTTTGATCATAGAAAATCTAGGGACTTTTTCCTTCTTATCTCAAATCTGAACCCATAGGGCAAGCCAATAAATCTAGGATTGAGAAATCCTCTTCTGATGCAGTAGCATTGAATAACATAGACTTAAGGTATATGAATAACAGCTTTAGAGTCTTTCGAGCGACCCCATCCTTTAAAGAATCTGATGACTATATGAACTGGTTAGCAAAGGTAGAAAAATTTAAGTCCCAAACCTGGAAGAACATGGGAATCTATGACCTGATCATGTTGTCAAAGACGGGTCTCGATTACTGTTCGACCATGTTGGTCTCTTCTCTGTATTTCTGGTATAACACCCATTATACCTTTCATCTCCCTTGTGGGATGATGACTCCCACGCTATTTGACATAGCCACTATCATAGGGCTCAAACCTATTGGAAGAACTTACGACCTAGACCTAGAATCTGATGACTCAATAGGTTTTGCATTCGTTAAGGCTACATATTCATATTTCATAACACATTACTATGACCAAACAACTAATGATGTCTTGGATAGAGAACATATAACCTTCTTGACCGTATGGCTGTCTCACTGAATCTTCTGTTCAAAATCCCTCCAAGTAGCAAGAAGATGTCTTACTCTGGCCACTCATCTTCATAAAGGCCATGATGTATGTCTGAGTCAAATGATCTCAGGGAATCTTTATGAATCTCTGAGTGAAGGAAATGGCTCAACTCAAAGATTTGGGAGAAAAAGGGAACCTCTTGCTATCTGGCCTCCTTTGGCTGCTACAACTCTGGTTAAACGCATCATTCGAAGCCAGTCTTCCCAACAAGAATTCCATAGATGAAGCTGCTGAAGAAATCAAAAACAGAAGAGTCGAAGGGACTCCTTTGGTTAAGCTTACTGCTAGTGAAGAAGGACAATCTCTCAGGCTAACATTCTTGAGCTATGTCATGATGTTTGCCAAACGTCATGAATTCATGTTGAACATGGCTCCCTTTGATACAACGAAGTACGACCCTGAGTGTTTCACAAGATCCTTTCCATCCCTAACCAAAGCTCAAGAAGCAGAGTCTTTACTTATTTGGGAGGCCTTTTCGATTCCAAGATTGTTAACCCTTCGACTGAATCTGTCGAAGTTTCAAGTGACTATGATTGCTTACCAACCAAACATAGTTGCTCGACAGTTTGGGTTGGTCCAAGCTCTTCCCAAGTGTCTCTTTGAGAATAAATGTGCTCTTCTTCTTCATCATGTGAAATATACTAATGAGATGACTTCGACACAGCTTGCTCGCTATGCTGACAAGGCTTAACTCATCCTTACTAGCTTCGAACCAAGTTTTCTTTGCACCCCAGAATTCAACAACTGGTGGTCAAAATATTATGTTGAGGAGTTCTTCGATGCTCCTTCATTCATTCAAATCATTAACTAAGATTTCCTCTCTATGTAGGAGAAGACCAAGAAAGGTGTTTTAACACATATCAAAGAAATTCAAGCATTCTAAAAGTACTTTGAAACTATTTATCAATCAAATGATCTTATTCGAACCATCCGCGATGCAACTGTTTCGTTGAAGGAAACGTTTCTAAAGAAAATAGAGTTTTACAACTCCCTTCGTTCGTTCCTCCTGGGGAACGATACGCAATGGCTTTTAACAAGTTTCCTCCCAAATTTCCTCGACTGCCAACTGCTGACTTTGGATTGGCCCTTGCCCCTCCATTTCCATACTAGTTTATTTGTGGGGATTTTATAAAAATATTTTGCCAACAATTGAAACCGAAGGCATATCAGGTGGTTGCGACTAAGTATACTTTAGACAGTTTCAAAGGGCCTCTTCATATCAGTATCGAAGATGTTCACATCGAGTCCAAAATATATGAAGGTGTGGAATGGGAAGTTTTCGAACTAGATTTCTCTTATTCGATTTTTATCATCTTACTTGCAATGACTTATTTAAATTTCAGCTACCAAAGTTGCACCCGAGATGAAAAAGCAAAATGAAGAGAAGACAGAAGAAAGCAGCCAAGTCTAGCACCCCAAAATTTTCCATTTTGTTTTGACTGTAATTGGCTTTTGTTTCTCTGCATTTTGCATTTCTGCATATCATGGCATTAACTCTTGAGATATGGGATCAAGTTGTTTCTATGGCTCAAGGGCTCCTTTTATTGTAAAGGTTTTAAACATCGAGTGTCAGAGGCTTCGACATTTATTTTTCCCAGTGTTGCACCCCAAAATTTGCCCTCTTTCAAGGCTTGACTCATTTCTTCATTTCTTCCAAATTCAATGACACGAGGAAGGTCCATCATTCCAAATTCAAGGTTCATTCAAGGCTAGATTCAAGAATATTACAAAGAGAAATCTCTTGACATTTTCAAGAATGTTACATTGGTTACCAAATTTCAAACTCTTGATAATGCTTAGGAAATTAAGCTATTTCTAGTCTTAATTCAAGATTCTAAATAACTTCATGCCATGGTATCCCCCATGCTCCATCAAGTCCACATGACCCTCCTTGTGCTTACAAACATGCAAGGAAAATATTTAAGAGCTAATTCAATGTTGGAATATTTCAAGATCAATACCATGCATGTTCAACCATGAGCAATTTGAATATGATCCAAAACAGCCCCATGCAAGAAGTGGCAATGCGTATCACATTACAAGATCATTTTATGTCACAAAACCAAGGCTATAAGCTTATGTTGATACATCTACACATCAAAAATCAGAATTTGAAAATTCTGTCCAAAAGGTAATGGTGTTAGCCACATGATTATGTCCAAGCATAACCAACCAATGGGTACAAGGTTGGAAGGCAAGGTAGAGTGCTGCAGAAAAATACAGCAAAACAGGCCTAGAAATGGAAAGATGTGGGGCTGCACCAAGAAAGAGGTGATAAGTACTCCCAAAAATGGAAACTTTGAAGATTGAAAGTTGTGCAAGAGTTATGCTTTTGGTACAGCAGAAAATGCAGCAGAAAAAGTGAGATTAGGAGGCTTGGAGGCTGCACAAAAGGGTCATTCACTATCATTCACTATCATTAACACATTTTGGAGATAGAGATATTGAGAGAAAAGAGTAAGAGAGAAAACCAGAAAAAATAGAGAGAGCAAAAAACCAGCAAAAGATTTAGAGAGTGAAAGAGAAATACAAGGGAGCCATTGAGAAGGAGAGCCATCAAAGCATAGAGTGAAGAGAAGTGAACACCTAGCCAAAATCAGTGGAGGCTTTGCAAGGAGGGAAACAACTCTTGGGTATCCATTTCTTCAAACTCTTCTCTTCTTTTACATTGTGCATTTATCTTTTGTGCTCTTGGTTTGAGTGTTGTTGTGTTGAGTATAACATGTAAGATTCCAAAGGGACCAAGAAACCCTTTTGAAAGAACCACAAAAAGAAGCAAAAAACAAGAGAAGGTTTGGATTTTTTTCATCTGGCAGCCCAACACGGGCCGTGTCACACGACACGGCCGACCGTGTTACATCACTGCGTGGCTTTTCAAAGTGAAAAAATGCCCTGGGCTCACAACACGGGCCGTGTCACACAACACGGGCACCCGTGTTGTACCTCTGTTTGAGATTTTAACTTGTTTTTGGCCCAGACCTTGTGACACGGGCCGTGTCACACAACACGGCCACCCGTGTCACACCACTTTTTGACCCAAAACTCATTTTTTTTCTGGAACTGTGACACGGGTCGTGTCACACAACACGGCCGCCCGTGTCAGACCCCTGTTTTTCACGTTTTCTCGAATTTTTTACCTCAAAAAAATTTTTCTCAAGGAGTTCGCACGGAGAACTCCTTGATGGCACTTTGTGCCGTTTTTTTTGTGTGTTTCGTTTTTTTTTTAGCCGATTAACCCGTCGTGATTGTTTGGTTCTTGGGCATGTTTATTGTTGGTCATTTTGACCTTTGGTTCTAAAAACCATTTTCAAGAAAACAAACTCTCGATTCTCATCGAGCCATTTTTGACCTTGTAAGCCGATTGCCTTGTGCGTCGCCATCGACCTTGCTCGCTTCACCTTAAATCTTTTAAAGCAACTAAAACCCTTGACCCAACGTCAGGCGGATTTTCTCAAATGATGGTTAAACCAACTCACCATATTTAACAAAAACAATAAATTGATTCTCTTTGTATTGAACTAAAGAGAGAGGATTGAGTGTAGACTTCTTCCTCTCCGAGTGTTGGGATATTCACTGTAGTGTGGGTGGTCTCGATACTCGTCTTTCAATACGAAGACATGACTTTATCCGCCACCTATCTCTCTATGCAACTTCTTTCCGCAACCTTTGTCACCTAAAAACCTCGGTCCCGTACCGAGCGCATTTTTAAACTCTTTTCGTAACAAAAATTTGAATGGTCGTGGAGTGGTTAGGCGTAGGCCTTCTCCTATCCCGAGTGCTGACGTTTACCGTAGGGTTCTCTGTCGCAAAAGCACTTACCATTCAAAACCAAAAACACTTTAATAAGATAATGAAGTTCTCTTTGTATTGAACTAAAGAGAGAGGATTAAGTGTAGACTTCTTCCTCTCCGAGTGTCGAGATGCTCACTGTAGTGTGTGTGGTTTTGATACTCGTCTTTCAATACGAAGACGCTATGTTCGCCACACCCTTTCATAACAAAAACTTTGAGATAAAGAATTGGGTACTACCCGTAGGGGTTACTATCCGAGGACCTATCCCGCCCCTAAAAAATAATTCAACAAATCAAATGTGACATCTTGCCTCGCATGGCAAAAACTTATCTTTCGAAAAGGATATGATACGTCCGTTCTACCGCAAACAGGTAATGCCTAAGTCTCCAATGAGCGAGCAGCAATACATCTAACTGCTAGAGTGCGCACGATAGCATCATCCATAAAAACATCAACAAATCGTAGGCTGAACTACGGCTGCTCTGATTCTTTATTTTTTTTCAAGTAAAGATACGTAGGCACAAGGGCCACAATCCTTGCCGAGCACATTCCCCCTTATACCCGTAGTTTCCCGAACTACGTCGACTCTGACTTTCTCATATCCGTTGAGAATACGTAGGCCTAGGACCGCGA
The DNA here is from genome assembly GCA_963859935.3 of Lathyrus sativus. Lineage (NCBI taxonomy): Eukaryota > Viridiplantae > Streptophyta > Magnoliopsida > Fabales > Fabaceae > Lathyrus > Lathyrus sativus. Next base: position 114,296,763 of record OZ012738.1, on the reverse strand, counting down.
AGTCCTACCGAGTCCGCTCTTTCCCTTCTTCCTCGCGATACCTTTCTTTCCCCGTTTCTGAACCCTTTTCTGTATCTTTTGGAACACTCTTCATAGTAAAATTTAAGCAAATAAATTTACACGACAAACAAATGGTTCCCATCGAGTACGATGGATGCGAGGGGTGCTAATACCTTCCCCTCGCATAACCGGCTTCCGAACCCGTTCTTGGTTGTGAGACCATCTTATCCGTTCTTTTCTTGAGGTTTTCTCGATATTTTCCTTTCCCCTCATGGGATAAATAAAATTCGGTGGCGACTCTTCTGTCCTTTTTCTTTTCGCCTTCCCCGTTGTTGCGCATTTTTTTCGAGTAGCGACACCCAGCCATCGAATACCCGATTTTATTTTACTCAGCAGGTTATTCTTGGCACAAGAGACAGGTCATGGGTTATCTCAGGCATTTTTACAGGTGCCATATCAAAAGGCAAGTTTCAGAGGCTTAACGTGGCTCAGAATGGGTGGAAACGGAAGAGTATGCAAGTTTCCCTCCAAATGGCGCAATTTTTCAAAATTTTGAAGGGTTAATCGATGAACCAATTTGTACTAGAAAATGGTTAATCGATTAATCAAAGCAAATTTTACACAGTTACGTGCATTTTCAGTGCTTCCAATTTTGGGGTCTATTTTGATCATTTGTGAATTGGTTTTTATACCAGTAGAAGGATCTAGAATCACTCCAGTTTTGATTTATTTTCAAAACTAATCGAGTTTCCCTCCAAATTCCCATTCCAATTTTCAAAACCTCACTCTAAACCACAATTTCACTCCTAACTAAGAGCTTATTTAAGCTAATCCACTCCAAACCTCATAATAATTGAGATTTCACACTCATTTACTCTCATTTTTCAGAATTTGCTCTCAAATCCTCTCAACTTTTTCTCAATTCCCTCACACTCCAAAACTCCATTAGAGCTCTTTCACTTGAATTATTTGATTCTTTATTGGAAACCTTGAATTCTAGAGCTAAACCTCCATCATCATTTCCATCAACTTGAATTCATCATTTGAGTTTCGTTTGGATCTGGACCTGGTTTTGGAAGCAAGCTTATAAGTGATTCTTGGGTCAACTTTGGCTTAATTTTTCTTATTCTTCACTTCTCTTGCAAGAAAGCTCTTGGATCTTGAATATTCTTGGGTTTTTAGCTTGGATCTATCATTTTGCAGTAGAACAACACTTACCAATGCAAATCTCAGCTTTAAAGGTTGGTTAATTCTAGATCCACTTCTGTTTTGAGCTTATTAGGATAATCAAAATGTAGATCATCAATTTTAATTGATTTTGATGATTTGATCTATGTGATTTGTGATCTCAATGCTTGGATAAGTTTGATTGATGCTTGATCATTGATTTTTGGTGTTAAATTCGTGCATAATTGATTACATGATCATTTGGATGATTGCATAATTGATTAATTAATGGAAGTGCTTTTAAATGGTTGATTTTCTGCTTCTGGTGCAGTGTTAATTGATTAACCAGTTGCAGTACAAAGCTGGTTAATCGATTAACCTGTTACAGTACAAAGCTGGTTAATCGATTAACCTGTTTAAATTTTAGCATTTTTGGTTTTTCAGAGAGGGTTAATCGATTAACCACTTTCACACTGCAAATGGTTAATTGATTAACACTGGACCAGAATGCCATTTTTGGTTGTTTTCAAGCATGTTTTGATTTCTTTCCACCTCTAACCTTCATGGATTGATATGATGCATTTGTGTGGACTGTTTTTAACCTGTTTCATCATGTTTGATTGTGATTCTTTGACGCGCGACTTTTGGTTTTTGTTGATAAATGCTTGAAATGCTTATGTTGTTGCTTGATGTGATGATCAGGTGCTTTGCTCAATTGTATCATGTTAATTATTAATGGTTGATGGCCATCTTGTTGGCTTGTGATGCATGTTCTTATTTGCTTTCGATTTCATTTGTCGCATGATCGCTTGAATTGTTTAAGTAATGTGAAGCAAGTTTGTTCTTGTTGAATTCTTGATGATGCAAACTTGTTGAACACTTGTGTTTAATTGTTAATGCACGTCCATCTTTGCTTGATACTTGTTTATGATTGATGCTTGTTCATGTTGATTGTGTTGAAGCATGCTTCCTGCCTTATTTTCTACAGTTGCTCTATTTTATATTTACATGTGTTGTATGTCTTTCTTGCTTGTTGCCTGCCTCTTACACCTGCTTTTTGTGCTGAATTAGTAGTTGTTAAATGCTATTGTGCTGCCTTGCTGGATTTTATTGCTGTTTTGTGCAGGAAGCATTGTTGTAGCTGTTGTTTTTGCCTTATTTTCTTGTTTTTGTTGTGTTCTCGCATGTTCCCTTAAGGCCTCCTAGTCCAACTTAATTTCCGATTAAGCTTGGAGTAGGATAGATACTAGGAGTTTAATCCATACATGATAACAAATAGGTTAGTCCCTTTTAACCTCAACCTTAGGTCCATCTTTTCCATGATAACATTAGGATAGAAATTCCTTTCGCATCCCGACCTTATGGCCATTTTGCATGACAACATTAGGACCAAGTCTCCCTTTAGACCTTCTGTGGGTCTTTCTCTTCTCATCTCAAAACAACTTTAAAACACTTAATAAATACGATGAACATTGTGCGCCACGAGCCTTAAGCATATGGTAAATGATGAGTGAGGGGTCTCCTCTCGTTCGTCTAGAGTGTTTAGCGTATGTCCGTCTGGGGGCGATATACGACGCATTCGTTCCTATATCATAGTCTTTAGTGCAATGTGAATCACAAATTAATTCAATTAACTTCACTAAAATTCACAAACAAACTTCAAAGCTTTTATCCTTTGGGATTTGTTCTTCAAACTTATTTTCATAAAAAAGTACGTTACTTTTTCGTTTTATCACAAATAGGCATCGACCCTAACTGCTGGAATGGGGACTTAATGTCGCTCATAGAAAACACTTAACCAACCTTTAGTTTCATAGCCTAACTACAACTGCTCTGATTTCTCATACCAGATGAGGATACGTAGGCACATGACAGCAATGTCTTGGCGAGCAACCTTCCCCCCATCACCCGTAGTTTTACGAACTACGTTGACTCTGACTTTCCTATTGCACGAGGGAATATGTAGGCATAGGGTGGAGATGTTCTATCGAGTCTCCTTTTCTTTTCCTTTTTCCGTTTCCCTTTAGCAGTAGCTTTTAGATAACTCACCCTTTGATTAGACAACAAGCATGGATCCCGTTGAGTACAACGGACATGAGGGGGTGCTAATACCTTCCCCTTGCGTAACTGAGTCCCGAACCCAAGATTTGGTTGCGATGACCTTGTCTTTTGCTTTTCTTCAGGTTTTCTTTGATCTTTTCCTTTCCCTTGTTAGGATAAATAACGTTCAGTGGCGACTCTCATGTTTGTTTCTGTCGGTTGTTTTTCGTAGTTGCAACAGCTAGCGACTCTGTTGGGGACTCTGATTCCCTATGCCAGTCAATCCTAGCGCTTGTTTGTTTTTATTCTTCGGGTGTTTACTTTTGGGAAATTATTTGCTTTAATATACATTATCTATTGTATATTACTGCATTTGCATTTTATTGTTGCATATTGTTGTTATCCTATTATGCTGTTGGGTGGGTTGTTCCATGAGAGATAAGTCCACTACCCAGGCTTGAGTATACACTTAGGATTAGAGTGGAGAGTAATGTGGTGTGCGTGGCGTTTGTCTATGCATAGTTGACATGAAATTCACATTCAGACGAGGTTTTCTTTGGAGATACTCTATCTTGTGCGTTTGGTGCAGATGATAGGGTATTGACTTAGAAAGCTTACGACTCTGGAGATCGTTCATTGGGAAGTCAGTTGAGACCTCCTTGATTGATGATGATGTCAAACCAGAAATGGTGAACGTGTCATCGTTTCTTAACCTGAGATTCTGTGATACTGATAACTTGTATCAGATGTCATGTCGTCCAAGACTAGAACCCATATGTGAGAGGGGATGGGTTTTTGCAAGAAACCTTGACTTTCAACCAACCCGGTTTCTGGTTTTCACGTCAGAGCATACTTTTGATCTTGGGTATTCTGGTTTTCTATCATTTCAGTGTTATGGTTTTCTACATTTCTTATTAGAGGGGAAGTGCAGCAGCTTATCTTGAGCATTGGATACCTTGATCCCTTGTGTGCATCTGCATAATCATTCTGCATATTAACATTGCATGTTTATGTACTTTCAGGTTCTTGTCTTGCCTTTTATTTTGATTATTTAGTTTTCTATAGAGATGGAGGTTGACAGAAAGAATATCATCGTATACAAGTTCTTGTCACCAGAGTTGGGTCCTATTCTTGATCTAATTGTTATGGCCGATCCTGGTATTCTTGAAGTCTTTAGAATAATTATGGGAGGATTCTGGGTTTCGTTCATAACATCACAGACTATGAATATAGAGCCATTCACACCATGATGTAGTTCTATGACCCTCCTCTGTGTTGTTTCACCTTTCCAGACTATTTTTTAGTCCCCACTTTAGAGGAGTATTCTCATATCTTAGGAATCCCTGTCCAAGAGGGAGCACCTTTCTTTTACTCTGAGAAGAACCCAAATTTTGACAAGTTTGCTGAAGCATGAATGGAGCGAAGCTGTCTACTTGGCCAAGGTGAAGACAGAAGCATTGACTAAGAAGGAGAAGGAGTTGTCTGATGAGATCGGGATGAAAGAGAGAGTAGGCCAAGATCTGAAGAGTACTAGTAGCCTCTTGAAGCATAGAAAGAAGGATTTAGACAGAGTGTGTCTAGAGATATCCAAATTCAATGATCAGTGAAATGCTACAGTAACTGCCAGCAAGAACAGGGAAGACGAGGTTCATAATCAGATTGATAAGCTAAAGGCACAACTCAGGGTCAAGGAGAGAGAAGTCGTGGTAGATTCATCTCGCAGATACGCAGGTGAGCAGAAACTACAAGAGACCTTATCAGCTTTTAAAGAGCTCAAGATTCGGGCAAAGCTGAAGAAGCCTAGGCTTGAGGATGCCTTTGGGGATGATACTTGGGAAGATTATTTTCAGTGCCTGAGAGACGTCATATGCAGAAGAGACGTCCTTATTCAGGAATTGATTGCAAGACCAGAGCATCCAGACACGAAGAAGCTGCTCGAGGAAGCCCAGACCTAGAGCAAAGAGCACAATGGTTAGGGAGGATTTTCTTCAGTTGATGATATGTCTCAGTAGCTCTTTTATTTCTTATATTTGATCATCATCAGACTTATTGGTTGAGATCATTGGCTCTTGTATTCAATTATCTTTCTTATTTGTGGATTATATGTACTGACTTTTTGTCCTCATTTATTTATGAGCAGAGCTTTTGATTTTCTGTCTATCTCTACTGTTCGGTTATTTGTGAAACTAGAATCAAGGGGGAGATCTCCCTAAAGTATATAAACATGTTTTCATTTTGCATACTCATTTGTATGGCAGGTGTTCTCAGTGGTCTTATTCTTATCTCTTCTTGGCTTTCTATCTGAAGCAGGATTGAGGAATTCGGTTTTCATAAATATTCAACTCGGGGGAATCAACAGAGAGTCATGGATCAAGTTCAGGTCGAGCTATAAGAAGTCAGGACTCGCATGGCTCAGTTTATGGAGCTAATGAAGAATGTAGCTAATAGACAGGAACAATTGAGGACTCTGGTCCAACCTCTTATTACGCGAGTTGATGAAGCTGGTGTTCTACATGGTGGAATTGGTTTGGTCCCTCCTCCTAGAAGTGATGTCAGTCCTCAAAGTGACAATGGGCCTATTGTGGTTGTACCTCCCAGTGGAGGCGTTGTTAACGGTCCTGGTAATGGTGCTCATGGAGTAAGTGTATGTGCAGTACATGGGGCTGGTGGCCCACATTGGGACGACGATCGTCAAGATGATGTCTTCTCCATGTGTGATATGGACGTCAGCCTTCCGTTGGAAGCTGACAAAAGGTTCAAGCTGATTGAAGAGAAGATGAAGGCATATGAGAATCAAAACTCGTTAGACCTTGACATGTCTGACCTTAGTTTGGTCCCAGGGGTCTGAATCCCTCTGAAGTTTAAAGTGCCAGATTTTGACAAGTACAAGGGAACTACTTGTCCCAAAACTCATATTCGTGCATACTACAAGAAGATGTCAGCGTATTCTAATGATGAGAAACTCTTAATGCATTTCTTTCAGGATAGTTTTGTCGAACCGTCATTGGAGTGGTACATGGGGCTAGAGAGAACTCATGTTAGAAGCTGGAGAGATCTTGCGGAAGCCTTTGTTCGTCATTACCAATATAATAGTGACATGGCGCCAAACAGGGTGCAATTATAGAATTTGTCTTAGAAAAATAATGAAAGCTTCAAGGAGTACGCCCAGAGATGTTGTGATTTGGATGCAAGGGTTCAACCTTTAATGAGATAGAGATAACTGATAGACATGTTCATGGCTATGTTGTCTGGGATGTACTATGAGAAGTTGGTCGGCTGCATGTCTGCAGGTTTCTCAGATTTAGTGATGGCCGATGAAAGATTTGAGAACGGTATTAAGGCTGGAAAGATTTAGAGCGGGAGTGGTTCCTCGCCTGGAGGAGTGAAGAAGCAATACACATGAAACTCGAAGAAGCGAGAAGGGGATTCTAGTTGCATCTCTTCTTATAGAGGTAAAGGCAGAGCACAATCACACTACAATCAGCAAGTTGCTATTGTAGCCATCCCAGCTGCACCTCAGCAACAAGCTAATGCTTCTTGTTGTTACCCTGATAGATAAAGAATGGCAAGTAGACAGTTTGAAACCCCACATATGCCATACTCCCATTTATTGCAGCATTTGCTTCAGCTACAGTTGGTTCAGAAGAGGACTCTAGCGCCTCTTACTGGAAATCCTCCACCCGAGTATGATGCGAATGCTAGATGTGAATTCCATTATGGTGCTCCTGGTCATGACATAGATAATTGCAAAGCTTTTAAGTATAAAGTTCAGGATCTGCTTGATTCCAAAGCTATCAATTTTACCAATAAGGGTCCCAGTGTTATTTAGAATCCAATGCTGAATCATGGAATAACCAGAAAGAATGTTATTATTGATGGAGATAGATTGAATTTAGTGACTGATGTTGATGAATTAAAGACTCCGTTGAGTTTTGTGAAAGACAGACTGTTGAAAGCGGGTGTACTCCCAAGTTGTTCTGCTGATTGTCAAGAATGTGAATTGAGACCCGAGGGTTGTTATCTTCTGAAAAGCAGTGTTCAGAAAATGATCGATGACAGTTATTTGTAGTTTGATAGAGTTGGGGAAGATGTTGATGACAAGGTTAGTGGTGATGGAAATGATGTTGTTGCGATCTCGATTCCTTATAGGACTATTAATATTTCAGCGCTAGCAAGGCTAGCACCTGTAATCATCACTACGCCAGGACCTATGCCGTATGAAAGTACCAAGGCCATCCTGTGGAATTATGGGGCTGAGATTTTCTACAATGGACAAAACAAAGAATTTATTGGTTCTTCAAATGTGGGTACTACTGTTGATAACATAATTGGTGCTGGAGGAATTACCCATAGTTGAAGAGTCTTTTCTCCACCAGAAGTTAATGTTGACAAGACCGATAAAGGTAAAGGGAAAGTGGTCATTGAAGATACTGTGCAGCAACCGGCTGGTGATAGTTCCTTTTCTAAAGATGTTGAAGAGTTTATGAGATTAATCCGCAAGAGTGATTATAATATTGTGGATCACTTGAATCAAACTCCTTCAAAAATTTCCATCTTATCTTTGTTGTTGTGTTCTGAAGCACACCGCAATGCTTTGTTGAGGATTTTGAATTCAACCTATGTACCCTAAGAGATCTCTGTTAATCAGTTAGAAGGAATGATAGCACACGTCAATGTTAGCAATGGTTTGGGTTTCACTGATCTAGACTTGACTACTGCCAATAGGAATCACAACCATGCCTTGTATATCTCTATAGAGTGTAGAGGATCTTTATTGTCGCATGTCCTGGTTAATACATGATCTTCACTCAACATGTTGTCGAAGAAGGTATTAATGAAGTTGGATACTCAAGGCTTAATCTCTACACCCATTGATCTTGTGGTACGAGCGTTTGATGGTTCCAAAAGATCGGTGTTTAGAGAGATAACCATGCCAATTCAGGTGGGTCTTGAAACTTTTGATGTGATGTTCTATATAATGGATATTCAACCGATGTATAGTTGTCTACTAGGCCAACCTTGGATACATGTTGCAAGGGCAGTAACGTCGACTCTACATCAGAATCTAAAATACATGATGAAAGGGAAGATAATCACTGTTTATGGGGGAGGAAGATATAATATTCAGTCATCTATCAACCTTCAAGTATGTGGAAGTGGATGGGGAAATTCACGAAACTCTCTATCAAGCCTTTGAAACTGTGCAAATTCAAGAGAAGCCTCATGTCGAGGTTAAAGGGCCAGAGGTTTCAATGTCTTCATTCAAGGAAGCATGTGCAATCGTGGAATATGGTAGCTCTGAGAGGTGGGGCTAGATTTTGGATGTTCCTGTCAAGCAAGACATGTTTGGTCTAGGGTACAAGCCCTTTAGCTTATCACAAGACCCTTCGAAGTATAGAGGACCTGTCAGATTCATCAGAGGTGGAGTTATTTTTGACAGAATGCATGCTATTGAGGATGACGAAGGGGACAGTGATTGTGACATGGATGTTTGGATTCGTCCTTGTGTTTCCTGGCCAGAGGTTATGCAATTGGACTACTGAGGATGTCATTCAAATCACCTATGAAGAGTAATTCTCATTGTTTTATATTATGTTCGGTCCTACATTCTGCCCAAGACGTAGTGACTCATCTGTGGGGCCTCTTTGTTTATTTGCACTATCATCATAAATAAAGGAAGTTTTTCGCATTCAAATATTTTGATCCATGTTGTTCTTTTTTTTGCGTTTATTAACAAAAAATGGCAATGTGTTTTGTTTGTTGATTTTCATAATAAACATAAACATCAATCATGCGGGTCTTTTATCTCAATTACACCGATTTTGATTCAGCTATGGCTCAGTATGACTTTAATAATCCCATTTATCAAGCTGAAGATGAGATTGACAAAGACTGTGAACTGCCCGAAGAGTTAGCTAGATTTCTAAAGCAAGACGAAAGGGTCATTGTGCCTCATCTGGAGGATATTGAAGTCATCCATCTGGGTACTGAAGACAATAAGAAAGAGGTCGAAATTGGGGCTGCTTTGGAAGACAGTGTCAAGAGAAGATTGGTTGAAATGCTTCATGAGTATAAGGATATCTTCGCTTGGTCTTATCAAGACATGCCCGGGCTGGATACAGACATTGTGGTACACCGGTTGCCTCTTAGAGAAGAATTTCCACCAGTGAAATAGATGTTGAGAAGGACGAGGCCTGATATGGCAGTCAAGATTAAAGAAGAGGTTCAAAAGCAGTTGGACGTTGGTTTTCTTGTTGTCACAAACTATCCTCCGTGAGTTGCTAACATTCTTCCTATACCTAAAAAAGATGGAAAGGTCATGATGTGTGTCGATTACAGGGATCTAAACAGAGCAAGCCCTGAACATGATTTCCCGCTCCTCACGTTGACGTGTTGGTTGATAACACTGCTCAATATTTTGTGTTTCTCTTCATGGATGGCTTCTCTGGGTACAACCAAATCAAGATGGCCCTAGAGAGCATGGAGAAAACTACTTTCATTATGCTGTGGGGGATTTTTTGCTATAAGGTGATGCTCTTTGGATTGAAGAATGATGGGGCAACCTACCAACGGGTGATGGTGGCTCTCTTTCATGATATGATTCATTAAGAGATTGAAGTCTATGTTGATGACATGATTGTAAAGTCACAGATAGAGGAAGAACATTTGGTTAATCTTTTAAAGCTATTCGAAAGATTGAGGAAATTCAAGCTGAGCTTGAATCCTAACAAGTGCACCTTCGGGGTGAGATCTGGGAAGTTTTTGGGTTTCATTGTCAGCAAAAGGGGTATCGAGGTAGATCCTGCCAAAATACAAGTTATACAAGAAATGCCCGAGTCGAGGATAGAAAAAGAGGTTCCTGATTTCTTAGGGAGATTGAACTACATTGCAAGGTTCATTTCTCATCTTACAGCCACATGCGAGCCAATATTCAAACTACTAAGGAAAGATCATGCGGTCAGGTGGAACGAAAATTGTCAAAACGTATTTGAAAAAATAAAAGAATATTTACAGGAACCTCCGATACTCATGCCTCCAGTAGCAGGGATACCTTTGATCTTGTATCTTACGGTTCTTGAGAATCTGATGGGATGTTTGCTCGTCCAATATGATGAGAAAGGTAGAAAGGAGCACGCCATCTACTACTTGAGTAAGCAGTTCACTTATTGCAAGTCGAGGTACTCGATGCTAGAAAAAAATGTTGTGCACTCGCTTAGGTAGCTAAGCATTTGAGACAGTACATGTTTAACCATATAACCCTATTGGTATTGAAGATGGATCCAATCAAGTACATGTTTGAAAAGCAAGCAATCTCTGGAAGGATTGCCAGATGGAAAATGGTTCTGATAGAGTATGATATCTAGTATGTTTCCCAAAAATCCATTAAGGGAAGTCTTCTGTCAGAATATTTTACTGAACAGCCAATTAAAAACTATCAGCCGATGAAGTTTGAATTTCCAGATGAAGACATCATGTTTCTGAAGATGAAAGACTGTGATGATCCTTTGCCTAACGAGCATCCTGAGATTGGATCTTAGTGGAGTTTGGTTTTTGACGGTGTTGTCAACTCATATGAAAACGGAATCAGGGCAGTCATTACAACTCCTCACGGTTCCCACATATCGTTCACTACCCGATTGACATTCTCATGCACCAATAATGAAGCAGAATATGAAGCGTGCATTATGGGTTTGGAAGAGGCCATTGATCTAAGGATTAAGAATATTGATGTATATGGTGATTCAGCGCTGGTTGTTAACCAGATTAAAGGAGAATGGGAAACTCTTCAGGAAAACTTGGTGTCGTACAAGAATTATGCAAGAAGACTGCTGCCTTTCTTTGACATAGTTGAGTTCCATCATGTGCCTAGGGCTAAGAATCAGATGGCGGACGCGTTGGCCATGTTAGCGTCAATGTACAAAGTGAATCTCTAGAATGAGGCTCCAGCTATCAACATTATGCATCTTGATAGACCTGCCTTTGTATTTGCAGTTAAAGAGGCATCAGATGGTAAGCTATGGTATCATGATATCAAGCATTTTCTCAAGAATCAGGAGTACCCATCTGGGGCATCTAGCAAGGATAAGAAGACTCTGAGGAGGCTTGTGGGAAATTTCTATCTGAACAAGGATGACGTGATGTACACGAGAAACTTCGACATGGTCTTGTTGCATTGTGTTGATGAACACGAAGCAAGCCTGTTGATGGAAGAAGTTCACGAAGGTTCATTTAGTACTCATGCCGGTGGACATGCAATGGCCAGAAAATTGTTAAGAGCTGGGTATTATTGGATGACTATGGAATCTAATTGTTTCAAATATGCCATAAAGTGTCATAAATGCCATATTTATACCGATAAGATGCATGTGCCACCAACTCCTCTGAACATGTTGACATCTCCTTGGCCCTTTGCTATGTGGGATATTGATATGGTTGGAAAGATCGAGCCGACTGCTTCTAATGGGCATCGTTTCATTCTGGTTGCCATTGATTACTTTACAAAGTGGGTGGAAGCAGCCTCGTTTGCTAATGTCACGAAACAGGTAGTCGCCTGATTCATAAAGAAGGACATCATATGTCGTTATAAAATCCCAAAGCGAATAATTACTGATAATGGTTCAAATTTGAACAACAAGATGATGAAGGAACTGTGCCAGATTTTTAAGATTGAACATCACAATTATTCGTCGTATCTTCTGAAGATGAATAACATTGTTGAGGCAGCAAACAAAAACATTAAGAAGATTGTGTAGAAGATGGTAGTGACCTACAAGTATTAGAACGAGATGTTGCCATTTGATTTACATTGTTATCATACTTCAGTTTATACATCAACCAGAGCAACTCATTTCTCACTAATGTATGGTACGTAGGCAGTCCTACCATTGGAAGTTGAGATTCCTTCTTTGAGAGTGTTGGCTGACGTGAAGCTTGACGAAGCTGAATGGGTGCAAGCTAGGTTAAACCCGTTGAATCTTATTGACAAGAAGAGATTGGCATCCATTGCTCATGGATGGTTATACCAGAGCAGGATGAAGAAAGCCTTTGATCAGAAAGTATGTCCTCGGTGCTTCCAGACAGGTGGTTCGGTTTTGAAAAGGATCCTTCCTCCTCAGACAGATCACAGGGACAAAAGGACTCCAAACTATGAAAGTCCATACATGGTAAGAAAGGTTTTCTCTGGTGGAGCCTTATTACTATCTACTATGGATGGTGGAGATTTTACGTCCCCTGTGAATGCAGACGTAGTCAAAAAATAATTTGCTTAAAAGTGACTTGCTAGACAACAAAAAGAAAAAGTCCAGGAAAAAATGGGGCATCCTGACGAACCATAAAAAGAAAAGGTTCGGGAAAAAATTAGGGATAAAAAGAAAAAAATAAACCCGCAAAGTTGAAAACCTGAAAAGGCAACTTTGGCAAAAATGGGTATCCCGATGGATTGAAAACCTGAAAGGGCAATCCAGGAAAAAGTTTGGGATCTGAAAGCAAACGACTGTGGTCTGTGTTCGATCTGTGATTCATCTTGATAGATGGTTATCTGAAGAAAGGAATCAGTTCATTCAGTCTTTTTAGAAGGCGAAACATTTGTGAACATCGAAGACATACAAGTCATAGTTGAATCGACACATGGTGGATATCTGTTCCCACATTGCCGAAATTTGTATATTCTTTTACTTTTTGCGCAATTACTTCTTTTCAGGGATTGCATCCAAATTGTAACTTGCCTATTTACAGGTCATTTCATCAATAAAGTATTCATTTGACTTAAAGAGCTTTGCTTTTCTGTTTTTACTTTTACTAATTTGTTTGCAAAAATGTCAGATATTTTTTATAAACATTACATGTGAAAACATAAGGCTTTACAGAGCATATTGAAAATAATGAATTCACTTGAACAATAGGTGTCTTGAATGGTGACTGAGGTATCCATTTCGCATGTGAAACATCTTATTGCTTATTGTTTGTTTGCAGGATGACATGATCCTCTCCCTAGTAGAGTTGTTTTTCCCCAACGGTGAAATTCTAACAGTACCGGCAGAACATGGTGAACCATTCCTCCCCTAGTAGGTGTTTAGAAAGTTGTATTCCCCAACTAGATTTGATTTGTACTCCCCAACGAGTGCTCAAAGGTTGACTACTCCAAGCAGAATGATAAAGGTACGCAGTCATACATTTGTTCAGCAGGGACTTGTTTTTTGTTTTCCCACAACAGGGATTTTGTCTTCCCCACAGAGTCTTGTTATCAGATCAAAAGTATTATCACCAGTAATGGTGTACACTTATCCTCAACATGGTAAGGTTGAAAGGGATTTCATCAGCAGCAATGTAAACTCAAGGTTATTCCTCAGCAGGATTGATATCCTTGACTTCTCTCCCCAAGTAGAGTTTGGTGTTGATTCCCTCGACAGGTAAATCAACGACAAGTTGATATATCCAGCAAAGTCCAATGGTCATTAGTATCTTTCAGAATCAGGTTTTTGGAATGATCTCCTAACAGATGTTAATCTTAATTCCTATTAGAGTGGAATTCCCCTTAGAGTGGAGTTTTCAGCAGAGGTTACTCTTAATTCCCAACAGAGTGGAATTTTTAGCAAAGGTTTTATTCAGGAAAGCCATTCAGGGTATCTTTCTCAGCAGAGTTTGGTTTGTTGATCTTCTTAGCACTTCTCTCGGTGGTGTTCTTTTGCATTTGCATTTTTGCATTGCATCCTCCTAAATGCATAGCATTTCCAGTTCATATGGAGCATTACGCCATATTCAAACATATGCATTTGAAGAATAAGCCAGGTTTGACATCGTATTGGTGCTCCCCGGCAGAGTCATTTGTTTAAACCTCTATTTCCTCAGCGGAGTCTTTTTTTTCAGGTTGTAAGTTGGTTGATTCTACTTCCAGTCTATCCTGGTTGGTAATCCTTTGTTTATCCCAACTTTTGGTTAGTATCTTTTGTGGATCGTATCCCAACTTTTGGTTGGTGTTCCTTGTGGTGATCCTAACTTTTGGTTAGTATCCTTTTATCCTAACTTTTGGTTGGTATCTTTCGTGAATTCACCTTTGGTCAGCGTCTCGGTTATCCTAACTTTTGATTAGTATTCGTTGCTATCCCAACTTTTGGTTGGTATCGTTTGTGGTATGTATCCCAAATTTTGGTTGGTGTCTCTTATGGTTACTCTAATTTTTGTTTAGTACCCCTTCTGTTGATCATCTCAACTTTTGGTTGGTAGTCTCTTGTGTTATCCCAACTTTTGGTTGGTACCTTCCGTTGTTATACTACTTTTGGTTAGTATTCTCCCCTGCAAAGTCGTCATCCCAACTTTTGGTTGGTGGTCTTCATTTTGGTGAGTTCGCCTTCGGTCGGCGTTCTGGTGATCCTAACTTTTGGTTAGTAGCCTTTTATCCTAACTTTTGGTTGGTATTTCTTGTTGATCATCCCAACTTTTGGTTGGTAGTCTTCATTTGTGGATTCGCCTTTGTTTGGCGTTCCGGTGATCCTAACTTTTGGTTAGTAGCCTTTATTCCAAATTTTGGTTGGTATTCTCTGGTTGTATCCAAACTTTTGGTTGGTATTCTCTCTTTATTCTAACTCTTGGTTGGTAGTCTTTGTTGTATTCCAACTTTTGGTTGGTAATCTTTCGGTCATCTCAGCTCTTGATTGGTAGTCTTTGTTTCATTCCAACTTTTGGTTGGTAATATTTGGGTCATCCCAACTCTTGGTTGGTAGCCTTTGTTTCATTCCAACTTTTGGTTGATAATCTTGGTTTCATCCCGACTCTTGGTTGGTATCCTCCCCAGTGAAGTCACCATTTTCTTGGTAAATGGTCCTCTATCCCAACTTTTGGTTGGTATTTTTCCTCATAAGTTCGCCTTCGCTCGGTGTTCTGGTAATCCTAACTTTTGGTTAGTAGCCTTCATCCCAACTCTTGGTTGGTATCCTTTGGTTAGTAATCTTCATCCCAATTTTTGGTCGGTAGTTTTTGCTTCATCCCAACCTTTGGTTGGTATCCGCTATCTATCAATCCCCATAGTTTACAAATTTTTTGGTTATCTTGGTATTCAATCTTCGTGCACCTTAAATGTTTGAAAGTCATTGTTATAATCCTTTCAGGTCCTCATCCTTTCAGGTCCAAGTCGATTGAATAGGGGCAGCTATAGCACCCCAAAATTTGCCCTTTCATTTTGACGCAATTGGCTTGTATTTCTCTGCATTTTGCATTTCTGCATATCATGGCATTGGCTCTTAAGATATAGGTCAAGGTGTTTCTGTAACACCCTTCTAAATCCCGCAGAATATATATAAATAATCAGAGTAATTATCATGCATCTCACAAAAGGGTAATTTTAAAACATCACACAAACACATGTCATGCTTAATAACACTTAAATAACTTCATGTTTTTCATACACTTTCACATTAGCATGTAGCAGCGGATTTACTTTAATCATAATAGACATAATGAAAGTCTCGTGCTCATCTCATTCATAATAAATACTTAGGCTTAAAAGCCAATACTTCATATCATTCAAAATAACAATAATATAATGAAGTAGAGTACATAAAGTATATCTCAAAACATGAAATTGAAACATTCCCCAGTGTTACATAATCAGAGCATGACTCGACCCAAAATAAATAAAGATACAAATCAAGCTACTCCAACGACTACCTCGCGCTAGAAGCAATTCTACTCCTCGGTACCTGAGCGATGTCGTATAAAATATCATTCCAACAGAAGGGTGAGAATTCACATAATTATTGAAATTATAAGATAATATATATTTTAAGGCATACAAGCATGATTACATATATTCTCACACTTCAAAGTTTCATCAACATAGTATTACTCAAGTAACCATACTATTCACAAGTGTATATATACACAAGTTCATATTTCACCAATTCAACAATTCACATAAATACACATAATCTCATATAACAACATATACACAATGAGACTCAATGCAAGACTCAAATGCAACTCATGCCATGTGGTACCAACACTTGTTATTATTTTTTTATTTTTACATTAAACCGGGTCTGTTCCCTAGACCAATAACACATAAAAAGTCTGTTCCCTAAGCTTTCAACCCCTGTTCTAGGTTTGGGACAAGTCACTAGCTCCCACGGAACTAACAAACATTGTCTCTTGACACAAATGATGTGTATGCAAATTAAACAATCATATACAATTAAGACCATACACAAATCTTAATATACACGCATATCTTCAATAATTCATCACACTTGAATTACCACACATTTGCACATACAAACACATTTTCAAGAATCATGACATTCTTATTTCAAACATCATCGCCACAATTAGCAAGTAATCGACAAGTATCAATACAATTCAACCTCAATTCACAAAACAAATATTTCTGATTAAATATAAATTAATTAATTAATCATCAATAATTAAATTCAATATTCATAAATAGTCAAAATTCAATAAATAATCCAATATTCAATAAACAATTCAACATTCAATAAATAATCTAATATTCAATAGATAATTCAATATTTAATAAATAATTTAATATCTACATAAATAATTAATATTTAAATAAATAATTAATATCTAAATAAATAATCAATTTTATATTCAATAAATAATTACTATTTTAATAAACTACCAATACTTCAATAACTAGTCAATATTTGAATAAACAATTAATAGTTGATAAGGTTTCATTTATTTAATAAAATTTCATTTCTACTCATTGCTTAAGCTACAGCGACAAGGACTGGATTCAATTTCCTTGTTCTTATTTCTTTTAAAAATCATTAAGAATCATTGACGAGAAATAAATGAATTTGAACTATTGAAGAGTTCCTAGTGTTATTTGAGCACATAGCCAACCATTTATCTTATCTCTTACTAATAAAAGAAATGCAGAACATCAATTAAACTATTAAACTGGCAGATATCTATGTGATTAAAAAAGTGCCACATATATTTTTCAAAATGGAAGATCAACTTTGTTCCAAGCAAACAATATCTTGAATGTAATAAATCAGACTAGTAAAGTAGCCAACAATTCTTACGCTACTGTGTATGAGACAAGGCAACATCATTTTCTATGGTTTTTCTTGCTACAATATTTAAACATAATTATATATATATATATATATATATATATATATATATATATATATATATATATATATATATATATATATATATATATATATATATATATATATATATATATATATATATATATATATATATATATATATATATATATATATATATATATATATATATATATATATATATATATATATATATATATATATATATATATATATATATATATATATATATATATATATATATATATATATATATATATATTTCAATTCAAATGAATACTCTAAATATTAAATGGGTCTCTATACTATATCAAATATCAATTTCAAAACACAATAAAATTAACCTATTTCAAAGATTAACATTAAAGCCTGACAATTTCCAATTTCATATAAAATTTGGAATTTTATCCTAAACATAATTCTACTCACTAATCATTATCAAATAATCCCAATAAATGAGTGAAAATCTACCCTTACCTTGATTTTTTTGATGGATTCTTGAGTTCTTGTTCTTGATTTTCTCCTCTTCTTCTCCACTTCTCTCTTTGCCTCTTTTCCTCTTTCTATCTTATAACCCTTTTCTATCTCTTTCTCTTATTTTATAAATCTCACAATTATTCTTATAATTTTATTGAGCTTACTAACTCACCATCATATTTTCTATTCACACCCTCCATTAAGCCCAATTATTAATTCTAGCAATTCTACATTTTATTATACCAATAAAATAAATCATATAAATTAATTTAATTCAATAAGTCGCATATATCAATTAAATTAATTTACCCATATAAATTAAATAAATCAATTAATTTATATAAATCAAACATTTCATATAAATTCAACAAATCAACTAATTCAAATATATCAAGTAAATCAATTAATTCAAATAAATCACATAAATTAGTTAATTCGATTAGGCACAAAATCATTTAATTAATCAGTTAATTAAATTAAATTAGTAATTACTAAAAATTAGGGTGTTACAGTTTCTATGGCTCAAGGTCTCCTTTTATTGCAAAGGTTTTAAATAGCGAGCGTCAGAGGCTTCTGCATTTATTTTGTCCAGCCATCGAGTGTCCGGTTTTATTTTATGCTGCAGGTTATTCTTGACATAGGAGATATGTCACAGGTTATCTCAGGCATTTTTACAGGTGTCATATCAAAAGACAAGTTTCAGAGGCTTAACGTGGCTCAGAACGGGTGGAAACGGACGAGTATGCAAGTTTTCCTCCATATGGCGCAATTTTTCAAATTTTTGAAGGGTTAATCGATTAACCAATTTGCACTAGCAAATGGTTAATCGATTAACCAAAGCAATTTTTGTCTAGATACGTGCATTTTCAATGCTGCCACTTTTGGGGTCCATTTTGATCATTTATGAATTGGTTTTTACACCAGTAGAAGGATCTAGAATCACTCCAATTTTGATTTATTTTCAAAACTAATTGAATTTCCCTCTAAATTGCCATTTCAATTTTCAAAACCTCACTCCAAACCATAATTTCACTCCTAACCAAGAGCTTATTTAAGCTAATCCACTCCAACCCTTACAATAATTGAGATCTCACACTCATTCACTCTCATTTTTCAAATTTTGCTCTCAAATTCTCTCGACTTTTTCTCAATTTCGTCACACTCTAAAACTCCATTAGAGCTCTTTCACTTGAATTCTTTGATTCTTCATTGAAATCCTTGAATTCTAGAGCTTAACCTCCATCATTCATCTCCATCAACTTGAATTCATCATTTGAGTTTCGTTTGGAACTGGATCTGGTTTTGGAAGCAATCTTATAAGTGATTCTTGGGTCAAGTTTGGCTTAATTTTGCTCATTCTTCATTTCTCTTGCAAGAAAGCTCTTGGATCTTGAAGTTTCTTAGGTTTCTAGCTTGGATCTATCATTTTGCAGTAGAAGAACACTTTCCAAAGCAGATCTCAGCTTTGAAGGTTGGTTAATTTTAGATCCACTTTTGTTTTGAGCTTATTTGGATAATCAAAATGTAGATCCTCAATTTTAATTGATTTTGATTATTTGATCTATGTGATTTGTGATCTCAATGCTTGGATAAGTTTGATTGATGTTTAATCACTGATTTTTGGTGTTAAATTCGTGCATAATTGATTACATGATCACTTGGATGATTGTATAATTGATTAATTACTGGAAGTGCTTTTAAATGGTTGATTTTCTGCTTCTGGGGCAGTGTTAATCGATTAACCAGATGCTGTACAAAACTGGTTAATCGATTAACCAGTGTAAGTTTTAGCATTTTTGGCTTTTCAAATAGGGTAATCGATTAACCACTTTTGCACTACAAATGGTTAATCGATTAACAATGGACCAGAATGCCATTTTAGTTGTTTTCAAGCATGTTTTGATTTCTTTCAACCTCTAACCTTCATGGATTGATATGATGCATTTGTGTGGACTATTTTTAACCTGTTTCATCATGCTTGGTTATTTGATTGCGATTCTTCGACGCGCGACTTTTGATTTCCATTGATAAATGCTTGAAATGCTTATGTTGTTGCTTGATGTGATGATCACGTGCTTTGTCATTTGTATCATGTTAATTGTTAATGGTTGATGATCATCTTGCTAGACTTGTGATGCATGTTCGTATTTGCTTTCGATTCCGTTTGTCGCATGATCGCTTGAATTGTTTAAGTAATTTGAAGCATGTTTGTCCTTGTTGAATTCTTGACGATGCAAACTTGTTAAAGACTTGTGTTTAATTGTTAATGCATGTCCATCTTTGCTTGATACTTATTCATGATTGATGCTTGTTCATGTTGATTATGTTGAAGCATGCTTGCTGCCCTGTTTTCTACAACTGTTTTGTTACGAATTTACACGTTGTTGTATGTCATTCTTGCTTGCTTCTTGCCTTTTACACCTGCTTTTTGTGATGAATTAGTAGCTGTTAAATGATGTTGTGCTGCCTTGTTGGATTTTATTGTTGTTTTATGCAGGAAGCACTGTTGTAGCTGCTGTTTTTGCCTTGTTTTCTTGTTTTTGTTGTGTTTTCGCATGTTCCCTTAAGGCCTTCTAGTCCAACTTAATTTCCGATTAAGTTTGGAGTAGGATAGACACTAGGAGTTTACTTCATGCATGATAACAAATAGGTTAGTCCCTTTTAACCTCAACATTAGGTCAATCTTTTGCATGCTAACATTAGGATAGAAATTCCTTTCACATCCCGACCTTAGGGCCATTTTGCATGACAACATTAGGACCAAGTCTTCCTTTAGACATTTTGTGCGTCTTTCTCTTCTCATCTCAAAACAACTTCAAAACACTTAATAAAGACGATGAACATTATGCGCCACAAGCCTTAAGCATATAGGAAATGATGAGTGAGGGGTCTCCTCTCATTCGTCTAGAGTGTTTAGTGTACGTCTCATCTGGGGGCGATATGCGACACATTCGTTCTTATATCATAGTCTTTAGTGCAATGTGAATCACAAATTAATTCAATTCACTTCACTAAAACTCACAAACAAACTTCAAACCTTTTATCCTTTGGGATTTTTTTCTTCAAACTCATTTTCAGAAAAGAGTATGTTACTTTTCTGTTCTATCGCAAACAGGCATCGACCCTAACTGCTGGACTGAGGACTTAACATCGCTCATAAAAAAACTTAACTAACTTATGGTTTCGTAGCCGAACTACGACTGCTCTGATTTATCATACCAGATGAGGATATGTAGGCACAAGACGGTGATGTCTTGGCAAATAACCTTCCCCCATCACCCGTAGTTTTCTGAACTACGTTGACTCTGACTTTCCTATTGCACGAGGGAATACGTACGCATAGGGCGGCGATGTCCTATCGAGTCTCCTTTTTTTTTTCCTTTTCCCGTTTCAGTTTAGTAGTAGATTTTAGATAACTCACCCTTTGATTAGACAAAAAGCGTGGATCCTGTTGAGTACAACGAACGTGAGGGGATGCTAATACCTTCCCCTTGTGTAACCGACTCCCGAACCCAAGATTTGGTTACAATGACCTTGTCTTCTCCTTTTCTTCAGGTTTTCTTTGATCATTTCCTTTCCCTCGTTGGGATAAATAACGTTCGATGGTGACTCTTCTGTTTGTTTCTGCCGATTGTTTTTCGCAGTTGAGACACTAAGTTGCTAAGGTTGTTTTTTCTTACTCATTTATTCTTTACTGCATAATATCATGTTGTCTAACACTTCGAATTTTTTCTCCTCAGAGCTCTCGAAGACCACCCCCTACTCCAAATAAGCAGAAATCAAAAGGAGCTTCTAGCCATATAATAATTGAATCGAATGAGGAAGATCAATCTCCCCCTGAAGAGCAGACCCTTAAAAGGAGGAGGAAACAGGCCAAAATAACTGAAGCTTTTAGTCAACCGAAAACAAAGGTTGGCAGGATCTCGATGAAGGCATCCCCCGCTTGCAATATTCTGGAGCCTACCCTTAAGGAGATGGCAAAGATAGTTGTAGCGCAAACTGGGAGTGACAACTCCAGTTCTGGGGCTGATGATCCTAAGGTAATTATTTTGTCTAGACCCTCATAATTTTCTTCGCCATCTATCCTTCTAATTCTTTGACTTTTTTTCTTAGGTTACCACCGATGTTAGAGGACAGCCTATGATGCAGCAAATAATTCCGGCGACAAGCAGTAACCCTAGTTATCATCCAACGACTCCCTCTGGGACTTCTGTGAAAGGCTCTACCAAAGGGTCAGATGAAGTAACCCAATCTACAGGTGCTCCCAAGAAAATAACATTTGCTCCTACTGTTGAGTTTCCACATGTCGAGGTAGCCCTTCCAAAAATAGACTTGACCGAAAAATAAGTTGTTGATCTCTCGGGGGACACTGTGATGCCGAACATAGAACAAGTTGATGAGGATAATCTTGAAGAGAAATCTCCCATAAATGAAAAAGGCGAAGATGGTGGGTCTGATGAAGAAGAAGGAAAAAAAAGTAATGAAAAGGAACAACAATCTGTGTCTGATGCAGAAGTTATGGTGGAGGACTAAGAAGACAAAGTGGACCAAGGAAATCATTCCAAGGACCCTCCTATTACTACTTCGACTGACACCCCATCGACCAGCCTTTCACATGAGGAACTAGAATCCTTAAAAGTACAACAGCCATTGGAGTATCTGAAGACCATGCTCAGTTCCTAATATAGCTTCGGTGACAAAAGCACCAGCACCTCGACCGCCTCGGGGAATCTTCCGACTTGAAAAACTGAAAGTGATTCGCTCATTCAGATAAAAGAGAAAATCTTTATAGTGGATTTGCTCCATATCTTAGAACGGGATGTTTCTGTCAACTTTGGACTTAAGAAACTTCTGAAGCAAATCAATATCTTGGAAGTCTCACCAGAAGTTGATGATGTTATTATGGAGTTGAATACACTAATCGACCTTGTTATTGCTGATTTAAACCTTCTTAGAGACTTTTCGAGCAACCTCACCACCAAAACTGGAAATTAAAGGGCTGCTTAGGAGGCTGTTTCTGCGTCTACCGAAAAAGTTCCGACTCTAGAAAAACTTTCTGAACAGAACAAGAAGGGAGTCGAGAAATACGACAAAAATATTGCAGAATGGGAGAGGCAAATTGTCACCTTGCAAAACAAAATCTCTCAAGCCAAACAACACAAGACCAACCATCTTAGTTTTGTCGAGGACGAGGTGGCGAAAGAGATCAAAGTCGGACTTCAACATCTCTAAAAAGCTCAGCAGCTTGGGAAAGAGATCGAAACCATCTCGACCAACAAAACGCTTTGTGAATTCTGCTTGACGTTCCAAAGGTCGAAGTATGACAAAATGAAGGGCTTTCTTCCCTTTTGACGTTTATCCTATAACACTTTTATTTTTTGTTGATCATGACTTTTGGACCTTTATGGCATTTCTTTTTAATGGATTAAGCCATTCTAGCATTTTATTTACCATATTGGCTTCGCCCTTTTTGCGTGTGATTATTCCTTAGTTGTTTTTATCTCTTGAAGTTCAGGCTTATATTTTTCAAATATTTCCCATTAACCCTCAAGATTCTTTTATCTTCGTCTAACTCTTCAATCTCATATGCGCCATTAGAAAAAACTTGTATGACTTGAAAAGGGCCTTCCCATTTAGGGGACCACTTACCTAAGGCTTTATCTTTTCGATCCATAGGAAAAATTACTTTTCAAACTAATTCTTCTGGCGAGAACATCTTGATCTTGATTTTCTTATTATAAGATTTCTCTACTCTTTTCTTCTGCCTTTTTAACAATTCCAAGACATTGAGTCTTTCTTCATCCAACATCATGTTCCAGTAGGATTTTGATGGAATCTCATGGTGCCTTTGGATCCGCGTTGACTGTAAGTAAATTTCCACTGGTAATACTGCATCATGGCCAAACGTTAATCGAAACGGAGTTGCATTAGTCGATTCTTTGGGAGAAGTTCGACACGCCCAGAGCACTTGATCTAAAGTCTTGTGCCAATTTCTAGGCTTCTTCCCCACATGTTTCTTAATTATACTAATCATTATTTTGTTCGCTGCTTCAACCTGACCATTAGCCTGAGCATAGTAGGGCGTAGAAGTTAACAATTTGAAACTCATTTTCTTGGCAAAGTCTTGCATCTTTCGACCAGTAAAAACTGATCCTTAATCTGTTGTAATGGTCTCTGGGATTCCAAGTCTATAAATGATATGTTTTTTTATGAATTCGATTACGTCTTCTTGGTCGACATTTGGCAAAGGTGTAGCTTTGATCCATTTTGTAAAATAGTCAATACCTACTAAAATTTACCTTTGATTTTTTGATGACGCTGGTCGAATTTCTCCAAATAAATCCAAAGCCTAACCCCTAAAGGGCCATGGTTTGACTATGGAATGTAAATCACTCGCAGGAACGTGTTGTATGTCTACGTGCACTTGACACTCTTGGCACCCTTTAGCAAATTCGATACAATCTTTTAACATGGTGGGTCAATACATGCCTTGTCGAAAAAACAACCATTTCATCTTGTGGCCTACCTGGTGTGCCCCACATGCCCCATTATGGACAGTTGAAAGGGCTAAATATGCCTCTGATTCACTAAGGCATGTAAGTAAAACTCCCTCAGGAGTCTTTTTAAATAACTCATTTCCCAAAAGAACATAACTTAAAGCACGATACCTGATTTTCTGCTCTGTGGATACCGTTGGATTTTGCAGATACTCTACTATCGGTTTCCTCCAATCTTCGTCCTTCAAGCTATCTATTACAAAGATTTCAAAATTCTCTTTATCAGTGTACCCTAGCTTTGTCGTTTCCAAATCTAATAGGGGAAATCTGGATGACACAACTCTTCCTCAGACTTCGATTACATCTTGTAATTTTTCTTTTGAAATTTTATACCCAAAAGCAATCTGAGCCAAGTCATTGGCCACTCGACTTTCCCATCGAGGTATGTGTTGAATACTAACCATTTCGAATCTTTTTGAAATTCTGGAAAAACACACAATGGATGTTATCACGGATGTTATGACATCCAATGTAACACAGACTACTGAACTAACTAATAAGCTGTAAATGGAAAGCAGTAAATAACACAAGTAATTGTTCACCCAGTTCAGTGTCAACCACACCTACATCTGGGGGCTACCAAGCTAGGGAGGAAATTCACTATTAGTATAATTAATTCAGAGTCAAACAACCCGTTTGCACTCTTCACTTAAAACCTACCCAATGACACTTCAGCCTAGAGACCACTAGACCAGAGTTTCCCACTCAGTCCTCCCCAATCACCACAGTGATAATCAATTCACAATTACAATATGAAGACACTCTTCAAACACACCTTGATCTTGCTTCACAGCTTTGATCAAGAGACACACAGTCTTGCTTAACAGCTTTGAGTGACACAATGAACACACATGTCCATACACAATAACCAAAGCAATTATACATCATACAATTGCTTGGCACACAAGGAATCCTAAGACTCCTAGACACACGTGAAGAGCAAACCTCTTCACTCACAAGACACACTCTCCAATCTCTCTTTTGAAGCTCTGCCTTTCAAGCTCACTGCTATTTGGAATGATCCTTCTGCTATTTATAGCAGCAGACTTGCTTTGGGCCTTAGTGGAGAAATTAGGTTTACCCAAGATAAACCTCTCTTCATGAAGCTGCGCACATCCATTAGGCCAGGAGTCTTCTATGTTATCCTCAGCAACACCTGTTATATCGCCTAAGATAACTAGGCTTCCTGGATTGTTTCCTGAAGTATAGCCTGAGCTAATAACAGAAAAATAAACCATGCGTGTCCTGATGTCATACGATCGATGTCATAACATTCATTCATGACATTCATATTCACTTACTCTTAGCTCTCCCTACAGAACACTCTTCATGTATGTCATAACATCAGTTATGACATTCATACATACATTAATGTTTTTCCATAAAATGCATCCAATCAAAAGCATCTACAAACTCCCCCTTTGGCAAATTTTTGGCTAAAACACCCTGTTACCATATCAGAGATTATAAGCAGCAGAAGTCTAACATATCATGCAGGAAAGTTATTAGCTACACACTATCAGTGTTGTCTATACACACTCACACTGTTAGCTTTCAAGATCAACCTGTTCACATACAATCATCTGGTAGTTAGCACTACAGATGTCACAAGGTTTTGAGCAACATTCTGGGTTACTTCCCCTCAACTGATGCACAACACATCAGTGCATACAACCTGCAGTCGCACATGAATCATCTAGGCTTTTCTGGATGTCATGACATTCAGGATGACATCCTGAATCACATCACTTCCACAACATTACACTCCATCACCTGTTAGCCTAGACTACAGATGTTACACTCTCTGTGGATCATCCTGTGCTACTCCCCCTGAAAGATGCACAACACACTCTGCAATTAACCTGCAGATGCATACAATACTAGCAGCTTATACAACCATGTTCATCAAGGAACACACACATCTAACATACATTCCTATACTCATTAGCAACTCACACAACACTAACAGCATCAGCTGTTATCACACATGCACAACAGCAAAATCTTCAACCATGCACATTTGCAGCAGCACCTGTAACACACCTGCAACACACTTGTAGCAGCAATTCAGCCAAGTCTCCCACCTGTGAGGGATACACTTCTCTAACCTGTTGTTACTACCTGCTGTTATCTAACACTATCTCTCCCTTTTTAGCCACAAATTAAGATCAAACTAATAAAATAGTATAGATCATAATGAGTAACATTACACATGTTTAGGGTCATTAAAAAAATTGCTCATGGAGAGCATCACAAATATTTCAGCAAAAAAAACCATAATCTAAGAAAAACATTCACTATCTACACCAGCACCAGCAGCACACCCATAACAGCTCAGCAACCAGCAACCTGATCAACCTACTTCTTCTTCAGCAGAGCTAGAACTAATGTCATGAGCATCGGTTGAGACATCCTTGTCACAATCAGCAAAATCTTCACCTGACATAGCTACACCATCAGCAATATCTCTTTCTAGACTTTGAGTAAATGATTCTAACTTAATCTTTCGTGTAGTTCCTGCCCTGATGGTTTCTCCCAATTCCCTACATGTTTCCTTTAATTCTGCAATTACCATTTTTTTAGAGATCTTGGCCCTCTCACTAGAAGTGAAAGCCATATCTGGCACATGTCTTCCTTCAAATAGTTTAAAGTGAAGGGATAATGCAGGTTCCCTTTTGCTGGCAGTATCACTTGAATTCAGGATTCCAGGGTATTGATTGAGTATGATCTCACAAATGAGGGAAGGAAAAGCAATAGGAAGCTTGATAGCACTGGTTGTGAAGTGCTTAACAACTTGATCAAAGATGTATAGACCAAAGTCAAAGTTAACTTTGGTACCTATGGCATGAATGATCTTGCCAAGGCCAACTGCAATGGTGGAAGTATGGTTGGTAGGCACCCAATTTGTTGTACCAATTTTATGAAGAATGGCATACTTTACACTTAGCAGTGTCGCAGATAACTTTCCTTTGGAAGGCCATGTTTTGACTTGATTTGCAGTGATGATCTTACAAACCTGGTTGTCTGAAGCAACCAATGCAGTCTCACCATCATTTGCTCGCCCTAGATATCTGTTGATCACAGCAGGAGAGAATTGCACACACTTTCCTCTGACAAACACCTTCATGAACTCCTTGTTGTTTCTATTCGAGATTGAGTCAGATATGTTTACAATGAATTCCTTTACCTGACCTTCATAGCATTGGGAAAATCCAGTGATTGTCTTGAGCAGTCCAAATTTGTTGATCAAATCCATTACCTCCTTGATCTCTAAGGCATCCTTCCCAAATTCTCTCTCAAGGGCTATCCTCCTTTGGTAGACATATCTCCATTTTGTCACACCGTGAATAGTATGGAAAGAGATATTGTCTAGAGGGGCAGCTGGCATAGGGTTAAGAGTTTTCTTTTCTGATGGTTTCTTTACATGAAAGGTGTTAGGAGCATCTTTCACAACATCACGATCAGAATCAGAGTTACTATCAGTAACTTTCCTTTTCTTGGATGCAGCTGATACCTTGATCCAAGGTTTGGAGGGTCCAACAGGAGTTCTTTTTCTCTGACTTTTGGAATGATTTCCTTCAAATACAGCTTTTCCTTTCTTGGTCACTAGTTTCCTGGCTATACCAGGAGCAACATTCTTGATGAGTTCATCATCTGATGACACATCTACAACATGATCACCATTTCCAGTAGCTTCATTCATCTCTTCCTCATTATCAGTGCTCTTGGTTTTACCATTATTTTGGCCATCCTCCTGTACCACATAACTAGCAAGATTTTCTATATTTTTTGTGTTAGGGTTAGTTTTGTCAGAGGAAAACTCAGAATAATCCTCATGATTCTCATTAGAGATTGGGGATGGATCAACCCTAGACAGAGGAATAGTGATTCCATGTACATTATGACCTTCATGGAGGATTTTGGAAACTAGTTCATCGACAGACCTGTTATCATAGGTAGAGTCCTCCATTCTATTATAGTTGTCTATGGATGGTTCATGATTTTTACCTTCTTGCTCTGCATGTGAAGGAGCTGAAGTTTGGGCTTCACTACCTCTTCCAAAGGCCATGCTTAGAGGAATAACATCCAGGATATCCTCCAGGGAAATGCTCTTGTGTTGAGCTGAGTCATGCTTGGTAGGGATGGAAGGTTGAGACATTGTTGATGACTTTGGCTATGGAATCAGGGGTTTCTTGTGGTGGTTGTATGAGGCATGCAAGGAGACGAATTTGTATGAGCAACCACAGTGGCACTCTGATAGTATAAAGGGGCTAGAAGGGTTTGCTTGCAAGAGTGGAGGGAACTTAATATTTTGACCAATCAGAATATGATTAATTTTCAAAATATAATTCCCTATTAATTGTTATAATCTCTTACTACACCACCTTTCCAAACTGCTTCTTTCATTTTCACTTAGGGTAGTATGGTGATCCCTTGTGAAACTATTAGCCCTTTGAATGTCAGAGTCCTTAAGCTCTACATTATCTCTTCTAGAGTGAAGTTGGTCATCACTATACACTGTTCTATTATGAAGAATTGAGTTCATAGTGATGTTACACTGAATGTCACAATATAATGTCATAACATTCTGAGTGACACTGATCTCTTGATTCTGACCATTTTCATGGTCTCCACCAAATTCCAATATAGCAGGTCCAGATTTCTATGTTGTCCCTTCTTTGGATAAGCTATCTTAGCTAGCCTGCCAACCTGATATTTACCATATCCTGTTGACTTTGAAGTTCCTCTTACTGCTGTCTTAGATATGGTATTTTTTTAATTTTTGAATGTGTCTACCTTTCTCCAACCATATTTGATCCTTCTTTTCTTCATTGAAAAGACATTGAGGTTACTTATGGGCTCCCATAGGTAGCAGTTGTTCTTGGCTCTAGACCCTCTCATGACTTCCTCACCTTCTTCATTGGTGACAACCCAGTTACCCTTAGTAAATGTGACACTAAGGCCTTGGTCACAGAGCTGACTGATGCTGATAAGATTAATAGTCAGTCCTTTAACCAACATGACATCATCCAGTTTTGGAACATCGGGATAATCTAGCCGTCCAGCACCTTTAATTTCTCCTCTAGCTCCATCACCAAATGTTACATGACTTGAGGAATGAGGTTTGATATTTACCAAAAGGCTCTCCATTCCAGTCATGTGTCTAGAACAGCCACTGTCAAAATACCAATCTTCTTTAGTTGGCATTCTAAGAAAGGTATGAGCTACTAGAGCAACCTCATTGGCAACCCATTGTTGCTTCCTGACAGGAACTTCCTTCTTGGGTCTTGCATGATGTTATTTCTTGACATGAGCACCCAATTTGGATTTGCCTTGATAAAGATGACTAGGAAAACCATGTAACCTGAAGCAGAGGGGTTTAATGTGTCCAAGTTTTCCACAGTAGTAACACATATACCGTTGGAATTTGTTCTTGGTCTGGTTCCAATTTCTGTTCCTCTGATGTTGTGACATTGGTCGTGACATCCACTTTGACCTCTGAGTTTCAGGTTTTGGCCTCATGAGCTTCAAGATGGGTTTCTGTTCACCAACAAGTCCCAGTCCAGACCTGTTTCCTGATGTCTGACCACTCTGTAGGGTTTCTTCTAGGGTGTCAGTCCTAGGATTTAGCATTCTTATGGATTTTGACATCTGATCCAGTTTAGATTCCAACAAGCTTGCCTCACTTTTGAGTGAGTCTATTGTTGCAAGGTGCTCTATCTTCTCAGCCTCTAATTCCCTTATGCACTTCTTCTGTTGTTCTCCTAGCTTATATAATTCTGCACTTCTTGTGCATAACTTTTTGTATAAATCTGCAAGTTCATCATAAGTTAGCTCATCTTCACTTGAATCACCATCAGATATGCATACATTGTTCAGAATAGTGACATATTTAGCACATTCTTCTTCTGATCCACTTTCAGAATCTCCATCTGACCAAGTAACTGCTAATCCCCTCTTTTGCTTCTTGAGATAAATGGGACACTCAGTTTTAATGTGTCCATAACCCTCACACTCATAACACTGAACTCCTTTGCCTTGACTAGATTCATCTTCAGATTTATCCCTTCTGCTGATGTCAGGAGAGTTGTTCTTGGCATAAGGCTTGGACTTATGGTCTATTCTTTTGACCAGTTTGTTAAATTGTCTTCCAAGCAATGTTATTGCTTCTGACAGATTCTTCTCATTCTCACCATTGTCTTCTTCTACAGTGTTTGAGACAAGAGTTATGCTTTTGTTCTTTTTCTCCACAGTTTGATCACACATTCCCATCTCAAAGGTTTGGAGAGAACCAATTAGTTCATCCACCTTCATATTGCATATGTCTTGAGCTTCTTCAATGGTAGTGACTTTCATGGCAAACCTTTTAGGTAAAGATCTGAGAATCATCCTCACAAGCTTTTCTTCAGACATCTTTTCTCCCAAGGCTCCTGAGGTGTTTGCAATCTCAAGAATATTCATGTAGAAGTCATGAATAGTCTCATCCTCTTTCATTTTCAGACTTTCAAACTTGGTGGTCAGCATTTGTAATCTTGACATCTTGACTTTAGAGGTTCCCTCGTGAGTTGTTTTGAGAGTATCCCAAACCTCTTTAGCCAGCTCACAATGATGCACCAGTCTGAAAATGTTCTTGTATATACCATTGAATAATGCATTCAAAGCTTTAGAATTCCCAAGAGCCAGGGCTTCTTGATCTTTGGTGCATTCTTCTTCAGGTATAAGCACAGACAATCCATCTTTATTAGTCTTTACTGGATGTTCCCATCCTGAGATTGCAACTCTCCATGCCTTGTTGTCTAAAGACTTTAAGAAGGCAATCATCCTAGGTTTCCAATAGTCATAATTAGAGCCATCCAGAATTTGTGGTCTATTTGTGAATCCTATATCTTTATCCATAGTACCATAATTTATCTTCCTTAGATCTCACCCAGAAAATAACAGGCAGGGTGCCTGCTCTGATGCCAATTGAAATTCTGGCAAGCACACAATGGATGTTATCACGGATGTTATGATATCCAATGTAACACAGACTACTGAACTAACTAATAAGCTGTAAATAGAAAGCAGTAAATAACACAAGTAATTGTTCACCCAGTTCAGTGTCAACCACACCTACATCTGGGGGCTACCAAGCCAGGGAGGAAATTCACTATTAGTAGAATTAATTCAGAGTCAAACAACCCGTTTGCACTCTTCACTTAAAACCTACCCAATGACACTTCAGCCTAGAGACCACTAGATCAGAGTTTCCCACTCACTCCCCCTCAATCACTGCAGTGATAATCAATTCACAATTACAATATGAAGACAATCTTCAAACACACCTTGATCTTGCTTCACAACTTTGATCAAGAGACACACACTCTTGCTTAACAGCTTTGAGTGATACAATGAACACACCTATTCATACACAATAACCAAAGCAATTATATAGCATACAATTGCTTGGTACACAAGGAATCCTAAGACTCCTAGACACATGTGAAGAGCAAACCTCTTCACTCACAAGACACACTCTCCAATCTCTCTTTTGAAGCTCTGCCTTTCAAGCTCACTGCTATTTGGAGTGATCTTTCTGCTATTTATAGCAGCAGACTTGCTTTGGGCCTTGATGGAGAAATGTAGATCTCATATGTCCCAAGAACATTGATCTCTACTCAACATGGACGAGGACAGACCATGACCAATTTAAATTACTTTAAATTGTACCAATGGCATGACCAATGTCATGGCGTCTGTTGTAACATCAGCAGACAGACAGACTATTTATCTAACCATTTAAATTGTGCAGAATTGTAAATGCTGAAAGATAAATAACACAATGAATTGTTTACCCAGTTCGGTGCAACCTCACCTACATCGGGGGGCTACCAAGCCAGGGAGGAAATTCACTATTAGTAGAATTAATTTAGAGTCAAACAACCCGTTTGCACTCACTTAAGACCTACCCAATGACACTTCTGCCTAGAGTCCACTAGACAAGAGACCTCGCTCACTCCCCCTCAATCACCGCAGTGATAAACAATTCACGATTACAATATGAAGACACTCTTAGAACACACCTTGATCTTGCTTCACAACTTTGATTAAGAGACACATCACTCTTGCTTAAAAGCTTTGAGTGGCACAATGAATACAATAGTTCATACACACTAAACCAGAGCAATCATACAACATACAATTGCTTGGCCTACAAGGAATCCTAAGACTCCTACACGCACGTGAAGAACAAAGTTCTTCACTCACAAATATGTCTACCACAATGTATCAAAAGATACAAAGGGTGACTTACAAAGACACACACACGGGACTCTCAAACCCTAACCCTTTATTTTTCACTCTAGTTGTTCTTGATGTGAGTGTTTGATTTCCCTTGCTTCTGCTCCTCCTTAAATAGTACTGCAGACTGGGCTTGGGCTGGTCAAAAGTAACAAACATTAGGTTTAACCAAGTTAAACCACTTTCCATAATTCAAGGTGTTGTCAAATTAGGTCACAACTGCTTCATGTTATGCCCAGCCCTGACTAGAATCTCTCCTGA
Organism: Lathyrus sativus; assembly: GCA_963859935.3. Lineage (NCBI taxonomy): Eukaryota > Viridiplantae > Streptophyta > Magnoliopsida > Fabales > Fabaceae > Lathyrus > Lathyrus sativus. Next base: position 114,263,885 of record OZ012738.1, on the reverse strand, counting down.
GATAACTAAGGAGTCATAACAGGTTTCCTGAATTCTAGCCTGAGATATATCAGGTAAAATACCAGAAAACTAAAACATGCGCGCAGATGTCATACGCTTGATGTCATAACATCCAGCATGACATCCAACATACTTTGTTTTTAGTTGACCAAACTCACCCTACTGAACACTCCTGCAAAATCTTCTTCATAACAGTAGACACAAGCATATTATAGTTTCCTAAAAAGTCTCAAAGATCCTTTTTATGAATACCAATTAAATATGCATCTTCATGTTGTGAATATCTTTGACCTGCACACACTTGATGAGATATATCCAACAGGATCTCATCAAGCCAAACCACTTCTGTCAGTGATATAAAACAGTAGTACCTGCTGTACCAGACAGCGATGTCATGACATTCAGTATGACATCCATGACAACAGTTCTGTCATCAGCTCCTACTAGCTCCTGATGCACCAGACAGCAATGTCATGACATTGGTAATGACATCCTGTTTAAAACACATGACAGCAGTACTGCCATTAGCTCCTGTTGCACCAGACAGCGATGTCATGACATTGGTAATGACATCCCGTTTAAAACACATGACAACAGTTCTGTCACCAGCTCCTGCTGTACTAGACAGCGATGTCATGACATTGGTAATGACATCCTAATAAAACCAGATGACAGCAGTTTTGTTACCACAGCAGATGGATGTCACGATATTTCGCATGACATTCACATTAAAACACACCACAGCAGTTCTGTCACTAAAGCAGATGGATGTCACGACATTCAGCATGACATTCACATTAAAACACACCACAGTAGTTCTGTCACCACAGCAAATGGAGATGTTATAACATCCTGCTTAACATCAGTGCACAATCATGTTTTACCAAAATTTAGTTAATCATAGAACCATGGACAATCATAGAGTCATGGAACTAACAATCTCCCCCTTTGGCAAAATTTGGCTAAAATAACCAAATAAACATCAGGTCAGCATCAGTAGATAAGTACAATAGATACCAACATTTAACTCCCCCTTGGTTTAGTAAAAAATTGACAAAATTTGGAGTAAATATACATACATATAAACTGAATGACATCTCACAACCTCCAAGGAGATAAACACAAACTGAATCAGATACGCAAGCTGCTTGATCTCTAATCACCATAACGACTGCACCACTTCAGCAACAAACCATAGACCAGGATTTAAACCCCTCTCCACAGTGTCAATGACTTTAACTCATGAACATTTTCATTGAATCTTGAGTTCTTGCCTTGTTTGAAGCTGCACCTTCAGGAGTGACACTTTTGATATCACCAATTAAAGGATAATCAATTAAGTACTTGCCAAATAACAATTAATTTTCAATCTCCTATTTGGGACACAAATATTCTGCAGAGAAAAATAAATTCTCCCAGACAATAACCAATGTTGTACATAGCTCCATATCAGCACAATGTCAACACAAGCTGCACATCAGACACGTACACAGCTCCCCCTGTCATGCATAATCAACACTCCCCCTAAAAGAGAGATCCCAAACACATGAAGAATCACTTCATCATCTTCATATTCACACACTGGTAGCACATGCAACTTTACACCCCTTGATTCACAAACCATTCTAGAACAGATAGCAGAAGAGTTGCAGGATAGACATAACTATCTGTAAGATTACTCAAATTCATCTTTGAAAAAAACTGGAGCAATTAGTTTCAAGCACACTGCCTGAATTCACATTAGAGACCAACCAAATGTCATTGTTTGGTTAATTTCATCTTTCTTCAGAGCTCCACCAAGCAACCTTGATCTTCTACATGCTCCATAGAAAGGCAACTTAGATACACCAAGACTTGGACCTGTAACAGCTCCCCCAACCTGTATGAAATAACATTAATTCCATTCATACCAGAGAAGATCAACCTATCTTCAAATTATGTACCACAACATCCATTGAGGCCCTGAAGTTACTGTTGGATGTCACAACATCGGATAAGACATCCCGCTGATGAGTTCAGGCTTTCATTCTGCCACTTAGAATAACCTTATCACTTTATCAGAATAAGAGTTCCATGTTCACAAAGACTAGACACCCTCTATTCTGCTTTAACAGATACCTTGAAATGCATTTGCTTCAGGAACTCCTCTTTAGAGAAACCAAACATGCCAAAGCTTGATTCTTCAAAGAGGAGGGATCAAAAAAATCTTTACAAAAGGAATCCTGCTTTCCTTAAGTAGAGATGTAACGCCCCGATTCTGAATTTCCCATTTTTATTGAGTCCTTTTTAATTTATTTGGATAATTAGTATTTTAATTATGGAATTTATGTGTTGATATGTTTAATTTCAATATTATGCTATTTTACCGATTCGAAGAGTTTTTGGCGAAAATAGAGTAAAGGGTATTTTAGACATTTAGTATTAAGTGTTAAGTGAATTATTGTGTGAGAATTAATTAGTAAGTGTTCGGAAGGAATGAAGAGGAAAGAAAATAGAGATATGAGATAAGAAAGAAAGGGAGATAGATAGAAACATTAGTGGAAAAACAAGGGAAAGAAAGAAGAGAGAAGAGAAAGAGGAGAAAGAAGAGGAAAACCTAGAATTTCATCAAGGATCAACATCCAAGCTTTCAATCAATCGGGTAAGGGTGTGAAACTCTATTATACTGTTAATGTGTATGATTATGTATGCTTTTGGTTATTTAATTTTGGATTGAGAAGAGTTTCGACTCACTTTCATCTTAGGGCAATATTAGGATTTAATTGGTAGAATATGGTTTTAATTGGTTAGAATCGAGGAATGGACGAAGTAGGATAGTCGGGTGTTATTGGGTTGAACTTACTGGGGTGGTTTGGTTTTAGAATCGGTCGGTTTGTGAGGTTTGGGCTTTTGGACAGCCATGGGAGTTCTGAGTTCACAGGTTCGCCAGGCGAAGCCCAGCGAGCAGCAGCGAACTAAATCAGAAGCATCCACCCTGTCTTTGCTGGCAAGTTCACCAGGCGAATGAGAGTGGCGAAGGTTCGCCAGGCGAGTGTGCTAGCGAGTGCTAGCGAGTAATTCCAGAATAACTTCCAGTGGTCTTCGCTGGCAAGTTCTCCAGGCGAACTAGGTAGCGAAGGTTCGCCAGGGGCTTCGCTAGGCGAAGGTTGGCGAATGCGACAACATTTTCCTATTCTCTGTGTTTTTCCTTTCCATGCGGATTTCTTTGTTCGGTTATGTTTAATCCTTATCGAATTGAATAGTGTTGTGTTCCGTGTGGTACGTTGTGCTGTGGGTAGCCGTAAGGCGTGAATCCTAGAGTGTGGAATTTTGATTGTGAAAGTATATGCCTTATATGGAATGGTATGTGTTGAAATGAAGAGTATATATATATTATAGAGTATAAGTATATTGTAAATGTACATAGATTGTATGTGCTTGTATGTGATGAATATGCATAGTGATATAATTGCGAATATGTATGCATGCAGAGTAATGTTGTGAGTCATTTTTGCATAAAAGGCATCATGATGTACATCATAGCGATGTTGATTCCTTGGAGAATCTGCTGAACATTTGATTCCTCGGAGAATCTGCTGAGTATTTGATTCCTTGGAGAATCTGCTGAGTATTCGATTCTTAGGAGAATCTGATGAATATTTGATTCCTTGGAGAATCTGCTGAATACTTGATTCCTTGGAGAATCTGCTGAATTGAGTCGGTACCGCATTTGCATCTGCATAGAGTCGTGAGTCGGTCTCTATGAGTTGCATTGGTCATCTTTATATGATGCATGGAGTGAATTGAACATAATTCTAGATGTTTATGTGGAAAATAATGAGTATGCATAGAAGCATGATTTAATGAATATGCTTGATTGTGTGAATATGCATTGTGATGTATATGATGAATTATGATAAGCGTGGTGAGAGTTTGAATTGTATAAATCCCATGTATGTACATAGATATATAATTATATGTATTGACTGTTATGATATCGTTTCTCACCCTTCTGCTGTTTTAAAGTGCTCTATGAGGCATTGCAGAATAGGATTGCTGGAGGTCCTTTTTGTGAAGAAGGTTTTCATTATTTTTGGTCGATGGCTCTTATATGTAACATCTGGGTAGTTAGGAAGCCTTTGGCTCTTTTTGGAGATACATTTGTTTTGATTTCTTTTGTGATACATCTACGTATGTATCTGATGATGGATGTTTGTACATATGAATTAACTGAATGATGTATATATGTTTATATGAATGTATTGATTCAATGTTTAGATGTTTCCGCTTTATTCTAAATATTGAGATGTGGGTTTTAGAACTATGTTCTTCAGAATGTGAATTGCCCATTGTTGCATATCTATTTGAGCAGATGTTGTATGTATTTAATTTCATGTTAATGTGACACACCTCTTTTATATCATGTATTAATTAAGCTCTGATGAAACTTTTATCTAGTGCCTAAATGATTTAATTATTTATTTGGGGGTATAGAAGGGGGGTGTTACATAAAGTGGTATCAGAGCCAGCGTTGAGTCAGTTGTGTCTGTCTTATTGTTGTGTTGGTTGAACGTTTGTTTAACCTTGTTATTTTTGGGAATCCTCAGAGTATGGCTGGTCGTAATGACAATGCTATGACTGCAGCGTTGGAGGCTATGGCTAGGGCGGTGCAAGGCGCACCGAATGTGAATGCGAACGATGAGTTTAGAAAGAACCAACCACCGGTATTCAAAGGGAGGTTTGATCCGGACGGTGCTCAGATTTGGTTAAAGGAGATCGAGAGGATCTTTAGAGTCATGAATTATGCTGAAGGCAACAAGGTGAGACTTAGGACTCACATGCTGAGAGAGGAAGCCAATGACTGGTGGGTCGGTATGAGACAAGTTCTTGAAGTAGACGCTAAGGAAATCACTTGGAATCTATTTCGCACCGAATTTTTGAGAAAGTATTATCCGAAGAGTGTGAAGGGAAAGAAGGAGATGGAGTTCCTGGAATTGAGACAAGGCAATATGTCTGTGATAGACTACACGGCCAAGTTCACAGAGTTAGTGAAGTTTCATCCTCACTATGATGCGGTGACGACGGAATTTTCCGAATGTGTTAAATATGAGAACGACTTGCGCCCTGAGATCAAGCAAGCGGTGGGTTATCAGAGGATTAGGAGATTTTTGGACTTGACCGAATGCTGTAGAATTTTTGAAGAAGATAGTAAAGCTCGTTCCACTCACTATAAAAGTTTGAATGAGAAGAGAGGGAAGCAACCGGTGAGGAGTGGACCTTATGTGACGCCTACTGATAAAGGCAAGCATAGGGAAAACTTTGATAGGAAGCCCGGAGGAGGTTCTAGTGCGATTAAATGTTTCAAGTGTGGCGTAATGGGCCACAAGTCTTTTGACTGTGGAAAATCTGAGGAGAAGTGTGCTAACTGTGGGATTCCTGGACATGCCATTTCTGATTGTAGAAAGAATGTGGTGAAATGCTACAACTGTGGCGAAGTGGGTCACATTAAGCCCAATTGTACTAAACCAAAGCAAGCTCCAGCGGGCGGAAAGGTATTTGCATTAGCGGGTGCGGACACTACTAATGCGGATCGTTTGATTAAAGGTACATGCTTTATTAATAATGTGCCTTTAGTTGCTATTATTGATACTGGAGCGACTCATTCGTTCATTTCTCTTGAGTGTGCCAAACGTTTGGGTTTGTGCATGGTTTCTTTGAGTGGTGGCATGGTTATTGAGACTCCCGCTTTGGGGTCGGTAACTACTTTCTTGGTATGCATAAGTTGTCCTTTGACCATGTATTGTAAAGACTTTGTTATGGATTTAGTGTGTTTTCCGTTGGACGGTTTGGATGTGATTTTGGGTATGAATTGGTTGCAATATAATAAGGTTCATCTGGATTGCTATCACAAGTTGGTAATATTTCCTTATTTGGAAGATGATGGAAGTGAGAGTTTTCTATCCACTAAAGAGTTGAAGAAACTTTTAGCGGACGAAGCTCAGTTTTTTGGTTTATTTGCATCCTTGTCAGAAGAGAGTAAGGTTGAACTGGATATGGTTCCAGTGGTGTGCGACTTTCCAGAAGTATTTCCGGAGGACATTGCAGACATACCGCCGAAAAGAGAAGTCGAGTTTTCGATTGATCTAGTTTCAGGTGCTAGACTGATTTCGATGGCGCCGTATCGCATGTCGGCATCAGAGTTGATGGAATTGAAGAAACAATTGAATGACTTATTGGAAAAGAGGTTTTTCAGGCCGAGTGTTTCTCCTTGGGGTGCACCGGTATTGTTATTAAAGAAGAAAGATGGGAGTATGCGGTTGTGTATTGATTATCGGCAGTTGAACAAGGTAACTATTAAGAACAAGTATTCGCTTCCTAGAATTGATGATTTGATGGACCAATTGGTTGGTGCCCGTGTTTTTAGTAAGATTGATTTGAAGTCGGGTTACCACCAGATTTGTGTTAAAGATGAGGATATTCAAAAGACGGCTTTTAGGACACGGTATGGTCATTATGAATTTTCAGTGATGCCATTCGGAGTTTCTAATGCGCCATGTGTGTTCATGGAATATATGAATCTTATTTTTCATGAGCAGTTGGATCGTTTTGTGGTGGTGTTCATCGACGACATCTTGATTTATTCTAAGTCTCAAGAAGAGCATGAGGAGCATTTGAGAATTGTGTTGCAGATTTTGAAAGAGAAGCAGTTGTATGCCAAGTTGCCGAAGTGCTAGTTTTGGTTATCGAAGGTGAGTTTTCTTGGATATATTATTTCTGGAAATGGTATTAGTGTTGACCCATCCAAGATTGATGTGGTAATGCAGTGGGAAGCCCCTAAGTCAGTTACGGAGATTCGAAGCTTTTTGGGATTAGTCGGTTATTATCGGAGGTTTATTGAAGGATTTTTGAATTTGGCACTTCCGTTGACTCAATTGACTTGTAAAGGAAAGGCTTTTGTTTGGGATATTGATTGTGAGAAGAGTTTTGTTGAGCTTAAGAGAAGGTTGACGACGGCGCCAATTTTGATTTTACCGAATCCGACGGAGTCGTTTGTGGCTTATTGTGATGCTTCTTTATCCGGTTTAGGTGGTGTTTTAATGCAAGATGGGAAAGTTGTGGCTTATGCCTTTAGGTAATTGAGAGTGCATGAAAAGAATTATCCTACCCATGATTTGGAATTAGCGGTCGTGGTGTTTGTTTTGAAAAAATTTGGAGACATTATCTTTATGGTGCAAGACTTAAGGTTTTTAGTGACCACAAGAGTTTAAAGTATTTATTTGACCAGAAAGAGTTGAACATGAGACAAAGGAGATGGCTAGAGCTTTTGAAAGACTACGATTTCGGTTTGAATTATCATCCGGGTAAGGCAAACGTGGTGGCCGATGCCTTAAGTCGGAAGTCGTTGCACATGTCTACAATGATGATGAAAGAGTGGGAACTTTTGGAAAGCTTTAGAGATTTGAGTTTGGTTTGTAAAGTGACGCCGAGAAGTGTGAGACTTGGTATGCTTCATATTACGAATGATTTTCTTGCGACCGTTTGTGAAAAAAAAAATTGGATTTAAAGTTCGTTGATTTGATGATGAATGAGAATGAAGATTTCAAGGTTGATGAATTTGGTGTTTTGAAATTCCGTAGTCGTATTTGCATTCCCGACGATGCGGAGTTGAAAAAGATGATATTGGAAGAAGGACATCGGAGTAACTTGAGTATTCATCCGGGAGCGAATAAGATGTACCAAGATTTGAAGAAGATCTTTTGGTGGTCCGAATTAAAGCGAGATGTTGCTCATTTTGTGTATTCGTGTTTGACGTGTCAAAAGTCGAAGGTGGAACATCAGAAGCCTAGTGGATTGATGCAACCGTTGGATATTCCGGAATGGAAATGGGATAGCATATCGATGGATTTTGTTACGGGATTGTCGAATATGCAAAGAGGTCATAATGCTATTTGGGTGATCGTTGATAGACTTACTAAATCTACTCACTTCATTCCGATTGATATTGGTTATCCTTTGGAGAAATTAGCCGAGATTTATGTTTGTGTGATTGTAAAGTTGCACAGAGTTCCTAAGAGTATAGTATCGGATAGAGATCCTAGATTTACTTCAAGATTTTGGGAAAGTTTGCAAGGTGCCTTAGGTTCTAAGTTAAGATTGAGTTCGGCTTACCATCCGCAGACGGATGGTCAAACCGAAAGGACAATTCAGTCGTTGGAAGATTTGTTGCGTGCTTGTGTGCTAGAGCAAGGTGGTGCTTGGGATAGTTATTTGGCGTTGATTGAATTCACCTATAATAACAGTTTTCATTCGAGCATTAGTATGGCACCATTCGAGGCTTTATACGGTCGGAGATGTCGAACACCTTTGTGTTGGCATGAGACGGGTGAGAGGTCGGTAGTTGGACCGGAAATGGTACAACAAACGACGGAGAAGGTGAAGTTTATTCGGGAGGAGATGAGAGCTTCTCAGAGTAGGCAGAAGAGTTACCATGATAAGAGAAGGAAGGACCTTGAGTTTCAAGAAGGCGACCATGTTTTCCTGAGAGTTACACCGGTTACGGGTGTGGGTCGTGCCTTGAAGTCGAAGAAGTTGACTTCTCGTTTTATTGGCCCGTATCAGATTATTACACGTGTGGGTGTTGTGGCGTATCGTGTGGCATTGCCTCCGAACCTTTCGAATTTGCATGATGTGTTCCATGTTTCGCAACTTCGGAAGTATGTTCCGGATCCGTCACATGTTATTCCTATGGATGAGGTCGAAGTAAGAGATAACCTGACGGTTGAGGTTTTACCGGTTAGTATTTTGGATCCTGAAGTTAAGAAGCTAAGAGGCAAGGATATTGCGCTTGTGAAAGTAGCCTGGGGAGGTGCTGCAGAAGGCAATATGACTTGGGAATTAGAGGGCAAGATGCGAGAGTCGCATCCAGAATTGTTTGGATCAGGTAATATTTTCGAGGACGAAAATTTCTAAAGTGGGGGAGAGTTGTAACGCCCCGATTCTGAATTTCCCATTTTTATTGAGTCCTTTTTAATTTATTTGGATAATTAGTATTTTAATTGTGGAATTTATGTGTTGATATGTTTAATTTCAATATTGTGCTATTTTACCGATTCGAAGAGTTTTTGGGGAAAATAGAGTAAAAGGTATTTTAGACACTTAGTATTAAGTGTTAAGTGAATTATTGTGTGAGAATTAATTAGTAAGTGTTTGGAAGGAAATGAAGAGGAAAGAAAATAGAGATATGAGATAAGAAAGAAAGGGAGATAGATAGAAACATTAGTGGAAAAACAAGGGAAAGAAAGAAGAGAGAAGAGAAAGAGGAGAAAGAAGAGGAAAACCTAGAATTTCATCAAGGATCAACATCCAAGCTTTCAATCGATCGGGTAAGGGTGTGAAACTCTATTATACTGTTAATGTGTATGATTATGTATGCTTTTGGTTATTTAATGTTGGATTTAGAAGAGTTTCAACTCACTTTCATCTTAGGGCAATATTAGGATTTAATCGGTAGAATGTGGTTGTAACTGGTTAGAATCGAGGAATGGACGGAGTAGGATAGTCGGGTGTTATTGGGTTGAACTTACTGGGGTGGTTTGGTTTTAGAATCGGTCGGTTTGTGAGGTTTGGGCTTTTGGACAACCATGGGAGTTCTGAGTTCGCAGGTTCGCCATGCGAACAGCAGCGAAGCTTCGCCAGGCGAAGCCCAGCGAGTAGCAGCGAACCAAGTCAGAAGCATCCACCCTATCTTTGCTGGCAAGTTCACCAGGCGAATGAGAGTGGTGAAGGTTCGCCAGGCGAGTGTGCTAGCGAGTAATTCCAGAATAACTTCCAGTGGTCTTCGCTGGCAAGTTCGCCAGGCGAACTAGGTAGCGAAGGTTCGCCAGGCGAAGGTTGGCGAATGCGATAATATTTTCCTATTCTCTGTGTTTTTCCTTTCCATGCGGATTTCTTTGTTCGGTTATGTTTAATCCTTATCGAATTGAATATTGTTGTGTGTCATATGGTACGTTGTGTTGTGGGTAGCCGCAAGGCGTGAATCCTAGGGTGTGGAATTTTGATTGTGAAAGTATATGCCTTATATGGAATGGTATGTGTTGAAATGAAGAGTATATATATATATATATATATATATATATATATATATATATATATATATATATATATATATATATATATATATATATATATATATATATATATATATATATATATATATATATATATATATATATATATATATATATATATATATATATATATATATATATATATATATATATATATATATATATATATATATATATATATATATATATATTATGGAGTATAAGTATATTGTGAATGTACATAGATTGTATGTGCTTGTATGAGATGAATATGCATAGTGATATAATTGCGAATATGTATGCATGCAGAGTAATGTTGTGAGTCATTTTTGCATAAAAGGCATCATGATGTACATCATAGCGATGTTGATTCCTTGGAGAATCTGCTGAACATTTGATTCCTCAGAGAATCTGATGAGTATTTGATTCCTTGAAGAATCTGCTGAATATTCGATTCCTAGGAGAATCTGATGAATATTTGATTCCTTGGAGAATCTGCTGAATACTTGATTCCTTGGAGAATCTGCTGAATTGAGTCGGTACCGCATTTGCATCTGCATAGAGTCGTGAGTCGGTCTCTATGAGTTGCATTGGTCATCTTTATATGATGCATGGAGTGAACTGAACATAATTCTAGATGTTTATGTGGAAAATAATGAGTATGCATAGAAACATGATTTGATGAATATGCTTGATTGTGTGAATATGCATTGTGATGTATATGATGAATTATGATAAGCGTGGTGAGAGTTTGAATTGTATAAATCCCATGTATGTATATAGATATATAACTATATATATTGACTGTTATGATATCGTTTCTCACCCTTCTGCTATTTTAAAATGCTCAATGAGGCATTGCAGAATAGGATTGCTGGAGGTCCTTTTTGTGAAGCAGGTCTTCATTATTTTTGGTCGATGGCTCTGATATGTAACATCTGGGTAGTTAGGAAGCCTTTGGCTCTTTTTGGAGATACATTTGTTTTGATTTCTTTTGTGATACATCTGCGTATGTATCTGATGATGGATGTTTGTACATATGAATTAACTGAATGATGTATATATGTTTATATGAATGTATTGATTCAATGTTTAGATGTTTCCGCTTTATTCTAAATATTGAGATGTGGGTTTTAGAACTATGTTCTTCAGAATGTGAATTGCCCATTGTTGCATATCTATTTGAGCAGATGTTGTATGTATTTAATTTCATGTTAATGTGACACACCTCTTTTATATCATGTATTAATTAAGCTCTGATGAAACTTTTATTGAGTGCCTAAATGATTTAATTGTTTATTTGGGGGTACAGAAGGGGGGGTGTTATAAGAGACTTCTTCAAAAAATCAGAGATAACTGCCACTTATCCTTGACCTCCAAGATGAGCAAGATCACATGCTCCTATGTACTTAGATCAGAAATAAACTGACCCAAGCAATGCTATCACCAGCACCACCTTCTAGACCAGTTTCTTGCCAGGAAATTTTCTAGATAAAGCTCAGATGTTTCTACTAGACACTAGAATGCACCTGCTGCACTTCAACAGATCTAAGATACATGTCTTCATCTTCACTTTTATCAGTACTACATTCTAGCCTTAGTTTCTTGCTAAGAATCTTACTAGAATAAATACAGATCCAGTTATACCTCCTTGAATCAACAAAATTCTGCACAATCTCTACTGATGGAATGTCTCAACATCTGGTTGAATATCAAATCCTCAACCAGATCAAGGGCCTGATACTTGTGCTACAACTGATGAGACAACTTGATCATCAACTAAGGATAACCCATTAAATATTTGAGAATATCTCAACTAGCAATGGATCTTAAATCCTTATAAGGAGTCCTTCTAGGATCATCTACTTGATAAACCATAAAAAGTATTCTTTATTTAAAGGATCTTTTAATGTTGAAACATTAGAGCTGACATCCTTGACTCAACTTCCCTATGACTTCCTCTGCTAATAGAATCCCTGCAAGTCATGAGTCGTGAAAATAAATCACCTCCCACTATCTTCTCTAACACAACCTTCAACGACCTGCCATAGCCATATATCACATTGTATACAGTTTGCACAATTCTCTCTCAGGGCTACCAGAGTTCTTTCATCAGACAAATATGCAGCAGAACCACCAAAAGAACATCTTCAACATGCCCTAAACAAGATGTCAGAACATTCAACAGGTCATTGGAGCTCCTATATCAGAGGGCACAACAGCAGATACACATAATCCTTCATAAGCAAGAGTGAACACACTCTTCTCCTTAACTCCATAAGCAGTAGCTCAAACATTTAGCAAGATCAGCAAATCAGCTACAACTTCTCCTTGTTTAAACCACAAGAAAGTATCTCCCAAGATCTCATTTAGAATAGACAGGATGCCTGCTCTAATACCAATTTAAATTATGGTATGCAGATCTCATATGTCCCAAGAACATTGATCTCTGCTCAACAAGGACGAGGACCGACCATGACCAATTTAAATTACTTTAAATTGTACCAATGTTATGACCAATGTCATGACGTCTGTTGTAACATTAGCAGACAGACAGGCTATTTATCTAACCATTTAAATTGTGCAGAACTGTAAATGCTGAAAGATAAATAACACAATGAATTGTTTACCCAGTTCAGTGCAACCTCACCTACATATGGGGGCTACCAAGCCAGGGAGGAAATTCACTATTAGTAGAATTAACTCAGAGTCAAACAACCCGTTTGCACTCCTTACTTTAGACCTACCCAATGACACTTCTGCCTAGATTCCACTAGACAAGAGACCCCGCTCACTCCCCCTCGATCACCGCAGTGATAAACAATTCACAATTACAATATGAATACACTCTTCAAACACACCTTGATCTTGCTTCACAGCTTTGATCAAGAGACACAACACTCTTGCTTAAAAGCTTTGAGTGGCACAATAAACACAATAGTTCATACACACTAAACCAGAGCAATCATACATCATACAATTGCTTGGCCTACAAGGAATCCTAAGACTCTTACACACACGTGAAGAACAAAGTTCTTCACTCACAAATACATTCTTGCTTAAAAGCTTTGAGTGAACAATTAGAACTGTACTAATAACATCCTAAAGATATCTACCACTATGCATCCAAAGATACAAAGGGTGACTTACAAGGTCACACACAATGGACTCTCAAAACCCTAGACCTTAATTCTACACTCAAGACCTTAATTCTACACTCAAGGTTTTCTTGTTGTAAGTGCTTGATTTCCCTTGTTTCTGCTCCTCCTTAAATAGCAATGCAGATTGGGCTTGGGCTGGTCAAAAGTAACAAACATTAGGTTTAACCACTTTCCATAATTCAAGGTGCTGTTAAATTAGGTCACAACTGCTTCATGTTATGCCCAACCCTGACTAGAATCTCGTTTGAGATAACTAAGGAGTCATAACAGGTTTCCTGAAGTATAACCTGAGTTTCCTCTTGAAATATAACAGTAAACCTAAACACGTGCCCTGATGTCATACACTTGAAGTTATAACATCTAGCATGACATCCAACACACTTTGTTCTTAGCTGACCAAACTCACCCTGCTGAGCACTCCTGCAGAATCTTCTTCACAACAGTAGAAACAAGCATATTATAGTTTCCTAAAAAGTCTCAAAGATCCTTTTTATGAACACCAATTAAATCTGCACTTTGTTTCTACTAAATCTCTTTAGCCTGCACATACTGATGAGGTATATCCAAAGCACTTCTGTCAAGAGATATAAAACAGCAGCTCCTGCTGTACCAGACAACGATGTCATGACATTGGTAATGACATCCTGATTAAACCATATGACAATAGTTTTGTCATCAGCTCCTTCTGTACCAGACAATAATGTCATGACATTGGTAATGACATCCTAATTAAAACACATGACATCAGTACTGTCATCAGCTCCTGCTGGCTCCTGCTGCACCAGACAACGATGTCATGACATTGGTAATGACATCCTATTTAAAACACATGACAACAGTTCTGTCATGATAGCAGATGGATGTCACGACATTCAACATGACATTCAGATTAAAACACACCACAACAGTTTTGTCACCACAGCAGATGGAGATGTTATAGCATCCTGCTTAACATCAGTGAAGAATCATGTTTTTACCAAAATTTAGCCAATCATAGAACCATGGACAATTATAGAATCATGGAACTAACACATTAAAATTACCATTTTTGAATAATGGTGCTTTTCTCTCTTCCCGCCTCTTTACATTTCAATCATTTATTTACTTATGTTGTATTTTTTCTTTTATTCTGATTTTATTTATTTTGTTGCTTCTACCTTGTTTGTTTTACAATGTTGTTTTAAAAATTTAATTTTATAAAATATTTTAATTTGGACACCGTTTTTCAAATCCACACAATTCACCCCATCTGAAATCACTTGTCCAACAAAAATGAAAGGTCAAATATTTACTTTTTTGAAAACTCAAGAAAAAAGGGGCAAGACCAAAAGAAAAACATTGAACTTTATCTTGGAAAAGACAGATCAATTATGAATGCATGATTAGTACCAACGAACAACAACATATGAGCTTGATCAAATGTCAAAACAGGGAAGTTCACAAAGGAAAATAACAAAGGAAACAAAAAGAACGCTTTTGCAGGTCAATAATAGTATAAAAGGTCAAAATGACGCTTCACGAGCCTCTTATACCCTATTCATCCACCAAGAATGGTATGATTCACTGTGCATTACCAGCATTTATGTTCTCCTAAAAAAAACTATTTAAAAGCACCCAAGTGCTTTAAGGAAGAGGAAACATCATCACTAACTAACGTATGAAGACGTGTCAGTCGCTCCTAGCACATATTCCCAAGGACAACAACGTCCTATCATGGGCTTTCACATCCCCGAATTCAGGGACCAAGTAAGAGCACGCGTCATAACCCATTGTTATGTAAAGCAAAAAAACAAGGGTTTAGTCGCAACTGTTTTGGATCGCTTATAAGACCCAAAGGACAAATGCTCAACAATAATTCAAAGGAACAAAGAGTCGAAAATGCAAACCTTATTTTCTTTTCTCCACAGGTGATTCCGCATGTACGGAAGCCTTATTAACCGTCCAAATCAATCTGACAGATGACCACGATCCACGCTGCACTTCACGCTTTCAATTACTAACTGTTTTTCCTATTTAAAAGGGAAAGTGCATCATTCTTTAGGTGTTCAAATCAATTATCATTCTCGCATCACTTACTGACTTGATTGCTGGAGAGCTAACCTTGCAAGGTAGCTCCCTCTATACCGCGTCAGAATCTCAGAACCACCGCAATAAGTTTTGCCTGCTGTTTACCAATCAACTTTGATTTCACTACAGAATAAAATGTTTGATATACTTTTACTTCTCAATATAATTAGTTTGTGTTGAATCTTTAACATGTATTAATATATTAATTAAATTATTTTTTAATTAAGGGATTAACTACCTTGATTCTAATTTTTTATAGTAATTAGTAGAGTTGTCAAAATAGACATCTATGTGGACCGACAAAAAGAACCCAATAAAGTATATGATTTGAGTCTTAAAATTAAAGCTCAATTTTTGTCTATTTTTTATTCCAACCCTAACAAATATGTTACATATTAGGGCTATCTCATGGAATCGTTTGATTCGTATAACTAAAACTTTTAAAAAATTTAGGTTACTTTATTAAAAACCCACATATTGATTTATCAAACTTCACTAAATTTTATTTTATATTATATTTTTAATATTATATTAATAAATTAAATTAATATTTAATTGTTTAATATTTCACTTTAAAATTTCTCGTATTCTGCAAATTGGAATTAAAGTGAATATTTATATATTATTTTAAATAATTTTAATTTTATATTATATTTATAAATATATTAGATTATTTTAAATAAATAATAGAGTACATAAATATATTATATTTAAAATAATATATTTTATCTAATATATTTATAAAAATAATGAATAAAAACCTCATTTAGAGTGGAACTCAACTTATATATTTTGATCTTATATTATATTCGAGTTTTTTTTTTCTTCCCATTTTAAAAATCTCATAGTTCTAGTAATTAGTGTTTTACAATCAATTGTAGGCTTCCGTATAAACATCGATTCAAAAGCATAATAATTGATTAAATTTGTAAAACACAAATTCCTTAATTGTGGTGCAGCCCTATGCAAAAGGAGACAATACCACTAAATGAAACAGGACAACATTACACACCAAAAAAGGGGACAGCCCTATGCAAAATGAGACAACACTAGACATTTATTTCTAGTACAAATTCAGATAAGACATTTTGTAAATCATGCAAAATAGGCCAACATTACACAAAAAATGGGACAACACTATATAAAATGGGACAACTCTACACATTTTAATACAAATTAGCATAAGAAATTTTATAAATCGTACAAAATTACACATCACAGATGAGACAACCCTATGCAAAATGGGCCAATACTTCATATTGCTAGTACATATTTGCATAAGAAATTGTATAAACTATACACACATCACAAAATGTGACAACTCCATGTATTCTGGTACAAATTTGTATAAGGAATTTTATAAACAAGTTAGGAGAGTTTTATTTCGTCATAGTATTAGTGAAAAGAAAAAAGAAAAAAGAAAAAAAGAGAAAAGATTTGTTTGAGAGTTTGGAGGGAAGGAAAACGGAGGGTTTCAATTTTTTTATTTAAAATAATATTTTTTTACTATTTTTAATTTATAATAATAACAATAATAATAATGGAGATCTATTTTGATCTTTCATAAAAAATACAAAATTTATTTTGATGATGGTAGCCATGGGATCTCGAACAAATATTTTTAAAGTTAAATGATAGTTATTTTACTAGAGCTGTTAAAATGGAGTGTTTGACCCTAAATGAGCCGGTTCTAGCTGGTTTCAAATATTTTAGAGTTGGCTTAAATTTTTTTTTTTGTAATATAGACTCAAAAACTAATACTTGAGTCAGATCTTCGATGGATTTCAAGCTATCCATCTCTAAAAGGTCTTTTTTTAATAAAAAATTAAAACAAAAATTCTATAATATTTATTATAAAATAAAATTAAAAAATATATTATTTAAAACATGATACATTTTTAAGTAATATATTATTTTTTATAAATATTATAATATATTTTTAAATACAACACACGTCTAATTTGTATAAAATAATACTCAAATATTTAATTTAAGAGATCCTAATAGAATACGAGAAAAAAATATTGATTATATTAATATATAAGATTTAAAAGAGAAATATTGAATATAATAGAGATGAAATCTAGTGAAAGAAGAGAAATTAAAGTATCACAATATTAATATTAATATAATTTTTTAAAAATTTATAACTATGCGGCTAACGGATTATCCACAATACATACGAGATTATTCTAATGCATAACGGGCGAGCTAAAAAAAATTTTAAAAAATATGAACTCTAATTTTAAAACTATAGCCTTATAATTTTTTTTGGCTTTGCGGCACAGTCCATTTGGACTAACCTACATCTCTACATTTTACAACTAAATCAATCAATTTATGTTGTTAATATTTCTAATGATCAATATTTAATTTAATAATTCAAAATAAACATTTACTTATTTACTTATTTCAAATAGGCACAAATAAACATATTTATTTTCAATTAAAAAATAATGAATTAATTTAAGAGAAAAAATATACACTAATATTGTAAAATATTTTTACACTATCAATCCATTAGAGATGTGTATCTCACCAAATTACATTTTTATTTTTAAAATACTGACATAACATAGTTGAATGTTAAAATCTTATTGGATGATGGTGTAAAATTATTTTATACGAACAATGCATTATTAAAATATTTAATTAAATAATCAATTAATTTTTAAAAGTATTTAATTAATTCAAATTAAATTATTATCAATTAATTTAACAGCAATTCAATTAAATATTAATTTATATATTTAAATTTGGTTAGTTATAGTTAAGATTTACATTTATGAATTTTATTTTTAATTTTGTCTATCATTTGAAATAAGTAAATATTTATTTGTGTGTTATTTAAAATAAGTAAATAAGTAAATAAATAAATATTTATTCTAAATTATTAAAGTATTTATCATTAAAAATATTACAATAGAAATTGATAGTCTAATTGTAAATGAGAAGACATGGGTACAAATTTTGTATTTTTTATTTTAAAATTAAAATTGTTTAATATTACTACAAATCATGAAATTATTTGTCAACAACGTACATTGTTCTAATGGTAAAGGTATAGGATGTGACTTGAAGGTCTATGGATTTGAATTTTTTTTAAGAATAAATTTTGCTTTTTTTTTTAATATATTTTTAAATGTGAATTATTTAAAAATAAAATTGAAATAAAAAATAAATATTAATTTAATATTTAAAAAATAAAACATAAAAAAAAAAAATCAACATGACTGTCCACGTAATTATTAAAAAATGCACGTGGTATTAGAGATGAGAATTAGATCCATTATCAAGGACACCCGTAAATATTACTTACAATATATATGGTAAAACTCTGCAAAATAGATATGGGCATAAAGACATGTAATTACCCACGAAATAAGTAGGTATGAGCGTGATACGGGTGAATATTCACCCAACACATACCCGCACGATATATATTTACCTATTTTACTTTTATTATTATGTATGCATATTGCTTTATCAATTTTATTAAGTGCATCACTATTAAACTTGTATGTATATTAATTTAATATATATATATATATATATATATATATATATATATATATATATATATATATATATATATATATATATATATATATATATATATATATATATATTTATTTATTTTTTTTAACTCAACAATATTATCTTTGAATTTTTTAAATATTATTAAAAAATTAAAATGATATGATAAATTATAAATAAAATATTATTTTTATTAAAAATGTAGATAAATGATTATGGGTATGAGTATATAGATGCCTATTAGATACGGGTACGAGTACAAGCATTAATGCCCACACGGATGTGAGCTCGAGTACAAAGATTTTTTAAAATCACAGATATGAAAATGTGTATTATAGTACCATGTCCAAATCTTACTCATTGTCATCACTGTGTA
Organism: Lathyrus sativus; assembly: GCA_963859935.3. Taxonomy (NCBI): domain Eukaryota; kingdom Viridiplantae; phylum Streptophyta; class Magnoliopsida; order Fabales; family Fabaceae; genus Lathyrus; species Lathyrus sativus. The sequence goes on along the minus strand of OZ012738.1, from coordinate 114,244,659 downwards.
GCATAAATAATAGACATGACAGTCCAGTCCAGTCATAATTTAAAAATAAACAAAAAAATATTAATAAATAAACTAATATGACTCGATTAAATTTAATAAGAGGTTAAATATATTTTTTATTTTTCTCGTGGATTAAATTGGATTCAGTAATGTAATTTTTGTGAGGGTCAAAAAAATGTATCTTCATTCTAAAAATAAATATATGGTATTAATGATTATTTTTATATAATTAATTTATATGACTTTTTATTCAATTCAATTCATATTTTATATTTATTATTATTCGATCTAATTTTATATGTTTAATCATAGATTTAATTTCTATATTTTATAAAATTGGTCTTTTTATTTTAAATAGTTTTAATTCTCTTATTTTAAATTTAAACAATTTTGTTCCCTTTTTTATATTTTACATTTAAAACTAATAATATTTTCTATTTTAAAATAATAAGTTACTCATAAAACATGATAAATCATCGCATATAAATATATTATTGAAATTTATAGATAAACATATAAGTTAAAAATGTGAAAAAATAAGTAAAATTGTTTGAGTTTAAAATAAAGAGATAATTTTGTGAATCATATTAAATTGAAGGTCTAAAATTGTAACTTAACCAATTTTATAACATCATAAGAGTAAAAAAAGAAAAAATTAATATTATTAAATTTCAATTTATCATAGAGAAAATAATAAATGCATAAACATTTTTATCTAGATAGAAGGTAAAAGTTAGATTATTCGAATTTAAGAAAATGCATAAACATTTTTATCTAGATGGAAGGTAAAAGTTAGATTCTTCACATTTAAGAAAATGCATAAACATTTTTATCTAGATGGAAGGTAAAGGTTAGATTCTTCACATTTAAGAATTCAGTAAAATAAACTTTATTTTGAAAAACTTTATGATTATTTTAAATTATAATAATTTAAATTTAAATATAAGATTAATTAGAATATGGTGTAAATTACATTGGATGAGAATGAATTGTTTTAATATATAAAAAGAGAGAATCATAAAAGAAGTTGATATTAAAATGGTTAAATTATAATTTTATTTTTTTAATTTTTAATTTTATAATTATGTGTCAAAATAATTTATTTTAATTGGATGATAATATAAAGTAATTTTTCAATTAATCTTTTTAAATATATGTGATTAATGATTTTATTATATGAATGATTTATATGACTATTTTTTATCTTAATAAATTTATGTTTTATATTTATTAATTATTCAATTTAATTTTATAAAATCATAAAAGTCAAAATTATATTTTTATATCATCAAATTTTAATTTATCATAAAGAAAAATAGATGCACAACATTTTTGCCAAAATGGAAGGTAAAAGGTAGATCCTTGAATTTAAGAACTTTGTGTTAAATTATTTTTATTTTGAAAATCTTTTTGACTATTTTTAATTTATTATAATGATATTAAATTTAAATCTCTTGTATTATTAAGGTTGTTTTTTATATGATTTTTTTTACCTTCCTTAAGTCATATTTTATATTTTTTTAGCTATTCAATTTACCATTTTAACCTCATAAAAGTCAAATATTTATTTTTATATTATTAATTTTCATTTATCTTTAATTAATTTAAAATAACCAGTCAACAGTTTTTAGTTTTTTATGGTACTACTAGTTTATCTACCATACTAGTCATCATTATATAATAATATAATTATTTTAGCATTTTTATATATAAAAAATTCCAAAAAAATTAAAAATCATTTATTTATATATATTTACTTAATTAGTTTTATTGTTTGATTGTGGGTTTAGCTTGTCGTATAAGTTGAAAGTAGAAGCTAGTTTGGTTGTTCTTCACCCGCCGCCTGAAAACAACCAACAACAACAACATAGGACTCAGAAACCTTAAAACCGATAACCGAAACCGATTTTTGGATTCACTCACAATAACCATACTCTTTCTCTTTTTTTCATGCACGTTGCTTCTCATTCATTCACATTCTCAATACACAGGTTTCTCATTATTCTCTCTTCTTCGCTTTTGTTTTTCATAACCTCGTTTTTTTGTTCTGCATGTCGTTTTTTATTTGTGTAATGTCGTTCCCCTTGGTCTATTTTGTTATACTCTTTGTGTCATTGTTAAGGTTAATGTTTGCTTTCTTGTTGTTGTTGCCGTTGTTGTTGTCGTCATGTTTTTGTAGTTTTATCAGAGAACAAAAATGGATCTCAAAAATATTCAATTTATAGGGTTTTTGTCACTATCTTGTAGTCTTTTTTTAAATATTGAAAGTGTGATAGTTTAATTTAAGTGGGTTAGGCATTGTTTGGATAAGCCATTTAATTAAGTGATTATAGCATAAGCACTTATATGTAATAAAAAATTTATCTACGAAGTATCAGTTCATTCACATGTAAAGTTTTGGCTTTGTAATCTAGAGGGACATACAGAGTTCAAATAAAGTGACCATTAGTGTTATCATTGTTGATAACAATAAAATATTAGATAAACTAAAATTGAACTTTTTCATATAAAACTATAAGCCCTTGAAAAGGGTTTATCTCAAAGAGTTTATATAAGTAAGCCGAAAACATTTTATAGATACGTCATAAGTTGTTTCTATAAGATGTCTCAAATGGTCGGAAAAGTGCTTATGCCGGTAGATAATTTAAAACGAGTCACTTATACTATAATGTAATGATTCGAACGAGGTGATGACACTGAATCACTGTTTTAGTCTTATGTTGGTTTTGTAATGAGACTGATATATTGTTTTGTGCATGTTGCATAGGTTAAGCAGCAGAAGAGGATTTGTGTTGGAGTAAAATTGAAGAAAAGATGAAGTATGTTTTAGTGACCGGTGGAGTTGTTAGCGGACTTGGGAAAGGAGTTACTGCCAGCAGCATTGGAGTACTCCTTCAGGCTTGTGGCTTTCGGGTTACTTCTATCAAAATTGGTATTTTCCCCTCTTTTTAGTATTAAATTCTCCCATTTTATTGTTTTGCATCAACATTTGATGAATGACAATTCAAATTACAAGGGGTGGTTTCATTGTCAGATATCAATGTTAGTACGAAGGAGTGTATCAGTTTGGTCTTTTTGAGCTGATAAAATCAGTAGTAATTTTGCCGATTTGGTCGAACAAAAAAATATATGTTTTCATTTTGTTTTCGGTTTTGATTACGAAATTTCCATTTTGTTTTCGTTTAGTGAAAACACACAGTTGCAATATACGGTTTGTATAAGAAATAGTGAAAACAAACATACTGTACAAATCTTTGAAAACAAGAAACCAGTGTTCTCAAATAGTGACTATAGTCTAGCATAGTTTTAACAAACAGCTGTTGTCTTGCAATACACGGTTAAGTACAGAGCATTATCAAATAGCTAGCACTGTAGCGTGGCGAAATTTGAACAAACCGCCATTTTCCATGGTTTGTGTTTGACAATATTACAAGAAACATTGAAAATAAGAGTTACAGAAACTAATCTTTTGATATTATGCAAAACAATGCTATTTTTTTCGTAATTATTTTAGTTGTATTTAAATTTAATTTCTGTTACTTGCAGACCCCTACCTGAACACTGATGCAGGGACAATGTCTCCTTTTGAGCATGGCGAAGTTTTTGTCTTAGATGATGGTGGTGAGGTAAAGATCACATTTTTACTAGCACGGCATCAGCCATTTTAATGTGAATCTTAACTTATGTGCTGTGCATCATTCTTTTGATTTTTAGCTTATTTGTTCTGAGGTCATTTTTCAGTTATAATAACAAGGTAATAGCATTCCTGTCTTCAATCATGTTCTATTTTCAATTTTTTTCTCTTGGTTGAAGGTTGACCTTGATCTTGGAAACTATGAACGTTTCTTGGACACCAAATTAACCTGCGACAACAACATTACAACTGGAAAAATTTATCAGGTAAACAAAATGTAGTTTCTTCTATTTAAATGTCTGATTTTTATTTTGTTTTTTGTTTATTTATTTACTAGAAGTTCCTGCTGTTTCTTAAATTTTTTGTTTTTGTTTTGAATGCTTAATAGTCTGTTGTTGAGAAGGAAAGAAGAGGAGACTATCTTGGCAAAACTGTCCAGGTATGTTTAGTCATTTTGACTTTTCTGAAGGAATCTTTTTATTATGGTTGATTGTCTCTTGGTTTTGATTTTACATTTAATGTATTCGTAGGTTGTTCCACACATTACTGATGCCATCCAAGAGTGGATAGAACGTGTAGCACAGATACCGGTTGATGGAAAACAAGGCCCTGCTGATGTTTGTGTCATTGAATTGGGTGGAACCATAGGTAAACTATTATTTTCTCGACAAATTCTAATAAATATTAGATGGTGGTGCGCTGTTGTTGTAAATTATCATATTGCCACATAGTAGTATAGAATGCTAAAATAAAATGACTTTACTTTGATGTAGGCGACATTGAATCTATGCCTTTTATTGAAGCACTGGGCCAATTTTCATACCGTGTAGGTAATGTTTGTTCTGCCCCAGACCTTATAGTGTATACTATTACTGAATTACATCAACATATTTTGGTGCTGTGCTCTTTAGAGAATGAGTCTTATCTCATTGGTTATTATATTTTTCTAGGCCCTAGCAACTTCTGTTTGGTTCATGTGAGCCTTGTGCCTGTTCTCAGTGTTGTTGGTGAACAGGTAGGTACCTGCAAACTGTAAGCTATCAATGGACATTGAAATTTAATAGTATATTTGTACTTATTGTATGTTTTAATTTACAGAAAACCAAACCAACCCAGCACAGTGTTCGTCAACTTAGAGGGTTAGGGTTGGTCCCAAACCTTCTTGCTTGTCGCAGTTCAAAGGTCTGTCTTTTGCTTTTTGCTTTTTCTTTTCATCCCCAATGGTTCCCGTAATAATGATTTAAGATTTTTATGTTGTCCTTGCCAGGAACTTGATGATAATGTTAAGGGAAAACTTGCTCAATTTTGTCATGTGCCGGTAACTCACACAATAATTCTCAACACTTTTTCACTTTGCTTAACCTTGAAACTTTTCATACATATTCTCAATGCAAACTTGTGTGTCTGCAGTTATCAAACATACTCACTCTCTGTGATGTTCCAAATATTTGGCACATTCCTTTGCTTTTGCGAGTAAGTAATTCAATGATATTTTGTGGAACTTCTTTCTCATACCTTTTTGCCTAGATAGTTGAGTTGTGATAATTTTATGTTATGTAATTCATATATTAACTAGAAGTTTTTCTTATGATATTGTTCGGTTATGAATAGGACCAGAAGGCACATGAGGCAATCCTGAAAACATTAAACCTTCAAGGGTTTGTTTCACAAACTCATTTTCCTTATTCTGTTGTTTTGATTTTCTGATAATTTATTTAAATTATGGTACCAAAGTTACCACAAAATAACTGTCTTTGAGCGGATGCATTGATTATTTGCAGTGTTGCTACGGAGCCTAATTTTACGGAGTGGATCACTAGAACAAAAGTTTACGACACATTTCATGAATCTGTGAGTTTCTTTATTTCTAATATATCTTTAGAAAACTATAATACAGGACTAGTTGTTCACCTCCCGGAATGATGCCAAGTATTGACCTCACACCTGTCATGTTCTTTGCAGGTTAGAATTGCAATGGTGGGCAAATACACAGGACTTTCCGATGCATATCTTTCTGTACTGAAGGTGCATTACTCTTACATAATTCTCATTTTTCCATTCTCAGCAACTTGCACTGTAATCTTACATAATATTGGTTTTCGGTGCAGGCACTTATGCACGCTTCTGTTGCTTACAACCGCAAGCTCACAGTGGATTGGGTTCCTGCTGAAGATCTTGAAGATGATACATTCAAAGAGGTAAGTACCGATCTTTCGATCTTTCTACTGTTGCTGCATATGTTAGTTAACTGCTTTATTTGACTTTATTCCAAACCTCTGACGGTTAATTTACTGTTTACAGAATCCAGATGCATATAAAACTGCTTGGAGTCTTTTAGAGGTTTTTTGTTGTTTCTATTATCTGAGCTTTTTATGAACGAAACAAAATGCATTTCTTCAACTTAGATGTATATAAATGTGATATATCTTTAAATATTACCTATATGGTTTTCTGTTGCAGGGTGCTAATGGAATTCTAGTTCCAGGAGGTTTTGGTGATAGAGGAGTGAAAGGGAAAACTCTCGCCGCGAAGTATGCTCGAGAAAACAGTGTTCCGTTTCTCGGCATTTGCTTGGGGATGCAAATTGCTGTCATTGAGTTTGCAAGATCTGTTCTAGGTCTCTCTAATGCTAATAGCACTGAGTTTGAGCCCGAAACCGGAAATCCCTGTGTCATATTTATGCCAGAGGTATATTTGCTGATAAAAATCCATTTTGTGAAAGCTATGTCGAGATAATTTTATTCGTTTTAGAATTTTGTTAAACTGTTTTTCTAATGATAGGGTTCAAAGACTCATATGGGAGGAACTATGCGTCTTGGTTCAAGGAGAACTTACTTCCAAGTTGCTGACTCCAAATCAGCCAAATTGTAAGGATCAAAAACGAAACTCCAATTTATTGATAAATACAAACACCGATGAATGTGATGAATATACCCCTGAACATTTATAAATCATTATGTAATTGAATTTTGTGTAGGTATGGCAATGCAAGCTTTATCGATGAGCGTCATCGTCATAGATACGAGGTAACTTGTGTTTGCATGCAATAAAACCTTCCTTTATCGGAAAATATCAACATTGTTCATATACTATATCGTGGTTGTACTGTACAGGTTAATCCTGACATGATATCACAACTTGAGACTGCTGGTCTATCTTTTGTTGGCAAAGACGATACTGGGAGGCGTATGGAGGTGTGTATATTTGCATGAAATTCAAAATATTATATCATCGATCTTAAGACTGGAAATTCATAACTAGTTTTCTCATTGTGATTATGTTTACGATACAATTACAGATCGTTGAATTGCCTGGTCATCCTTTCTTTATTGGTGCTCAGTTTCATCCCGAGTTTAAGTCAAGACCAGGGAAACCTTCTCCACTATTCTCAGGTATTCCATGCCCGGTTTCGGTCTCCCCGTATATATTAGTCATGTTTTTGGTATCCCCTAAATGAGTGCCTCATTGTAACAACAGGATTAATAGAAGCGGCGTGTGAGAGGAGGCTTTTGTCAGAAAGCAAAGGAAATGCAAACTCAGCCAATGGAATACATGAACCACACTCGCCAATGGCGAAAGCTCAGAATGGAAACGGGTTTAAGTCTTCCAATGGTTCCTTGAATGGTTCCAATGGCATTTATGTTGATGGGGAAGTTTAGTGATTTTGGTTTTCTCCAAACACATTTTTTGTGTTTGGTTAGCTTGTACAGTTTGATTGGTTGGTTAGATTAATTTGAGCTCTATCTATATAGCTTTTGTTTCCAGCATGAAACAAATTTTGGATGCAATAGCTTTTGCTGTCAAGCATATATAGGTGCTAAGCTTAAGGATGGTGTTTTTGTTTTGTTTTTCATAATGGATTAAAATAATAGTGGTTTTTTCCTTGTAATGAATAATGTGATGAATTTTGAAAACAATTTCTCCTTACTTTAAAGGGGAAAAACCACTTTCATTTTCTTTAGTTTTTGCTTGTTTCAAAATACTTTAGGGCTGGAATCATTTGATACCATAATTAATTTTCGAATCGGTCCAATATCTCTTCGAATCGGTCCAATAAATCAGATATTGGTGGTGAAAAAAAAACAAAACTTTATAGGAAAAACTTATGCCCTCTAACAAACTTAGGGCTTAAGAAAGTAATATAATAAAATATGAATTATTACTAATACCATCCCTTAATTCATATTCCATCAAAACTTGTAACACCAATTCCATCCCTTAATCTGAGAAATTGATCAGTCTTGATAGCTTTCGTCAGAACATCTGCCAACTGCTTCTGAGTGCTGCAGTGTATAACTTCTAACACTCCACTCTGAATTTGATGTCTCAGAAAATGATACTTGGTCTCAATATGCTTGCTTCTCCCATGCAACACTGGGTTTCTGGCAAGGTTAGAGTTCATTGTTTTATAAAATTGGTAAATTCTCAATTTTTCCTAAGGCTTGTTATTCACTTATTCTATATTAGTATAAAACTTTGATGAATTTTAGTCTATTAAATCTAATTTAATTTAATTATTTGTGACTTTTTAAAAAAAATAGTTAATGTACAAGAATAAACTATTTTTGTTATTTTATGAAAAAATACAAAGAAAAGCTGATATAAAATATTGAACCTTGGACAAGAATTCATCTTCAATAAGCTTATAATTAACAAAACTAGCTGATTTATCTTATCCACTAAATTTAATTATTTGTATTGCATTAATTATTTTACTAAAATATAAAATAAAATTATGTTTTTAAGTGTTATTGTGAAGAACAACTATGCCTCCATATGAAGGTTTTATATGCATTTTTTATTTTACCATTCTTTTCTATCATACAAACATATACTATGTAAACTTATTTGGTCTTTTACATATGAAATGTTGGAATTATTATTTTAGAGAATTTCTTTTTTCACCTTATGTATTTCTACCACATTATGTGAAATTTTACAAATGCTCCTTGATTTTGAAGATATATCTTAAGACGCATTTAAATTTCAATGAATATTAAAATATTCTGAAGATATATATCTCTAGAATAATTTGGAGCATAAATCGTGCTAGACTCTTCTCCTCGCTCACATCTCTCAAAGTCTTTTAAATATAAAATTTCAACTTCTTCACAACATCAAATTTCATCAAATAAGGCTCAAAGGAACATTCAATATCATTAAAACCATAAATTTCAGGTACATTTTCGAGTTTTTGGATAAATTTTGAGTTTTTTTGGTAAATGTGTAGAAATTAACGATTAGGGTTTGAAATGTGTAGGAATCACATGTAACATAATTTAGACTTAATATATGACTTGTTTGTTGGCTCAAAATAGCGATCAAATCATATTTTTTAACCTTGCATAAGTCACATTACGCCATTGCCACGACCTCTGAGTTGTAGAACTTTCCGGAGATACATCTCCGGAATAGTTCCGCGTTTCATATACTTTAAAAATTTTCGGAGATACATCTTCAAAAATTTTCAAAGGAAATAAATTTATGGTGTTTTTGGAGATGTATCTTCGAAATTGTTCAACGTTATTGTTTTATTATCTTTTCAGAGATATATCTTCGAAATATCCTGCAATCTATTTTTTTTTAATTTTCTTGTTTTTCTGTTGTCTACGTGCACTAATGATACACTTTACTTTACCTTACAGGCATTATGGCTGACAGAGTCGACAAACTGTGACATGGTCGGGTTTCCTAGCACACATTTGTTCGGCAGGAGCAAAGCCAACAGGTACTTCTGATCAGGCAAAGGCGTCTACTCCTGGGGCCCGTCCTTCACCTCAGGCCACTTCATCTCAAGCCACTCCATCTTCTTTTTTTTCCCCGTAGGAGACAAGATTCACCAGCTGACGCGTCACATCCCCCATCTTCCCGCTGGCGTCAAGATTCACCAATGCAACCTCCTGCTGATCTAGTCATCTCCCGCTGATGATCATGCTGATCCAATACCCTTCGGATGGTGAAGTTGTTGTGGATGCCGAACCAGAGATTTTTGGAGGAGGTCCATCTGATTTGTCCTTACTTCCTTTGTATCCAGACCACACTGCCAGACATATCTGAGACAGAGAGGTAGCATTAGTTGGATTTTGATTTATTTTTCACGTTAATTTAAATTGCTGACATTGATTATTTCTGAAAAATTTCAGGTGCGTGATCCCTAAAAGTTTCTAAACCATGGGAGGAGGATTGCTTGCTTAGCTCTGTCGGATGAGGATTGGTTTCAGTCGGTTCTGACCTTATCTGGGTTGAAGGACCTATGTATGACTGGTTACATCCTGGTCAACCATATGATACTTAATGCATTTGTGGAGATATGGCATTCTAAGACCTCTTCTTTTTATCTCCCACATGGCGAGATGACATCACATTAGACTATATCTCGTGTTTGTTACATCTTCCTATTAGGGGGAAATTCTTTGATCATGGTAGGATGACCAAAGACGAGGTAGTCGAGAAGATGGTAGAGCATCTGAGGATTGATCAAAGGAAGGTGATTGAGGAGGTGGATAATACTAGGGGTGCTCATGCTAGGTTTGAGTTCTTAAATGAGAGATATGATGAGGAGATCGTTGTTGCAGAGGTGGCTGACAGTGATGTTGAGCAGGTGGCGGTACACAGAGCTCGTGCTTTGAGGACATATTTTCTTTTTTTGGTTGGCACTTGCATTTTTATGGACACGAGTGCCACTTATACTGACGTTGCATACCACTAGTACTTCTTGGATCTCACTCTGATCCATGAGTACAACTTGGGTGCGACTTGCTTGTGTTATCTTTATTTGAAGTTGGGAGATGGATGTCGGTGGAAGACGAAGTAGGTCACAGGAAGCGTGACACTATTGATGGTAATAATTCTTGTTCCTTGAATACTTTTTTGTAATTTTCATTTCATATTTGCGAAACGATTACCGATAATTCTTGATCCTTGAATGTTTTCTTTTTATTTTCATTTCATGCTTGAATCCTCATGCACTTCCCGCGCATCGCTGGCTAGCTGAGTGTGGATGAGTACACCCCATGCATGTGCTTTTATCCAGCTGAGAGGGAACTAGGTGGCCGAGCCTTTCAGATTCTACCTTACCATTTGGTTTTTGAGGATATGCACTTCAATAGCTATGTGCATCACCGTGAGATGCAACCATTTGACGACATAGCTCTATAGTCCAGATGGTTGGCATGCGAATCACATAACACTGCTCCTTATCTTCCAGAGCGCGTCATGCGGCAGTTCGAGTACACTCAAACCATCCCCAGACACCATGATGTCTCTGCTCCCCCTGACTTGTCTCATAGGCAGATAAAGATGTTTGTTGATTTTCATAGTCATCTGATATCAGACGAGGCATGAGCTACTATAGGGCTGAACGGCGGGAGCTACGTCAATGGTTACATTAGGTGGTTTTTCAGGGTGTCACATTTGTACATGATGCAAACTGCTCCAGGAGATCCGCCGAGACCATCTCATTAGGAGATACTTGAGGAGAAGCAGACTCAGTTAGATCATACTAATGATGTCTTGCCTTGGTGTCTTTGCATAATGGATATAGCGCGGGCAGACATTAACAAGGGTATCTTCCTTGAGGGGTCTGCTGTCAGACGAGTCTTGGATACCATGTTACCGGAGGCACATGGGGCACTGTTGTACATATACATCGCCAGATGACGGGGGGGGGGGGGGGGGGGGATTGATGACCGATGAGGTAGAGTAGGCAGAGGAGGCAACGCAGATAGAGGAGAGGTTGTCAGGCACACCTAGTAGTTATTTGTTATTATTTTGTTGTAGTATTACAATTTGTACTTTATTTCTGACATTGTTACTATATTTTGAATCTCGATTGTATGACATTTCTTATTATATTGCTATATTATTTTCGACAAACCCAATATTAGTCTATTATTATTTTGTACATCTATTTTTATATTCGAGTTCGTACTTCATACTTCATTTGAAAACAAATACACAACTTAGAGCAAAAAAAAACTTATTCTAATATACTTCGGAGATGTATCTCCGAAAAATTCCCGTAGTTGCATCTCCGGAACAATTCAAATGTAAATGGTTAATGCTTGACATGTTATGAATGTTTAAAATGGTTCCAGAGATGTATCTCCAGAATATGTCAACGTTTATTCAGAAATAGGTGTGTCCAGAGATGTATCTCCGAAATCAAGAGGCATATTTTAAAATTCACATGGTGCCTTAGAAACATATAGGGTGAAATGAGAAATTTTCTTATTTAAATTGTAAAGCCTTGTCTAATATATATCTAGAATAATATCATACAAAAGTTATTATCTGGTACTGACACCATCATAAGTTCTTATTGGCATAATTTACATACTTGACTATTTCACGTAACTAAAAGAACAATAGTGATACAAGATATCAAAACTGCCAAACAATAAAATCTAAGATCTGACTACAATATCCATCATTGTACAAGATACATAATACACATCAGAAAACATAATCTAAGCTTCTTTTGAAACATCCACGCATAGCTCCACTTGCAAACTAAACCTGCAAACAAAATACCAGAAAAACCACAACAATAATGGGGTGAGATAATAATCTTAGTGAGTTTCCCTATCTTATGGGTTCACTCAGCTCTACAAAGTTCTAATCAATCTGTATCTCAAGTCAAAAGGGAAAAGGATAAGACTTGATTTCACATAGCTCACAATATATGGAAACATGTCTCTTGAGTTCATCGAATCAAACAATCACTAATCGGAAACCATACCAAGGTAACCTTCCCCGCCACCTCACCTACGTCTAGGACTTTTAGCAGGGATCACAGATCCTTGTATCTACTTTGACATACAAAATGGATTCAAATTCAAGGTTTTTTCCACATGAATCTTCACTTCCCATGGGATCTCTCCCATCTCAAGTCTCTTGCCCGTAGGCTTCATTTGTACCCACAGGATAAATGAACGGATTCAGATTCAAGTTTCTTCCCACATGAATATTCACTTCCCATGGAACCTCTCCCATATCAAGTTTCTTATCTGTAGGCTCCATTCATTTAAGAGAACTCCTGTCAAAGTACTAATGCGTATATCCCAAAGGAGCTCTACACAAGCATCAACTCTTGGGACAACATCCACAAAGGTTATTTCTGACCATGTGATAAAACACGACATAATGTGATTGTATTCGAAAATCACAAGGCAAACACATTCACCTTAAACATAAATCAACCCAAACCACACATGTTCCATACAAATCTCTCCTCACAACTCGACAACTAGGTGCCAATGATGCACACTTAGGCATTATTGCACACACATTGCCATGTATGTTATTCATCATGTCCTAATCACCTTACTAATCCATTATATTAATTAATATCAAGGGTTTACTCACCACTATTATAGTCTTTTAAGCATGTTATCACACAATCAAAACAATCACAAGATACAAAAATGATCCAAGCATAGACTATAAAATGCACAACATATGCAAAACAACAATATATATCATATAATTCATAAACGTGCACATTTCTATTCTATACCAAGAATCCTTGATTAATTTATATCTCACAATAGATAGGTCTTTCAGAGCTAATCCCCTCACCAAATAGGACTTTCGGAACAAAGGCCCCTCACCAAATATTAAACCATTCACATGGTGATTATCACAACACTAGGTGTTCTTCTTCATTTTCCCATAATCAATTCAATTTATTTCTATTCTATCATTCAAACATTTATATCTATATTTACGTACCCATTAGCATGTCACAATAATTCTTAGGCATATTCAAGTAGTTATGCACAATCAAGTCAAAATAATCAACATAAGTACTTCAGATACCACATTATGGCATGTGAATCATTACTACCCTCTACCAAGAATCCTTGGTTGGTTCATGGTTTATCATCACCATTTAATATTACATTGTGTTATCTTTCCAATGCTTCAAGTCTCATATCAATCGGGTTCTCAATTATTGAATTATGGTGGAAACAAGAATCATAGTATTCACATTCATTTCAATTCCATTTCTATCCTATCAATCAATGGTATATATCCATGTTTCTACTTCCCTATCACATAGAGAATTGAATTAGCTTTCCAATGCTTTCGAACGTGTGTCAGACAGAGTTACGAAACTCAAGTTATACCCCGAACCGTGCTGAGGAAAAACGTGAATCTGCCAGCCGCGCTCTGCGCCAGGAAACAAAAGGGTTGCACTAGCAGCGCCCGGAAGTGCTCAGGGTTGTGCGTAGCGCCCCCCAGGATGGGCATGGCGCAAAAACCATCTACGACACTCATAAAACTCCATTTTTCTTGCACTTTTATCCAATTTAAGCCGTTTATAATCACCTCTTAAAATACCCAAACATCCCACTCCATGAATTTCATCATTTCCCGACTCTAAGAAACAACAACCTCATAGTTTCACCATTTATTTACAACATGAACATGAAACCAATCCAACAACAGCATAGAATCAAGAACAACAACAATTTATCACGGAATCACACAATCCTAATTCCCTATCATGAAATCTCCCTCCCTAAAGCTAATGTTATCTAAGGAACTCACCTCTTGAAGATTATATAATTTGGTGAATAAGATGATGAATAGTGATGATGATGAAGATGAGATGATGGTGGTGAGGAAGATGATGAACCCGTGGCTTTTCCTTCTTCTTCCTTCTGTCCTCTTCCTTCCTCTTCTTCTTTCTCTTCACCTCTTCTTTCTCTTTCTTTTTCTCTTCTCCACGTTTTCCCTTCCTTTCCTTTCTTGTTTTCTTTCAGATAACTCTTTTCTCTTTCTTTACCCACCTTTTCTTCTTTCTACCATATACACATATATAATATGTGTGGTTAGTATTAAAAGTTGGTAACAAAATATCTCAATTGATATTTCGTTTTCTATTACCAATTGACAAATATTAATGTTACAAAAATGCCCTCTCTTGCACTTATTAATATTGGTCTGTCTTCTTTATCATTAATTGATTTCTTAAGAGTTCACTAGTTACTCTATTGGTCTGAGCTGATAACATTTAGAGCGCTTAGGAGTTTCAGTTATTCCAATTAACAAAATATAGAGTACATGGAAACTCAATTGATCTCAATTGGTACTCACTCGAGCATTTAAGGGAATATGGGATATTACATTCTCCCCCTTTAAATTGAAACCTGCCCCTGAATTTCCTCTACTCAACAAATAACCACTTCTTACACCACTGTTGCGGTGAGAATCGTGATACCAAGCTATTGATTAACTTGAATCTTTAATTCATTGAAATTCACAATCGAACTTTAATTTATCCAAAGGAAAGGTCTAAAGAAAGAAAGAACCTTTTGCGCGATGTAACAACAACGCTAAGAGATTCGGGGATCGAGGGTTGGTTATGCATAAGGTAGGTATTTCACATCCTAAACATCTGTAGTACTCTATAGGAACCTTTTGTTTGTTTGTATGCTAAGTTTGCCAAATGTTTGCTATGGAATGGGATTGGGTAAAAGGTGTAGGTTAAGACCTAGGGATAGTTTCTAAATTTGCTCGCAAAGATATCGCATCTTCTGCCTACGTATCCTAACTAGGATAGAATCAGAGCAATCGTAGTTCACCTCACTAGGATTGAATAACACTTGATTACGATCAAGGTTCAAAGGGGAACAAACATAACAATGCTTGTGTAGAGTTTAAGGAAACTCTCTAGATCTAAGTTGAACACTTAAGAAAGGGAAGTAAGTAATCATCTCCATGATTCTTACATAGAGTTAACAAACTCTATCCTAAGTTCTAATTAAAAGAGCACTCCTAACAAGGGGTAGGCTTCTTAGACTTAAGCAAAGTCTAAAGGACAGGTTCTAACTTAACTAAGTGTATGGATGACTTAACAAAGTCAAGGGAGGGTGACGAGCTATCTATGACCCAAAGATCAATAGAGAGACTTTCCTTTGGAAGGGTAGAAGGGGAGGCAACTTGGGTGAGAACTAAAGAGTTCCATCACCTGGGGAAACTAAACTTAACAAAGCATGAACATCAAACAGGATGAATATAAAACACATGGTTACGACCAAGCATATACAAGCATATTACAATAAGCAAGTGCGTCACATAGGAGGAATGGTTACAACCAAAGCATGCAAGCGTATTACGAAAGGCAAGCAAAGAGGAGTTCTTACAAGACTCAATGAAAGATAAAGACTTAAGCATATCTTGACGAAGATGAAGGTAACGACCAATGCAAATAAGTCAAACATCATGGGGATATTACGTGGTGATCAAATGAATCAAACATAATGCTCACGAGCAACAAGTAATTGTAATTACATACACAAGGGTTGACAAATATAGAACTCACATCACAATAAAATAAATCAGAAGTTTGAAAAGATTAGGAGGGTAAAAACCCTAAAAGAAACATGAACGTTTTCAATGCAAAGTTGTTTTCAAAAAAGAGTTTTTTAGAATATTAATACACCACATGAAAATATACACAAATACGAGACAATTGCAAAAAGGACCGATCAAAAATAATAAAAAATGAAGAAGTTATGATTTTTAGAAAATTAATGACAATTAAATAAAACAAGAGAAATAAGCAATAAAAGAAAGGGGAGGCGCTTGGTGGGTGTTGAACCCACCACCTCATGGCTGCCAGCTGAAAACTCTACCAAATGGGCCAAGGCGCACGCTTGTTGAATGAAAGGAAAGAAAGATAAAAAATATGAAAACATGGCAAAATGGAAAATAAATAAAAGGGTTGATCTCCACTGTGGATCGAACCCAGGTTCAGGCAATGCAAGGCGTATGAGAGAGTGAAGGTTTAACCACTGGGGTGGCGATACATCCGTGTATTTTGCCACCCCTAAAACTTAAATACTTAAACAAGCAAGCAAAAGCTGGGCAAGGCAAGATGCACAAAAGAACAAACCAAACATGAAAACGGTAACAATGTAAATCATTCAAAACTTAACCAAATTGAACAAAATTTTAGCCTATCTCACATGAAATTTCACAAGGAATTCAGTGGTAATCTCTGTTTTTCAAGATAATGCACACAACTCAAAATTCAAAGGCCAATGCAAAAATGATGTTTGAGATGCAAAATGCCAGCTACAGCTCATGACAGCAAGGATTATGATCAAATGAAAACATGCACACCTCTCAAATACCTCATTCAAGGAATTTAGATGCCAAGATCATGTAAATATAGCTCCATTTTAAAACTGGTGTGTGAACTGCTAGTGGTTTGAAAAAACATGCTTGTTTGCTTGTATTGGAAAAAAGTTCAACAGTTCATGACAGCCTACATACTCACTTCAAAACATCATGCACAAAAGGATTTATGCACATCAAGGATTCAAAAAATTTTGTAAAACTGATCAAAATAACTTCAAGTAAAATCTGGTATATGGAAATGGCAAAATGAAACACCAAGGTTTAAATTTTGTTGGCAAATGAAAATAGTTCATGATGCAGCCTATGTCCTCATCATACACAACATGATTCATGCACATTAAATCAAAGATTCAAACATCTTGCAAGAGCTTATCACAAATGATGGCACATGAAGTTGGAACAGAAAAACAGAAGCTGACAACAAAGATTATGACAGTCAAGATCAAATTCAAACCATCCACACATATGCAACTTTGCAATGCATTTACAAAAGCAAAACATCTAAGCAATTTACATCAGTTCAAACAGAATTGGTCTAACCTTGATAGTTTAGCAGTTATGCATTCATGGACTAAGCAATTAACAAAATGGTTCCAACATGCAAAGGACTCATATACACAACAACAACAATTGGTCTTCAAAGTAAAAACATGCCAAGCATATCAAATTTATCAAGCTTTGAAAATGATGGTTACAACCATAGGGATAGAGACCTAGTCAGATTTCTAACAAGAACAACATGCTAGCAACAAGGAAATAATATGACAGTTAGCACCAATAAGGCATGTCATCAACAGCTCACAAATGCAAACTTGACAAAAGCTGGAAGTAAGGCAACATCATAGCAACACAAACTTGACAAAGTTAAAAAAGGAATCAAGGCATCATGGCAATTGGTTTCTTTCAACAGAGAACAAAGATGCAAGTACTCATGAAATTCAACAAAGAGGCTGATTAGCAGTTCAAGGCAGGTTCATACCACAGGCTGGCAATGTCTCAGAATCAGGGCATACAAGTCTATCACAGTTGGTAATGTAAAAATAATGTGAACAAAACATGGTTACCACCAAGACCCTATCCTAGTGCCTAAGTGACAGTGGTGATGCAAGGGGTGAAACAATGCCAGGATTCAAAAAGTAACAGGTTTCATGTTAACACATATATGCCACAAAGGATAATGGCAAGTAGCAATTTTAATGAAATATAAACATATCAAGCTGGAGACAGTCATGCCACATAAATCTAATGAAAACATCAGCTAATGCAAAATCATAGTGCCAAACATTCATGATTCAAGGTAACAAGGATCCCATGTTAACAAATACAAGGCAAAGCTCAAAGCAATATAAGGCACACTGATTATATCAAAGGGCAAGTATCAAGCACAAAGCCTATGTCATAGCAGTTACAATCATCAAAACATCAAAAATAGGCATTGGTCCTCATTATTCCAATGAGTCATTCCAACAGCCTTGGCAAGTTAAATGAAGCAGAAACACTCACAAGCATGTTCAAAATGTATTAAGGACCAAGTTTAAACACACACATGATCCCAATCAATCGTAGAACCAAAAAAGGCCTATGAGTTGAAAATGAACATGATTTTGAGAAATTGTAAGAACATAATTTTGTAGAACCAAAACCTAACCAGATTTCAACAATGCAAACATCACATGGATCTAATATGTAAGGGTTTCCACATCAAAATGTTAACAAACAGGTTCATGGCATGAACAATGGTAGTGCAACAGAAGCAAGTTGATATAAACAGAACCAAACAGCATTTACTTCAAAACATTTGCAAAAATTATGAATTAAAGACCCCTTAGAGTTAACACATGACTTAGGTACAATAATACATCATGAAATGGCCAACAAACACTTAAACATGATATGATCAAGGCAGATACAAAAACTGGCAGATTTGCACATAAGCTACATTTTGCATTCAAACACCAACATGTCAAGTATGTTTATGACATAAATAAAAAGGATAGTAACCACTAACCTTTTGTAGACATCCAAGCAGGCTTGTTGCAATATAGAATGCCTTGAGAAAACTCCAGCTGCTGTCCAACTCTGCTTTGATGAAAACACCCCTTGCTTGCACTTGAAGGAACTTGTGACAAATCTCAAAATAAATGAGGATGAGGTTGTTCTATGTTATGGAAAATTGGAAAATCATATATTAAAGGTGTATGGATGGTTAGAATGATTAAAGCAGGTCTGGACAAAGGTTTGCTTGATTTTGAGTATGAAGTCAAACTTTCCTTGGTTGAAAGTTGAATTTTGGGAAAATGGAGTTTTTGAGTGGTTTAAGAGTATGAAAACCTCCCACACATCATTTGTGGATTGTGTGGAGGGTTTGTGGTGGTTTTGGTTAAGTGAAAATGATTTTGGTGGCTGTTTTGCTCAAGACAAATTTTTGAGGCTTTTTGAGGTGATTTTCTTCACTTGTAAGAAAAGGCAAAAAAGTATGAGAGCAATGCGTTTCTATTGGTTGTAGAGTGCTTTGGTGTAAGGAGTAATATAGAGGGAGCTTCTATTTATAGGAAAAATGAAGGGTGAGTACAGATTTGTAACTTGGCACTTTTGGAGGGAGTTTGAAAAAGTAACTTGCTTGATATTTTGATGTAGCTGTAAATTCAGATCTTTGGCTCAAGCTGATGCATTTCTCAAGAGGCATGAATGACATAATAGTGATTGGAGTGGCTAGGCAGTAGGAGGCCTGTTTGCTGCAAGTGTGCCATAAAGTTTCTCTTTCTTCCCTTTCTTTGATTAAAATAATCCCACTTGCCTCCAACTTGCAAGTCTCACTAAACCTCCTCATTTTCTGCATTTCTTCTCCTCATATCCCCTAAATATCAGATAGAAATATGATTCAAGGGCTGAGAATAGCTCAAGTGATCAAAAGGTGAGTTTGTGAAAGATTGAAAGTGTTGGACTCAAGTGTTGAAACCTCATCTTGTTAAATTCATAACTCTCAGCTCATAAGGGCTATGGAGGAGTTCTAATACATTTTGTAAAGCCCTCATATAGCTCTACAACTTTCATGTTTTCATGAGTTTCATATTCCCAAAATAACTTGGCCAAAAAACCTCTCAAAGTTGCTGAAAAACAAGCCTAAAAGTGAAATAACTTAGAATTTTTCTAAGTTACTTTTCCCTCTTGTAATGAGTTTGGTCATAACTCCAAATCTATGCATTTTCTGCTCATGGACCACTGTGGGACTTTTATAGGACTTGTCAAGAGCTTTCCAATGAGATTTGAAACAACTCAAATGGATCTGTGGTTAAGGAGTTATGGTCTTGCCCCTTTCAAAACCCTAATTCCCGATTTTTGCGATTACTCCCCAATCCTTGATCCAATGGTCATGAAACTTCATGGGTTGCTGCAATATGTCATTAGGAACATTTTTTATTCCCACCTTGAGGTCAAATTTCTTATGAGTGAAGTGTTGACTTTTCGGTCAACCGAACGATCGATCGGTGACTACCGAGTCAACTGTTGGTGCTCCGGGTCTTTTGAGGCCTAGAAATTTCTTGAATAGACTTTACAAAGCCATATGAACTTTATGGACCATGATCCCACCATTGTAACACCATTTAAATCAAAAGTCAAACCGCAGTTGACTTTTCCTGCTCGAAAACCCTAATCGGGTATCCTGAACTGCACTGTTCTCAATCTTTGGGTGACAACCTCAAATTGGATTCATACTTGACCCCACTTAGTATCTTTGATCTTTTTTCATGGGGAATCAATCCAAGACATTGACTGATTAACCCTCGAAGCCTCGATTTTCGGTTGTACGGAACCCTGATTCATGTATCTTAACAAAGACAAACTTGAAATGGGTTAAGGTTAGATAATCAAATGAATATGATCCTAAAATGATGATGAAGATCTAAGGGGTCAAAATTTGGGGTATGACAGTTGCCCCTATTTAAATATTTTCACTAGATGACAATGAGAGATGACAATCCTCATAGAATCATAGTGAAAGGTATTTAAATATAGCGAACCAGAAATTTTGTCCCTTAGATTCGATGGTATACAAAAGGACAAATGCGAATATGCCATGAATCTAAATGATGCTTTATGATGCTTGAATGCAAGACAGATGCAGACACACGAGTAAAGATAAAAGAATGGCAATACAACGAGTAACTACTCACGGGGGACCCAACACACTGGGGAAAGATCCGAGGCAAAACAAACAGAATAGTTCAAACATGACCAAAGATGCTGCTCAGGGGGAATCTTTCACACAAGGGACGCAAACTCCCACAGGGAAGACAAATCTTCATTGGGGAAAAGGAGATACACACTCCGCTGGGGAAGAAGGAAATTCTCCACCGGGGAAACAAAAGAAAAGACGTAAACCTCACTGGCGATAACCAAATGAGGAAATTCCTATAACGAAGAGTTCGAACGGGATCTTCAGGAAAAGAACAGAAACAAGACCAGACGCACTGGGGATGCTAGTATCCACTAGATTTACCGGGGTGATGGTAACGACCAAAACAATGATACCAATAACGATTGGATTTTAAACAGTTCCAGTTACCACTGGACTTCAAAAGATATGGTGACGAACAAACCAACAATACCAATAACGATTGGATTTTAAACAGTGCCAGTTACCACTGGACTTCAAAAGATATGGTGACGACCAAGGTTACCAAAAATTGGGAACTCCGAATTGCATTGATACAATACAGGACTTCGGCTGGGAAAATTGGTAACAACCAACTCTCGGTACTAATAACGATTAGCTTTCAAACAAAGCCAGTAACCACTGGACTTTAGAAGATATGGTGACGACCAAACCAATGATACCAATAACGATTGGATTTTAAACAGTGCCAGTTACCACTGGACTTTCAAAATATATGGTGACGACCAAACCAAAAATACCAATAACGATTGGATTTTAAACGGTGCCAGTTACCACTGGACTTTCAAAAGAACTGCCAATTACCATTGGACTTTAAACAATGCCAGTTACCACTGGACTTTCAAAAGAACTGCCAATTACCATTGGACTTTAAATAATGGGGATTGCTAGTAACGACTAGACTTCAAGGAGAGAAATTGGTGACGACCAGGCAAACGATATCAGTAACAAATGGGAACATCCAAAGGTACTAGTAACGACTGGAATCAAAAGGAATACAGGTGACGACCTATAACCATAAAACAAAATCAGTAACAACTGGAGTAGAGAAATTGGTGACGACCAACACCCTAAAAAACGGAGGATGCCCAAAGAATAACAAACAAGACCATTGATAACAACCAGGAAATAATCGAGACAAAAGGTAACATCCAAAGACAACAGAGGCAAGACAGATGCACATGATATGCCATGATGCCAATGATTAATGATATGCAAGAGCCGACTCTGACGAGAGACATAAGAATCTAGAGACTCAAGAGGAAAGATAGACAAGCAAATCTATCTCACTAGGGACGCAAATGAATTACACTGAATTCCTAAAAAAAGGTGCTTGTAGATTCTTTGGGAAATAAACCCACTTCGTCTGGGAAATAAAGCTTAGGGAAGCTTGCCAGAATTGACAATGTAACTTTAAATAGAGGCTCTGAATGCTTCCACTGAGGATGAGTCCGCTATTATAAGAACGTATCTCGTAAAGAAACCTGGGGAGATGGTCTTCAATCTTGGTAACCACACACGACCGAATGAGCAACCTAACAAATCAATTCAACTGACGTTTCAATGGGAGATGTATTGAGATTGCACATCAAAACTTTTGCCATGTAAAGACTTTCGAGGGGTATGATTTCCACTGAATCTTTCTGTGAGCCAAAGTACTTTATGTTTTGTTAATCTACAATAGTTATTTTTAAATTCGAACCTGGTGCTTTCAAAATTATCATTGATTAATAAACGATGTTTTGCATAATAAAGGAAACAAAGAAATGGTAAATTGCAAAAGAATGGTCCAAAAACTGATTTTATTCAAGAATGGAAGTTTGTTAATGACAGAACCCCATGGAACTTTTACAATTGAAAATGGCAACATGAAAAAAAGGTTACATTGAATCCACTGACAATCTACCCATAATGACTAAAACTTTCCAAAACCTTGCTTCTGACAAGAACGGTTGAAATGGACTTCCTGTAAAATCTTCTGCAGAGGTGACAACCCATCTGATACAGTGAAACACCTTTGTCTCTAACTGTTGCCTGGATTGCCCTTTCAGGTTTTCAATCCACCGGGACGCTCTTTTTTGCCTAAGCCTCCCTTTCGGGTTTTCAACTTAGCGAGCTCACTTTTTTATTTCATCCCTAACTTTTGCCTGGACCTCCTTCATAGGTTATGATCCAGCGGGATACCCCTTATTGCATAAGCCGCCCTTGCGGGTTTTTGACTCATCGGGTTCTTTAGGCGTAATATTTTCGTATTGCATCAGAATTCACCGGATGAGCAAGTTGTTCCCCATCCATTGTTGTGAGAATTAACGAACCCCCTGAGAAGACTGTTTTTACAACAAACGGGCCATCATAATTGGGCATCCATTTTCCCCGTGCATCTTTGTGAACTGGCAAAATCTTCTTGAGTACAAGCACCCCTTCTCGGAACTCTCAGATACGAACCTTCTTGTCAAAAGCTCTCTTGATCCTTTTCTGATATAACTGACCGTGACATACCGCAGTCATGCGCTTTTCGTCAATAAGGTTCAACTGATCAAATCTTTCCCTCACCCATTCTGCTTCTTCAAGCTCGGTTTCCATTATGACTCTTAAGGAAGGTATCTCAACCTCAATAGGAAGTACTGCATCCATCCCATACACCAAGGAAAAAGGGGTTGCCCCTGTTGAAGTGCGAACGGACGTTCTATACCCATGCAAGGCAAATGGCAGCATCTCATGCCAATCCTTATATGTTTTCACCATCTTTTGAAAAATCTTCTTGATGTTCTTATTCGCAGCTTTGACATCTCCATTCATCTTGGGACGATAAGGAGAAGAATTATGATGTTCAATTTTGAAGTCACCACACAACTCTTTCATGGTTTTGTTATTCAGATTTGTACCGTTATCTGTTATGATTCGGCTTGGGATTCCGTATCGACAAATAATATCATTTTTGATAAAATGGGCCACCACTTGTCGAGTAACATTGGCGTAAGATGCAGCTTAAACCCACTTTGTGAAGTAATCAATAGCGACCAAAATGAAATGGTGTTCGTTAGAAGCCTTTGGCTCGATTGTCCCAATCATGTCAATGCCCCACATAGAGAACGACCAAGGCGATGTCAACACATTTAACAACGTTGGAGGCACGTGCATCTTATTCGCATAAATTTGGCATTTGTGACATCTCCTGGCATATTGGATACAGTCAGTTTCCAAAGTCAACCAATAATATCCATCCCTCAAAATCTTTTTGGACATGGCATATCCATTGGCGTGAGTGCCAAATGTTTCTTCATGAATATCTTGCATTAACAAATCTGCTTCCCGTCTGTCGACACATCTAAGCAGGACCATGTCATGATTTCTTTTATAGAGCACATCATTATTGAGAAAGAAATTAGATGCCAATCTTCTCAAGGTTTTCTTGTCAAGTAACGTAGCATCAACTGGATATTCTTGTTTTAATAGATAACTCTTTATGTCGTGGAACCATGGCTTGTTATCAATTTCTTCTTCAACCATCTGACAGTAGGCAGGCTCAGTCTTGCGTTCAATTCGAATGAGAGTAGCATCATTGAAATACATGACTTTCCACATTGAGGCTAACATGGCTAGGGCATCGACACTGTGATTCTCAGATCTCGGAACATGCTTGAAAGTGATCTCATCAATGTATTCAATCATTTCAACCATGTAGGCTCTGTAAGGGATCAACTTCTCATGTCTGGTCTCCCATTCACCTGTAACTTGATAAATAACCAAAGCTGAATCTCCACTTACTTCGAGAAGTTTGATTCTTAGGTCAATAGCTGCTTCGAGGCCAAGAATACACGCTTCATATTTGGCAACATTGTTTGTACATTCAAAGTCTAACCTTGCTGTAAATGGGGTATAACCACCTTCTGGATTCATCAGAACGGCGCCTACGCCATGCCCACTGTAATTTGAAGAACCATCAAACATCATTTTCCACCAAAGACCCGGCTCGGGACCTTCATCAGGACCTGGCTCTTTATAATCTTTCACCAACATAACGTCTTCGTCCGGAAAATCAAACTTGAGAGACTCGTAATCTTCAACTAGCTGATCTGCAAGATAATCTGATAAGACACTGCCCTTGATAGACTTCTGGGCCACATACTGGATGTCGTATTCTGATAGCAACATATGCCAACGGGCGAACCTTCCTGTCTGAGCGGACTTCTCAAAAATATACTTTATCGGGTCCATTTTTGAAATCAATAAAGTAGTATGACAAATCATGTACTGCCTCAAACGTCTGGCAGCCCATGCCAAAGCACAACAAGTTTTCTCTAACAGTGAGTATCGACTTTCACAGTCGGCGAACTTCTTGCTCAAATAATAGATGGCATGTTCTTTTCGTCCGGACTCATCCTGTTGACCTAACACGCAACCCATTGAATTCTCGAGTACTGTTAAATACATGAAAAAAGGTCTTCCTGGAACAGGAGGTATCAAGATCGGAGGCTCTTGAAGGTAAGCTTTAATCATATCAAAAGCTTGTTGGCAATCCGAATTCCAAACAACTGTCTGATCTTTGCGTAACAATTTGAAAATGGGCTTGCAAGTAAGAGTCATATTAGAAATAAATCTGGATATATAGTTCAATCTTCCAAGGAAACCTCTGACTTGTTTTTCAGTTTGCGGAGCCGACATATCTTGAATGGATCGAACCTTATCTGGATCTACCTCAATCCCTCGGTGGCTAACAATGAAACCGAGTAATTTCCCAGATCTCACTCCAAAAGTACACTTGGCTGGGTTTAGTCCAACTGATATTTCCTGAGTCTCTTGAACAACTTCAAAAGATGATTCAAATGGTCTTCCTCACTCTGAGATTTGGCGATCATGTCATCGACATACACTTCTATCTCCTTATGCATCATGTCATGAAATAAAGTCACCATGGCTCTTTGATAAGTGGCACCAGCATTCCTCAAACCGAAAGGCATGACTTTATAACAGTAAGTTCCCTAAGGAGTAATGAAAGTAGTCTTTTCCATGTCATCTGGGTCCATCTTGATTTGGTTGTATCCGGAGAAACCGTCCATAAACGAGAAAACTGCAAAGCGAGCCGTATTATCCACCAATGTATCAATATGCGGCAAAGGGAAATCGTCTTTTGGACTGGCCTTGTTCAAATCCCTATAATCCACACACATTCTGACCTTCCCATTTTTCTTCGGTACAGGTACAATATTAGCCACCCATTCGGGGTACTTGGATACTGCCAAGAAACCTGCATCAATCTGCTTCTTCACTTCGTCTCGAATCTTAAGAGCCATATCAGGTCTAGTTCTTCGGAGCTTTTGTTTGACTGGCGTGCATTCTGGTCGGAGCGGTAACTTGTGGACCACTATGTCTGTGTCTAATCCTGGCATATCTTGATATGACCAAGCAAATACGTCCACATACTCTTTTAAAAGCTTCATCAATTGCTGTTTGACTTCTGCCCCAAGCGTTGCCCCAATCTTGACCTCTTTCTTGTCTTATTTGGTGCCAAGATTAATAACATCTACCTGCTCCTGGTGAGGTTGAAGCTCTGGGTACTCATAACATGCCATTTTTACCAGTTCATCAGGGATCTCAAAATCTTCGTCCTCATCTTCGGCTTGGTATATTGGTGAGTCAAAGTCAGGAGGGAAAGCAAAGTCATTGGATTCAACAGGTTTTGGGGTATCACTGCATGTTGGAATGGCTTAATTTATTAAAACACACACAAGGACAAATGCAGCAACAAGAAAAAAATGTTTTGTTCATTTTTTTAGAAAATTGCCATCTTCTTTTTAAACATGGAAGCAAAACAATTAAGGAAACAACAACGAAAGATTTAACAAAATAGTTCATTAATTATGATATTCTTGAAAGCGCGGGGCCCTTACAAAATATATCCTATAGCCTTGGGCATGGCTATGGAGGTTTAAAGATAAAAAACAACAAGAAAACAAACAAATTACTTCGACACAGGAAAGATCACGAGAATCTCAACAGCCTCCCAATTGCTTAAAGCAGTCTCGCCATGATATACCAAATGTTCAATATCCTTGTCTTCAAAATATTCTCCCACTGCATTGACTTGGAATCCTCCACTGGTGAATAACTCTTGGATAGTCTTTGGACGTCCTTCGGCGTGTGTTGATGCTTCGACATGAGTTGGTTTGTAACCCAACCCTTGGCGACCCAGTCTTTCTTTCACTTCAATAACCTCTCCCCAGCCTGCAGGAGTACCCTCTTCCAATGTAGACTTAATGCTCTGGGCAGATGCAAAAGATGGACCACTCTTTGCCACTGTGTCTTCTATTATCACCGCGTTAGCTATTTCAAGCGCTTGGAAAGAAGTTTCCAACGCATCCTCATCTGCCTCAATATACTTGAATGACGATAAATTCCTCACCATCACGTCCTCTTCTCCATGCACAATTACCAGTTTGTCGTTTACAACAAATTTCATCCTTTGATGCAAAGTGGAAGTCACTGCCCCTGCTGCGTGAATCCAAGGCCGTCTCAACAAACAGCTGTAAGCTGGGTTAATGTCCATTACCTGAAATGTGATATTGAACACGTGAGGGCCTATCATAACTGGCAACTCCACTTCCCCAACAACCGTTCTTCTTGAACCATCAAAAGCCTTCACAATTAACGACGTCGGCTTCATCTCTGCCCCTTCATATGCCAACTTTGCGAGCGACCTTTTAGGCAATACATTCAACGAAGATCCAGTATCAACCAAAACTCATGCCAACGTGTCCTCTTGACATCTGATAGATACGTGCAAAGCACGGTTATGATTACGTCCTCCCCTTGGCAGCTTTTTATCACTGAAACTCAGAGTATTGCAGGCTGTAATATTGGCTATCACCGAACCAAATTTTCCAGGGGTTATATCCTTCGTCACATGTGCTTGCATTAACACCTTTTGTAGAGCCTCTCTATGGGCCGGGGAATTCATCAGGAGAGACAAAATTGATATTTTTGAGGGGGTTTGATGAAGCTGATCAACAACTTTGTAATCGCTTTTTCGGATAATCCTTAAGAACTCCTCAGCATCTCCTTCAGTGATGGGCATTTCTCTGTCTTTGGCCGTCACGACAGGGGTAACCTCTTTTGGAGCAACCACTGTTATCTTGGGTTGATATATTCGACCACTACGGGTAATCTTGCTCGTTCCTGCAATATTTGTCACATCAACCTGGTCATCCTTCACCTCCTCATTCTGAATAATCTTCCCAGATCTTTGGTCTAACACAACCATATCATACTTCCACGGGACTGCCTTTGTATTCTCAAAAGGAAACGATCTCAGCTTCTGAATAACAACTGGTCGAGGCTGATCAACAGCAGATTTGTCAAAAACAGGCTTCACATTTTTGCTGATCATATTGAACACATGGACTTTCTCGCTTTTCCTTGGTAGATTGAAAACAGACTCAATCACCGAAACTTCCTCCTTCTTTACCTTGATACCCACTTGCAATAATCCATCGTCGATCAGACTTTGCACATCTTTTTGTACCACACCACACCCTTTAGGATTAACAGAACACTCCTCACAGTCACTATGGGTACCTTCAATCTGCCCTGCTTTCAACAGTTTCTCATGAAGTGACCTCAACGGAGTCTTGATTTCTGACACATTACAAACTAACTTTTCATCTGAAGCCTCTTCTATAGCATTAACTCCTCCATGATTTGGCAATGGTTTACTTTTAACATTAGGCGGTACATCATCAAAAGACAAAATTTTCTTCTCTATGAGCTCCCTGACAATATGTTTCAAGGCAAGACACCCCTCTAAGTCATGGTCGGCAGCACCTTCATGAAAGGCACAATGAGCATTCAGATTGTAATGAGGTGATGAAGTGTCTGAAGGTGTATTCAATGGTCGCGTTGTTATCAGCCCTTGTTGTACCAAAGTCGGGTACAACTCTGTATAAGTCATTGGTATCTGAGGAAATGGAGGCCTCGTTGCTGGTCTTCAATTTTGGTAATTTTTCCTTGGTTCCTGAGCCCTAGGCTGCTGATATTGCTGATAGGGCAGAGCGTTGGGCGCTCGTTGATACCTTTGTTGTTGAACTGGTTGATACATGGGTGCTGGTTGCACTGCCTGATAATTCGGAACAGGGTGATTGAAAGCAGGCGTTATAGCTGCCACATATGGTTGTTGAGCATATTGTACTGGATACATCGGTTGTTGTGTCAAATTTTGCCGAGGTTGCTGAACATAGCCTTGTGGAGGCCGTTGATATCGTTGGTAGGGCTGCTTCCAAGTCTGATTCCTTTTCCCCACTGTTATGGCGTTTGTTTCTCCCTCCTTCTTTTTATGAAAATTACCACTGAACTTCTTAACATTGTTGTTGTTGGAACCACTGGAACTACTAGTCATTTTTCCATTCTTCAATCCCAATTCCACTCTCACCCCCACAACCACCATATCAGAGAAACTCGATGTTACACTGCTAATAATCTTCTCATAAAATTCAGGTCTTACCGTGTCCACAAACTAATCTGTCAACTCTTTTTCATTTAAAGGAGGTTCCACTTGACAGGCAGTCTTCCTCCATCGTTGTGCATACTCTTTGAACGATTCAGAATTCTTTTGTGTCATACTCAACAACTGTCTTTTGTCAGGAGCCAAATCCATATTGTATTTGTAATGCTTTATGAAAGCATCGGCCAAGTCATGGAAACTGTGAATGCGAGATTGATCTAGGCTCAAATACCACTTAGCAGGGGCTCCTTTCAAGCTATCCTGGAAACAATGGATCATCAGCTTATCATCTTCTACATGTGCAGCCATTCTTCGGTAATACATGATCAAATGCGTCAGAGGACAAGTAGCACCAGTGTACTGATCAAAGTTGGGGATTTTGAATTTTGGCGGGATTACCAATCCAGACACTAAACACATATCTCTAGCATCAGTACCAAAGATATCATTCCCCTCCATTGCTCTAACCTTCCTCCCTATAGTTTCTACACTCTCCTTCAATTTCTCATGTCGTCCATTTCCTTCTTCAGACCCATCAGGAACTTCAAACACTTGTGGATGGTTGTGAAAAACAGGGCGCATTTGAGCTTGTACAGAGGCTGGAGTATAAGTCGGAACAGCTCGGGGAAACTCTGCCCCTAGAGGAACTGATGGTTGACTGACTGGTGGCGGAGGTACAAAACCTGGCATTAATCCATACAGTGGTATACTTGCCACAGTGACTGCCGTTGGGATCGGCTCCACAGCTACGTTAGTGATCTCATAAACTACAGTGGCTTGAGTGTCCATTTTTGCATTAATGACTTGTAAGACTTCCATAATTCGTCCTACGCTTCCTTGTAACTCTTCAAGTTCGTTGTCAACCCTATCCAGATTCAAATTGTGTTCTTCTATTCTTTGACGAGCTTAGGCTCGTGTGTTGTATTGATGTCAAGGATTTAGTATGATTCTGGAGATAAGACAGCGAGATGAGACACAACATTGGAAATGCACATGAAATGCTATGGGTGCAAATGCAAAATGCAAAATTAATCATTCAAGGAATCCAAAGAAATATTTGCAAACATTATAACAATGGGGAAATAAAGCAAATTCAAAGTCTTCATAGATTAATAACTGAGAGTTTTACAATAACAATTCGAGACTGAAACACAAATCTCCAATACAGATACATGATAAAACACAGAAAACAAAAAGATCCTAGATCTTCTGGCTGGAGGGTCCTTCTTCTTCTGGCTGACTCTTCTTCCCACCTTGATGGACCAACTTTTGAAGCTCTTCCTTCTCTTGCATAACCTTGAAATACTTATCTCTCCAAGCTTTTCTTTCTTTTTCAGCTTTTTCCAAAGCATCCTTTAATTCTTCCATAAGAGTAAGTTTTGTTGAGTTAGGCTCAAAACGGGTATAGAACATCTTCAATGCTGCTTCTTTCACCCATGATAAGTAGGATTCTGAAACAATAGTGTCAGGGTAATCCAAAGCAGTCATTCCCCTTGTGTGGATGTGACGCCAAGCATACACAGTCCGAGCCTTGTAGGTTGGATCCTTCCCTTCTTCAATGTAGAAACTTCTCAAAAGAAATGGGTCCGGTTCATTCTTCATTGGGTGTCCCAACTGGAGACGAGCTAAAATGGGATTATAGCTAATGCAACCATCGGTGCTGATAAGCGGTACATTTGGGAAATCCCCCACAGCTCTGTATCATGGCAATCCCTCCATACATAGGGTCATACCACTTAATATCTGAATGTTTGAGTAACAACAACCTCTCTGTCCATGAGAGTCCATTCTGCATATCCCAGAGTGCTGGTAGCCTCGGCAAGTGCAAAATAAACCACTTGTATAGAAGAACGGTGCAACATACAATCTGTCCAACTCCATGACGGCTTCTGCGATGGATGGAAAAATACACATCAGCCAACAAAGTGGGTACAAGATTTTTGATTAAGAAAAGGTTGATTGCACTCTCATCCACAAAATTATCGGCAGTCGGAAACAAGAAAAGTCCATAAATTAGCAAAGCCAGAATGGCCTCAAATGCTTCAGAATTCTTCGACTCGGCATAACATTGAGCTTTTTCATACAGGAACATAGCTGGAAATCCGTATAGCCGTCCCTTAGCAGTCATATGAGATCGTACTTCATTCACCTCCAACTGTGCGGCCTCTGCAATTACTCTTTCGCTAGGAGTCCCTTCTCTTCCATAAAATGGTCTGGGAGTGACGCCTAATCCCATCAGGGCAGAATATTCTTCCAAAGTTGGCAGCAATTGGTAATCTGGAAACGTGAGACAATGATAGGTCGAATCGTAAAACTGCACGAGCGCTGACAGCATCTCTTTATCCACTTGAATTTCTAATAAAGACAACATATTCCTATACTTCTCTCTGAACGCCTCAGGGTCTTCTACTAAACCTCCTAGCTTCCTCAGATTCTCCAAATTTGGGCTTCGGAACACAATCTCTACAGTTGTCTTCTTTCCAGAATCCATTCTATAATATCTGCAAAACAACTTTTAGTTCCTTGAATGATTAATAAATGTGAATGCAAATGCAACTAGTTTTACAAAACTCAGAAGATCAATTTGTGTCAAACCCTCATTTCATTCATCAATGGTAAAAGTCACCACCTTTAAGGTACAAAACAAGAAATTCAAATTACATAAAAAAAAACTAGGTTTCACAACCTAAACTAATGACTTCAAACACGTGGCTTCTTCAACCTCTTCAAGATCGTGTTCTCCATTACCAATTTGTCTACTATCCCTTTCCAAGCTCCAGAGGTAGGGGGAATATTGGAGTACTCATGGTTGCTTTGGGTGGGCTTGATGCTAGAGAAAAATAAATTCTCTTTTGTTGTTTCTCCATCGATTACTCATTGTTCAAGCCATTCTATCAACTCATCTTTTTCTTTTACTTCTCGGGCGAGCTTTGTTGTTTCGGACAAGAGCGAGTGATATTTTCCTTCCCAAGTATCTCTTTCAAGCTGCGCTCTTGCAAGGAGCTCTTGGTATTCTTCCATTTTCTCAATGGGGATGGCGGAAGATGACGATGTAATGACAATCGGTGCGTCTTTTTCTAGAAGGTACGACATCTTTAAATCTTTCGCTCTAGATTGGACCCACTGAGTAAATGGCTCCAAAGCTATGCAATTTCTCTTTCCCAAATCTGCCTTCATCTTCTTATGGATGTTCTCCCAAGCGTCGATGGTATTATTTCTCATACTTTCGGTTACCTCTGTGTTGAGATAAAAGAAACCGGATAGAAGCAAATTGTTGGGTTTATCTTTCATCGGAAAACCAAATTGTCGTCGAGCCAAGGCTGGATTGTAGTTAATTCCCCCTCGTACTCCAATGAGTGGTATATTCGGGAAACTTCCGCAATGGTCAAAATAGACTCCTCGATCGTACGGGGGATCATACCAATGAATACCTGCTTGAGTTAAAGAGATTATTCTTTGAGACCATCTCCATCCGTTGGGATTCTTTTTGAAAACGTCGGTCGTTGGCAAATGATTGACAAACCACTTGTATAACATAGGTGCACAACAGAGGAAAGTTCCCTTTCCTTGAAATGTACGATGATGAATTGATTAGTACGCATCTCCTAACAAGGTAGGCACGGGATTTCTGCTTAAAAATATGATGATGGAAGGGAAGTTGACGAACTCCTCTACTTCAGGAAATAATACTAGTCCATAGATTAATAGAGCTAGTACTGATTCAAAGGCATCCATACTTCCTTCTTTGGCAAGATAGGTAGCTTTCTTGATTAAGAAATCTGAATGAAAACCCAATACTCCTTTCTTGGTTGCATGATGGGCCTTGATCTCGGAAGCTTCAAGGTGAAGAGCATCTGCAATTTCTTCTGGTGAAGGCGTCTTCTCCAATCTACTATAAGGTTTTTGATCTTTCACAGGAACTCCCATGTAATAAGCATACTCCTCCAAAGTTGGCATTAACTGATAGTCGGGAAAGGTGAAACAATGATACAAAGGGTCGTAGAATTGAACCAATGTATTGAGGATCCCTTCTTCCATTCTCATTCTAACAAGGCTTAGGATTTTTCCATATTTCTTTCCAAAGTCTTCTGATACCATAGTCCCTAATTTTCTCAACTCGGAAGTATCGGGCTTCTTGAAAGTGTACTTCTTGGTTTTCCTTGTCCTAATATCCATGATGTGTCTGGAATTTCACACACAAAGAGATCAACTGAGTTTTATAAAACTAGTCACAAAATGCTTATGATGATATGATGAGATGATGCACACACCATAAAAAAAGCAAGATATTCACAGATATAATGCACATGCACACACAAGGTCTTCCTAGGCTCATGGTCAAAGCATGAAGCCAAAGGTTTATCCATCCCCAAGGATTTGTACTATGAGATATTCGTACCTGCCGAACGGGTTCTAACAAAGTTCCCAAAGTCATAGTAAATCCTTCGGATATTTCCAACTAACGCGACTACTCACGTGAGTCAACAATATTCTCAAGATAAACTCATTTGAGTGTAGCATCGCATGACAACTATTGAGGGACTACTCCCTAACAGTTTCTGCGCTACGTCCTAAAAGGCTAAGTGGGGTAAAAGTGTCACTAAAAGTCCCCAGCTTCACAGACTCATATTGAAATAACTAGTGAATACACGACTACTCATGCATTACTAATTATCTCAAAGAGCCTCCACTGAGTGCGATTACATCATATGTTAAACATATTGAGACTACTCCCAATAGCCCAACTATTGATCATATCACACTCCTATCTCATGTGTCACTCAAATCCGGGTTAGGACCGTCTCACCACTCAAAGGACCCAATATCCAACAATCAAACAAATATATTGACAAATATACATGTAAAGCAAATTGTTGCACCCTAAAATTTGCTCAACCTACTTCACCTGATTTTATGTTTCAATTGCATTGTCATTTGCATAAAAAGTCATGTACATAATTCATTTATCTGCATAGCATAGCATAAAAAATCATCCAATAAGGGACCAAGTACTATTCTTATCTCTAGGAGCCTATCAAGAGGTTATTATTCAAATTCAAGCATATCCAAGTCATCAGAAAGAAATTGAAATCTGAGAAGTTAGTGGACCAAGCAGTGGATCTCTCTCCTATCTTGAGGGTATTTGAAGATCATCAGGGAAGTTGTGAGCTATGAATTGAAAGCCTGGAGTGCACATAGACATCGTGGAGGACCTATAGGGCCATTGTGAAAGTGAGACAAGTCATTGATGAGATTACAAAAGCTGCAGTTGAAGACAGTCAACTAGGGGTCAACCCTGGGTCAACTCTAGGTCAAATGCTTGACTGAAAGGCATCAAGGCCTATTTGAAAAATGTGGGGTTCATCATTTGGCATTTAGATATGGATGTGGTGTTGTTCCAAGGAGAAATCAAGAGAAATCAAGAAGAAGAGGAGTTTCTAAATTAGGGTTTCTGTGTAAAATCCCCTGATTTAGGTCAAACTTCCAAGCAAGACAATTCAAAATGCAAGCTTCAAATGGATCCTTGGCCAACATGAAACGTGTAGAGGATCTCAAGACCTTTAATTTGAGTTGTGGAAGACATCAAGGAGATTTATAGAACTCAAGTTATGGTTCTTGCAAGTTACAGGTCATTTGAGGCATCTGAAATTCTGTCTGTGAAAGTTACTTGTCTTCTAAGCAACGTTTACCCCTCAAGGAGCTTTCAAATGGATTGCTGGTAAACATTAAGGTTGTTCCTCATGATCTTAGCTTTCTAGAAAGGTATGGTATGCCTTCATCTGATTTGTGGAACTCTACTTATGACCTTGGCAAGCAAAGGGTATTTTGGTCATTTGGGAATTACAGGTCATTTCAAGCATATGCCTAAAACTCATACAAGGAAGCTTCAAATGAAAAACTTCACAACATCAAAGTTGTTCCAAATGATGTTTTGAGTCTAGAAAAGTGGTCATGGAGTTTTTAAAATGGGTGTAGCTCATATTTGCAAAAATGACCTAATTAAGGCATGATTTAAGTCATTAAAAAGCCATTTTTTGGGAATTTTGCATAACATGTCCAAATGGGATGAAATTATAGGTCATTTTGATTGGAAATAATGTTTTGAGATCATTGGCAATAATGAATTTTTGAGTTTAGTTCAAAGTTTGAGAGTTATCATGGCTTGCTTATGAATTAAAGTGACATATGCCAAATTACAAGGGATTTGTGTACAAGAAGCTTCCAGCAATTTCTAGATGATTCCATGGGCATCTATATAAACCCTAGAGCTCCTTCAATGCAGGGTTACACTTCATTTTGATCAAAACCACATAGTTTCATTCTCTCTTGCATTTTTGCAAATTCATTCAAACTCTCCCAATTCCTCATCATTCTTCAAAGTTCTTGATCCTATCATACTCCATATTCATCATAGATCACATTGCAAGCAAGATCCAAGTGTATTGGTGCAAGATTTGTGTGTTGCAAGTTCATCATCCAAATTGCAAAAAGAGTTGGTTACAAGAATTCAAAGCACTTGAGCAAGAGTTGTTGCATACAGTATCAAGATCCACCTCCATTGATCAATCCTAGAGCATTGCTGGCTGTGAATCCAAGGTTTCATCCATCTGTTCTCAATTTTGCACCAGGTTAGTGATCTCTTCGAATTAGCTTGATTTAGACAGCATGATGTAGAATCATTAGGTTAGAACTGTTAGGAATAGGTAGATGATCAATTCCAGTGAGTTTGAGAGCATTTCATGGAGTTTGACATGGGAGCACACCAACTGTTTGGACTTAGAACTCTCTTAATATTGAGTGTTAGCATTAGTTCTTTGGCTTATGGTAATCAGGGAGAGGAGGTGATTGTTTTGATATCAAGAAATTGGAGAATACTGAGATTGGTTCATGCACCATTGATGGAGGTTGGCATCGGGTTTTGAATTCTAAGGCATATCAATTGAAACCAATACTATAGATGGATTCAGTGACGAATTTGGAGTGATTTTGTTTTTTACATGATTGAATTTGATGAAGAATCGAGCACGTATGAGTGAGGAGAAGTTGATGATGAAGCTTCTGCATTCATGGCTTTCATGGCACAAACCCTAGGCATGAGGAAGACGAAGCATGACAAGCGTTAGATGAGGTCTTGATTGTTGACTGAAAACGTGATCTCACGGCCGGTATTCAAAGTTGAAATAGGAGGGAAGATTAGTACGTGAAACGCACAATTTCACTTAAGTTCCCAGATTGGGCTTAATGATCCTTCATATTCGCACCCCCACTTGCCAGGCCCACTCATATTGAACTGTGTTTTATTGCTTTTTACACCGCGTGGCTATTTCTTTTTCTTTTGTTTTTTGAGTTTTTCTGATTAAACTGGGCCCAGGCGCGCCTTGCTACGCGCACCCCCCAGTCTGGGCCCATCATCCATTTTCCAATGCAGTTTCTTACTTCTAACACCCCCTCTCCCTTTTCTTCTATTTTTATTTTCTTTTAATTTTCTTCAAATTTAGAAATTGCATATTAAATTGAATTTTATTGATTTTTAAGTGGTTGTTTTTGCATCTTTTTTATATTTCTGTTAAGAAAATTGTCATGTAATAAAATTAGCATTTCATTTTATTTTTGCATTTTTAGTATATTTTTCTTTTAAATGGGTCTTAAGTGATGTTTAGTTTAATACTTGATCTTGTTGATTTTAGTTTAGCTGGATCCTTTTATATTTTGGACCCATTCTTTTTAGGGTACTTCATTTAGGACTTTAAATTTCATATGAGATTTAATTCATGATTTTAGGATTAAGTTTTAGATGGTTTGTTTAGGTGTGATTAGGGGAATCAAAATTAGGGTTTAGGTGTGACATAGGTGTGATAAATCATTTCTGTTAGGAGTTGTAGTTTGAATTTTGGGTATGGGACTATAGGGATATTATGGGTAAGTAATAGATCCCTTAGAAAATGCTAGGAATTCCCCTATTATACTAATACTATTAGTATATGTCTTGTAATTGATTGATTGTGTGGTGTGCCCTCTCTAGGGTTACTATTTAACTGTGTGGGGTATTGGGCCTGCTTGGGGTTTGGGTTTGAGTTGAAGACTTTGCTGATGAAGCCCATTGAAGACTAAAGGAATGAAGATCAATTTCCAGAGTTGATGAAGAGTATCTCTTGCAGGCAGCTGTTGAAGGTCATAGGATCTAGGAGTTAGGTAGAGCTCTAGAATAGCAACTTGATTCACAAACATGGAAGGTCTTGTTTGCCTCCATCCCTCTCTATGATGCAGAGTCTCTCTGGGACACTCACCCCCTTCCTTTGGAAGGCTTGGTGACAGTGTCTAAGAGATAAAACTCTCGAGAGAAACTTTCTACATATTGTTAACAGTCTGTTTGCCACCTTTGGTGGTCAACTAACTGTTTAACATTCCAGTTCATCCTCTTAACTGTTTCTCATCTTGGAGAGTGAGACGTGAAGAAAAGCCCTGAAGGATTGAAGATAGAGACCCTGCTTGAAGGCTGTGAAGATGAAGACTGATGCTTGCTTGAAGCCTGTAGATGGTTGAAGATGACTTGAAGACAGATGTTGATGAAGACTGCTGTTTGCTGTTTATTTTTGCTGTTTTTAATTTTTGATGTATTGTTTGAATTTCCCTGACTGTATTGTTTGCCATTAATCTGTTAGGTTGAAAGCGAATTTTGTTCGCTTTTGCCTGTTGTTTTCTAGGTTCGAGGTTGAGTGGGACTCCCTTGCCTCGCTTGTATTGCTGCATCCATGCATTTTACTGCTTTATTGTATATATGCTATTGTTTCTGTTTCCGCTTATCCCTTAGGATCTCTGTTTCTCTCTGCGCAAGAGAGGAGCATGATAGACATTAGGTCTTAACCCATGCATGATAACATTAGGTTAGTTTGATTCCCTTTTCAACCATAGGTTAGAATTCTGTCTCTTCTTTCTCAAAACAAACAGAAAAACACAATAAATATTTCAAACACAATAAAAGACACTTCTTTCGTAAAAGAATGTGAACTCATCAAAATGTCATTTTTGTCCGCTTGGACCGGTAATCAGAAAAACCCTTTTTCAAAAGGAGATAAAAACAATTAAGACAGACTTGTGTCGTACGTGGCCCGAACTACGTTTGCTCTGATCTTTCATGCTGTATGAAAGTACGTAGGCATAGGATGTGATATCCTAGCGAGCAACCTTCCCCTCCTTTCCCGTAGGTAGGCGAACTACGTTGACTCTGATTTCTCATTCCAGACGGGAATACGTAGGCATAAAGTGCGATACTTTGCCGAGTCATTTTATTTTCTTTTAACCCCAGACCTGTAGAGTAGATAGAATAACAATCCATACCAGAAAACAAGCGTGGATCCCGTCGAGTACGACGGACGTGAGGGGTGCTAATACCTTCCCCTTGCGTAACCGACTCCCGAATCTAGGATTTGGTTGCGATGACCATTCCTTTCCCCGTTTTGCGGTAGGTTTACCTCGAGCGTTTCCTTTCCCCTCTTTGGGATAAATAACGCACGGTGGCGACTCTTCTGTTCAGTCGGCGCCGATTTTCACAGTAGCGACAGCTGGCGACTCTGCTGGGGAAGAAGCGATTCTCTGGCTGCTAAGGACTGCGATAGTTCCTTATGCATTTGGGATCCAACGTCCCTTAAGCGAGTCAATCCTAGTGCTTGTTTTCCCGTCGAGGATTTTGTATGGATTTAACTTTTCAGTTATTTACTTTCAAGCATTATATTATTGTTATTATTGCTGTATTGGGGTGTGACGGGTGATCTATGATTGAGAGATAAGTCGGACCTGGGCTTGAGTGCACCTAGAATTAGAGTGGAAATTAGTGGACGCGCACGTGCTTTGCATGTCCTAGTGTCCCGCGAAATCCACACTCAGACGAGGTTCTTCTGGTTGGCCTCCTGTCCTGCCCTTTGGGTGGCTCGGGTTGCTGGTTAGTTGGATTGTTGACTCTGGGAACCGATCATTTGGAAGTTGGCTAAGTGAGGCCTCTTCAGGATTTGATGATGCCACTCCTTCTGGGAATCGTATCATCAACCCTGAAAGTCTGTGACGCCGACGACCGCATAGGATGCCATACCATTGTCAGTTACTAGGACACCTACCTGTGAGGGGGTTTGGGTCATGCAGGTAACTAGACTTTCAGATACCGGTTTATTCTTGATTCGAGATTCAGGATACTTATGGACAGTTATTGGGGTTTGTCAGAGACCAAGTTGGAGTGATTATTGGGTCTGAGGTTTGATTGGAGCCTATGTATGGGGTCTGTCAGAGATCAGAGTTGAAGCTTTGTTTTGGGTCTGTCCAAGACCAGGGTTTGAGGAATTCTGGATGGTCTATCTGAGACTTATGATGTGGTTCAGGCTTCTCAACCATGGCATTTGGTCCCTGTTGCATTTTATTTGCATTGCATTGTTTGCATAACCATTATCATTGCATCCCATTAACGTGTGTCTGTGCTGCAGGTGCATTTGCATATTCCCTGGTTCTAGTGTCCGGACTTCTGAGTACTGATCATGGCTGGTTTGAGGGTGACAGTTGCCTACAAGTTACCTATCCCTGATATTACTCCCCTCCTGGGTCTGATTTCTCTTGCTGATGAGGATGTCCGTAGAAGCTTCAGGCAGAGTTACAGAAGGCTGTTGAGATTGGTTCACAAACCAACTGATGATGAACTGAATGGGCTATATACATTGATGCAATTCTACGACCCTGCTTTGAGATGTTTCACATTCGCTGACTTTATTTTGGGGCCTACCATGGAAGAGTATGCAGAGTTTATTGAGCTACCAGTACAGAATAAGGTTCCTTTTATTCACTCTGCCGCTGAGCCCAAGTTGGAGGACTTAGCTAAGGCCTTGCACATGAATGCTTCTGAGCTGTTGATGACTTCTTGGCGCGGGGTTCCAGGTTTCTCCCTCCAGTTTCTGATTGGTAAGGCTCAGGAATACGCCAAGAATGGATGTTGGGTGGTCTTTAACGCTGTTTTGGCTCTGTGCATTTATGGGATAGTGCTGTTTCCCAATTTCCCAAACTTCGTGGACACGGATGCATTTCATTTGTTTGCTGCTGGCAACCCTGTACCCACATTAATCGGGGACTTCTACCATTCGATGCACTACAAAAATGAGAATAGGAGAGGCAAGAACGTCTCTTGTTGTGTGCCTTTTCTGTACATGTGGTTTAAGAGCCATCTCCCCCTGAAGGGACCTTTTGTAGATAGTGCAACTACAGCTGACTGGCCAGAGCGCCTGATGAGACTATCTTCTGAAGACATTGAGTGGTTCGACCGAGACTTGCTGGGGTCTGAGCTTATTTTCAGTTGTTCTTGGTATCCTAATGTTCCGTTGATAGGAAGAAAAGGGTGCATCAATTATAACCCATCTCTGTTCGTTCTCCAGTTTGGATACGCGTTGAAGAACCCACCTAAGAAGGAAGAAGTACAGGAATCTCTGTACTTCACCGGTGATTTGAATGGAGAGTTACTAGCTAAGCTTCAGCACGCCTGGATGCGTATCAACAGAAGAGGGAATCCACTGTTGGGGAAGAATGATTGTCAGGCTTATGTACCATACAAAGTTTGGATCCAAGAGAGAGCAAGACAGTTGCTGATGCCATTTCCAGCTGCACCAATCCCTGTTCATATTCCAGTGGAAGAACCAACCACTGTTACTATGGAGGTCTATGAGCGAGTTGTAAAAGAAAAAGAAGCCTTGATGAAGATCAATGAAGGGTTAGAAAAAGAACTGGCTCAGATGCGTAGTGAGAAGAACAAGGCTGTGCATTCTTTCCAACAGCAGATCGAGTTAGTAAACAGGCTAGGTGCTGAATTGACTGAAGAGAAAAAGAAGCGGGAACGCCTGGGGAAAGAATTCAGAAGCTCTCATGACATGTTGGAGTCCAAAAAGAAAACACTCGATGCCGCCCACCAGGAAATCTCTTCTTGTAACAAGACGTGGAATGCTACGCTAACCAACAACAAAAAGAGGGAAGACAAATTGAAGCAGCAAATTTCTGAACTTGAAGAACAGTTGAAGGCTAGCACTAAGAAGTACGAAGAAGAGGTAATGGCGAGATATAGTCTCCAGAATGCGTTGAACAAGGCCATCGAGGGAAAGAAAGAAGCTGTGTCTCAGAAGCGGAAGCTAGAGGATCGCTTCGGAGAAGGGGCATGGGAAGAATCCGCTGGTGATTTGCGACGTGTTCTCAAGCGAAGAGATCTACTTGTTGAGAGTCTGCTTACCCGACCAAGTCATCCAGAGACTAAGAAGTTATTGGAGGAATACCAGGCCTATGGGAGTACTTGACCATTTCATGTATTAATGTGTATGCTTTATTTGCATTTGCGCTAACCATCACCAGAATTGTTGGTTGAGGTCATGCCTTCTTATTGTACGCAATGATATTGTATTCTTGGCTTAATGGATTTCTCTGCAATATATGAGGTGTTTTCCTATGATTCGGCTCCGAACTTCGTATTGCTAGCACTGTCACCACACTGGCACACTCGCACTAGAATCGGGGAATGATATTCCCTAATGCACAGACACATATTGCATTGCATTCACATTCATATTGCATTACAGGTGATTATTGAACTGTACCTCATTTCTTGCACTGTACCAGGTCTTTTCAGGATTGAAGGTCAGCACCCGCACCGATACTCCACTCGTACCAACTGCCAAAGAATTATGGATCAGATGCAGAATGAAATGCAGGACATGCGTGAGAAGCTGGCGCTATTCATGCAGACAATGGAGACCATTGCGAAAGGCCAGGAGAATCTGCAAGCTTTGGTGCAGCCTTTGTTGGTAAGAAATGCTGGGCACGGAAATGAAGACCATAATTGTATGCGAGTCGACACTATTCACGGGGATGGTACCCCCACACCGGTAGCTCCACCTGTGGTAAACATACCTGCTGTCAATGTGAACAACGACGCTGCTGCCGGGAACGGTAACGTTGGAATCGGTAACGAGACTGTCGTCAACAACGTTGGGTTCAGAGATATCAATCTGGGTGATAATATGGGAGGTAATGGCTTCGGCAATAATGGATTCGGCTTCAATGACCAGGGGTTTGATCATGCTGGGAAGTACGGCTTCAACGCTCAGGGCTTCGGACAGGACGGATTTGTTATGACTAATCAGGGTTATGGCGGATTCGGAAATGGAAATGGCGCCGGGATAATGTCTTTTGGACCTGCTGGGGTCGCTCCGGGGTATGGTAACAGGGGGCGAGGCCCTGTAATGAATCAGACTAGATTTGGCCGTAACAACGGGTACGATGGATACGGAACTGGGAACGGTAATTGGCTAGAGGATCAACAAGAGGATGCTTTCTTCGGTGGAGGTTTCGAAGGTCCTATGGATGACTCTCAGAGAATCAAGATGCTCGAGGAGCAGATGAAGGGGGTCGTGAATCAAAGCGCTGTTGGCTTAGATATGACTACAATGGGTCTGGTGCCTGGCCTGAGGGTACCAATAAAATTCAAAGCTCCCACGTTCGACAAATATAAGGGGGATACCTGTCCAAAGGTGCACGTGCGATCATATTACAGAAGGATGTCGGCGTATTCAAACGATGAGAGGATGCTGATGCATTTCTTTCAGGATAGCTTGTCTGGTCCTTCCCTTGAGTGGTATATGGGACTAGAGCCAACACAGATAAAGACATGGAAGCAGCTGGCTGAAGCGTTCGTGGCTCACTATAAGTACAACAGTGACTTGGCACCCAACCGGGTCCAATTGCAGGGTTGTCCTAGAAGAAGGGCGAGAGCTTCAAAGAGTATGCGCAGAGATGGCGCGACATGGCTGCTCGAGTTCATCCTCCTTTGGAGGACAAAGAAATGAATGATATGTTCATAGGAACATTTACCGGTATGTTTTATGACAAGTTGTTTCATACTTCGTTGGGCAGTTTTTCAGACTTAATCCTGATGGGAGAGAAGATTGAAAGCAACATTAAACAGGGAAGATTCCAAGCTGAGGAATCCACTTCAGCTGGCAGTAACAGAAGGGCTTTCGATGGGCGCCGTCAAGGTGATGCAAGTGCAGTGTTTGGGGGCTGAGGCCGAGGCCAGGGCAGAGGTCGAAACCAGTACAATCAGCCGCAGCAGGTGGCAAGTGTTACTATTCCATTTCAGCAACAACAAATGCAACAACAACAACGGCAGCCACAACAGGGGGTACATCCTGCTCAGCGCAGAATCCAGGGGGGCAAACCAAGGAGGGTGTTTGAAACGCCTCCTTCAACGTACGTAGAATTGCTGCAGACGTTACTGGGTTTGAACT
Source organism: Lathyrus sativus (assembly GCA_963859935.3). NCBI lineage: Eukaryota > Viridiplantae > Streptophyta > Magnoliopsida > Fabales > Fabaceae > Lathyrus > Lathyrus sativus. The sequence goes on along the minus strand of OZ012738.1, from coordinate 114,200,899 downwards.
TGGTGAAAAAGAGAACTATGGCGCCAGTAACGGGCACTCCTCCGTACGGCTTTGACGCAAGCAAGCACTGTGAATTCCACTCTGGGGCTCTTGGCCACGATATAGAGGGGTGCCACGCGTTCAAGCATGTGGTGCAGGATCTATTGGATAGTAAGGCTATCAATTTTGGACAGGCGGGTCCGAACATAGTGCAAAAGCCCATGCCCAATCATGGGGCAAATGCTATTTTAACTGAGGAGGGTTTGAACTTGATCATGAATGTTGATGACCTAAAGACACCGTTGTGTGAGATAAAGAGAAGGTTATTGCAAGGAGGTGTGTATCCAGGTTGCGACGAGTATTGTTTAGAGTGTTGGACCCAAGCTGGGGGTTGTGCTGAATTAAAAAAGGGTATTCAGACCTTAATAGATGGAGGCACATTGCAATTCGACAGAACGGCAGTTGAGGAACCTGCAGAGATATTAGCAGACGAGCAAAGTGATGTAGCTACTGTGACGATTCCCCAAAAAACGATAACTATAACGGCGCCGGCCAGGCGACCGTCGGTCACTATCACCAAGGCAGGACCAATCCCTTATGAGAGCACTAAGGCAGTCCCCTGGACCTATGGATTGGAAGTGTACTGTGATGGGGTGAAAATTGATGTTAGTAAGCCGCCAGTTGAGGTTGTAGACAACGTCGTCGGTACCGGAGGGATGACGAGAAGTGGGAGAATCTTTATATCGCCGGAGGTAGAGGCTGAACGACTGGCGAAAGGAAAAGGAAAGATGAATGAGAATGTCCCTATGCAGAGGAACGAAAAAGAGACGTCATTGAAGGATGTAGAAGAGTTTATGCGCCTTATTCGTAAGAGTGATTATAAGATTGTTGAGCACCTGCAACAGACGCCGTCAAAGATATCCATACTGTCGTTGCTATTGTGTTCCGAAGCTCACAGAAATGCATTGCTGAAAGTTCTGGATACGTCCTTTGTACCCCAAGATGTTTCCGTGAATCAGCTGGAGGGGGTGTTGGCGCATGTGAACGCAGGCCATAGCTTGGGATTTATAGACCTTGATTTGACCCTGAAGGGGAGAGAGCATAACATGGCGTTGCACGTCTCAGTTGAGTGTAGGGGCTCAGTCATGTCTCATGTACTGGTAGACACCGGATCTTCCTTAAACGTGCTGCCTAAGAAAGCGATGATGAAACTGGACGTCAGGGGAATCCTTTGTACGCCTAGTGACTTGGTGGTCAGGGCATTTGATGGTACACGAAGAACAGTCTTTGGATCCATAACGTTACCTCTACAGGTGGGGCCGGAGGTTTTCGCAACTGAATTTTATATTATGGACATCCAGCCAGCATACAACTACCTTCTCGGACGACCCTGGATCCATGGTGCTGGGGCAGTCACATCTACCTTACACCAAAAGCTGAAATACATGGTAGGGGACAGTGTGGTCACAGTCTGTGGAGAAGAAGATATATTGGTTAGCCATCTGTCATCATTCAAGTATGTAGAAGTCGACGGCGAGATTCATGAAACGCCCTATCAAGCCTTTGAAGGGTTGCGCATTAAAGACAAAGTTCCAGGGCCGAGTAAAGCGTCAGAGGTGGCCGTCTCGTCATACAAGGAAGCCCAGGCTCTAGTGGAGACTGGCGAGACAAAGGGCTGGGGCAAGGTGCTGGATATTCCCGTGAAGATGGACAGATTTGGGCTGGGATATCAACCATCGTCATCAACACCTGCTGCTGGGGCACCCCGTTTCAGGGGACCGATAACCATCACCGCTAGTGGAGTGTGTCACGAGGCCATCAACGCTGTTTCATATTCGGAAGAAGGAGACAGTGACTGCGACATGGACGCCTGGATTCAGCCGAGCGTGCCAGGACAAGGATTATGCAATTGGTCTATTCAGGAGATTGTTCCTGTGACTCTCAAACAGTAATACTTTGTTTTCTTAATTGTTGAACAATCTGGTGTCTTACCCGAGGCATCATGATTTTGCTTAGGGTCGTGCTGTTATGTACATTGCGTTGTTTAATCATTAAATAAAAGGCATTTTTTCATGTACAAATATTGCGATCTCTGTTTTTCCTGTTTTGTGTTTTACAATAAAATGGCAACGTGGTTATTCGCTTTATACACATTTTGAAGCATTTAACCATTCCTTTTGCAGGATAACATTTTCAGATGACATCATTGAACCGCCTATGACTCGCCTCGACTTTGAGAACCCGGTATTTCAGGCCGAAGAAGAGATTGTTGAAGATGGCGACGTTCTCGAAGAATTGTCTTGGTTGGTAAAGCAAGAAGAACGAGTCATTCTGCCTCATGAGGAGGTCATCGAAATTATTAACCTGGGGTCGGAAGGGGTTGAAAAGAACATCCGTATAGGAGCCGCGCTGCAGAGCGACGTCAAGCGAAGACTGGTTGAAATGCTCAGAGAGTACAGTGATGTGTTCGCTTGGTCGTACGAAGACATGCCTGGGCTTGATACAGATATGGTTGTACACCGTCTGCCGTTAAAAGAAGAATGCCCGCCGGTCAAGCAGAAGCTTCGCAGAACTAGACCTGATATGGCAGTGAAAATTAAGGAGGAGGTTCAAAAGCAGTGGGATGCTGGTTTCCTAGCTGTTACAAAATATCCCTCATGGGTCGCTAATATTGTACCAGTGCCAAAGAAAGACGGTAAAGTGAGAATGTGCGTAGATTACCGTGATTTGAATAAAGCGAGCCCGAAAGATGACTTTCCGCTCCCTCACATCGATGTGCTGGTTGACAACACTGCTCAATTCTCCGTATTCTCCTTCATGGATGGCTTCTCAGGCTATAATCAGATTAAGATGGCACCAGAAGACATGGAGAAGACTACTTTCATAACACCTTGGGGAACATTTTGTTATAAAGTGATGCCCTTCGGATTGAAGAATGCTGGGGCAACGTATCAGCGTGCAATGACAACTCTTTTTCATGATATGATGCATAAAGAGATCGAAGTTTATGTCGATGATATGATTGCCAAATCCCAGACGGAGGAAGAGCATTTGGTGAATCTGCTGAAGCTATTCAAAAGGCTTAGGAAGTTCAGGCTGAGACTGAACCCTAACAAGTGCACCTTCGGGGTGAGATCGGGTAAACTGTTGGGGTTTATCGTGAGCGAAAAAGGAATAGAGGTTGATCCTGCAAAAATAAAAGCAATACAAGAAATACCGACGCCTAGAACAGAGAAAGAGGTGCGCGGGTTTTTAGGGAGGTTGAACTACATCGCTCGGTTCATATCTCACCTGACAGCTACGTGTGAGCCATTATTCAAGTTGTTGAAAAAAGACCAAGCTGTAACATGGAATGAAAATTGTCAAAAGGCGTTCGATAAAATAAAGCAGTATTTGCAGGAACCTCCTATTTTGATACCCCCAGTGACGGGGAGACCCTTGATTATGTATTTGACAGTTCTTGAGGGAAGTATGGGTTGTGTTCTCGGTCAACACGACGAGACAGGAAGAAAAGAGCATGCGATCTACTACTTGAGTAAGAAGTTTACTGAATGTGAATCTCGATATTCTATGCTCGAAAAAACTTGTTGCGCGCTAGCCTGGGCCGCCAAGCGTTTGAGGCAATACATGCTGAATCATACAACCATGCTCATCTCGAAGATGGATCCTATCAAATATGTATTCGAAAAGCAGGCATTATCGGGGAGAATTTCCCGGTGGCAGATGGTTCTGACTGAATACGACATCCAGTATGTCTCACAGAAGGCTATAAAGGGGAGCGTATTGTCTGAGTACTTGGCAGGGCAGCCTATCGAGGACTACCAATTGATGAGGTTTGATTTTCCTGACGAGGATATCATGTACCTAAAGATGAAAGATTGTGAAGAGCCGTTGCCAGACGAAGGACCAGAATTGGGCTCCAAATGGAAGTTGATCTTTGACGGAGCTGTAAACGCCTACGGTAGCGGAATAGGGGCAATCATCACTACTCCACACGGGTCGCACATCCCGTTTACTGCTCGATTGACTTTTCCAGTTACCAATAATGAAGCCGAATACGAAGCTTGTATTATGGGGCTTGAAGAAGCCATTGATTTGCGAATCAAAAATCTGGATGTATACGGAGACTCAGCTCTGGTGGTGAATCAAATAAAAGGGGAATGGGAGACACGTCAGCCTAATTTGATACCATACAGGAATTACGCAAGGAGATTGTTGCCTTTCTTTGACAAGGTTGAATTGCATCATGTACCGCGAGCAGAGAATCAGATGGCTGACGCCCTGGCCACTTTGTCTTCCATGTACAAAGTCAACTTCTGGAATGAGGCTCCCAGAATTGTTATCTCTCGGCTTGACAGACCTGCCTTCGTATTTGCCATTGACGAAGCATCTGATGATAAACCGTGGTATTTTGATATCCTTAATTTCCTGAAGAACCAAGAGTATCCGACTGGGGCATCCAGTCACGATCAGAAGACTCTCAGGAGATTGGCGGGTAATTTCTATTTGAATTCGGACGGTGTCTTATACAGAAGAAATCACGACTTGGTGCTACTACGTTGTGTAGACGAAAAAGAGGCGAAGCTGCTCATGGAGGAAATACATGAGGGTACATTTGGTACGCATGCGGGTGGGCATGCTATGACGAGGAAGCTGCTGCGGGCAGGTTATTATTGGCTGACTATGGAAACTGATTGTTTCAAGTTTGCGAAGAGGTGTCACAAGTGCCAAATCTATGCAGATAGGATCCATGTGCCTCCGAGTCCTCTGAACGTGATGTCATCGCCATGGCCATTCTCGATGTGGGGAATCGATATGATTGGAAAGATCGAGCCGACTGCGTCTAACGGACACCGGTTCATTCTAGTAGCAATCGATTATTTCACCAAGTGGGTGGAAGCGGCATCTTACGCAAATGTGACTAGGCAGGTGGTAGCCAGATTCATCAAGAGAGATATCATTTGCAGATATGGAATCCCCGAGCGGATAATTACCGACAACGGTTCAAACCTGAATAACAAAATGATGAAGGAGCTGTGTCAGAGTTTTAAGATCGAGCATCACAACTCCTCCCCTTACCGACCCAAGATGAATGGCGCTGTTGAAGCGGCCAATAAGAATATAAAGAAGATTGTCCAGAAGATGGTTGTGACCTATAAGGACTGGCATGAGATGCTACCTTTTGCTTTGCACGGTTATCGTACGACGGTACGCACATCAACCGGGGCAACCCCGTTCTCGTTGGTATATGGAATGGAAGTAGTGTTACCATTGGAGGTTGAGATTCCTTCACTGAGAGTATTACGAGATGTCCAACTAGACGAGGCAGAATGGGTGAAAGACAGGTTGAACCAGCTGAGTTTAATGGATGAGAAGAGGCTAGCTTCTCTAGCATACGGTCGTTTGTACCAGAGCCGAATGAAGAAAGCATATGATAAGAAGATACATCCTCGGAGCTTTCAGACGGGCGACCTTGTGCTGAAAAGGATTCTCCCGCCACAGGCAGATCACAGGGGCAAGTGGACCCCCAACTACGAAGGGCCATACGTTGTCAGAAAAGTCTTTTCAGGAGGGGCTTTATTATTGTCTACCATGGACGGTGAAGACTTTACGTCGCCTGTGAATTCGGACGCAGTTAAAAAATACTTTGCTTGAAATTGACCCGCTGGACAGAAAAAAAGAGTCCAGGCAAAAATGGGGCATCCTGGCGAACCAAAAACAGAATGAAAGGTTCGGGCAAAAGTTAGGGATAAAATTGAAAAAATGTACACCCGCGAAGTTGAAAACCTACACTGGGCGGCTTCGGCAAAAAAGGGTATCCCGGTGAACTGAAAACCCGTAAAGGGCGGTTCACGCAAAAGTTAGGGATTTGAAAAGCAAATGACTGCGGTCCGAATTCGATACTGCATTGCGCATTGGTGCGGGAGAATATATCTGAGGGGTCGATTATCAGATACAATCTCTTCGGAAGTACGAATACCGGGAAAGCACTAGAGTCAGGCGAGTCATAGGAGGATCAGCTCATAATGTTCGTCTGCATCCCGTTGCCGACATGTGTACAAATTTGATTTGTCATTATACTTATGCTTCTTGTGCATACTTGTATATTTGTTGTGCGTAGCTTCCTCTTTTCAGGAGTTACATCCCGTGTACAAAACTCTGCCCATTTAGGGGCCCAATCAATAAAACATGTTATTCAGTATTTGATGCTGGTTCTTTACTGTTTTGTACATGATAAACGCCTAGGTTTAATAAAACTAGCAAGTGTATAACGTCGCTGGCCCTTGCCAATAATTGCTAAAACTTTTAATTAACTGAAAATAATGTCACTAACACTAACCTGAATAGATTTGGTCGCATAGACTTGTCTTGTCTTGTTTGTGGTGTTGCAGGGTTCGTGGCCGCATGAAGTGGACGATCAAAAGATTGCAGTATTGACCAGAAGCTCGTGACGAAAAGACTCGATCCCCACGCAGGTCGCGCTTCTGAGATGACCATGTTCCTTACTAAAGAAGGATCAAATTCCCCAACTAGTCGCAGCTTATCCGAAGGACATTCTCCAGCAGAGTCGTTTACCCTCAGCAGAATTGGCGATTCCAAGATCGAAGGCTGTATTCAGACAGTGTGGTGTCCCCCAAAAGGATCCCCCATCCCAAGCAGAATGGTTTAGCCTCAGAAGATTAATATTTCCAACTCGTGAGCTGTACCCAGACAGTCTACTCTTCCCAGTAGAGATTCCCCTCCCAGTAGGGTCGTTTACTCTCCCCCAACGGAGTCAATTGATTTTCCCCAAGAGAATCGCTTCTTCCCCCGTGGAGTTCTCTCTTTGTTCAGCAAGTGTTTTCTTTCCTCCCAGTGGAACTCGAAGATTAAAACTCTTCCCGGCAGAGTTGGCTGTGTGTCCTGGCATTTATTTCGCCTGAATACCGTGTGATGCCCGTTCACTCTCCAGCAGAAGTCCAACCATGATTGGCGCATTCAGCTATTCCTCAGCGAAGCGGGCTTCACTCTTCCAGCATTTATTTTGCTGTAATAATTCTGTAACACCTGGTTACCCCCAGCGGAGTTGGCATTATCTTCAACATTTATTTTGCTGAAGCGGTTTTTGTATCCCAGCAGTTCGAGTCTGCATTTGCATCGGCATATAGTGTCATACTTGCATCCACCAAATAAAAAACGCGTAGCATTTCCATGTCGAATGGAGCATTACGCCATTATCAAACATATGCATTTTGAAACATAAACCAGGTTGGTTAACCGTTTGTTTTCAAGTATTGCTTCCCTTGCAGGTGGAGAGAGCTCTTGCTCAAATTAATTACCAAACATTCAAGATCTCGGCGTGAGACATGTAATGATGATGTCAATCGTGGCATTATTCCCCACAGAGTTGCTTGTTTAAAGTTTCTCTTACCCCCCCAGCGGAGTATTTCTTCAAGATCGTTGTTATAACAATATCAAAAGATTTCGTGAATCGACTTTTGGAGGTTGTCTGGCAGCGTGGATTCAGAAAATCCCCAGTAGAGTCCTCCTCAGATTTGCTGCCATGTCAGCACTGAGAATTGGAAGACTAGACTTATATTGTGTTACCCATGTGATTGATGGAGCTAGCTGCTGCCAAGGTAGGCAGAAAAGTTGTATCAGTTATTTCCCGCAGTGGTGGCGGAGTTATCTTCCCGCAGTGGTGGCGGAGTTATGTTCCCGTAGTGGTGGCGGAGTTATGTTCCCGTAATGGTGGCGGAGTTATGTTCCCGTAGTGGTGACGGAGTTATGTTCCCGTAGTGGTGGCGGAGTTATGTTCCCGCAGTGGTGGCGGAGTTATGTTCCCGTAGTGGTGACGGAGTTATGTTCCCGTAGTGGTGGCGGAGTTATGTTCCCGTAGTGGTGGCGGAGTTATGTTCCCGTAGTGGTGACGGAGTTATGTTCCCGTAGTGGTGACGGAGTTATGTTCCCGCAGTGGTGGCGGAGTTATGTTCCCGTAGTGGTGACGGAGTTATTTTCCCGCAGTGGTGGCAGTGTTATGTTCCCGTAGTGGTGACGGAGTTATGTTCCCGTAATGGTAATAGAGTTATTTCCCGCAGTGGTGGCGGAGTTATGTTCCCGTAGTGGTGACAGAGTTATTTTCCCGCAGTGGTGGCGGTGTTATCTTCCCGTAGCGATGACGGTGTTATTTTGTCTGTAATGGTAATAGAGTTATTTCCCGTAGTGGTGACGGAGTTATTTCCCGCAGTGGTGGCAGAGTTATTTCCCGTAGCAATGACGGTGTTATTTTTCTATAATAATGACAAGATTTTCCCGCCGTGGTGGCGGAGTTAGTTCCTGTAGTAATGACAAAGTATTACCCGTAGCCATGGCGGTGTTATTTTCCCAGATTATTACCCGTAGTGATGACGGTGCTATTTTCCTGTATCAGTGGCAGGGTCATGTTTTGTTAACAGAAGTACTTCTCCCAGTGAAGTCAATAAGTTCATTCCAGTATTGACAAGATGGTGTTGAAATCAGATTTGTAGATAGTGTTCCCCAAACAGTTGTGCAGTTTATTTCTGCGGTTGGCAAATTTCCGGGTTCTTAGTATTCAACCGTCTCGTACCTCGAATGTTTGAAAGCCGTTCGCGCTTCACACAGTCGGGTCCAAGTCGCTTGAATAGGGGCAGCTGTTGCACCCTAAAATTTTCTCAACCTACTTCACCTGATTTTATGTTTCAATTGCATTGTCATTTGCATAAAAAGTCATGTACATAATTCATTTATCTGCATAGCATAGCATAGCAAATCATCCAATAAGGGACCAAGTACTATTCTTATCTTTAGGAGCCTATCAAGAGGTTATTATTCAAATTCAAGCATATCCAAGTCATCAGAAAGAAATTGAAATCTGAGAAGTTAGTGGACCAAGCAGTGGATCTCTCTCCTATCTTGAGGGTATTTGAAGATCATCAGGGAAGTTGTGAGCTATGAATTGAAATCCTGGAGTGCACATAGACATCATGGAGGACCTATAGGGCCATTGTGAAAGTGAGACAAGTCATTGATGAGATTACAAAAGCTGCAGTTGAAGACAGTCAACTAGGGGTCAACCCTGGGTCAACCCTAGGTCAAATGCTTGACTGAAAGGCATCAAGGCCTATTTGAAAAATGTGGGGTTCATAATTTGGCATGTAGATATGGATATGGTGTTGTGCCAAGGAGAAATCAAGAGAAATCAAGAAGAAGAGGAGTTTCTAAATTAGGGTTTCTGTGTAAAATCCCCTGATTTAGGTCAAACTTCCGAGCAAGACAATTCAAAATGCAAGCTTCAAATGGATCCTTGGCCAACATGAAAGTTGTATAGGATCTCAAGACCTTTAATTTGAGTGGTGTAAGACATCAAGGAGATTTATAGAACTCAAGTTATGGTTCTTGCAAGTTACAGGTCATCTGAGGCATCTGAAATTCTGTCTGTGAAAGTTACTTGTCTTCTAAGCAACTTTTACCCCTCAAGGAGCTTTCAAATGCATTTCTGGTCAACATTAAAGTTGTTCCTCATGATCTTAGATTTCTAGAAAGGTATGGTATGACTTCATCTGATTTATAGAACTCTACTTATGACCTTGGCAAGAAAAGGGTATTTTGGTCATTTGGGAATTACAGGTCATTTCAAGCATATGCCTAAAACTCATACAAGGAAGCTTCAAATGAAAAACTTCACAACATCAAAGTTGTTACAAATGATGTTTTGAGTCTAGAAAAGTGGTAATGGAGGTTTGAAAATGGGTGTAGCTCATATTTGCAAAAATGACCTAATTAAGGCATGATTTAAGTCATTAAAAAGCCATTTTTTGGGAATTTTGCATAACATGTCCAAATGGGATGAAATTATAGGTCATTTTGATTGGAAATAATGTTTTGAGATCATTGGCAATAGTGAATTTTTGAGTTTATTTCAAAGTTTGAGAGTTATCATGGCTTGCTTATGAATTAAAGTGACATAAGCCAAATTACAAGGGATTTGTGTACAAGAAGCTTCCAGCAATTTCTAGATGATTCCATGGGCATCTATATAAACCCTAGAGCTCCTTCAATGCAGGGTTACACTTCATTTTGATCAAAACCACATAGTTTCATTCTCTCTTGCATTTTTGCAAATTCATTCAAACTCTCCCAATTCCTCATCATTCTTCAAAGTTCTTGATCCTATCATACTCCATATTCATCATAGATCACATTGCAAGCAAGATCCAAGTGTATTGGTGCAAGATTTGTGTGTTGCAAGTTCATCATCCAAATTGCAAAAAGAGTTGGTTACAAGAATTCAAAGCACTTGAGCAAGAGTTGTTGCATACAGTATCAAGATCCACCTCCATTGATCAATCCTAGAGCATTGTTGGCTGTGAATCCAAGGTTTCATCCATCTGTTCTCAATTTTGCACCAGGTTAGTGATATCTTCGAATTAGCTTGATTTAGATAGCATGATGTAGAATCATTAGGTTAGAACTGTTAGGAATAGGTAGATGATCAATTCCAGTGAGTTTGAGAGCATTTCATGGAGTTTGACATGGGAGCACACCAACTGTTTGGACTTAGAACTCTCTTAATATTGAGTGTTAGCATTAGTTCTTTGGCTTATGGTAATCAGGGAGAGGAGGTGATTGTTTTGATATCAAGAAATTGGAGAATACTGAGATTGGTTCATGCACCCTAGATGGAGGTTGGCATCGGGTTTTGAATTCTAAGGCATATCAATTGAAACCAATACTATAGATGGATTCAGTGACGAATTTGGAGTGATTTTGTTTTTTACATGATTGAATTTGATGAAGACTCGAGCACGTATGAGTGAGGAGAAGTTGATGATGAAGCTTCTGCATTCATGGCTTTCATGGCACAAACCCTAGGCATGAGGAAGACGAAGCATGACAAGCGTTGGATGAGGTCTTGATTGTTGACTGAAAACGTGATCTCACGGCCGGTATTCAAAGTTGAAATAGGAGGGAAGATTAGTACGTGAAACGCACCGTTTCACTTAAGTTCCCAGATTGGGCTTAATGATCCTTCATATTCGCACCCCCACTTGCCAGGCCCACTCATATTGAACTGCGTTTTATTGCTTTTTACACCGCGTGGCTATTTCTTTTTCTTTTGTTTTTTTGAGTTTTTCTGATTAAACTGGGCCCAGGCGCGCCTTGCTACGCGCACCCCCCAGTCTGGGCCCATCATCCATTTTCCAATGCAGTTTCTTACTTCTAACACCCCCTCTCCCTTTTCTTCTATTTTTATTTTCTTTTAATTTTCTTCAAATTTAGAAATTGCATATTAAATTGAATTTTATTGATTTTTAAGTGGTTGTTTTTGCATCTTTTTTCTATTTCTGTTAAGAAAATTGTCATGTAATAAAATTAGCATTTCATTTTATTTTTGCATTTTTAGTATATTTTTCTTTTAAATGGGTCTTAAGTGATGTTTAGTTTAATACTTGATCTTGTTGATTTTAGTTTAGCTGGATCCTTTTATATTTTGGACCCATTCTTTTTAGGGTACTTCATTTAGGACTTTAAATTTCATATGAGATTTAATTCATGATTTTAGGATTAAGTTTTAGATGGTTTGTTTAGGTGTGATTAGGGGAATCAAAATTAGGGTTTAGGTGTGACATAGGTGTGATAAATCATTTCTTTTAGGAGTTGTAGTTTGAATTTTGGGTATGGGACTATAGGGATATTATGGGTAAGTAATAGATCCCTTAGAAAATGCTAGGAATTCCCCTATTATATTAATACTATTAGTATATGTCTTGTAATTGATTGATTGTGTGGTGTGCCCTCTCTAGGGTTACTATTTGACTGTGTGGGGTATTAGGCCTGCTTGGGGTTTGGGTTTGAGTTGAAGACTTTGCTGATGAAGCCCATTGAAGACTAAAGGAATGAAGATTAATTTCCAGAGTTGATGAAGAGTATCTCTTGCAGGCAGCTGTTGAAGGTCATAGGATCTAGGAGTTAGGTAGAGCTCTAGAATAGCAACTTGATTCACAAACATGGAAGGTCTTGTTTGCCTCGATCCCTCTCTATGATGCAGAGTCTCTCTAGGACACTCACCCCCTTCCTTTGGAAGGCTTGGTGACAGTGTCTAAGAGATAGAACTCTCGAGAGAAACTTTCTACATATTGTTAACAGTCTGTTTGCCACCTTTGGTGGTCAACTAACTGTTTAACATTCCAGTTCATCCTCTTAACTGTTTCTCATCTTGGAGAGTGAGACGTAAAGAAAAGCCCTGAAGGATTGAAGATAGAGACCCTGCTTGAAGGCTGTGAAGATGAAGACTGATGCTTGCTTGAAGCCTGTAGATGGTTGAAGATGACTTGAAGACAGATGTTGATGAAGACTGCTGTTTGCTGTTTATTTTTGCTGTTTTTAATTTTTGATGTATTGTTTGAATTTCCCTGACTGTATTGTTTGCCATTAATCTGTTAGGTTGAAAGCGAATTTTGTTCGCTTTTGCCTGTTGTTTTCTAGGTTCGAGGTTGAGTGGGACTCCCTTGTCTCGCTTGTATTGCTGCATCCATGCATTTTACTGCTTTATTGTATATATGCTATTGTTTCTGTTTCCGCTTATCCCTTAGGATCTCTGTTTCTCTCTGCGTAAGAGAGGAGCATGATAGACATTAGGTCTTAACCCATGCATGATAACATTAGGTTAGTTTGATTCCCTTTTCAACCATAGGTTAGAATTCTGTCTCTTCTTTCTCAAAACAAACAGAAAAACACAATAAATATTTCAAACACAATAAAAGACACTTCTTTCTTAAAAGAATGTGAACTCATCAAAATGTCATTTTTGTCCGCTTGGACCGGTAATCAGAAAAACCCTTTTTCAGAAGGAGATAAAAACAATCAAGACAGACTTGTGTCGTACGTGGCCCGAACTACGTTTGCTCTGATCTTTCATGCTGTATGAAAGTACGTAGGCATAGGATGTGATATCCTAGCGAGCAACCTTCCCCTCCTTTCCCGTAGGTAGGCGAACTACGTTGACTATGATTTCTCATTCCAGACGGGAATACGTAGGCATAAAGTGCGATACTTTGCCGAGTCATTTTATTTTCTTTTAACCCCAAACCTGTAGAGTAGATAGAATAACAATCCATACCAGAAAACAAGCGTGGATCCCGTCGAGTACGACGGACGTGAGGGGTGTTAATACCTTCCCCTTGCGTAACCGACTCCCGAATCCAGGATTTGGTTGCGATGACCATTCCTTTCCCTGTTTTGCGGTAGGTTTACCTCGAGCGTTTCCTTTCCCCTCTTTGGGATAAATAATGCACGGTGGCGACTCTTCTGTTCAGCCGGCGCCGATTTTCGCAGTAGCGACACAAATATTCACAAATATATCACATAATCAAACAAAATAGGCTAAACCCTCAAGTTTAAGTTTCCCCAGTGAAGTCGCCATTTCTGTTGCAGTAAGAATCGTGATACCAAGCTATTGATTAACTTGAATCTTTAATTCATTGAAATTCACAACCGAACTTTAATTTATCCAAAGGAAAGGTCTAAAGAAAGAAATAACCTTTTGCGCGATGTAACAGCAACGCTAAAAGATTCGGGGATCGAGGGTTGGTTATGCATAGGGTAGGTATTTCACATCCTAAACATCTGTAGTACTCTATAGGAACCTTTTGTTTGTATGCTAAGTTTGCCAAATGTTTTCTATGGAATGGGATTGGGTAAAAGGTGTAGGTTAAGACCTATGGATAGTTTCTAAATTTGCTCGCAAAGATATCGCATCTTCTGCCTACGTATCCTAACTAGGATAGAATCAGAGCAATCATAGTTCATCTCACTAGGATTGAAGAACACTTGATTATGATCAAGGTTCAAAGGGGAACAAACATAACAATGCTTGTGTAGAGTTTAAGGAAACTCTCTAGATCTAAGTTGAACACTTAAGAAAGGGAAGTAAGTAATCATCTCCATGATTCTTACATAGAGTTAACAAACTCTATCCTAAGTTGTAATTGAAAGAGCACTCCTAACAAGGGGTAGGCTTCTTAGGCTTAAGCAAAGTCTAAAGGACAGGTTCTAACTTAACTAAGTGTATGGATGACTTAACAAAGTCAAGGGAGGGTGACGAGCTATCTATGACCCAAAGATCAATAGAGAGACTTTCCTTTGGAAGGATAGAAGGGGAGGCAACTTGGGTGAGAACTAAAGAGTTCCATCACCTGGGGAAACTAAACTTAACAAAGCATGAACATCAAACAGGATGAATACAAGAGACATGGTTACGACCAAGCATATACAAGCATATTACAATAAGCAAGTGCGTCAAATAGGAGGAATAGTTACAACCAAAGCATGCAAGCGTATTACAATAGGCAAGCAAAGATGATTTCTTACAAGACTCAATGAAAGATAAAGACTTAAGAATATCTTGACGAAGATGAAGGTAACGACCAATGCAAATAAGTCAAACATCATGGGAATATTACGTGGTGATCAAATGAATCAAACATAATGCTCACGAGCAACAAGTAATTATAATTACATACACAAGGGTTGACAAATATAGAACTCACATCACAACAAAATAAATCAGAAGTTTGAAAAGATTAGGAGGGTAAAAACCCTAAAAGAAACATAAACGTTTTCAATGCAAAGTTGTTTTCAAAAAAGAGTTTTTTAGAATATTAATACACCACATGAAAATATACACAAATACGATACATTTGCAAAAAGAACCGATCAAAAATAATAAAAAATGAAGAAGTTATGATTTTTAGAAAGTTAATGACAATTAAATAAAAACAAGAGAAATAAGCAATAAAAGAAAGGGGAGGCGCTTGGTGGGTGTTGAACCCACCACCTCATGGCTGCCAGCTGAAAACTCTACCAAATGGGCCAAGGCGCGCACTTGTTGAATGAAAGGAAAGAAAGACAAAAAATATGAAAACATGGCAAAATGGAAAATAAATAAAAGGGTTGATCTCCACTGTGGATCGAACCCAGGTTCAGGCAATGCAAGGCGTATGAGAGAGTGAAGGTTTAACCACTGGGGTGGCGATACATCCGTGTATTTTGCCATCCTTAAAACTTAAATACTTAAACAAGCAAGCAAAAGATGGGCAAGGCAAGATGCACAAAAGAACAAACCAAACATGAAAACGGTAACAATGTAAATCATTCAAAACTTAACCAAATTGAACAAAATTTTAGCCTATCTCACATGAAATTTCACAAGGAATTCAGTGGTAATCTCTGTTTTTCAAGATAATGCACACAACTCAAAATTCAAAGGCCAATGCAAAAATGATGTTTGAGATGCAAAATGCCAGCTACAGCTCATGACAGCAAGGATTATGATCAAATGAAAACATGCACACCTCTCAAATACCTCATTCAAGGAATTTAGATGCCAAGATCATGTAAATATAGCTCCATTTTAAAACTGGTGTGTGAACTGCTAGTGGTTTGAAAAAAACATGCTTATTTGCTTGTATTGGAAAAAAGTTCAACAGTTCATGACAGCCTACATACTCACTTCAAAACATCATGCACAAAAGGATTTATGCACATCAAGGATTCAAAAAATTTTGTAAAACTGATCAAAATAACTTCAAGTAAAATCTGGTATATGGAAATGGCAAAATGAAACACCAAGGTTTAAATTTTGTTGGCAAATGAAAATAGTTCATGATGCAGCCTATGTCCTCATCATACACAACATGATTCATGCACATTAAATCAAAGATTCAAACATCTTGCAAGAGCTTATCACAAATGATGGCACATGAAGTTGGAACAGAAAAACAAAAGCTACAACAAAGATTATGACAGTCAAGATCAAATTCAAACCATCCACACATATGCAACTTTGCAATGCATTTACAAAAGCAAAACATCTAAGCAATTTACATAAGTTCAAACAGAATTGGTCTAACCTTGACAGTTTAGCAGTTATGCATTCATGGACTAAGCAATTAACAAAATGGTTCCAACATGCAAAAGACTCATATACACAACAACAACAATTGGTCTTCAAAGTAAAAACATGCCAAGCATATCAAATTTATCAAGCTTTGAAAATGATGGTTACAACCATAGGGATAGAGACCTAGTCAGATTTTTAACAAGAACAACATGCTAGCAACAAGGAAATAATATGACAGTTAGCACCAACAAGGCATGTCATCAACAGCTCACAAATGCAAACTTGACAAAAGCTGGAAGTAAGGCAACATCATAGCATCACAAACTTGACAAAGTTAAAAAAGGAATCAAGGCATCATGGCAATTGGTTTCTTTCAACAGAGAACAAAGATGCAAGTACTCATGAAATTCAACAAAAAGGCTGATTAGCAGTTCAAGGCAGGTTCATACCACAGGCTGGCAATGTATCAGAATCAGGGCATACAAGTCTATCACAGTTGGTAATGTAAAAATAATGTGAACAAAACATGGTTACCACCAAGACCCTATCCTAGTGCCTAAGTGACAATGGTGATGCAAGGTGTAACGCCCATTTTAATTATTTTTATTTTCGGTGTTACTTTCATTCTCGGCGTGCTTGCGTGGATTTTTGTTGAGGAATAAAGTTCCATAATATTAGAAAACTATGATTGATAATAATAATATGATGATGATTAATAGTGTTAATACTATTACTATTGATATTATTATTATTGTTGGCATATTTAAAAATATTATTGGAAGGGTTGGAAATTAAAAGAAAAATAAGTTTATTATTATTAATTGGATTTTTGGAATTAAAGAATTATGAGAATATTATTTAATTGGAATAAAAGTGGGTTAATTGGGAGGAGGGGCATGTTTGGCAATTGACATCAGAATTGGAAGAAGAGGAACACGCATGAGCTGAGGAACACGGTTGAAGCATCAAGAGCAAGAACGATCAAGAGCGGGAATGAGTGCATCAAGGATGCGGATTGTGAAGCTCCTTTATCATCAAAACGAATTCGAGGTAAGGGGGGAATATATCGGTTAAATGGTATCTACATGAATAATTGGTAGGAAGGGGAAATCCCTAACCCCATGAGTGAATATGTTTGCGTGTTGATGATGAATTGCATGATGAGTTGATGATATTGCATGTACTAATTCGGTTTTACATCGTTGATGTTTGTGTTGAACTGTTGCATGCTGAATTTGATGGTTAATTGATGAATTGGGGGTTTCGGAGTTGAATGTGGTTCTGAGTCGAGAGTGAATTGATCGGCTAGAGTCGATGTTTCATCGGGTAGATTGGACACTAATTGGGTAAAAAAAATTGTAGAATAATGAGTTAGTGAGGATGGTGTGTGTTGCACCCTAAAATTTGACCAACCGATTCTCCTATCTGGTTCGTGGTTTAAATTCGTATTCGCATATCAGACGCATGACATTTGTATACAGACAAAGGGTGTCAGGGTTACAGCTTGGTTTTCATCTACCGGATATTTCAGATCCAGTCTAGATCATCAGGGTTTTATTTTCGGGAAATTGTGCGTTTCTCGGTGTTTTCAGTTTGCATGGTGGTTTTTGGGGATATTCTGATGCCAGGGGTTTACTGTTTGCGTCGATCTGGTCTCGCACGCTCTTTTATGGTGGTCATTTGCATTTGTCTGCATTCTTTTTAGGGTTTAATAGCCTTTTGAGAATTTTTAATAGGCTTTATAGATTTTTTAGAATTTAAATAGGTTTTTTAATATTTTTAATAAGCTTTAAATCATTTTTTAGGATTTTATAGAGTTTTTAATGGGTTAATAGCTTTTTTAATAGTTTTAAATAAATAATATAGATTTTATTAGAATTATTAGGATTTTAATAGATTATTAAATAGGAGTCATTAGAGTTTTTTATTTTTAGATATAGATTTTAATCTAGATAATAGAAATTAATGGTCTTTTTCA
This sequence comes from Lathyrus sativus, assembly GCA_963859935.3. NCBI lineage: Eukaryota > Viridiplantae > Streptophyta > Magnoliopsida > Fabales > Fabaceae > Lathyrus > Lathyrus sativus. The sequence goes on along the minus strand of OZ012738.1, from coordinate 114,183,041 downwards.
TTAGTTTAGAGGTTAGTGGAATTATTAGAGTTTTATTAGTTTAGTTTAATATAGAAGTTAATTAGATGTTAATTCTTCTTTTAGATGTAATTAGGGTTTAATTAGTTTAATTAGAGTTTAATGTTAGTTAGGTTTTACTTGAGCTTATTAGAATTAATTAGGTTTAATCATTAGTTAACTAGTTAATTAGGTTTAGTCTAATTAGTTAATTAGGATTAAGTTTTTGATTAGCTTCTAATTGGGTTTGATTCTCTTTTTAATTGTTAATACAGTTTTTTTTGGGGTTTTATTGTAGCAGTTTCGTTGGGCCCAGGGTGCAGTTTGGAGGCCCAGAATCATCCCAGTCCGTTTTTGTTTTTCAGTCCAGCAAAAAAAAATGTGCCAAGTGTCAGGTATAAAGGGTGACACGCGTGTAACTGCAGAGGACCCCACCTCAATTCTCAGAACTCACCACATTCTGCCACGTATTCCAGACTCCTCTCTCTCCCTCTGCCAGCACGCTCACACGCGTCCTCCATGCACCCTACCACCGTGACACTTGTCTTCACCTAACCTCGCCAGAATCCCTCATCGCCGGCCATGCAAATCCGGTGACCGCCCCACCGCCGGCAGCCCTAACCGTCACCGGACCGCCGCCAGACGCCGGAAACTGCAAATTTTCAATCTTCTCCAGAAATCCCTCCGATCTACTCCGCTCTTCATCTTCTGCCTTCATCCACTACTCACCGGAATCCCACCGTAACTTCACCGGAAACCTCAAACCCTCGCCGGAATATTCATAGTATCTCCAGAAATTTTCATGAATCTCATCATGCGTTCATCACGGTTCCAAATTCTCCATGAACATCCGTCTTCTTCGTCCTGCTTTCTGGAAAATCTTTAAGTGGATTTCACAACCGTTTCAAGATTTCATCACGCCTTCCTCCAAGATCGCTCCGAGTTCGTGACTATTTTCCAGAGATCGTTGAAGATCTTCATCATGTGTTTCCTGACCTTCATGGATCTTCATCCCGCTCAAGATCTTCCCCAAGTATCGTGACTATTTTTAACCCTCATTATCCGTGTTTACAGTTCTTCAACGACCTCCATAGAATCTCCAGAAAGGACTCCAAATCGGCCAATTCTTCTTGCTTCATCTCCAGGTATCCATTCACGAGACTCTTTGCTTGATTCTGAGTAAACGGCTTTGATTTAGCTTGTATTTTGTTTCGCTGAGATTTGAGTTTGGTAAGGGTTTAGGCGTGAATCAAGAGCGTATGGTTGAGTTTGATTGTTTGTTCGTTGATGTGTTTGAGAGTTGAGTGGTGTGAGAGAATCTCAGAGCGCAGCTAGGGTTTTGGTAGTGAACAGTGAACGAGAGGTTAGAGGTGAAGATTGGTTTTGTTAGTCATTCGTTTGGGTTAGGGTTTGGGCTGGGTTAAGCCCAAAGCTGGTTTGCTGAGGCGCATACCCCTCATTTGCTCGTTACCCCCCCCCCCCTGCGTGAGAGGAATGATGAGAGATTGGTCTGGGCTTAAGCCCCATTGCTGGGCGTACCCCCCGTGCGTAAGCCCAATTGGAAAACAACTAGAGAGTTGCTATTGCTGCACCCCCCTTGTTTTCTTTTTCTTTTTAATTTTCTTTGTTTGTTCATGTTAGAAATAAATTCATAGAAAATAGTAGGATTGCTCAATTAAATCCCTTCTTTTTTCTGTAGGTTTATATTTCAATTTAGGATTTTAGGATGCAAAAAAATTAATTTGATCATGCATTTTCATTTTTATCTGCATTTTTGTATTTTTATTGATATTGAATAATTGGTTTGTGGTGTGTCTGCCTTGTTGATTTTAGCTCTCTCGCTTGGTAATAAATTTTGCTCTGGTTTTTTAGTATGTTATACTAGACTGATGCATGCTCCCCATAGGATTTTTGTGAATTTTTTAGAGATTGATTGGTATTGTTTTAGGGTTAGAGAATAGAGACCTCATAACTTGCTGGTTAACCCTTGACTATTCGTATGTTAGGGATTGTTTAGTAGCCTTAGAAGTTGACTTAGGCTTTGAGATTTGATCTTGGGATCATAGAGGCATGTAGGTTTCCCCTGGATTTTTGGTAGATTTTTATAGGGTGTTCTGTTATTTTTTCTTGAGCTTGAGAATGGAGAGGTCCTGAGGGCTTCTGACTTTGAAGTTCAACTATGGTTGAACTTCAGAGATAGTTTCTTTTGGTTTGAGGGCCTGTGGTTTCTTCTTGAGGATGGAGGCTGGTTGAAGTCTTGATGGAGCTTGCAAGGATGCATGGTTTGAGGTCCTAGTTTAGGAGCTTGCTCTCTGTTTGTGAGGTTTGAGATTTTGAAGTTTAAGGGAAATTCATGGTACTTTCCTAAGGAAGGTACTATGGATGCCTTTCATTCTTTCTTCTCACCTCTTTCTCAAGTATCCAATGATGTTGGAGCCTTCATGTGAGTTTAGTTTCTCCTGAGGAGGAATGTAAACCGATCACAGTTGTTGAGCCACATGGGATATGATTCCTAAGTGGAAGCCCCCTAGTATTTTCCTGAGGAAGGCACTATGGGTCTGCTCACTTAGTTCCCTTAGTTCAGGTAGGATTTCTCAAGTATCCAATGATGTTGGAGCCTTCATGTGAGTTTAGTTTCTCCTGAGGAGGAATGTAAACCGATCACAGTTGTTGAGCCACATGGGATATGATTCCTAAGTGGAAGCCCCCTAGTACTTTCCTGAGGAAGGCACTATGGGTCTATTCATTTAGTTCCCTTAGTTCAGGTAGGATTTCTCAAGTATCCAATGATGTTGGAGCCTTCATGTGAGTTTAGTTTCTCCTGAGGAGGAATGTAAACCGATCACAGTTGTTGAGCCACATGGGATATGAGTCCTGAGTATAAGCCTCCTAGTACTTTCCTGAGGAAGGCACTATGAGTCTGCCTACTTAGCTCCCTTTCTTTGGTAAGCTTGTCTTGAAGCTTGGAGACTGGGATTGTTTTCCTTTGCTTTAGGGCTTTGCTGTAGGGTTTTGATTAGGGTTTTGCATGGGGCTTTGATTAGAGTTGTTTAGGGTTTTGCTTTAGGGCTTTGCTCAGGGGTAGATTAGGGTTTGTTTTAGAGTTGTTTAGGGTTTTGCATGGGGCTTTGATTAGAGTTGTTTAGGGTTTTGCTTTAGGGCTTTGCTCAGGGGTAGATTAGGGTTTGTTTTAGAGTTGTTTAGGGTTTTGCTTTAGGGCTTTGCTCAGAGGTAGATTAGGGTTTTGTTGTAGGGCTGTTCAGGGTCTTGCTCAGGGGTAGTTTCTTGCTTTTGGACAGGAGTTTGCCAGGCTGGTTAGCCCTCTCTTTGTGATTGATTGACTTGTGTGGTGTTGTGCTGCATTAGACTTAGGGGTTCATCTGGATATTTCTGAGATAGGTGCATCTTAGAAGTAGGCTTTGTGTGCATGAGAAGTTGAGGTGTTCCTCCTTCTGCTTGATTGTTATTGAGTGGCTTTGCTTGCTGGTATTTGGTAGAGCTGAGCTCCCTTGCCTCTGTGGTGTGTGGCCTTTGGGCCTTGCTTGTTTGGTTGTTGCATTCATGCATGTTTCCAGTATTTCTTTACTTTGCAGTAATTCCGGTTTGCTGTTTAGTGTTGTTGCCATGATCCCTTAGGAGCTCTAACTTCTCTGCTGTGGAGGAGTTATGATAGACATTAGGATGGTTAACCAGGCATGATAACAGTAGGTAGATTCCCCTTTTCAATCGTAGTTTTAAGGTGTCTCTTTCCTTTCTCAAAACAACAGAAAAACACTTAATAAAGGATAAAACAAAAAGTGAATTCATTTCTTCCGTTAAAAGATTTGAACACACATCAAAACATTTTGTCCTCCTGGACTGAGAAAAACCCTTGGTTAAGGTGTATTCTTTCATAAAAAACACTTGAACAGCTTGTGTCGTGCGTAGTCGAACTACGTTTGCTCTGATCTTCCATGCCGTATGGAAATACGTAGGCACAGGACGCGATGTCCTGGCGAGCAACCTTCCCCCCGTCTAGACGTAGGTAGTCGAACTACGTTGACTCTGACTTTCCCATTGCACGAGGGAGTACGTAGGCCCAGAACACCGTATGTTCTGTCGAGTCCTGTCCTTTTATTTTCTTTTCAGACTGACCATTAGCGTAGATAGATAAACACACCTTTTTCCTTATAAACACCAAGCGTGGATCCCGTCGAGTACGACGGACGTGAGGGGTGCTAATACCTTCCCCTTGCGTAACCGACTCCCGAATCCAGGTTTTGGTTGCGATGACCATACCTTTTCCCGTTTCTTGCGAGGTTTACTTCGAGCGTTTCCTTTCCCTCCGTTGGGATAAATAACGCACGGTGGCGACTCTCCTGTCAGCCGGCGCCGATTTTCGCAGTAGCGACAGCTGGCGACTCTGCTGGGGACATGTAGCATCTAGGGACTTTTCCCATCCCTTATGCTGGGACCGTTTCCCATCCCCTACACGAGTCAATCCTAGCGCTTGGGTGTTTATCTGTTGGGTGTTGTGCATATGTGTTTTATCTTTCCGCACTTTACTTTTCCGTACCTTTACCTTTCCGCATTTACTTTCAGCACTATATTATTATGATTATTGCTGTGGGAGAGGGAGGTTACTATGAGTGAGAAGCCGGACCTGGGCTTGAGTATGCACCTAGACATAGTTGCGGAGAGTAGTAGATGGACCTGTCTGCTGAGCAGGCACAGTTCCCTACGAAATCTGCGCTCAGACGAGGTTCTCGCCGAGGTGCTCCTTTCCGGTCCTGAGGATCTGAGGGGAGTCCAGACGTGGGGATTGTCGACTCTGGGGACCGATCATTTGGAAGTCAGCTAAGTGAGGCCTCTTCATGACTTGATGATGCCACTCCTTCTGGGAATCGTATCGTCACTCATGAAAGTCTGTGACGCTGATGACCGCATAGGATGCCGTACCTTTGTCCATGGATTAGGTCCATACCTGTGAGGGGGATTGGGTTATTGCAGGAAAACTGGCCTTCAGAAACCATGATTCAGTATTTATCAGATGGTTTTCTTGGCTCGTTAGCAGGTGTGTTGTTTGGATCAGATGGATTTCTGGTATGAGGTTGATACTATTATCAGATGGTTTTCTCGTCAGTTACAGAGGTTCAGATGGATTTCTTACCAGGGGATTGGTATTTTGGGTGTTAGAGGATAGTCAGCGTCATGAGGTTCTGGTGACTGTGGTGGTTTTCTGTTCTTGACATCACAGAGATGTTCCTCTTCAGGCTACAACATGGCCCCTGTGTTCACTGATTGCATCATTTATCATCTTGCATTATTGCATTACCATTTGCATCCAACTAACGTGTGTGTATTGCAGGTACATATTTTCCCTCCCAGTTCCGGTGTTTGTTTCCTAGCAAGACATGGAAGCCATGAAGAGAGTGTTACCCTACAAATTCCCGTCTCCAGATATCAGTCTGTTGTCAGAGTTGATTACTATTGCTAGGAAGAAGGTGATGGGAGATTTCAGGAAGACATATGGGAGGATCCTGACTTATGTTTACCAGCCCTCGGCTTATGAGATCAGCGGCATTTACACCCTATTGCAGTTTTATGATGCTGAGCTCAGGTGTTTCGTATTTCCTGATTTTGTCTTGGCTCCTACCCTGGAGGAGTATTCTGCACTCTTGGATATACCGATTCGCGAGCAGATGCCTTTCTATCACACGGACGCTAAGCCTAATCTGGCTGAGCTTTCTGATATTCTGCACTTAGGAGAGTCTGAGCTGACAGGAAAGATGATCAGAAGAGATGCGTGGGGATTTCTGTTGGATGTTTTGGTGGAGAAAGCTCGGGAGTATGCCAAGAAGGGTGGCTGGGTTGTTTTTGACGCCATCCTTGCTGTGTGTGTTTATGGCATTGTATTGTTCCCAAACATTCCTAATTTTGTTGATGCAGATGCTTTCTATATTCTGGCTGCAAAGAACCCAGTTCCTACTTTGCTGGGAGATATCCACCATTCCACTCACTACCAAAATGAAAAGCGGCGAGGAAGGAATGTCTCTTGCTGTGTACCCCTACTGTGCAGGTGGTTTACTAGTCATATGCCGAAGTCAGGGCCTTTTGTCACTTCTATCGATTCTTTAGGATGGCCCGAGCGCTTGATGGGGTTGACTTCTGAGAATGTGGTGTGGGTTAACGAGGAGGTGTTCGGAGTTGAGATCATATACAGATGCGAAGGATTCCATAATGTTCCTTTGATAGGAAGGAAAGGGTGTGTCAATTACAACCCTTCCTTATTAATCAGGCAGTTTGGGTATGCACCTCAGGAAGCGTCGAAGCCCGAGGAGATACAGGAATCTCTGTATCTCACTGGGGCAATAGAGGAAGAGATGTTGATCAAGCTTGAGAAAGCATGGAAGAACCTGCATAAGAGAGGGAAGCCTTCAGGTAGCAAAGGGGGTACTCGAGTTCTTGGTCCGTATGTGGAATGGATTCGTGAGCGAGCTATGAAATTCCTTATGCCTTATCCTGCAGTTCAGCCATTGTATCCTTCTCCGGTGGAGGAGCCCACCACTATAGACATGCAGGTATACAAGCAGCTGATGGCGGAGAAAGAAGAGTTAGCCAAGGCTAAGGAAGCCTTAGAGAAAGAGAATGCCCAGCTTCGTCATGAAAAGATTGAAACAGGATATTTTTCCAAGCAACAGGCCGAAACTTTGAAACATCTGAAGACTACTTTATTGGAGTTGAATGAAACCAAGAAGCGTCGGGAGTTAGATGTAGACTCAGTTAGCAGTGTATTGGCTACTAAGAAACAAGAGCTGGAAAGGGCCTACACGAAGTTAGCTAAGTTCAGAGAGCATTGGGACCTTACTATGGCCAAACGCAAAGAACGGGAAGAAGAGCTAAAGACACAGGTTGCTCAGTTGGGAGAACAGGTCAAAGTAAAGACTGAAGAGCTTGAAGAAGAAGCATGTCGTCGATACGAGGCCGAACGCAAACTGATTGAGGCCATGGAGAATCTGGAAGATTGTCAGCGCAGAGCAGACATCAAGAGGCCCAAACCTGAGGATGGTGCCCAAGATAAGGCGTGGGAAGATTTTGTCAGAGATATCCATGGAACGGTCAGGAAAAGGGATCAGTTAATAGAAGGCTTGATTTATCGACCGGATCACCCAGAGACGAAGAAGTTGTTCGAGGATTTCTGCGACCGTACCCGCACTTGATTTCTTTCTTGTATTCTATGTGTTGAGATCACCACCAGGCATGTTGGTCGAGATCCTCCTTTATCATATCAGTTGCATGAAACTTAATTGTGTAACGCCTTGACGAGACTGTTTTTCCAATATATGAGGGTTTTTCTAAATATTGTCTTTATGGTTTCTCCTGTCCTGCCACCTTGACACTGGAATTGGAGGGGAAATATCCCCAACGCACACATGCACGTTAGCATTTTTGCATTATTGTTTGCATAAATCACATTGCATTACAGGTTTGTGATCCATGGTCCTTATCATTCTTCATCCATATACCCAGGTATTTTTCAGGATTGCAGAAAAGCGGGTCCACCGTTACTCTACCAGAACTAATCACAAGAAGATCATGGACAACGTGCAGAGTGAAATGCAAGAGATGCGTGACAGGATGGCCCTGCTCATGCAAACCATGGAGACCATCGCCAAAGGACAAGAGCAGTTGCAGAATCTGGTTCAACCGATAGTCGCACGGGCTGAAAACAACGGGACACCGCATGGTGAAAATATTGCTGCTTCTCCCCGAATTGAGAATCGTCAAAGTGCTGATGCTATTCCCGTAAACGGTTTGAATGCTGGAGAAACTGGTCCTGTAGGTGGAGGTGGGAACGCCGGTAATATGAATGCCAATACAGATACTGCTGGGGTATTTGTGGGTAACGTCAATCAGGGTTTCAATGGGGGCGTTGAGAATGTCGGAATGAATGGTAATAATGGTAACCAGGGCTTCAATGGTGTGAACATGGGGTATGGCAGCACTGCTGGCGCCAAGGCTGGGTTGGGTGGCTATGGTTATGGTAATCTTGGATATGGAACTGGTGCATACAACGCTCAAGAGATGGGCAATCTGAGGTATGACCCCAGGTACTTCCAAACGGGTCCGGGCCGTGATGCGGATTATGTTGGATACGATGCAGTACCTCGCTGGGAGGATCGTCAGGAGGATGTGTTCTCTGGTCAGAATGAGGGTTATGAAAGAGCTAGGGATGACAACTATCGAATGAGATTGCTAGAAGAGAAAGTAAACGGATTAGCCAGCCAGAATGCTCTTGGGCTGGATATGTCAAATATGGGGCTGGTCCCAGGGCTGAGGGTCCCGCTGAAATTCAAAGCGCCGTCGTTTGATAAGTACAAAGGGGATACATGCCCTAGGGTGCATGTACGCGCATTTTACAGGCGTATGTCTGCGTATTCTGAGGATGAAAAGATGCTAATGCACTTCTTCCAGGATAGCCTGTCAGGGCTATCGCTGGAGTGGTACATGAGCTTGGAGCCTACTCAGATCAGGAGTTGGAAAGAGCTGGCAGAGGCTTTTGTTCGACATTATCAGTATAATAGTGATCTCGCCCCTAACCGAGTCCAGTTGCAGAGCATGTCTCTAAAGTCTAGCGAGAGCTTTAAGGAATACGCCCAGAGATGGCGAGATCTGGCTGCTAGGGTGCACCCTCCGATGGTGGAGCGCGAAATGATGGATATGTTCATAGGAACTTTTTCTGGAATGTACTATGACCGGTTGCTAAACTTTTCAATGAGTACTTTCTCTGAGTTGATTTTGATGGGGGAGCGCATTGAAAATGGGGTAAAGATTGGCAAAATTCAGGCGGGTGAGTCCAGTTCCGCGGGAGGTAATAAGAGGACGTTTGGTGGTAAAAGGCAGGGTGACACCAACGTTGTATACAATGCTCGACGGAGAAATAGAAGTCAGAACTGGCATCAGCAGTCACAAGTTGCAAGTGTAACCATCCCAGGGCCGTCTCAGCAGCAGAGACAACAACCACAGCAGCAGGCTCAGCAGCAGGCTAATAATAATCAGCGCAGACTTCAGAACCCACGACCGAGGAGAGTATTCGAAGTACCGCCGGTATCATATGCAGAACTCCTTCAAACTTTGTTGAAATTGCAGCTAGTCGAGAAGAGGACCTTAGCACCACCAACCGGCCAGCCACCAGTCGGGTATGATGTTAATGAGCATTGTGACTTCCATTCGGGTGCACCATGGCACAATATTGAAAATTGCCTAGCTTTCAAGCATAAAGTACATGATTTGCTTGATAGTACGGCTATTAACTTCGGGAAGGACGGTCCTAATATCACGCAACAGCCAATGCCCAAGCATGGTGGGGCTGGGGCCAATGCAATCCTGGCAGATGATGAGTTGAACTTAGTTTCAGAAGTGAGTGAGCTGAAAACCCCTTTGAGTTACGTAAAGCAGCGTTTATTGAAAGGAGGTGTATATCCCGGTTGCAGTGTAGAATGTGCTGACTGTTTGGTTCAACCTGGGGGCTGAGAGAAGTTGAAAAGGGGAGTTCAAGGTTTGATTGATGAAGGGATCTTGCAGTTTGACAGGTCTGTGGGGCGAGGGAAGTCTATTGAGACAGGATCTGAAGAAGAGCGCAGAGAGGTTGCTACGATCACCATTCCGTTCAAATCAGTGACGATTTCGGCATCATCGAAAAGGCCGACCATTACTATTACCAAGGCTAAGCCAGTCCCTTATGAGAGCACAAAGGCAGTCCCATGGAGCTACGGTGCTGAAGTGTATTGCAATGGGGAAAAGATTGACTTGAATGATCCGCCAGCGGGATCCGTAGACAACATAGTGGGAGCAGGTGGTATAACCCGGAGCGGGAGAATTTTTACTTCACCTGAGGTCGAGGCAGAGAGGCTGGCCAGGGGCAAGAACAAAGTTGTTGAGGGGGAATCTTCAGGGAGTAAGGAGAAAGAACCGATAACCAAAGATGTGGAAGAATTCATGAGGTTGATCCGCAAAAGTGATTACAAGATTGTAGAGCACCTGCAGCAGACCCCGTCAAAGATCTCCATATTATCGTTGTTGTTGTGTTCTGAGGCGCATAGAAATGCCCTGTTGAAGGTACTTGAGACATCCTTCGTGCCGCAAGAGATTTCAGTTAATCAGCTGGAGGGAGTTATGACACATGTTAACGCTGGGCATGGTCTGGGATTCACGGATTTTGACCTAACGCCTAGAGGGCGTGATCATAATAATGCCTTGCACATCTCTATCGAATGCCGGGGCACTATTTTATCTCATGTGTTGGTAGACACTGGGTCCTCGTTGAACGTGTTACCAAAGAAAGCCCTGTTGAAATTAGATACCCGTGGGTTGTTGTGCACCCCTAGTGATTTGGTGGTGAGGGCCTTTGATGGAACAAGGAGGTTTGTATTCGGGTCAGTAACGTTACCCATCCAGGTAGGTCCGGAGGTGTTTGAAACAGTGTTTTACATCATGGACATCCAGCCTGCATATAGCTGTTTGATCGGGAGACCTTGGATTCATGCCGCTGGGGCAGTAACTTCTACACTCCATCAGAAGCTGAAGTATATGGTTGAGGGGAGTATTGTGACGGTGTGTGGCGAAGAAGATATCCTAGTCAGTCACTTGTCTTCTTTCAAGTACGTGGAGGTAGATGGGGAGATGAAACGTTGTGTCAGGCGTTCGAAGGGGTGGAGGTGAAAGAAGAGGCTCCGTTAAAGAGTGAAGGGCAGGAGGTGGTTGTCTCCTCATATAAAGAAGCCAAGGCGTTGGTACAAGCAGGAGAGACTCAGAAGTGGGGACAGGTTCTGGACATCCCGGTAAAGCAAGATAGGTATGGCTTGGGGTACCGCCCGTCTCCCTCACAGAATGCGCCTAAGTACAAGGGACCTGTCGTGTTCACGCCCGGAGGGGTTAGCTTCGAAAGGATTAATGTCGTGTCTGATACGGAGGAAGTGGATAGCGACTGCGACATGGACGCATGGATTCGACCCAGCACGCTGGGGCAAAGCCTATGCAACTGGTCCATCCAGGACGTCATCCAAGTCACCAAACAGTAATGCATTGTTTTTTCATTCATTGTATGATCACATGCCTTGCCCGGGGCATCGTTGATCTTGTCTTAGGGCCTAACTGTTTACCTGTATGTTTGCATGATCAATAAATGACGACGTTTTTTACATTCAAATGTTGAGATCCTTTTCTTTCTTTCTGTTTTTATTTTTCAATAAAATGGCAGCGGGGTTATGCATTTTGCTTGTATATCATTTTGAAGCACTTAACCGTTTCCCTCGCAGGATTCATGAATTTTCAGATGACATCGACCAAAGACTTCCTATGACTCGTTTAGACCTCGAGCATCTGATCTTCCAAGCTGAGGAAGAGATTGTTGAGGATAGTGACTTACCAGAAGAGCTGAGTCGGTTGTTGAAGCAAGAGGAGAGAGTCATTCTGCCTCATCAGGAAGAGATTGATATTGTCAATTTGGGGTCTGAAGAATGCGTCAGGAATATCCGTATAGGGGCCGCGTTGCAAGTTGACATCAAGCAAGACCTTATTGAGATGCTGCGTGAATACAGTGATATATTTGCTTGGTCCTACGAGGACATGCCAGGTTTGGATACTGATATGGTTGTTCATCGTCTGCCATTGAGGGAAGATTGCCCACCCGTGAAGCAGAAACTCAGAAGGACTCGTCCTGACATGGCTGTAAAGATAAAAGAGGAAGTGCAAAAGCAATGGGATGCTAGATTCCTGGCTGTCACCACTTATCCCACTTGGGTCGCTAATATTGTGCTTGTGCCAAAGAAAGATGGCAAGGTTCGAATGTGTGTTGATTATAGGGATCTAAACAAAGCGAGCCCGAAAGATGATTTCCTGCTCCCACATATTGATGTGTTAGTTGACAACACGGCTCAGTTTTCAGTGTTTTCCTTCATGGATGGCTTTTCAGGGTACAACCAGATCAAAATGGCTCCGGAGGATATGGAAAAAACGACCTTTATCACCCCGTGGGGAACCTTCTGTTATAAGGTGATGCCCTTTGGTTTGAAAAATGCTCGGGCAACGTATCAGCGGGCCATGACAACTCTCTTTCATGACATGATGCATAAGGAGATTGAAGTGTATGTCGATGATATGATTGCGAAGTCTCAAACGGAGGAAGAGCATCTGGTTAATCTGTTGAAGTTGTTCAAGAGGTTGAGGAAGTTCAGGCTGAGGCTGAATCCTAACAAGTGTACCTTCGGAGTAAGATCCGGGAAGTTACTGGGGTTCATTGTGAGCAAGAAAGGAATCGAGGTCGATCCTGCAAAAATAAAAGCAATACAAGAGATGCCAGCACCGAGAACAGAAAAAGAAGTCCGTGGATTCTTAGGGAGGTTGAACTACATTGCTAGGTTCATCTCTCACCTAACGACCACGTGTGAACCTTTGTTCAAGCTGTTAAAGAAAGATCAAGCGGTGGTCTGGAACGACAATTGCCAAAGGGCATTTGAAAAGATAAAAGAATACTTGCAGGAACCTCCGGGGTTGATACCCCCAGTAGCGGGAGGACCACTGATTATGTATCTGACGGTTCTTGAGAACAGTATGGGTTGTGTTCTCGGTCAACACGACGAGACGGGACGGAAAGAGCATGCAATTTACTACTTGAGTAAAAAGTTCACGGATTGTGAATCTCGATACTCTATGCTCGAAAAGACGTGTTGTGCATTGGCGTGGGCTGCCAAACGTCTAAGACAATATATGCTGAACCATACAACCATGTTGATATCGAAGATGGATCCGATCAAATATGTGTTTGAAAAGCAAGCGCTCTCTGGAAGGATTGCTAGATGGCAGATGGCATTGACAGAATACGATATCCAGTATGTTTCCCAGAAGGCCATTAAGGGAAGTGTTCTGTCCGAATATCTGGCCGAGCAGCCAATTGAGGATTATCAGCCTATGAAGTTTGAGTTCCCTGATGAGGATATAATGTACTTGAAGGCTAAAGATTGTGATGAGCCGTTGCCTGGTGAGGGTCCTGAGCGGAGTTCCCTGTGGCAATTGATTTTTGATGGGGCTGTCAATTCGTACGGTAGCGGGATTGGGGAAATTATTACAACTCCCCACGGGTCGCACATCCCGTTCACAGCCAGATTGACTTTTCCAGTGACGAATAACGAAGCCGAGTACGAAGCTTGTATTATGGGGTTGGAGGAGGCTATCGATCTGAGGATCAAGAATCTGGACGTATATGGGGATTCAGCATTGGTTGTGAATCAGATTAAGGGAGAGTGGGAGACACGCCAACCTAATTTGGTGCCTTACATGAATTATGCGAGAAGGTTGTTACCTTTCTTTGATAAAGTAGAGTTTCATCATGTACCCCGGGCGGAGAATCAAATGGCAGACGCCCTTGCAACATTATCCTCGATGTATAAGGTCAACTACTGGAATGAGGCTCCCAGGATTGTCATCTCTCGCCTTGATAGGCCGGCCTTTGTGTTTGCAATTGATGAAGCATCTGACGATAAACCTTAGTATTTCGACATACAGAATTTCCTGAAGAACAAGGAATATCCGGCTGGGGCATCCAGTCGTGATCAGAAGACTCTAAGGAGGTTAGCCGGCAACTTCTATCTGAATCCCGACGGCGTTCTGTATAGAAGGAACCACGATTTGGTACTCCTCCAGTGTGTAGATGAGAAGGAAGCCAATTTACTCATGGAAGAGGTCCATGAAGGAACTTTTGGTACACATGCTGGTGGGCATGCTATGACCCGGAAGTTGTTGCGGGCGGGATATTATTGGTTAACGATGGAAACAGACTGTTTCAAGTTCACCAAGCGGTGTCATAAGTGCCAGATCTATGCTGATAAGATCCATGTGCCACCCAGTCCACTGAATGTTATGGCTTCTCCATGGCCTTTCTCCATGTGGGGAATCGATATGATTGGCAAGATTGAGCCTACTGCTTCTAATGGGCATCGCTTCATCCTAGTCGCGATCGATTACTTCACCAAGTGGGTGGAAGCAACATCTTACGCCAGTGTGACGAAGCAGGTGGTGGCCAGATTTATCAAGAGGGATATAATTTGCAGATACGGTATTCCTGAACGGATCATTACTGATAATGGTTCGAATCTGAACAATAAGATGATGAGGGATCTTTGTCGGGAGTTTAAGATCGAGCATCATAATTCATCTCCGTACAGACCCAAGATGAATGGCGTTGTTGAAGCGGCCAACAAGAACATAAAGAAGATTGTTCAGAAGATGGTGGTAACGTATAAGGATTGGCATGAGATGTTGCCGTTTGCTTTGCACGGTTATCGCACGACGGTGCGTACATCAACCGGGGCAACACCATTCTCATTAGTGTATGCATGGAGGCAGTCCTGCCATTGGAGGTTGAGATACCATCTTTGAGGGTTTTGCTTGATGTTCAGCTTGATGAGGCAGAATAGGTGAAAAGTAGAGTGAATCAGCTGAGTTTGATAGACGAGAAGAGATTGGCATCAATTTCACATGGTAGGCTGTATTAGAGCCGGATGAAGAAAGCGTTCGACAAGAAGATTCGACCTCGAAGCTTTCAGACGGGTGATCTTGTATTGAAGAAGATTCTCCCACCGCAATTGGATCACAGGGGCAAATGGACTCCTAATTATGGAGGTCCATACATCGTGAGAAAGGTCTTCTCCGGAGGAGCCTTATTGTTATCCACCGTGGATGGTGAAGACTTTTCGTCCCCTGTGAACTCGGACGCAGTTAAAAAATACTTTGCTTAAAAATTGACCCGCTGGACAGTAAAAAGAGAGTCCATGCAAAAATGGGGCATCCTGGCGAACCAAAAACAGAATAAAAAGGTTCGGGCAAAAGTTAGGGATAAAATGGAAAAATGTACACCCGCGAAGTCGAAAACCTACACTGGGCGACTTCGGCAAAAAGGGGTATCCCGGTGAATCGAAAACCTGCAAAGGGCGATTCACGCAAAAGTTAGGGATTTGAGAAGCAAATGACTGCGGTCCAAGTTTGATGGTTAGTGGTTTGGGAGCATCTGGGGGTCAATTACCCAAAGCAATTTCTTCCGAAGACAGAGATCAGGAAAGCGTCAGAGTCTGGCGAGTCATAGGAGGATCAGTTCATGGTGTTCGTCTGTAACACGTTGCCGACATGTGTACAAATTTTATTCTGTATATTTGTATACTTCTGCATTTTGTTTATGCGTGACTACCTCTTTTCAGGAGTTGCATCTGATGTACAAATCTTGCCTATTCTCAGGCCGTTATCAATAAAGTGTATTATTCAGCGTAGTGTGTGACGTTGGTTTTAATTTTTACTGTTTTGTTTGTAAAAAACGCCGATGTTTTTGATAAACTTACATGCGTGTAAACAGGCGGGCCTCGGCCGATGATTGTTAAAACCGAAAATTACCTGAAGGGTTGTCATGGGTGATTACCAAGATGTTTTCTTATTTGCATAGATTGTCTTGTGTTTGCTTGTTGACTTTTGCAGGTATTCAAAAGCTCGCAAAGTTCCCCGCCAGAGTCCGTGGCAGGCTAGTACCCTCTCCAGAGAATGAATGTTGTGTCTTTCCCCAGTGAAGTAGCCCCAGGCAAAAATTGAATGTTGTCTCCTCGGGAGAGTGGAGATTGCGTCAAAAGAAAAAATCAATGTATCTTCGGTAGTTCAGAATTAGCTTATCAAGCAGAGCAGAGTCCTCCCCAGCAAAGGTCGAGATGGATATGATTAACTTCCCCAAAGAGTTTCCTGTGTAGTGCGAATCAGAGCACACCGGTCATTCCCCAGCTCGGTGATAGCAGGATGAATTATCCCCACAGGGAGTAATCAGGGTGTTGATACCTCTTGAAAGCAGTTTCCAGGATTGCTTTTCTCTTTCCCCGACGGGTTGATCCTTCCTCGTCAGGATGATCATTTTCAGCAGAGTTTGAAGTTTTGAGTTTGTGAGCTACTTTCCCAACAAGATGGTCATCCCCAACGGAGTTAGTTCGTCTCTCCATCATTTATTTTGTTGGAAGCGTATCGGTAGTATGCCGGTCATCCCCAGCGGATCCAGTTTGTCTTCGGCATTTATTTTGCTGAAGTATCTCTTTGCATAAGCATGCATCATAAGCACTTGCATTTTACACGAATACGTAGCATTTCCATGCAGTATGGAAGCATTACAGCATCATCAAACATGTGCATTTGGAAGTATGAGCAGGATTGATTACCCGTCCAGCCTCAGGTATTTTCTCTGTCGATAAGTGAGATCGTGGTTTGCAGAGATGTGTATGTTTTTTTTGCGGCACAGAACGCGCAGTGATCGTGTTTTCTCCTGTCAAGAGAGTTGTGGCACAAGGCACGCAGTGATCGTGGTCATCGTTATGTTATGGGGTTTTCACGGAAGAGGTACGCAGTGATCGTATTTATCCTACATATGGTTTTGTCTGCAATGCAAAGTACGCAGTGATCGTATTCCTCCTGTCAAGAGGGTTGTGGTGCAGAGCACGCAGTGATCGTGCTTCCTCCTGTCAAGAGGATTGTGGTGTAAAGTACGCAGTGATCGTATTCATCCCGTATGATTTTTTTGCGGCACAGACGCGCAGTGATCGTGTTTTCTCCTGTTAAGAGAGTTGTGGCGCAAGGCACGCAGTGATCGGAGCCATCGTTATGTTTTGGGGTTTTTGTGGTAGAGTACGCAGTGATCGTATTCGTCCTGAATGTTTTGTTCGCAACGCCAAGACGCGCAGTGATCGTGTTCATCTTGTTACAGAGGGTGGTTGTGCCATGCACGCAGTGATCGTGTTCGTCATGTTATATTCCCCTAGCAGAGTTTGCTAGGTCAAGCACTTTTTCCCCCAACTGAGTCTTTCTCAGGATGCTGTGGTGTCAGCAGTGGAAGACAGTAACACAGATTTTTGGGTGGTTACCCATAGTTTCCCCAGCAGAGTTATGTTCTCCAGCAGGATGTTACGTTAATGAGTTACTTGGTTAAGTCCCTCATAATCTCCAGCAGGATGTTACTTCAATGAGTTACTTGGTTAAGTCCCTCATAGTCCCCAGCAGGGTATTCGCCACGGAGTTGTTCGGTTAAATTCCTCTTATTTTTCAACAAGGTTATTCTCGTCAGGGTGCTTGGTTAAGTTCCCAATTTCCCCAGCAGGTGTTTGATGGCCGTCGTCAAACTTGTCCCCTCAGAGTTGCTTGGTTAAGTTTTTCGTACCCCAGCATGGATGCCCGTTCAGATACGAATGGAAGGTTGGTAAGAGAAATCAACATTTTCCCGCAGTTTAGTGGATGCCTGTTCAGATACGAATGGAAGGTTGGTAAAAGAAATCAACATTTTCCCGCAGTTTAGTGGATGCCCGTTCAGATACGAATGGAAGGTTCGTAAGAGAAATCAACATTTTCCCGCAGTTTAGTGGATGCCCGTTCAGATACGAATGGAAGGTTGGTAAGAGAAATCAACATTTTTCCGCAGTTTAGTGGATGCCCGTTCAGATACGAATGGAAGGTTGGTAAGAGAAATCAACATTTTCCCGCAGTTTAGTGGATGCCCGTTCAGATACGAATGGAAGGTTGGTAAGAGAAATCAACATTTTCCCGCAATTTAGTGGATGCCCGTTCAGATACGAATGGAAGGTTGGCAAGAGAAATCAACATTTTCCCGCAGTTTAGTGGATGCCCGTTCAGATACGAATGGAAGGTTGGTAAGAGAAATCAACATTTTCCCGCAGTTTAGTGGATGCCCGTTCAGATACGAATGGAAGGTTGGTAAGAGAAATCAACATTTTCCCGCAGTTTAGTGGATGCCCGTTCAGATACGAATGGAAGGTTGGTAAGAGAAATCAACATTTTCCCGCAGTTTAGTGGATGCCCGTTTAGATGCGAATGAAAGGTTGGTAAGAGAAATCAACATTTTCTCGCCGATTAGTGAATGCTCGTTCAGGTACGAACGAAAGGTTGATAAGTGAAATCAGCATTGTCTCGTTTGGTTAAGCGTTTGCTCGTTCAGGTACGAACGAAAGGATGATAAGTGAAATCAGCATTGTCTCGTTTGGTTAAGCGTTTGCTCGTTTCTTCGGATGCGGAAGGTTGATAAGAGAGATCAACAATTTTTCTCACTGATCAGTGTATGCTCTCTTCTTCGGAATGGGATAGTCTATGGACAATATCAGATTTCATAAGCAGGTTGGTGGATGGGTGTTTAGTTGTCGCAGTGGCAACGGGAATCAGTTCCCTGGTTAATTCTCCCCAAGCGGTGGTGTGCGTAATTTATTTTTGCGGTTGGCAAATTTCAGGGTTTCATTGGTATTCAACCGTCATTTACCTTTGAATGTGTGAAGGCTGAGCGCTTTTCACCCATTCAGGTCCAAGCCGTTTGAATAGGGGCAGCTGTTGCACCCTAAAATTTGACCAACCGATTCTCCTATCTGGTTCGTGGTTTAAATTCGTATTCGCATATCAGACGCATGACATTTGTATACAGACAGAGGGTGTCAGGGTTACAGCTTGGTTTTCATCTACCGGATATTTCAGATCCAGTCTAGATCATCAGGGTTTTATTTTCGGGAAATTGTGCGTTTCTCGGTGTTTTCAGTTTGCATGGTGGTTTTTGGGGATATTCTGATGCCAGGGGTTTACTGTTTGCGTCGATCTGGTCTCGCACGCTCTTTTATGGTGGTCATTTGCATTTGTCTACATTCTTTTTAGGGTTTAATAGCCTTTTGAGAATTTTTAATAGGCTTTATAGATTTTTTAGAATTTAAATAGGTTTTTTAATATTTTTAATAAGCTTTAAATCATTTTTTAGGATTTTATAGAGTTTTTAATGGGTTAATAGCTTTTTTAATAGTTTTAAATAAATAATATAGATTTTATTAGAATTAATAGGATTTTAATAGATTATTAAATAGGAGTCATTAGAGTTTTTTATTTTTAGATATAGATTTTAATCTAGATAATAGAAATTAATGGTCTTTTTCATTAGTTTAGAGGTTAGTGGAATTATTAGAGTTTTATTAGTTTAGTTTAATATAGAAGTTAATTAGATGTTAATTCTTCTTTTAGATGTAATTAGGGTTTAATTAGTTTAATTAGAGTTTAATGTTAGTTAGGTTTTACTTGAGCTTATTAGAATTAATTAGGTTTAATCATTAGTTAACTAGTTAATTAGGTTTAGTCTAATTAGTTAATTAGGATTAAGTTTTTGATTAGCTTCTAATTGGGTTTGATTCTCTTTTTAATTGTTAATACAGTTTTTTTTGGGGTTTTATTGTAGCAGTTTCGTTGGGCCCAGGGTGCAGTTTGGAGGCCCAGAATCATCCCAGTCCGTTTTTGTTTTTCAGTCCAGCAAAAAAAAATGTGCCAAGTGTCAGGTATAAAGGGTGACACGCGTGTAACTGCAGAGGACCCCACCTCAATTCTCAGAACTCACCACATTCTGCCACGTATTCCAGACTCCTCTCTCTCCCTCTGCCAGCACGCTCACACGCGTCCTCCATGCACCCTACCACCGTGACACTTGTCTTCACCTAACCTTGCCAGAATCCCTCATCGCCGGCCATGCAAATCCGGTGACCGCCCCACCGCCGGCAGCCCTAACCGTCACCGGACCGCCGCCAGACGCCGGAAACTGCAAATTTTCAATCTTCTCCAGAAATCCCTCCGATCTACTCCGCTCTTCATCTTCTGCCTTCATCCACTACTCACCGGAATCCCACCGTAACTTCACCGGAAACCTCAAACCCTCGCCGGAATATTCATAGTATCTCCAGAAATTTTCATGAATCTCATCATGCGTTCATCACGGTTCCAAATTCTCCATGAACATCCGTCTTCTTCGTCCTGCTTTCTGGAAAATCTTTAAGTAGATTTCACAACCGTTTCAAGATTTCATCACGCCTTCCTCCAAGATCGCTCCGAGTTCGTGACTATTTTCCAGAGATCGTTGAAGATCTTCATCATGTGTTTCCTGACCTTCATGGATCTTCATCCCGCTCAAGATCTTCACCAAGTATCGTGACTGTTTTTAACCCTCATTATCCGTGTTTACAGTTCTTCAACGACCTCCATAGAATCTCCAGAAAGGACTCCAAATCGGCCAATTCTTCTTGCTTCATCTCCAGGTATCCATTCACGAGACTCTTTGCTTGATTCTGAGTAAACGGCTTTGATTTAGCTTGTATTTTGTTTCGCTGAGATTTGAGTTTGGTAAGGGTTTAGGCGTGAATCAAGAGCGTATGGTTGAGTTTGATTGTTTGTTCGTTGATGTGTTTGAGAGTTGAGTGGTGTGAGAGAATCTCAGAGCGCAGCTAGGGTTTTGGTAGTGAACAGTGAACGAGAGGTTAGAGGTGAAGATTGGTTTTGTTAGTCATTCGTTTGGGTTAGGGTTTGGGCTGGGTTAAGCCCAAAGCTGGTTTGCTGAGGCGCATACCCCTCATTTGCTCGTTACCCCCCCCCCCCCTGCGTGAGAGGAATGATGAGAGATTGGTCTGGGCTTAAGCCCCATTGCTGGGCGCACCCCCCGTGCGTAAGCCCAATTGGAAAACAACTAGAGAGTTGCTATTGCTGCACCCCCCTGTTTTCTTTTTCTTTTTAATTTTCTTTGTTTGTTCATGTTAGAAATAAATTCATAGAAAATAGTAGGATTGCTCAATTAATTCCCTTATTTTTTCTGTAGGTTTATATTTCAATTTAGGATTTTAGGATGCAAAAACATTAATTTGATCATGCATTTTCATTTTTATCTGCATTTTTGTATTTTTATTGATATTGAATAATTGGTTTGTGGTGTGTCTGCCTTGTTGATTTTAGCTCTCTCGCTTGGTAATAAATTTTGCTCTGGTTTTTTAGTATGTTATACTAGACTGATGCATGCTCCCCATAGGATTTTTGTGGATTTTTTAGAAATTGATTGGTATTGTTTTAGGGTTAGAGAATAGAGACCTCATAACTTGTTGGTTAACCCTTGACTATTCGTATGTTAGGGATTGTTTAGTAGCCTTAGAAGTTGACTTAGGCTTTGAGATTTGATCTTGGGATCATAGAGGCATGTAGGTTTCCCCTGGATTTTTGGTAGATTTTTATAGGGTGTTCTGTTATTTTTGCTTGAGCTTGAGAATAGGAGAGGTCCTGAGGGCTTCTGACTTTGAAGTTCAACTATGGTTGAACTTCAGAGATAGTTTCTTTTGGTTTGAGGGCCTGTGGTTTCTTCTTGAGGATGGAGGCTGGTTGAAGTCTTGATGGAGCTTGCAAGGATGCATGGTTTGAGGTCCTAGTCTAGGAGCTTGCTCTCTGTTTGTGAGGTTTGAGATCCTGAAGTTTAAGGGAAATTCATGGTACTTTCCTGAGGAAGGTACTATGGATGCCTTTCATTCTTTCTTCTCACCTCTTTCTCAAGTATCCAATGATGTTGGAGCCTTCATGTGAGTTTAGTTTCTCCTGAGGAGGAATGTAAACCGATCACAGTTGTTGAGCCACATGGGATATGATTCCTAAGTGGAAGCCCCCTAGTATTTTCCCGAGGAAGGCACTATGGGTCTACTCACTTAGTTCCCTTAGTTCAGGTAGGATTTCTCAAGTATCCAATGATGTTGGAGCCTTCATGTGAGTTTAGTTTCTCCTGAGGAGGAATGTAAACCGATCACAGTTGTTGAGCCACATGGGATATGATTCCTAAGTGGAAGCCCCCTAGTACTTTCCTGAGGAAGGCACTATGGGTCTATTCATTTAGTTCCCTTAGTTCAGGTAGGATTTCTCAAGTATCCAATGATGTTGGAGCCTTCATGTGAGTTTAGTTTCTCCTGAGGAGGAATGTAAACCGATCATAGTTGTTGAGCCACATGGGATATGAGTCCTGAGTATAAGCCTCCTAGTACTTTCCTGAGGAAGGCACTATGAGTCTGCCTACTTAGCTCCCTTTCTTTGGTAAGCTTGTCTTGAAGCTTGGAGACTGGGATTGTTTTCCTTTGCTTTAGGGATTTGCTGTAGGGTTTTGATTAGGGTTTTGCATGGGGCTTTGATTAGAGTTGTTTAGGGTTTTGCTTTAGGGCTTTGCTCAGGGGTAGATTAGGGTTTGTTTTAGAGTTGTTTAGGGTTTTGCATGGGGCTTTGATTAGAGTTGTTTAGGGTTTTGCTTTAGGGCTTTGCTCAGGGGTAGATTAGGGTTTGTTTTAGAGTTGTTTAGGGTTTTGCTTTAGGGCTTTGCTCAGAGGTAGATTAGGGTTTTGTTGTAGGGTTGTTCAGGGTCTTGCTCAGGGGTAGTTTCTTGCTTTTGGACAGGAGTTTTCCAGGATGGTTAGCCCTGTCTTTGTGATTGATTGACTTGTGTGGTGCTGTGCTGCATTAGACTTAGGGGTTCATCTGGATATTTCTGAGATAGGTGCATCTTAGAAGTAGGCTTTGTGTGCATGAGAAGTTGAGGTGTTCCTCCTTATGCTTGATTGTTATTGAGTGGCTTTGCTTGCTGGTATTTGGTAGAGCTGAGCTCCCTTGCCTCTGTGGTGTGTGGCCTTTGGGCCTTGCTTGTTTGGTTGTTGCATTCATGCATGTTTCCAGTATTTCTTTACTTTGCAGTAATTCCGGTTTGCTGTTTAGTGCTGTTGCCATGATCCCTTAGGAGCTCTAACTTCTCTGCTGTGGAGGAGTTATGATAGACATTAGGATGGTTAACCAGGCATGATAACAGTAGGTAGATTCCCCTTTTCAATCGTAGTTTTAAGGTGTCTCTTTCCTTTCTCAAAACAACAGAAAAACACTTAATAAAGGATAAAACAAAAAGTGAATTCATTTCTTTCGTTAAAAGATTTGAACACACATCAAAACATTTTGTCCTCCTGGACTGAGAAAAACCTTTGGTTAAGGTGTATTCTTTTATAAAAAACACTTGAACAGCTTGTGTCGTGCGTAGTCGAACTACGTTTGCTCTGATCTTCCATGCCGTGTGGAAATACGTAGGCACAGGACGCGATGTCCTGGAGAGCAACCTTCCCCCCGTCTAGACGTAGGTAGTCGAACTACGTTGACTCTGACTTTCCCATTGCACGAGGGAGTACGTAGGCCCAGAACACCGTATGTTCTGTCGAGTCCTGTCCTTTTATTTTATTTTCAGACTGACCATTAGCATAGATAGATAAACACACCCTTTTCCTTATAAACACCAAGCGTGGATCCCGTCGAGTACGACGGACGTGAGGGGTGCTAATACCTTCCCCTTGCGTAACCGACTCCTGAATCCAGGTTTTGGTTGCGATGACCATACCTTTTCCCGTTTCTTGCGAGGTTTACTTCGAGCGTTTCCTTTCCCTCCGTTGGGATAAATAACGTACGGTGGCGACTCTCCTGTCAGCCGGCGCCGATTTTCGCAGTAGCGACAGTGTGATTTTTGGAAAGGATTGGTGTGGAGGGGCTGCTGCTGTTTCTGAGTAGTAGAGTTTATTTTTCTGAATATGCAGGTATTCGCTGGCGAGTGAGGGGGCGAGCCTTCGCCTGGCGAACTGGGCAGCGAATGCTGCCAGTAGCCTCTGTTTGGTTTCGTCGGGCGAGTGATCAGCGAGTGTTCGCTGTGGGGCTTCGCCAGGCGAATGCGCCAACGAGTCCGACATCAATTGTGTTTTGGCTGCTGTTTTGTGCTGATTTCTTTGTGGGTTTGGAATCTTGTTGATCATGTTTTGGTGATGAGCTTATTGGGTGAGCTGTGGTGAGTGTATGTAGGGTGTCGGGACGTGATTCCGTGATATCCGCGTGGTTATGATATTGCATGGGTGTATGTTATGATGGATAACTGCAATGATGAGTGAGATATCTTTGATATATGATAAATTGTGATCAGTAGGATCGTTACGCATCGAGTGCGTTATGGTGATGTGTTGTGATGAGTGGATCCGTAGGATCGATACGCTTGATATGCGTTGTGTTTGTATGTTGTGTGATTAAGTGGATCAGTAGGATCGATGCACCTGGTGTGCTTATGTGTATATGCATTATATGATATGATAGATCAGTAGGATCGTGTGCACTGTGTGTGCTGTGTGGTTATGCATAGTGTCTTGCATAACATGTGGACGTGAGGTATGATTTACTCACGTGCTCCAGGTGGAGAGCGTGGACGTGGTGTGTGATACACTCACGTGCTCCAGGTGGGGAGCGTGGACATGGTGTGTGATACACTCACGTGCTCCAAGTGGGGAGCATAGGCGTGGTGTGTGATACACTCACGTGCTCCAAGTGGGAAGCGTGGACGGGATTTGGATCGTTGCTCGGATGAAGTGTATGCGACCACCCTGTCATGGTGAAATTTGGATACCAAACTATTGATTAGTTTGAATCTTTAATTCATTTTGCAACCGAACTTTGATTTGTCCAAAGGAAGGGATAAAGATCGAAATTTCCACAATGCAATGCAAATGCAAGCTAGAGAGTTATAGGTTCGGGGGTTGGTTAAACTTAGGGAAGGTGCTAGCATCCTATGTTTCTGTAGTACTCTACAAGAACCTCTTGTTTTATGCTTGTTTATTGCTAAGGTTTATCTGCTTAATGCTTGAAAGACCTAGGGGTTTATTTCTAAGTATACTCGATAAGATATCGCATCTTATGCCTACATATCCTTACGAGAGTGGAATCAGAGTATCTGTAGTTTCCCTAAAGGGTTTGAGGAGTTCTTTGACTGTGGTCAAAGTTCCTACGGGTTTAGGGTAGTTGATTGATTGGTTTTAGAAGAAAAGACGAGTTATCATTTTAAGGGAGATTTAACCGCCACAAATTGTAGGAAAATAGTCTTTGCATCGTCTTAAGAGAAGGGCTCAAGTACTCGGATATTGATCGACGAGTACGCCTCTATCTCTCTTAAGGCAAAGTCCCTACATATTGATTGTATTGATGTGGGGTGGAGATTTTATCTCGCTTAAGATGATTGACATCTATTTCTCTATTGTGTTTGAATATTTGTTGTTGTTTGTTTTGTTTTCCTATGTTGTAAAAGGAAAGGCCAAGGTCCTCCTATAGGGTAGGATCTGTACTAAAAGATAGACTTGAATGGGATCAAGGATCATAAGGGAGTATGATGCAAATGATGTGCACTGCACACAAGTGTTGAATCATGTGTAGGTTTTTCCTTTGGACGGATGCAATGCGAGAAAGATAAATACGATAATTGTAAATTAATGTAAAATAAATTGCAGAAATGATAAAGGGCAAATAAATAAGGCATACATAAACGCATGAAAGCGCTAAGGTGTGTGAAAGTGAAATCGTGAATGAAATCGGAGCGGAGGCGTGCACGATGGTTGTTACGATGTTGATGATTTTAATTTGGGATGGAGAAAATATGTTATTTGATGAAATTGGTGAGGTGTAACTGATTTTAAGAGAAATGGTTGGGATTGATTTATAAGAAAATATATTATTGGTGAGATTGGTTTTAAGGGAAATGTCTTTAAAAGAAGGGTTCAATTATTATTACCAAATGTTATTTAAATTATAAAAATGGTTTTCTTGTTATAAAGGTTTATTAAAATTATAAAAGATTATTTTTATTGATAAAAAAATAAATAGATCATGAAGTGAATTTTTTTAATAGAATAAAATAGTTGGTTTAATTAATTATGAAATGGATTAAAAGTTATTTTTAAAAAAAAAAGTTCTTAATCATTATGGAAGCTAGTGGTTGATTTTAGGTTAAAAAAGATTTTATTATTACACTTCTAAGTTATTTAAGAAAATGAGTTGGAATAAATATTATATTATTTAAAGAATTAATAAAAAGGTTGATTTAAATATAAATTAATTAATTATAAAAAGGTTATTAATTTTTTATTATTTAAAAGAGTCTTATTAAAATTATTAGGTTAATTAGTTAGTAAAAATAAAAGAAATAATTATTAAAAAAGGTTAATTATATTCTTAGACTAAATGTTAATTACTATCAGGTTAATTAGGGGGAGATTTAACGATTAATTAAGGGTTAATAGGTTAATTTCGCGTGATTGTGCGTGTGGGGTTATGAAGGTATACGGTGGGTGTCCAACGTGCCAACATATCATATCCGTTGGAGATCTGAGTGTTGTGAATGGTGGGTGCAACGTAAGTAGTGTGTGCGGGCATACATAGGATTACACGGTAAAAACAAAATTGAAACGGAAAGCAAAAGGACCCTAATCCCAATTTTCCCAAATCCCTCCGCCTTCTTCCTCGCTTCGTCATCTCCGATCCTCTTCTCTCTCAATTTCTCGTTCCTTCTTTCTTCTTTCATCGCCTTTTAACCTAAACAAACAAAATCCACAAAACTCACGAAAACAAATGTTAGAGAAAAAAAGTAAAGAAGCAAAATATGGTTACGAGGATGATGATGGCTCCGTTCTCGGTGAAGTGGCGATAGCGTCTGCGGAAATGGCAAGGGCTTGTCGCGGCGGAGACTGGTTGGAGTTCACGGCGGTGAAAGCGTGAGGGTTTGCTTCATTTTTTTTCCGGCGGTGGCGATTGAGGTTTCCGACGATAGGCTTGCGAAGGGCGATGAAGATAAGTATCCTTCCCTTTGTATTGTGATTTGATTTCTAGGGTTTCCGATTGGGATTTTTCTGTTGTTGGTGAGTTAGGGTTTTGCCGTGAAATGATTTGTGGGTTTCTCTGTGTACTCGTGGATTTTTTCTCTTTTTGAATGTTGTGAATGGCCGATTTATAGGTCCAACTGAGACCTACCCTTGATTTTGAATTAATCACCGAAATCTTGTTTTCCTTTTTCGGCTTATCATGTTTGAACCTTTTGGAATCTAAATTAAAACCTTTCCAAACTTATTATGACATGCTTGATTTTGTTTAATGCCTTTCAAAACATGTTTTACACCTTCTGCTTTAAGCTCAATCATGTCGGGTTCTTGTTTTTGAAGGAAAATCCGTTGGACATGTTTTTCAACGATGATGACATTTTAATTCAATCATTGTATGATTGTTTTGATTTCTTTCCTTGTTCCAATCTCCACGTGCAAATCATGATTTTTGAAGTGTTTTACAATGATGACAGTCCTGATACATCGTATACTTTTTGTATGTTGTGCTTCCTTGCTAACTTCACGGTTTTATCAGATGTGTGTGCGGTTCCATGAGGAACTCCAAGGCTTGCTAGTTTAGAGATTGCTTGATAACGATATGACACCAACTTTTCTTCCTGTTCTTGTATCCAAACTCCATAGGTGATGGGTGCTAACATGTTTCAGTTGGAAGGATCTGTTCAACATAACAAGGGACGATGTCTACTTTGTGTGCGAGATATGTCGGTGGCGCAAAGGTGCTTCATTATCATGTTCAACAGAAATGATGTTGGTTGGCTTTAAATCAGGAAGGAGGGTTAGCTTGGCCGCGACCTCTGCTAGGTTGTAGTCTCCTTTCGTTCTTTGTTCGGTAGAAAGTACTGTACTGAGCTGATAACTTCACTAACCTATCTTATTCTGCAGGTGAAAACGGGAGAGACACAGGGAACTCGCGGAACGGTGAGGTATGGAGCAAGGTTGTCGTATCCGCACACTTCCAATGTGTTTGGGAGATATCTTAATTGGTTTAATTGTTGGCTTGAATAACTGATAATCTCTCTATTTCAGGAACACGTTTGGTTATGATTATGTACTCTACTATCTTCCAAACAAGAATGGGATGGACGTCTTCTACCGTATTGATCGTCTTGGTTGCTGGTATGCGGATGTCTTCTGATATTGTCTACCCTCTAATATTGCAGTCACTGAATCTCTGTTATTTGTTCAAATGTAGGTAAATGTCGTAAGATAAATCAAACACCATAGTAGTCTCGCGTTCACCTGGTGGTAATGGTGGAAGTGCTCTGACGACTTTGACGAAGCTGACAACTTAAAAATTTCATCGCCGCAAGAATGCATTTGCGGAAGGGAATTCAACAATCCAACAAAATGTATCGAGTACCAACATGGAGCCCGTAGTTAGTCCAAGGGATGGCCTCAAATATTTACGTCTCTCCGCAATTAGTTGAGACCCCTCTGTGGTAATCCAATCTAACATATCCAATAGTATAATCTATGTCACTGTGGTCATTAGTTGTGGGGTTTCCAATCCATGTACCTCTGAACACTTAATATGTCTATGTTGGTTTTGAATTCTTTCCTGCAGATATACGCGTAATGCATGCTCCTGATGATGGTACCTGGAGAAATTGAGTCGCAAGGTTTTAGCAGGGTAGCACTTTTGAAGTTATGAAGGCTTATCTCGTGCCGGTTTGTCCGTCTGCAAAAAGAAACCTACATCGTCCACTTCAAACTGAAGTCGTAAACGGCGCAACATTGTTGAAGTGGTCCTTGTTAGAGGAAAAGGAAACATATCACTCCCCCTAAGTGTATTGTGGTGGAATAATAGCATTGTCCTTAGGTTGTTATGAATTAGTTTCAAGACCACATGTTGGTTACAATTTGATGTATTTATTAGTCAGTCAAGTCTAACAATTGTCTTGTCTTTTGGCATGTAATAGAATTATCTTTATCATTCATATGGTTGGTTTTAGACAACATTGAAACAAATTTGATACTGACGTAACATACAGCCTTGGCCAATCCCTTAGATTTATGGGAAGCAATAGCTTGTCTTCTTCAATCACTTAACGTAATGACTCACGGGAGTAATTAAGCCCACTGGTATAACTTTATGTAATTATGTGATCTTTAGGACCTAGGTGCCTTTGTGTTGGAAACAAGATGTATGTTTTTGTGACTTAATTAAAAACTTGAGTTGATAATGATATGTCAAAAACGTTGACCCAAACTTGCCAAGTATTTTCACATGCCTGGTTTTGAAAATGAAATCACATGGATGCAATTCAATCCTCCTTATCATGTAAATCACCCTTATCTAAAATGGTCCTTGTGAAGGGACTTAATTATACTTAAACTTGTGATGGGCCTTGAAATAACAGCCTTGGAGTGACTCTACGCCTTGTGCTTGGTATCAAAATTGGATATAACCACACGAAGATCTCCTTGAACTTGCTACTCGACTACTTAAACAGTGAGATCCTTATAAGCATAAACTTGTCATTTCGGATCTACTTTGTCACACTTGAACTCGTGACCATGAGAGATAATTGTGAAAGTGGCCCAACTCAACTTGAAACCTTAGGATCGACTTGAATAAGAACCTAATGACCATGTCCGGAAGGATTGGATTGTGGGTGCCATCTCCATTTGAATTTAATACACCTGCATACCCTTGTTAGTCATAATAAACACGCGTACAAAAGTAAAAGGAAAATGCGTAAAAAAAACAAGGAGGTGGGATCTTAAGGTCAAAAATTAGGGTGCGACAGATGCCTCTATTTAAGTTTCTTCTATCCGGCGATATGGAGATCGAAATCTCCGTATCGACGAGATAGGAGGGACTTAAATACCAACATTGCACGGATTTTTGGCCCTAAGAAGCCACCGAGTGCACATGATATGCAATGATATGAAAATGCAAGACAGGGGGGTCCTGTGAGGAAATGATGTCACAGGGGAAAACCAGGCACGACACACGAGAACAAAAGGGCCCAACAAAGCGAGACACCACGAGAAGAGACAACAATCAGCATTGTGGATTCTCCAAAATAAAGATATGATATAGCAATACCACCAGGAGCATAGTAGCTTGAACAGTGAAACGAGATCTTGAAAGTGAAGGATAGCCCACTACCAACGTGTGGCAGCCTAAACAAAGATATCTACTACCAAACATATGGCAGCCTAAGAAAAGGTATCTGACCAAAAAGAGATGGTATATTACTTAATATCAAATGTATGATAGCCTAAGCAAAGGTAATAAGCTCGAAAGAAGAGATCACCTACTACCAAACATATGGCAGCCTAAGAAAAGGCGTCTGACCAAAAGAATGGTATATTACCTACTATCAAACATATGATAGCCCAAGACAAGGTAATGGCCAAAACAAAGTGTATTACCTACTATCAAATGTATGATATCCTAAGAAAAGGTAATAGTCAAAACAAGGTGTATTACCTACTATCAAACATATGATAGCCTAAGAAAAGGTAATAGTCAAAATAAGGTGTATTACCTACTATCAAACATATGATAGCCTAAGAAAAGGTAATAACCAAGAGGAGAGATCACCTACTACCAAACCTATGGCGGCCTAAGAGAAGGCGCCTGACCAAAAAGAAAGGTATATTACCTACTATCAAATGTATGATAGCCTAAGAAAAGGTAATAGTCAAAACAAGGTGTATTACCTACTATCAAACATATGATAGCCTAACAAAAGGTAATAACCAAAAGGAGAGATCATGGTATATTACCTACTATCAAATGTATGATAGCCTAAGCAGAGGTAATAACCCAAAGGAGGAAAGATCACTTACTACCAAATGTATGGCAGCCTAAGAACAAGCGTCTGACCAAAACGATATGTGTTACCTACTATCAAACATATGATAGCCTAAGAAAAGGTGAACACAAAAAAAGAGAAAGGCGTATTACCTACTATCAAACGTATGATAGTCTAAGCACAAGTAATAACCCAAAGAAGGAGAGATCACCTACTACCAAACATATGGCAGCCTAAGAAAAGGTGCCTGACCGGTAATGTACCAGAGGTTGTAAAACTTCAACGGTGATCTTCGGAAGGGATGGAAACCGGTTGACTGGTAAAATATGTCTTCTCAAATAAAGAGAGACTAATTGTAATAAACTTCATCGAACTTCTCGGAAGAGATGCCCTTGATGGAGTAAAAGCTTGTGTGATAGACTCATTGGGGAATGCATTCTTGAGGAGTATCTTTGTGGTAGCTGTAAAATATGTATCCTTGTAAGTTCTCAAATAAAGAGAAATATTTTTAATGTCTTTGATGCATTTCTCTGATAGATTTCTAGAGGAATGCCTTTTTGATGACTTGATAATCTTGATAAATCCACTGGGGATAGACATATTGTCTTGAGGAGACTGCTATTTGTCGTTTTGAACCAGATCCTGATCAAAACGAGTTGCTCAAATAAAGAGAGTGCTTGCGGTCCCGATGTAAATTGTTGAAAAGCTTCTGATAACGCTATTGGAGAAATATCTGTCTTCGATAGTGATCTTCAGAAAGAGCTTCTTGGGGAACCGAGTGCAAAATAAATGCACATTGAATCCAATATTCAAAAGTTGGATATGTCCACCAATGCGATTGCCAAGGGCCGAAATTCAATTCAGGGAATAACTGAAGAGAAACTGTCAAGCAAGGTTCGACCATCGAGGTATGAACTCGAATGGGATGTACTAAAACAACCGCCTTCCACGAGGATCGAACTTCATGGGGAATTAGAAATATTGCGCTTTTTCTGCCTAGGGCTGATAACTCTACTTGAAGGAGAAGACACACCCAGTCACCTGGGGATAAACAAGGCCAAAGTGACAGAACAAACAAACACAAAGATGCAGGATGCATATGCCATGCTATCTATCTATATGTTATGCATATGCTTATGCTGACAAAACAAACGGAGATGGAAAAAACATCCCAGGTGGAGGGTACTCAAACCAAATCTTCACAGATCAAACATTGCTTGAAGAATGCACACTTGCTTTAGGAAACCAGAGCTGTGGAATATGTTGGAGTCGAAACTTCGATGGGGATGAAATAAACATCTGCCTCGCCAAGGAGGATTGGTGTTGTAAAAGGACCTATTGGGGATTGAAACAACGTCCACTTCACTGGAGAGGTGAAGCTAAACAGCTCACTGAAAATTCTCAGGTCACCAACTGGAATTTCTTGCATGGAAAAAGTTCATCATGGAATTATCACCACTACCTTTAATTTTCAGATGCCCCAGGTCACACGGTTCACGAGAACAAAAAGGTCCTCTCAAGAGGATTTTACAGAAAACATGATGTCTAAATGCCCCACTGTTTTCAAACTCTTGGAGAGATTCGCAGAAGCTCGACGTAACTGCCACTGATTGATGGTATAACCGAGTCTTCAAACTTGTGTTATAGGTCAATCCAAACTTGTATGGATCAAATCTCTTGGACGAAATAATTTTCCCCAGGTCAGCAAAGTCTTCAAATTTAATCGGTGATTTCTTCATGTAATCTTTCTAAGACATCAGGCAAATCTAGCAAGTCAGAAATGTCAATTCTAAAACTGTTAATGCAACATACATGTTTGTCTTGAAGCTTAAAATTATTTTTTTTGAAAAAAAAAAGAATATCACAATGACTGGTGACCGAAATCACTAGTTAGGATATAAATTAAATTCATTTATAAGACCGATACTACATTTGAGCATAGCTCATATGAGTCAAGAAATGATATCTCATCGAGTATGCTTTCAAACTAAACCTTACTTCAATTAGGACTTTATGGGTTATATATATGGGTTTAGTTTATGATTTGTAAAACAGAGGAATAAAGGTCAAATTATATTTGTGCCCACCCAATTTTTGGAAGATGTTTATTTTTGACGATACCCTGCCCCAGGTTAAAAACGAGGTTTTTGGCTTGAGAAAAAAAAAAGATCCTTTATCAAGGCTCAAAAGGTTGTAATATTGTTGTTTAGGAGGTTTGGAACAATGCCTTACATCATTAGTAGGGTTTTTATTCAAAAGCATACAACGAGAGATCTTGCGTTTTACTTTATCATTCCCCTTCCAATTCTCTATCAGAGTAAGAGATTGGGTAAAGTCGGCATTATAAATTATGAAGAATATTTTACGAGTGGATACGAATGGATTTCTTCAAGACAAACATTTTATTGCACTAATTTATTCAAATAACAAGTTCTTACATGCCAATTATGTTTTTAACCAAAGAAATGAAATACGCATAAGCAAATGAAAAGAAAACACCCTGATGAGCCCTTCTTAGGATTTTATTCAGTCTTTGTATGGAATGGAGAAGCTTGCAGAATCGTCTGATATGTCGCTTTCAGATTCATCTTCAGGCACTATGTTGATATGAGCTTCCCGAATAACCTTGGATCATGTTCGCGGAGGACGAACCATGTTGAGGTGGGGGGTTATCTTGCACATAAGGAATGGAACCCTTAAAGGATAAAATTCTGCACTTAACCAACCTTTGAACGTCTGCTTTCAAACCGTAACAATTCTTAATATCGTGGCCTGGAGCACCTTGATGGTATGGGCAAAATTTGTCAGCTTTGTACCAATACGGAAGTTTCTTAGGTACCTTAGGTAGAGCTCTCATCTGGACATGACCTTTTTGAACCAAAGTTGGGAACAAGTCAGCGTATGTCATCGGGATGGGATCAAAGTCTACCGTTTTGTGCGCACGACTTTGATCACTAAATGGCAGATTTTGTTGATGTTGAGGCTGATAAACCGCAGCAACCTGATGTGATGGCGGATACCCTATCTTGGATCGTCCCTGCTGCATAACACTTGCCTTGTGTTCTCTCTTTTTCACAAAACCACTCCCATACTTTTGAGCATTATTGGGAGCACTTCCTTCCCTGACTAACCTTCCTTCGCGAACCCCCTCTTCCAAACGCATGCCCATGTTTACCATCTCAGTGAAGTCACTGGGCGCACTTGCTACCATCTTCTCGTAAAAGAATGGACATAGAGTCTTCAAAAAGATCTTGGTCATTTCCTTTTCTTCTAATGGTGGTATGACTTGGGCGGCTAACTCGCGCCAACGCTGAGCATATTCCTTGAAATTCTGTGTGCCTTTCTGAGCCATGGCCCTCAACTGATCACGGTCAGGAGCCATGTCCACATTATACTTGTACTGTTTGATGAAGGCTCCACCCAGATCATTGAAAGTTCAAATCTTCGCACTATCCAATCCCATATACCACCTGAGCGCAGCGCCTGTTAAACTATCTTGGAAATAATGAATGAGCAATTGATCATTGTCAATTTGCGCAGACATCTTTCCGGCATACATGATAAGATGACTCTGTGGCAAGTATTCCCTTTGTACTTCTCAAAATCAGGGACCTTAAATTTCGGTGGAACCTTAACATTCGGAACCAAACATAAGTCAGAAGCACTCTTTCCAAACAAATCCTTTCCACGAAGGGCTTTTAATTCTTTCTGAATTTCAGAGAACTGATCTTGAATCCCATCCATCCTTTCTTCAAAACCCACAGTTTCGCTGGGTGTCCTATGGAGAATTGGTTCGTCTAGGACATATGGAGTAGTATTCATTTGCGGAGGCGTTGTAGTTATTACAGCAGTTGCAGGAATGGTTTGAACATTGGTTATGGCAGGGACCTCAGGAACAGGTGGGAGATAACCAGCCGGAGTAAAATAAGGAGGCATTCCCCACGAGAAACCTAGCGGCATGCTGTAGGTCACTTCGGCAACAGTAGGCACCACTGGGATCGATGCTGATACTACTTCGGAGATAATAGTCCTCTGAACTTCTTGATTGTTGAGCGCATACTGGTTGGACAGAGCTTCAACTAAACCATTTAATCTCTCCAAGTTTTCCTTCAGGATTGCAACTTCGTCTCGGAGCACTCTGTTCTCTTGTTCCAATTGATCCATCTTATAACGTCGACTGACTCGAGTGTTGTACTGGTGATTCAGTTTGTCTGTGAAGATGAAGCAAGAGTGAGACCCCCCGGAATGCAAAGGATGCTATGTTGATGCAAAATGTGAAATGCAAAATGCAAGAATGCAAAAATGAAAGCTTTCATGGAACTCAAGTATTTATAAATATTACTGAATACCATAGAAAACTTGTTTATTATTTTTGATATCGATTACAAATGAACATTCTCATAAGAGTCCTGACCCAATAGCTAAATAAAAGCTAATAAATTCCTAAGGAAGTTTTTCATCGTGCTTGCTGATTTGCTCTTCTATCTAGACTTTCTTGAATATAAGTTCTTCACGATCAACTTCTAAGGAATATTCTGATAGAGGAAAATAAATCCTCCATCTCTCTTCTTTTCTTTGCTGGAAAATAAGGAGGGAGAAATCCTTTGCTTACTGATGAAAGTCCTTTGAACTTCTATTGACCTTCGATGGGAGCTTCTAACTTCCTTAGGTCATCCAGGTTAGGACTCTTAAAAGAATATTTAAAAATATTTTCTTTTGTAATCTCTATTGGTTCTACAATGTTTATAAATAAAGTCGAGATTCTATGAAACCAATGCAATATGATGCTATATGGATGCAACAAACACAGGTAAGCACATAGAGACAAAAAGGTAAACAAACAAGGGAGACCATAGGTTTGCAACGAGCATGGAGCAAAGGTATACCCATTCCCAAAAGATAAGGACTAAAGGTTGATTGTACCTGCAGAACAAGGTTCTAAGAAGGTTCCTAAAGTCATTATCCCATCTTTCGGATATTATCAACTTCCCAAGTACTTGGTGGTTAATAATATTCTCAAGAGAACCTCTTTTGAGTGTAGCATCGCATAGCACTATTTCAGGGGGTACCCCCTCATAGTCCCGCACTACATCCTAATAAAGGCCAAAGTGGGGTTAAGGTAACTACGGTCCTCAATATCATAGGATCCAACATCGAATATAGTGCATGTTTTCACGATTAAGAACTCGTTCAACAATACAACTTTCTAGGGGGCCTCAATTGAGCGTGATTTTCAAGTCAGCTTGTTCGGGATTCCACCCCCTATAAGCCTCGTCGAACATATCACTATCCTATCTTAAGTTCACTCAAGTCCGGGTGTAGGACTTTGTCTCACCACTCAAGAGTATCAACCCAAAGGTAATAGATAAACAATTACACAAGTAAACAATTAAGCAAATATAAGCAAATATAAACAAACATAAAAAGCAAGTTAGGGAAACCCACTGAGGTCCCCAGTGAAGTCGTCATTTCTGTCGCGGTGAAATTTGGATACCAAACTATTGATTAGTTTGAATCTTTAATTCATTTTGCAACCGAACTTTGATTTGTCCAAAGGAAGGGATAAAGATCGAAATTCCCACAATGCAATGCAAATGCAAGCTAGAGAGTTATAGGTTCGGGGGTTGGTTAAACTTAGGGAAGGTGCTAGCATCCTAAGTTTCTGTAGTACTCTACAGGAACCTCTTGTTTTATGTTTGTTTATTGCTAAGGTTTATCTGCTTAATGGTTGAAAGACCTAGAGGTTTATTTCTAAGTATACTCGATAAGATATCGCATCTTATGCCTACATATTCTTACGGGAGTGGAATCAGAGTATCTGTAGTTCCCCTAAAGGGTTTGAGGAGTTCTTTGACTATGGTCAAAGTCCCTACGGGTTTAGGGTAGTTGATTGATTGGTTTTAGGAGAAAAGACGAGTTATCATTTTAAGGGAGATTTAACCACCACAAATTGTAGGAAAATAGTCTTTGCATCGTCTTAAGAGAAGGGCTCAAGTACTCGGATATTGATCAACGAGTACGCCTCTATCTCTCTTAAGGCAAAGTCCCTACATATTGATTGTATTGATGTGGGGTGGAGATTCTATCTTGCTTAAGATGATTAACATCTATTTCTATATTGTGTTTGAATATTTGTTGTTGTTTGTTTTGTTTTCCTATATTGTAAAAGAAAAGGCCAAGGTCCTCCTATAGGGT
Source organism: Lathyrus sativus (assembly GCA_963859935.3). Classification (NCBI taxonomy): domain Eukaryota; kingdom Viridiplantae; phylum Streptophyta; class Magnoliopsida; order Fabales; family Fabaceae; genus Lathyrus; species Lathyrus sativus. Next base: position 114,146,527 of record OZ012738.1, on the reverse strand, counting down.
ACAATCTGTACTAAAAGATCGACTTGAATGGAATCAAGGATCATAAGGGAGTATGATGCAAATGATGTGCACTACACACAAGTGTTGAATCATGTGTAGGTTTTTCCTTTGGACGGATGCAATGCGAGAAAGATAAATACGATAATTGTAAATTACTGTAAAATAAATTGCAGAAATGATAAAGGGCAAATAAATAATGCATACATAAACGCATGAAAGCGCTAAGGTGTGTGAAAGTGAAGTCGTGAATGAAATCGGAGCGGAGGCGTGCACGATGGTTGTTACGATGTTGATGATTTTAATTTGGGATGGAGAAAATATGTTATTTGATGAAATTGGTGAGGTGTCACTGATTTTAAGAGAAATGGTTGGGATTGATTTATAAGAAAATATATTATTGGTGAGATTGGTTTTAAGGGAAATGTCTTTAAAAAAAGGGTTCAATTATTATTACCAAATGTTATTTAAATTATAAAAATGGTTTTCTTGTTATAAAGGTTTATTAAAATTATAAAAGATTATTTTTATTGATAAAAAAATAAATAGATCATGAAGCGAATTTTTTAATAGAATAAAATAGTTGGTTTAATTAATTATGAAATGGACTAAAAGTTATTTTTTTAAAAAAAGTTCTTAATCATTGTGGAAGCTAGAGGTTAATTTTAGGTTAAAAAAGATTTTATTATTACACTTCTAAGTTGTTTAAGAAAATGAGTTGGAATAAATATTATATTATTTAAAGAATTAATAAAAAGGTTGATTTAAGTATAAATTAATTAATTATAAAAAGGTTATTAATTTTTTATTATTTAAAAGAGTCTTATTAAAATTATTAGATTAATTAGTTAGTAAAAATAAAAGAAATAATTATTAAAAAAGGTTAATTATATTCTTAGACTAAATGTTAATTACTATCAGGTTAATTAGGGGGAGATTTAACAATTAATTAAGGGTTAATAGGTTAATTTCACGTGATTGTGCGTGTGGGGTTATGAAGGTATACGGTGGGTGTGCAACGTGAACCAACAGATCAGATCCGTTGGAGATCTGAGTGTTGTGAATGGTGGGTGCATCGTAAGTAGTGTGTGCGGGCATACATAGGATTACACGGTAAAAACAAAATTGAAACGAAAAGCAAAAGGACCCTAATCCCAATTTTCCCAAATCCCTTCGCCTTCTTCCTCGCTTCGTCATCTCTGATCCTCTTCTCTCTCAATTTCTCGTTCCTTCTTTCTTCTTTCATCGCCTTTTAACCTAAACAAACAAAATCCATAAAACTCACGAAAACAAATGTTAGAGAAAAAAGTAAAGAAGCAAAATATGGTTACGAGGACGGTGATGGCTCCGTTCTCGGTGAAGTGGCGATAGCGTCTGCGGAAATGGCAAGGGCTTGTCGCGGCGGAGACTGGTTGGAGTTCACGGCGGTGAAAGCGTGAGGGTTTGCTTCGTTTTTTTTCGGCGGTGGCGATTGAGGTTTCCGGCGATAGGCTTGCGAAGGGCGATGAAGATAAGTATCCTTCCCTTTGTATTGTGATTTGATTTCTAGGGTTTCCGATTGGGATTTTTCTGTTGTTGGTGAGTTAGGGTTTTGTCGTGAAATGATTTGTGGGTTTCTCTGTGTACTCGTGGATTTTTTTTCTCTTTTTGAATGTTGTGAATGGCCGATTTATAGGTCCAACTGAGACCAACCCTTGATTTTGAATTAATCACCGAAATCTTGTTTTCCTTTTTCGGCATATCATGTTTGAACCTTTTGGAATCTAAATTGAAACCTTTCCAAACTTATTCTGACATGCATGAGTTTGTTTAATGCCTTTCAAAACATGTTTTACACCTTCTGCTTTAAACTCAATCATGTCGGGTTCTTGTTTTGGAAGGAAAATCCGTTGGACATGTTTTTCAATGATGATGACATTTTAATTCAAGCATTGTCTGATTGTTTTGATTTCTTTCCTTGTTCCAATCTCCACGTGCAAATCATGATTTTTGAAGTGTTTTACAATGATGACAGTCCTGATACATCGTATACTTTTTGTATGTTGTTCTTCCTTGCTAACTTCACGGTTTTATCAGATGTGTGTGCGGTTCCATGAAGAACTCCAAGGCTTGCCAGTTTAGAGATTGCTTGATGACGATATGACACCAACTTTTCTTCCTGTTCTTGTATCCAAACTCCATAGGTGATGGGTGCTAACATGTTTCAGTTGGAAGGATCTGTTCAACATAACAAGGGATGATGTCTACTTTGTGTGCGAGATATGTCGGTGGCGCAAAGGTGCTTCATTATCATGTTCAACAGAAATGATGTTGGCTGGCTTTAAATTAGGAAGGAGGGTTAGCATGGCCGCGACCTCTACTAGGTTGTAGTCTCCTTTCGTTCTTTGTTCGGTAGAAAGTACTGTACTGAGCTGATAACTTCACTAACCTAACTTATTCTGCAGGTGAAAACGGGAGAGACACAGGGAACTCGCGGAACGGTGAGGTATGGAGCAAGGTTGTCGTATCCGCACACTTCCAATGTGTTTGGGAGATATCTTAATTGGTTTAACTGTTGGCTTGAATAACTGATAATCTCTCTATTTCAGGAACAGGTTTAGTTATGATTATGTACTCTACTATCTTCCAAACAAGAATGGGATGGACGCCTTCTGCCGTATTGATCGTCTTGGTTGCTGGTATGCGGATGTCTTCTGATATTGTCTACCCTCTAATATTGCAGTCACTGAATCTCTGTTATTTGTTCAAATGTAGGTAAATGCCGTAAGATAAATCAAACACCATAGTAGTCTCGCGTTCACCTGGTGGTAATGGTGGAAGTGCTCTGACGACTTTGACGAAGCTGACAACTTAAAAATTTCATCGCCGCAAGAATGCATTTGCGGAAGGGAATTCAACAATCCAACAAAACGTATCGAGTACCAACATGGGGCCCGTAGTTAGTCCAAGGGATGGCCTCAAATATTTACGTCTCTCCGCAATTAGTTGAGACCCCTCTGTGGTAACATACAACCTTGGCCAATCCCTTAGATTTATGGGAAGCAATAGCTTGTCTTCTTCAATCACTTAACGTAATGACTCACGGGAGTAATTAAGCCCACTGGTATAAGTTTATGTAATTATGTGATCTTTAGGACCTAGGTGCCTTTGTGTTGGAAACAAGATGTACGTTTTTGTGACTTAATTAAAAACTTGAGTTGATAATGATATGTCAAAAACGTTGACCCAAACTTGCCAAGTATTTTCACATGCCTGATTTTGAAAATGAAATCACATGGATGCAATTCAATCCTCCTTATCATGTAAATCACCCTTATCTAAAATGGGCCTTGTGAAGGGACTTAATTATACTTAAACTTGTGATGGGCCTTGAAATAACAGCCTTGGAGTGACTCTACGCCTTGTGCTTTGGCATCAAAATTGGATATAACCACACGAAGATCTCCTTGAACTTGCTACTCGACTACTTAAACGGTGAGATCCTTATAAGCATAAACTTGTCATTTCGGATATACTTTGTCACACTTGAACTCGTGAACATGAGAGATAATTGTGAAAGTGGCCCAACTCAACTTGAAACCTTAGGATCGACTTGAATAAGAACCTAATGACCATGTCCGGAAGGATTGGATTGTGGGTGTCATCTCCATTTGAATTTAATACACCTGCATACCCTTGTTAGTCATAATAAACACGCGTACAAAAGTAAAAGGAAAACGCGTTAAAAAAACAAGGAGGTGGGATCTTAAGGTCAAAAATTAGGGTGCGACACACCCGTGTTCCAAGTGGGAAACGTTGGTAGGGATAGATCATTGCTCGGATGGAGTGTATGCGATCTATCTTGAGATTTGTTTATATGGGCTCAGGAGGAGCGTGGTAGGGATAGATCGTTGCTCGGATGGAGTGTATACGATCTATCCTGAGTTGAGTCGGTACCGCATATTGTCGAGTCGAATGCATGTGTTGCATTGTTGTTTGTGTGTGTTGTGATTGTTGATGATGGGACAATAGGTCCGGATATGTTGTATGTGAAATAAGGATTTATTGTTTTCTGCCTTTTATTTCATGAACATTTATACCATTAATATTTGATCGTGAATTCTCACCCCTTCGTTGTTATTGTGGTCTGTGCTTCTTTGAAAGTGCAGACAATCCAGGTGTTTAGCTAGTTGGATTGTGGCATCATCGTAGGATTGCTCTGATACGTAACACCGGGGCTTTTTGGGAGTTTTATTGTTTCTTGTTGATTACGGGTGCCCCCGTGGCGTATCTGAATTTTTGTGGGATATGTGATGACATTATGTATGTTTTAGGCAGATGGCCGATTGTTGTATATGAAGATGTTGATGATATGGATGATGTATATATGATATGTGTTATGACAGACTAGTTCTTTTTCCGCTGCAATTTTGCTAAATATTATTTTGAAAAAAGAATTTGTGGAATTTTGTTGAAAATTGTGACATCCCGTTGTGGGAAAACTCTGATATGTGCTTATTTTAATTGTTTATTTCTATTTTGGGGAAACGGGGTGTTACAAGTTGGTATCAGAGCAGGTCGGTCCGTCCGGCCAGTGTAGCGTGTTTTGAGTCTGTCCGTAGGATAGAGTTGGTTGTTTTTCCGTTAACCTGTTGTTGTGGTTGTTGAGCAGTATGGCTGGGAGAAATGACGCGGCGTTGGCTGTGACTATGCAAGCAATGACACAGGTGGTAGCCAATCAGAATCTGGCTGCGGGTGCTCAGCTCAGAGACTTGACGCAGTTCCAGAGCAACAAGCCACCAAAGTTTGAAGGTGGGATTTTGGATCCGGTAGCTGCACAGAAGTGGCTGAAGGCGATAGAGAAGATCTTCAGGACCATGGGGTGCAGTGATGAGAAAAAAGTGAGATTTGGTACTCACATGCTTGAGGGAGAGGCCGAGGCTTGGTGGGACAATTGTCGTCAGAGGATGGAGGCTTTGGGGACTCCGATTACTTGGGAGGTGGTTCGATCTGGTTTTCTGGAGAAGTATTTTCCAAAAGATATCAGAAGTGCTAAAGAGGTGGAATTTTTAGAGTTGAAGCAGGGCAGTATGTCGGTGGCCGAGTACGCGGCTAAGTTTGAGGAATTGGCTCAGTATTGTCCCCATTACAATACTGAGGAGGCTATGACTTCTAAGTGCTTGAAATTTGAGAATGGGCTGAGGTCGGAGATCAAGATGGGGATCGCGTGTTAGAAAATCATGAGTTATCCTGAGTTGGTGAGTAGAAGCCGGATTTATGACAATGATAACCGTGCGAGGATCGCACACTATAAGGCGGTGAATGACCGCAAGGGTAAACAAAGGTTTGGTGGTACCCCTTACAGCGTGTCGACCAATAAGGGAAAGTAGAAGGCTATGACTGATAAGAGGTTCCGAGAGAGGAAAGCATCGGTGGATTTGAAATGTTATCGGTGCGGTGTCGCGGGGCATCGTGCTAATGATTGTCCTCATGAAGCGAAGAAGTGCTTCAAGTGTGGGAAGTCGGGCCATGTGATAGTGGATTGTAGGACTAATATGCCTACTTGCTATAACTGTGGTGAGAAGGGCCATATTAGTACTCATTATGATAAACCGAGGAGGACTCAAGCGCCTCAGGTTAGCGGTAAAGTGTTTGTAGTGGTGGGAACTCAAGCGGGGGACGAGGAGCGTTCGATCAAAGGTACTTGTTCTAACAATAACATTCCTTTGACTGCTATGATTGACACGGGTGCGACCCACTCGTTTATCTCTGTTGATTGTGTGAAGAGGTTATGTTTGGTGCTGACTACTCTTGAGCGGCAGATGACTATTGAAACTCCCTCGATTGGTTCAGTGACTACTTTGTTAGTGTGTTTGAAGTGTTCACTGACTATTTTTGGCCGAGACTTCGGTGTGGATTTGATTTGTTTGCCACTTGGTAGTTTGGATGTTATACTTGGTATGAACTGGTTGGAGTTCAACCGAGTGTACATCGATTGTTTTCGGAAAGTGTTATTGTTTTTGACCCCAGAAGAGGAAGAGTTGGCAGATTCCTTGTCTGGTAAGGAATTGAGGACTTTGTTGGAAGATGAAGCTCAGGTGTTTGCTTTATTTTCATCACTTTTTGTTGACAACAAGGCGTTGTTGGATGAGTTAGCTGTTGTGAATGAGTTTCCGGAGGTGTTCCCGTATGATATTACAGAGTTGCCTCCGAAGAGAGAAGTTGAGTTTAGCATTGATCTTATTCCTGGTACGAGGCCTATTTCTATGGCGCCGTACAGGATGTCGGCAGTGGAGTTGGCCGAGTTGAAGTCTCAGATTGGAGAGTTGTTGGATAGAAAGTTTATCAGGCTAAGTGTGTTGCCGTGGGGAGCTCCAGTGTTGTTAGTGAAGAAGAAAGATGGTAGCATGCGGTTGTGCATTGATTACCGTCAGTTGAATAAAGTGACCATCAAGAACAAATATCCTCTTCCAAGGATTGATGATTAGATGGATCAGTTGGTGGGAGCTCGTGTGTTCAGTAAGATTGACTTAAGGTCGGGTTATCATCAGATTAGAGTGAAAGAAGGTGATATTTGTAATGCCCCGATTCCGATTTCCTTTATTCTGAGTCCTTTTAATTTAATTGATTGAATTATTATTTTAAATATAGTATTTATGTGTTTAATATGTTATGTGTGCATATTGTTTTGGGCAAAATAGGTTGGAGGGTATTTTGGGCATTAGTGATTATGCTAAGTGGATATTTTTATGAGAATTGATTAATTAGTGTGTGGAAAGAATTTGAGAGGAAAGAAATAGAATTATGAGATAAGAGAGGAAAAGAGAAAAGATAGTAACATAGAAAGAAAAACAAGAGAAAGAAAGAGGAGAAGAGAAAGTGGAGAGAAAAGGAGAGGAAAACCTAGAACTTCAAGAAATCATCACCAAAGCTTTCGATTGATCGGGTAAGGGTGTGAAACTTTATTATTCTATCAATGTGTATAATCATGTATGATTTTGTTGGATTGTTGGTAGTTTTTCTACACTTTCCATTTTAGGTTGAATTTGGTTTAATCGGGAGGAATCGTTGTTTAACGGTTAGAATCGTGATTAGATGATGTAGGTTAGACGATATATGTTAGACTAAGGCTACTGGAACAAACTTTGGATTTGATCGGGTGATTTTGGTGAGTTTGGAGGTGCTGGAGCAGAACTGAATGTTGTTGTTCGCAGGCGACTCGCTAGCAGCTCGCTAGGCGAGCGTGCAGCGAACGGTCCCAGACTTGGGACAGTGAGATCCTGATGTCCCTCGCTGGCAGCGAAGGGAGTAGCGAGGAGCTCGCTGGAGGTTCCCTGTGGCGAACGGGGTAGCGAACGAGGTTTGTAGCCTCTGTTCTTGCTCGCTAGCAGTTCGCTAGGCGAGGAGGTAGCGAACACTCGCTAGCAGCTCGCTAGGCGAGCATGTAGGGAACATAGTAGGATGAATTTTTCCTTGTTACGTGGTGCTGTCGTGGCTTGGAGTTTCGGTTGCGATCGACCCTTCTTTGATTTAATAGCTTATATGCTGGTTTGTGATGTACTTTGGATAGCCGTATGGCGTCAATCCTAGATTATGATTTGTGGCCGTTTGGGCACTTATGTGCATTATTTAGCTTGATTAAAAATCTATGATGCTTGTATGAATATATGCGATGAATGTGTAGAATGCATGAGTATGTTTGCAAACATGTGTGCATTTCAAGAGTGTCATGAGTCATGTTGCATGTGAAGCATCATGGTATGCATTTCTTGTGTCGATTGATTCCTCGGTGAATCTGCAGAACCTCGTGTGCCCTTGTGGGGTGTGAGCGATGGTTAATTATTGATCCCCCGGTGGATTTGCAGAACCTCGTATGTTGCGATGGTTATTTTGATTCCGCGTAGAATCTGCAGAACCTCGTGTGCCCATGTGGGGTGTGAGCGATGGTTATTTGGTTCTTCAATTGAACCTGCTGAAATGAGTCGGTACCGTATTTGCATCTGCATAGAGTCGTGTGTCGGTCTCTATGAGTTGCATGTTGACATCTTGCATGGTGTATGGTGAATAAACATAATTGTAAATGTTTATATGAATTATTGATGATTGGCATGATTGGTATGCTTGAAGACACATGTATGTGTGAATATATGTATATGTATGTTTTGTGTGTTTATGAACTGATATAAACACTGTTGATGCATATTGTATATGCATGGTGTTCTATTTGTAAATAGATAATGTGAATACATTGCGATGTACGGTATGACGAGGTGAGTGGCGATGAGAATGCGAAAGACGTATATTGGATATTATGTATATATATGTTTATATGCATTGTTTTTATGATATCGTTTCTCACCCTTCTGTGGTTTCTTTTAATGCTCTATGAGGCATTGCAGATTAGATTGCTGGAGGTATTTTTGTGAAGCGTGGCTTCTTTCCCTTTTTGGTCGGTCGGCTCTGATATGTAGCACCGGGTAGATAGGAATTATTTTGATATTTTTTTTTGTGATACATCTGTGTATGTATCTGCTGATCATATGTTTTGTAAACATGATGAATGAATATTTGTATATGTGAACATATGTGTCGCTACTGCGAAAATCGGCGCCGGCTGACAGAAGAGTCGCCACCGTGCGTTATTTATCCCAAAGGAGGGAAAGGAAACGCTCGAAGTAAACCTAACGCAAAGACGGGAAAAGGTATGGTCATCGCAACCAAAACCTGGATTCGGGAGTCGGTTACGCAAGGGGAAGGTATTAGCACCCCTCACGTCCATCGTACTCGATGGGATCCACGCTTTCTTGGTTTGTACGGATTACACTTCTATCTAAACTAAAGGATGAGGTCTGAAAAGAAAAGAAAAGATGACTCGGCAAAGCATCGCACTTTATGCCTACGTATTCCCGTCTGGAACGAGAAATCAGAGTCAACGTAGTTCGCCTAACTACGGGGAAAAGGGTGAAGGTTGCTCGCTAGGATATCGCATCCTATGCCTACGTACTTCCACACGGCATGGAAGATCAGAGCAAACGTAGTTCGGGCTACGCACGACACAAGCTGTTCAAGTGTCTTTTATGAAAAAATCTCACCTTAAACAAGGGTTTTCTTATTGCGAAAAGGTTGATGTTTGTTCAAATCTTTTGACGGAAGAAATGAATTAATCTCTGTTATAACCTTTATTAGTGTTTTTCTGTTGTTTTGAAGGAAGAAGAGATGACACTCTAAAAATCCTAGGGTTGAAAAAGGGAATAAAATCTACCCTAATGTTATCATGCATGGGTTAACACCTAATGTCTATCATGCTCCTCTCTTGCGCAGAGAAAAAACAGAGATCCTAAGGGAATAGACGGAAACAGAAATAGCAGATATATACAATAAAGCAATAAAAATGCATGGATGCAACAATACAAGCGAGGCAAGGGAGTCCCACTCAACCTCGAACCTAGAAAACAATAGGCAAAAGTGAACAGGATTCACTTTCAACCCAGCAAGTTAAACAGCAAACAATACAGTCCGGGAAATTCACACAATACATCAAAATTAAAACAGCTAAAAGCTCAACAGCAAAGCAGTCTTCATCAGCATCTGACTTCATCTTCAGGCTTCAAGCAATCATCAGTCTTCTATCTTTAATCTCCCAGTGGCTTTTCTTCAAGTCCTAACCTCCAAGCTGAGGAATCAATCACAAGAATAAACTGGGTGTTAAGCAATTAGTTGACCACCAAGGGTGGCAAACAGACTGCCATCAACACAAAGAAGGTTTCTCTCAAGAGTTCTATCCCTTAGACAGTAGCACCAAGCCTTCCAAAGGAAGGGGGTGAATGTCTCCGAGAGACTCTGCATCACAGAGAAGGATGGAGGTAATCAAGACCTTCCACGTTTGAGAATCAAGTTTGCTACTCTAGAGCTCTGCCTAACTCCTAGATCCTACAAACTTCCACAGCTGCCAGCAAGAGATACTCCTCATCAACTCTGGAAGTTGATCTTCAGTCTCTGATCTTCAAATGGGCTTCAACATCACAGGCTTCAGCTCTCCCAAGTCCCAAACAAACCCAATACCCCACACAGACAAAAATAATAACCCTAAAGAGGGCACACCACACAGATCAATCAAATACAGCAGTATACTAGTAGCAGTAGGGGAATCCTAATATTTTCTAAGGGATCTACCTTATACCCATAACCCCTATAGTCCCATACCCCAAAAATCAAATGAAAATTCCTAAAAGAATTAATCTATTTCACCTATGCTCATTCAAAACCCTAATTTTCACCATGCTATTCACACCTAATCAAATCACCTAAGATTAAATTCTAAAATTGTGAATTAAATCCTATGTACAAGTTGAAGTCCTATACTAATCAACTTAAAAAGAATGGATTAAAAATACTAAAGCATCTATTCAAACTAAAATCACCAAATTTAAGTATCAAACTAAACTTAATAAAATGCTATTTACAAGAAAAATACACACAAAAAATAGTAAAACAAAATAAAATGTCAATTTTATTATGGGATATTTTTCTAGACAGAATTATTGACCTACCACAAAAAGAAGGAATTAAAAATATCAAATTTTCCATTTTTTATGATTTTTTAAAGATGAGAAAAATATTAAAGAAATTAAAAACACAAAATATGAATTAAAAGGGGAGGGGGTCTGAATAGCATACACGCCTAGTTATAATTGCTGATGGGCCAGGGAAATGGGGTGCGAATATCAATTGCACTAAGGCCCAGTCACTAATTAGAAACGAAATAAAAACAAAAAAGAGAGAAGGGCGCGTGGGGGTGTATCTGAGTAACTTTTCACGCGTAATTTCCAATTGGGCCTGATGGTGGGTGTGCGAATAGAAGTCTGATGCTGAGCCCATGCTTTTGATTCAAGTAAAACGGTGCGTTTGGCGTTAGAAGCTCCCTCCATTTCCAGATTCAAATGTTAGCCACACGATGAAGTTAATGAGTCAACAAATTGAAACAATCCAACGGCTAATGCATCGTCTTCTCCAAATCAGACCTAGGGTTTGCAGAATTCATAGCCATGCACGAACCTTCAAGTCCCTCGTTCTCTCTCCTCCCTCAACCGAACGCCACGACCTTAAGACCAAAACTACTCTACTCTTCACCCTCTACAAGATCCTAACCCTAGATTTCTCTGAAACTCACCCTAAAATGAAATACGATGGGTAGAAGTTCTGGACACACTTGAATTGCACTGGTATGCATGGTTAAGATTCTTGCTGAAACTATGCGAGGATGATCTAGAGACTATGGTGAGTATTCTGAGCCAAAAATCTAACATTGTCTCGCCCTAATTCAGGAGTTATAGATCAAGAAAGTTTCATCACCATGAATCCAACTGTCTCCAATGGCCATAACAGATGGGGTATATGTTCATCTTCCTAACCCTAACCATCTTACACCAATGATCTAACCTAGCAACACCTAATTATAGAGATAGGAAAGAAAACACTAACCTGCTTAGCAGCTATGGCAGAGGTAGTTACAGGTGGATTCAATGCTTGTAACCCTTCGAGGATGATCTTTGATTGAGGAGAATCTTTCTGTTTGCAACAATAGTGATGATGAGTACTTGGATTGTGAGATTCGAATCTGCTATGAATCTTGCAATTTCAAACCCTAGAGCTTCAATCTTCCATGGACATGCCTCTGAGCTTGCTTGTTCCCACTCACAATCTTCAATGGATGATGGATGAAGAGAAAGAATGATCAGAATTGGTGTATATTGGAGAATTTCACACTTTCTTACAATGGAAGCAACAATGGAATTCTCTCTTCTCTCTCCCTCTTTTCACCAACCCTTTGCACCAATGGATTCATTTCATTATATAGATGAGGATGGACAGATCTAGAAGCTTGTAGAATGATCTTAGAGGATTCTAGAAAGGGGTGGAAAGTTCATGGAATTCTCATGTAATGATACTTTGAACCATCTCATATCTTACTTGCATCCTTTGTATATTTGTGTCAAAATATCCTCTCATGATTTATTGACATGGTGTGTGTGAAAAAACCAATCTCCTTGCCTTGAAATTTCACTTATGTTGAGTTTTACAAGGGTGCCTTAATATGCAAGTAACAAAAATACAAAGCAAGTCCAAAATTTAACCCCTAACTCAAAAAAGTGGATGAACCAATGTCTCTAAAATGATGTTTGGAATCAATTTGGTATATTGGATGACCCATTTTGGATTTGTAGATCTCTCAAACCAATTTTTCATTTCAACTTTTTCAACTTATATGCCTTTTTTAGGTCATTTTTCACCAACTTTGGTCAAGTCTCATTCCATGCATTTACAAACTTTCATGACTTCTTTTCTAGACTTAAAATGGCATTTTGAGCAACTTTTATGTTGTGAAGTTTTTCATTTGAAGCTCCCTTGTATGAGTTTTAGGCATAGGCTAAGAATGACCTGTAATCCTCAGATGACCAAAATACCCTTTGCTTGCCAAGACCATAAGTAGAGTTCCACAAATCATATGAAGGCATACCATACCATTATAGAAAGATAAGACAATACGGAACAACTCTTATGTTGGCCAAGAATCCATTTGAAATATCCTTGAAGGTCAAATGTTGCTTGGAAGACAGACAACTTTCACAGACAAATTTCAGTGCCCTCAGATGACTTGTAACTTGCAAGAGCTATAACTTGAGTTCTACAAATCATCTTGATGACTTCCACCACTCAAATTAAAGCTATGAAGATAATCTACAAGTTTCATGTGGACCAAGAATTCATATGAAGCTTGAATCTTGAGTTACACTGCTTTGAAGTTTGACCTAAATCAGGGGATTTTACACTGAAACCCTAATTTAGTAACTCCAGTTCTCCTTGACTCCTCTTGATTTTTCTTTATCAAAACATCATATCCATATCCATATAGCAAATAATGAATACCACATTCTTCAAATTCTCCTTGATGCCCCTTCAAAACACTTCTTTGACCTAGTGTTGACCTGGTGTTGACCCTAGTTGACTGACTTCAACTGAGGCTCTTGCAATCATTCCAATGACTTGGTTCTTCTTCAAAATTACTCTCTAGACTCTTCATAACATTCATACACACCTCATGCTCTTGGCTCATAGCTCCCACACCCTCTGATGATCCCCCAACTAGCCTCAAGATAGGAGAGAATTCACTGATCCACCTGGCAATTCTTCAAAGCTCAAATTCTTCTCTGATGACCTGAGTAGTCTTGATTATGAATGAAACCCTTGAATATACCTCTTGAGATAAGAATAGCACTTTGATCCCCTGTTAAGGTAGCTTGCCTATGCAATGCAATGCAGATGAATATACTATGTACATGATGACAATGCAAGTGACTATGCAATTGAAACATAAACCTAGGTTAGAAAAGGTTGGGCAAATTTTGGGGTGCAACAGCTGCCCCTATTCAAGCGGCTTGGACCCGACTGGATGAAGAGCGCGCAGCCTTCAGACCTTCGAGGTACGAGACGATTGAATACGAAAGAACCCGGAAATTTGCCAACCGCAAAAAATAAATTGCGAAAACGACTACTGCTTGGGAAAACCCTGGGAACTGGCTTCTGTTGTCACAACAACAACTAGCCATCCATCTGTCAATCTGCTTTGTAAAATAATCTGATATTGTCCGCAGACCACTCCATTCCGAAGAAATGAGCGTACACCGCACAACGAGGAATTGTTGACATCACTTATCAACCTCTGTTGATCGCACTTATCAACCACTGTTGATCTCACTTATCAACCACTGTTGATCTCACTTATCAACCACTGTTGATCTCACTTATCAACCACTGTTGATCTCACTTATAAACCAAGCACCCGCTAACCAGCGGGAGAATACTGACTTCACTTGTCATGTTGACTTCACTGATCAACCTTTCGTATCCTGAAGAAATGGGCAAACGCTCAACCAAGCAAGGAAATGTCCGAAGACATGAACAACCGACTCTGCGGGGAAATGAGAAACTTAACTGAGCCACTCTGAGGGGACGATTCTGACGACGGCCGTCAAACACCTGCTGGAGAAATCGGGAACTTAACCAAACACCCTTATTTAACCAAACAACTCCTGTAGCATGCTTCCTGCTGGGGACTATGAGGGACTTAACCAAGCAACCCATTGAAGTAACACCCTGCTGGAGAACATAACTCTGTTGGGGAATTGCGGGTCACCACCCGAAAATCTGCATTACCATCTTATAATGTTGAATCCACAGCATCCTGAGAAAGACTCAGCTGGGGCCTACAAGCAACTTAACCAAGCGACTTGTCGAAGAATACCCTAACGGGGACTACGAGGAATTTAACCAAGCATCTCGTTGAAAATCACCCCGCTGGGGATTATATCTCTACTAGGGTAACTGCGGATAACCACCCAAAATCTGTACCATGCTATCTCCACAACACTCTGAGAAAGGACTCGACTGGGGAGAAAGAGAAATGCTTGACCAAGCAACTCTGCTAGGGGAATATGCCATGACGAACACGATTACTGCGTATCTGGCACAACAACCCTCTGTAGCAGGATGAACACGATCACTGCGTATTCTACACCACCACCCTCTTGACAGGAGGAAACAAGATCCCTGCGCGTCGTAATGCTGTAAACAAAATCACATGATGGTACAAACACGACGAACACGATCACTGCATGCTGCGTTACAACCATATCGACCATAAATCCAACCGGATGAGATAAACACGATCACTGCGCGCCAGACGACATAAATCCACATAGAAGAGGCGAACACGTTCACTGCGTACTTCAACCACCAATATGATAAACACGATCACTGCGTGTGCTGTAATAGGACGAATACGATCACTGCGCATCTCGACCAGCAAACCCCAAAATGATGTCAACACGATCACTGCATGCCAAGAAACCCATGTAGCAGGACGAATACGATTACTACGTATGCCGACCAACAAAACCAACTGATACGGTAGCCACGATCACTGTGTGCTCCGCATCACAAGTTCCCATGGTATTATCAACACGATCCCTGCGTGCCATACGAATACGATCACTGTGTATCTTGAACACGATCACTGCGTGTTTGAACACGATCACTGCGTGTTCTGAGCCACGATCCTCTTGACTGGAGAGAACATGATCCCTGCATGTTGTGTCTCAACCAACCCACATAACTGGACGAATACGATCACTGCATATCCTAACCATACATATAGTAAACGCGATTACTGCGCGCCTCATGTCACGGCCCTCTTGACTGGAGGAAACACGATCCCTGCGTGCTATGACATAACTTCAAACATGGGACGAATATGATCACTGCGTACTTCAACCACCAACAACCAAACGAACATGATCACTGCGTGTCTTGAACAATAAACCCCGACGGTCAGAACCAGTACGATCACTGCGTACTTGGGCCACAAATCCACATTTCAAACTCAACACGATTACTGCGTGCCTTACAACATGAACCCCGTAGATGGCATCAAAATCGACACGATCACTGCGTGTTTTACAACATGAACCCCAAAGATGGTACGAAATACGATCACTGCGTACTCTGACCACGAATCTTCATCTCAAAATCAACACGATCACTGCGTGCCTTACAATATGAACCCCATAGATGGCATCAAAATCGACACGATCACTGCGTGTTTTACAACATGAACCCCAAATATGGTACGAAATACGATCACTGCGTACTCTGACCACGAATCTTCATCTCAAAATCAACACGATCACTGCGTGCCTTACAATATGAACCCCATAGATGGTACCACTACGATCACTGCGTACGTGGGCCACCAAATCAACATCTTCCTGAATCACGATTTCACTTATCGACAAGGAATAACATGTCTGAAACTGGAGAGGTAACCACCTGGCTTATGTTTCAACAATGCATGTTTGATAACGACGAAATGCTTCCATACTGACTGGAAATGCTACGTGCTCGTGTAAAATGCAAATGCTTATGATGCATGCTTATGCGAAGAGTTACTTCAGCAAAATAAATGCTGAAGGCACACTGGATCCGCTGGGGATGACCGGTATACTACCGATACGCTTCCAAAATAAATGTTGGAAAGATGGACTAACTCCGCTGGGAATAACCATCCTGCTGAGAAGTAGCTCACAAACCCAAAACTTCAAAATCTGTTGGGGACGATCCTCCTGACGAGGAAGAACGATTTGCTGGGGAAAGAAAGGACAATCCTGCTCGGGAAAACTCCTTTCAGCTGCTCCAACCACCTGATCACACTCTGTGGGGAACCTCTCCTGCTATCACTGAGCTGGGGAAATCATCCTGCTATCACTGAGCTGGGTAAATCATCCGGCTATCATTGAGCTGGGGATTGAACTATACATTCTGATTTGCACTGCACAAGAGCTCTCTGGGAAGTTAATCATATCCATCTCGACCTTCACTGGGGAGGACTCTGCTCTGCTTGATAAGCTAATGCTGAACTGAAGATACATTAATCTCAACTCTCCTGGGGAATTAACATTCAGTTTTGCCTGGGGCGACTTCACTGGGGAAGACACAACATTCAACCTCTGGAGAGGGTATCTGCCTGCCATGGACCCTGGAGGGGAATTTTGCGAGCTTTTGAATACCTGTAAAAGTCAACAAGCAAACACAAGGCAATTTATGCAAACAGAAACATCTTGGTAATCACCCACGACAACCATTCAGGTAAATTTTGGTTTTAACAGTCATCGGCCGAGGCCCGCCTGGTTACACGCATGTAAGTTTATCAAAAAACATCGGCGCTTTTTACAAACAAAACTGTAAAAAATTAAAACCAAAGTCACACGCTACACTGAATAAAACACTTTATTGATAATGGCCTGAGAATAGGCAAGATTTGTACATCGGATGCAACTCCTGAAAAGAGGTAGTCACACATACACAAAATGCATAAGTATACAAATATACAGAATAAAATTTGTACACATGTCGGCAATGTGTTACAGACGAACACCATGAACCGATCCTCCTATGACTCGTCGGACTCTGACGCTTTCCCGATCTCTGTCTTCGGAAGAAATTGCTTTGGATAATTGACCCCCAGATGCTCCCAAACCGCTAACAATCAAACTTGGATCGCAGTCATTTGCTTCTTAAATCCCTAACTTTTGCGTGAATCGCCCTTTGCGGGTTTTCGATTCACCGGGATACCCTTTTTTGCCGAAGCCGCCCAGTGTAGGTTTTCGACTTCGCGGGTGTACATTTTTTCATTTTATATCCCTAACTTTTGCCCGAACCTTTTTATTCTGTTTTTTGGTTCGCCAGGATGCCCCATTTTTGCCTGGACTCTCTTTTTACTGTCCAGCGGGTCAATTTTAAGCAAAGTATTTTTTAACTGTGTTCGAGTTCACAGGGGATGAAAAATCTTCACCATCCATGGTGGATAACAATAAGGCTCCTCCGGAGAAGACTTTTCTCACGACGTATGGACCTTCGTAATTGGGAGTCCATTTGCCCCTGTGATCCGATTGCGGCGGGAGAATCTTCTTCAGCACAAGATCACCCGTCTGAAAGCTTCGAGGTCGAATCTTCTTGTCGAACGCTTTCTTTATCCGGCTCTGATACAGCCTACCGTGTGCGATGGATGCCAGTCTTTTCTCATCTATCAAGCTCAGCTGATTCAATCTGCTTCTCACCCATTCTGCCTCTTCCAACTTAACATCAAGCAAAACCCTCAAAGACGGTATCTCAACCTCCAATGGCAGGACAACCTCCGTGCCATATACTAGTGAGAACGGTGTTGCCCCGGTTGATGTACGCACTGTAGTACGATAACCGTGCAAAGCGAATGGCAACATCTCATGCCAATCCTTATACGTTACCACCATCTTCTGAACAATTTTCTTTATGTTCTTATTGGCCGCTTCAACAGCGCCATTCATCTTGGGTCTATAGGGAGATGAATTATGATGCTCGATCTTGAAATCCCGACACAAATCTTTCATCATCTTGTTGTTCAAATTCGAACCATTATCAGTAATGATTCGTTTAGGAATACCGTATCTGCAGATTATATCCTTCTTGATAAATCTGGCCACCACCTGCTTTGTCACATTGGCGTAAGATGCTGCTTCCACCCACTTGGTGAAGTAATCGATCGCAACCAGAATGAAGTGATGCCCATTAGAAGCAGTAGGCTCAATCTTGCCGATCATATCAATCCCCCACATGGAGAAAGGCCATGGGGATGCCATAACATTCAGTGGACTGGGTGGCACATGGATCTTATCAGCGTAGATCTGGCACTTGTGACACCGCTTGGCGAATTTGAAACAGTCGGTTTCCATCGTCAACCAATAATACCCGGCTCGCAACAACTTTCGAGTCATAGCATGCCCACCTGCATGTGTGCCAAAAGTTCCCTCATGGACCTCTTCCATGAGCAAACTGGCTTCCTTCTCGTCTATACACCGGAGGAGTACCGAATCGTGGTTCCTTCTATACAACACGCCGTCGGGATTCAGATAGAAGTTGCCTGCTAATCTCCTCAGAGTCTTCTGATCACGACTGGATGCCCCAGCCGGATATTCCTTATTCTTCAGGAAATTCTGTATATCGAAATACCACGGTTTACCGTCGGGTGCTTCATCAATTGCAAACACAAAGGCCGGCCTATCAAGGCGAGAGATGACAATGCTGGGAGCCTCATTCCAGCGGTTGACTTTATACATCGAGGATAACGTTGCAAGGGCGTCCGCCATTTGATTCTCCGCCCGAGGTACATGATGGAACTCCACCCTATCAAAGAAAGGTAGCAACCTTCTTGCATAATTCATGTACGACACTAGATTAGGTTGGCGTGTCTCCCACTCTCCCTTAATCTGATTCACAACCAATGCTGAATCCCCATATACGTCCAGATTCTTAATCCTCATATCGATAGCCTCCTCTAACCCCATAATGCAAGCTTCATACTCGGCTTCATTATTCGTCACTGAAAAATTCAATCTGGCCGTGAACGGGATGTGCGACCCGTGGGGAGTTGTGATGATTGCCCCGATCCCACTACCATACGAATTGACAGCCCCATCAAAAATCATTTGCCACTGGGAACTCCGCTCAGGACCTTCACCAGGCAACGGCTCATCACAATCTTTAGCCTTCAAGTACATTATGTCCTCATCAGGAAACTCAAACTTCATAGGCTGATAATCCTCAATTGGCTGTTCGGCGAGATATTCGGACAGAACACTTCCCTTAATGGCCTTCTGGGAAACATACTGGATATCGTATTCTCTCAATACCATCTGCCATCTAGCAATCCTTCCAGAGAGTGCTTGCTTCTCAAACACATATTTGATCGGATCCATCTTCGATATCAGCATGGTTGTATGGTTCAGCATGTACTGTCTTAGACGTTTGGCAGCCCACGCCAATGCACAACACGTCTTTTCGAGCATAGAGTATCGAGATTCACAATCCGTGAACTTTTTACTCAAGTAGTAAATTGCATGCTCTTTCCGCCCTGTCTCGTCATGTTGACCGAGAACACAACCCATACTGTTCTCCAGAACCGTCAGGTACATAATCAGTGGTCGTCCCGCTACTGGGGGTATCAACACCGGAGGTTCCTGCAAGTATTCTTTTATCTTTTCAAATGCCTTCTGGCAATTGTCGTTCCAGACCACCGCTTGATCTTTCTTTAACAGCTTGAATAATGGTTCACACGTGGTCGTTAGGTGAGAGATGAACCTAGCAATGTAATTCAACCTCCCTAAGAATCCACAGACTTCTTTTTCTGTTCTCGGTGCTGGCATCTCTTGAATGGCTTTTATTTTTGCAGGATCGACCTCGATTCCTTTCTTGCTTACAATGAACCCCAGTAGCTTTCCGGATCTCACTCCGAAGGTACATTTATTTGGATTCAGCCTCAGCCTGAATTTCCTCAGCCTCTTGAACAACTTCAACAGATTAACCAGATGTTCTTCCTCTGTTTGAGACTTGGCAATCATGTCATCGACATACACCTCAATCTCTCTGTGCATCATGTCGTGAAAAAGCGTTGTCATGGCCCGCTGGTACGTTGCCCCAGCATTTTTCAAACCAAAGGGCATCACCTTATAACAGAAGGTTCCCCACGGGGTGATAAAGGTCGTCTTTTCCATATCCTCCGGAGCCATTTTGATCTGGTTATACCCTGAAAAGCCATTCATGAAGGAGAATACCGAAAAATGAGCCGTGTTGTCAACTAACACATCAATATGCAGCAGTGGGAAATCATCTTTCGGGCTCGCTTTGTTTAGATCCCTATAATCAACACACATTCGAACCTTGCCATCTTTCTTTGGCACAGGCACGATATTAGCGACCCAAGTGGGATAAGTGGTAACAGCCAGGAATCCAGCATCCCATTGCTTCTGCACTTCTTCCTTTATCTTTACGGCCATGTCGGGATGAGTCCTTCTGAGTTTCTGCTTCACAGGCGGGCAATCTTCCTTCAATGGCAGACGATGAACAACCATATCAGTGTCCAAACCCGGCATGTCCTCGTAGGACCAAGCAAATATATCACTGTATTCACGCAGCATCTCGATAAGCTCTCGCTTGATATCCTCTTGCAACGCGGCCCCTATTCGGATATTCCTGACGCACTCTTCAGACCCCAAGTTGACAATATCAATCTCTTCCTGGTGAGGCAGAATGACTCTCTCCTCTTGCTTCAATAACCGACTAAGTTCTTCTGGTAAGTCACTATCCTCCACAATCTCCTCCTCGGCTTGGAAGATCGGATGCTCGAAGTCTAAACGAGTCATAGGAAGTTTTTGGTCGGTGTCATCTGAAAATTCATGAATCCTGCGAGGGAAACGGTTAAGTGCTTCAAAAATGCTGTACAAGCGAAATGCATAACCACGCCGCCATTTTATTGGGAAAAAAAAACAGAAAGAAAAGGATCACAACATTTGGATGTAAAAAACGCCGTTATTTATTGATTATGCAAACATACAGGTAAACATTTAGGCCCTAAGACAAGATCATCGATGCCCCGGGCAAGGCATGTGATCATACAATGATTGAAAAACAATGCATTACTGTTTGGTGACTTGGATGACGTCCTTGATGGACCAGTTGCATAGGCTTTGCCCTGGCGTGCTAGGTCGAATCCATAAGTTCATGTCACAATCGCTATCCGCCTCCTCCGTATCAGACACGGCATTGATCCTCTCA
This sequence comes from Lathyrus sativus, assembly GCA_963859935.3. Classification (NCBI taxonomy): domain Eukaryota; kingdom Viridiplantae; phylum Streptophyta; class Magnoliopsida; order Fabales; family Fabaceae; genus Lathyrus; species Lathyrus sativus. The sequence goes on along the minus strand of OZ012738.1, from coordinate 114,125,350 downwards.
AAGCTAACTCCTCCGGGCGTGAACACGACAGGTCCCTTGAACTTAGGCGCACTCTGCGAGAAAGACGGGCGGTACCCCAAGCCATACTTGTCTTGCTTTATTGGGATGTCCAGAACCTGACCCCACTTCTGAGTCTCTCCTGCTTGTACCATCGCCTTGGCTTCTTTATATGAGGAGACTGCCACCTCTAGCCCTTCATTCTTCACTGGAGCTTCTTCTTTAACTTTCACCTCCTCGAACGCCTGACACAGCGTTTCATGAATCTCTCCATCTACCTCCACGTACTTGAAGGAAGATAAATGACTGACTAAGATATCTTCTTCGCCACATACTGTCACAATACTCCCCTCAACCATATATTTCAGCTTCTGATGGAGCGTAGAAGTCACTGCCCCAGCGGCATGAATCCAAGGTCTCCCAATCAAACAGCTATATGCAGGCTGAATGTCCATGATGTAAAACATTGTATTAAACACCTCTGGACCTACCTGAATGGGTAACGTTATCGACCCGAATACTGACCTTCTGGTTCCGTCAAAGGCCCTTACTACCAAATCACTAGGTGTGCATAACAACCCCCGAGTATCTAATTTCAATAGCGCCTTCTTTGGTAACACATTCAACGAGGACCCAGTGTCTACCAGCACATGGGATAAAACAGTGCCCCGACATTCGATAGAGATGTGCAAAGCATTATTATGATCGCGCCCTCGAGGTGTTAAGTCAAAATCCGTAAATCCCAGTCCATGCCCAGCGTTAACATGTGCCATAACTCCCTCCAACTGATTAACTGAAATCTCTTGCGGCACGAAGGATGTCTCCAGTACTTTCAACAGGGCATTTCTATGCGCCTCAGAGCATAATAGCAGCGATAATATGGAGATCTTTGACGGGGTCTGCTGTAGGTGATCTACAATCTTGTAATCACTTTTGCGGATTAACCTCATGAATTCTTCCACATCTTTGGTTATCGGCTCTTTCTCTTTACTCCCCGAAGATTCTCCCTCAACAACTTTGTTCTTACCTTTAGCAAGCCTCTCTGCTTCAACCTCAGGTGAAGTGAAAATTCTCCCGCTCCGGGTTATACCTCCCGCTCCTGCTACGTTATCCACGGATACCGCTGGCGGATCATTCAAGTCAATCTTTTCCCCATTGCAATACACTTCAGCACTATAGCACCACGGGACTGCCTTTGTGCTTTCAAAGGGGGCTGGATTGGCGTTGGTATTAGTAATGGTCGTCCTTTTCGATGATTCCGAAATCGTCACTGATTTGAACGGAATGGTGATCGTAGCAATCTCGCTGCGCTCTTTCTCAGATTCTGTCCCAACAGACTTCCCTCGCCCCACAGCCCTGTAAAACTGCAAAGTTCCTTCATCAATCAAACTTTGAACTCCCCTCTTCAACTTCTCACAACCCTCAGGTTGAATCAAACAGTTATCACACTCTTCGCCGCAGCCGGGATAGACTCCTCCTTTCAACAAGCACTGCTTTACGTAACTCAAAGGGGTTTTCAGCTCGCTCACTTCCGAAACCAAGTTCAATTCATCATCCCTCAGGATTGCATTGGCCCCAGCCCTACCATGCTTGGGCATTGGCTGCTGCGTGATATTGGGACCTTCCGTCCCGAAGTTAATAGTCGTACTATCAAGCAAATCCTGTACTTTATGCTTGAAAGCCAGGCAATTCTCAATATTGTGCCCCGGTGCACCCGAATGGAAGTCACAGTGCTCATTAACATCATATCCGACTGGCGGCTGGCCAGTTGGTGGCGCTAAGGTCCTTTTCTCGACTAACTGCAATTTCAACAAAGTCTAAAGGAGTTCTGCATATGATACCGGCGGTACCTCGAATACTCTCCTCGGTCGTGGGTTCTGAAATCTGCGCTGATTATTATTAGGCTGCTGCTGAGCCTGCTGCTGTGGCTGTTGTCTCTGTTGCTGAGGAGGCCCTGGAATGGTTACACTCGCAACCTGCGACTGCTGACGCCAGTTCTGACTTTTATTCTTTCGTCGAGCACTATATACAGCATTGGTATCGCCCTGCCGTTTACCACCAAACGTCTTCTTATTACCTCCTGCGGCACTGGACTCACCCGCTTGAATTTTACCAATCTTTACCCCGTTTTCGATGCGTTCCCCCATTAAGATCAACTCAGAGAAAGTACTCATCGAAAAATTAAGCAGACGGTCATAGTACATTCCAGAGAAAGTTCCTATGAACATATCCATCATTTCGCGCTCCACCATTGGAGGGTGTACCCTAGCAGCCAAATCTCGCCATCTCTGGGCGTACTCTTTAAAGCTCTCGCTAGACTTTTGAGACATGCTTTGCAACTGGACTCGGTTAGGAGCGAGATCACTATTATATTGATAATGTCGAACAAAAGCCTCTGCCAGCTCTTTCCAACTCCTGATCTGAGTAGGCTCCAAGCTCATGTACCACTCCAGCGATGGCCCTGACAGGCTATCCTGAAAGAAGTGCATTAGCATCTTTTCATCCTCGGAATACGCCGACATACGCCTATAAAACGCGCGCACATGCACCCTAGGGCACGTATCCCCTTTGTATTTATCAAACGACGGTGCTTTGAATTTCAGCGGGACCCTCAACTCTGGGACTAACCCCATATTCGACATATCCAACCCAAGAGCATTCTGGTTGGCCAACCCGTTCACCTTCTCCTCTAGCAATCTCATCCGATGGTTGTCACCTCTGGCTCTTTCATAGCCTTCATTCTGACCAGAGAACACATCCTCCTGGCGATCCTCCCAGCGAGGTACTGCGTCATATCCAACATAATCTGCATCGCGACCCGGACCTGTTTGAACGTACCTGGGGTCATACCTCAGATTACCCATCTCTTGAGTGTTGTACGCGCCAGCTCCATATCCAAGATTACCATAGCCACCAAACCCAGCCTTGGCGCCAGCCATGCTGCCATACCCCATATTCACACCATTGAAGCCCGGGTTACCATTAATACCATTCATTCCGACATTCTCAACACCCCCATTGAAACCCTGGTTGACATTTCCTACAAATACCCCAGCAGTATCTGCATTAACATTCATATTACCGGTGTTCCCACCTCCACCTACAGGACCAGCTTCTCCAGCGTTCAAACCGGTCACAGGAACAGCGTCGGCACTTTGACGATTCTCAACTCGGGGAGAAGCAGCAATGTTCTCACCATGCGGTGTCTCGTTGTTTTCAGCCCGTGCGACTATCGGTTGAACCAGATTCTGCAGCTGCTCTTGCCCTTTGGCGATAGTCTCCATGGTTTGCATGAGCAGGGCCATCCTGTCACGCATCTCTTGCATTTCACTCTGCACGTTATCCATGATCTTCTTCTGGTTGATTCTTGTAGAGTAACGGTGGACCCGCTTTTCTGCAATCCTGAAAATACCTGCGTCAAAGATGCAAGAGATAAGATACAGAGATCACAAACCTGTAATGCAAATATGAGTATGTATGCAAAATGCAATGTGTCTGTGCTTTTAGGGATTATCATTCCCCGATTCTAGTGTGCAGGTGCCAGTGCAGTGACAGTGCTAGCAAGACAGTGATTGGAGCCAAATCAAAGAAAACCTCATATATTGCAGAGAAATCCAAGAATACAATATCACCGAGAGTATAATAAGAAGGCATGACCTCAACCAACAATCCTGGTGATGGTCAGCACAAATGCAAATAAAGCATACAAGTTAATATATGAAGTGATCAAGTACTCCCATGAGCCCAGTACTCTTCTATTAACTTCTTGGTCTCTGGATGGCCTGGTCGGGTAAGCAGACCCTCGACAAGCTGGTTTCTTCTCTTGAGAACACGCCGCACGTCACCGGCGGTTTCCTCCCATGCCCCTTCTCTGGAGCGATCTCCTAGCTTCCGCTTCTGAGACACTGCTTCGTTCTTGCCTTCGATGGCTTTGTTCAGTGCTTTCTGGAGGCTATATCTGGTCATCACTTCTTCTTCGCACTTTTCAATGCTAGCCTTCAACTGCTTCTCGAGGTCGGAAATTTGCTGCTTCAACTTATCTTCCCTCTTCTTGTTGTTGGTCAGCGTAGCATTCCATGTCTTATTGCAAGAAGAGATCTCTCGGTGAGTGGCGTCGAGTGCTTTCTTCTTTGCCTCTAGCATGTCGTGGGAGCTTCTGAACTCTTGACCCAGACGTTCGCGCTTCTTCTTCTCCTCAGTCAACTCAGCACCTAGCCTGTTCACTAGTTCAATCTGCTGTTGGAAAGAACGTACAGCCTTATTCTTCTCACTCCTCATATGAGCTAGCTCCTTCTCTAACTCTTCATTAATCTTCATCAAGGCTTCCTTTTCCTTCACAACTTGCTCGTAGGCCTCCCTAGAAACAGCGGTCGGCTCTTCTACCGAAATATGAACAGGGACCGGAGCAGCTGGAAATGGCATCAATATCTGTCTGGCTCTCTCCTGAATCCAAACTTTGTAGGGTGCATATGCCTGGCAATCACTCTTCCCCAATAGCGGCTTCCCTTTCCTGTTAATATGAATCCAGGCATGCCGAAGCTTGGCTAGTAGCTCCCCACTCAAATCACCGGTGAAGTACAGAGATTCCTGTACTTCTTCCTCCTGAGGCGGGTTCTTCAGCGCATATCCGAACTGACGGACGAACAAAGATGGGTTGTAGTTGATGCACCCTTTTCTCCCTATCAACGGAACATTAGGATACCCAGCACAACTGCAAATAAGCTCGGATCCCAGCAGGTCTCGATCAAACCAATCAATATCTGCAGAAGACAGCCTCATCATACGCTCTGGCCAGTCAGATGTGGTTGCATTATCCACAAAAGGTCCCTTCGAAGGAAGATGGCTCTTGAACCACATGTACAGCAAAGGCACGCAACAAGAGACGTTCTTGCCTCTCCTGTTCTCATTCCTGTAGTGCATTGAATGGTAAAAGTCTCCGATCAGTGTAGGCACTGGATTGCCAGCAGCAAACAGATGAAATGCATCCATATCCACGAAGTTTGGGAAATTGGGAAACAGCACGATCCCATAAATGCATAGAGCCAGAATAGCGTTAAAGACCACCCAACACCCATTCTTAGCGTACTCTTGAGCCTTACTAACCAGAAACTGAAGAGAGAAACCCGGGACCCCTCGCCACGAAGTCATCAACAACTCAGAAGCACTCATGTGCAAGGCTTTAGCTAAATCCTCCAATTTAGGTTCAGCGGCAGAGTGAATAAAAGGAACTGCATTCTGCACCGGCAGCTCAGTAAACTCTACATACTCCTCCATGGTGGGCCCCAAGATAAAATCAGTAAACGTGAAGCATCTCAAAGCCGGGTCATAGAATTGCATCAGCATGTACAGCCCATTCAGTTCCTCATCAGTGGATTTGCGAACCAGACTCAATAGCCGTCCATAACTCTGTCTGAAGCTTCTACGGACGTCCTCATCAGCAAGAGAAATCAGACCCAGGAGTGGAGTAATATCAGGAATAGGTAGCTTATAGGCAACTGTCATCCTCAAACCAGCCATACTCAATACTCAGAAGTCCAGACACTAGAACCGGGGGATATGCAAATGCACCTGCAGCACAGACACACGTTAATGGGATGCAATGATAATGATTATGCAAATAATGCCATGCAAGCAACATGCAACAGGGATAAGTGTTATAGCTGAGAAGCCTGGACCATATCAAGAGTCTCAGATAGACCCTCCAATACTCATCAATCCCTGGTCTCAGATAGACCTAACACAAAGCTCCAACATCGGTCTCTGATAGACCCATAATATAACCCCACCTGGTCTCTGACAGACCTCAAATCATAACTCAGACTGGTCTCTGATAGACCTCATACCATCCATAAATACCCAGGATCTCTGATCAAGAAATAACTGGTATCTGAAGGTCTAGTTACCTGCATAACCCCAAACCCTCTCACAGGTGGATGTCCTAGTAACTGACAAAGGTATGGCATCATATGCGGTCGTCGGCGTCACAGACTTTCAGGGTTGATGATACGATTCCCAGAAGGAGTGGCATCATCAAATCCTGAAGAGGCCTCACTTAGCCAACTTCCAAATGATCGGTCCCCAGAGTCGACAATCCAACTAACCAACAACCCGAGCCACCCAAAGGGCAGGACAGGAGGCCAACCAGAAGAACCTCGTCTGAGTGTAGATTTCGCGGGACACTAGGACATGCAAAGCACGTGCGCGCCCACTAATCTCTACTCTAAGTCTAGGTGCACTCAAGCCCAGGTCCGGCTTCTCACTCAATCAAAGAACACCCGTCGCACCCCACAATACAGCAATAAAATGCTGAAATGTAAATACAGAAATGTAAATCCATACAAATTCCTCGACGGGCAAACAAGCGCTAGGATTGACTCTCTTAAGGGACGTTGGATCCCAAATGCATAAGAACTATCGCAGTCCTTAGCAGCCAGGGGACGTTGGATCCCCAGCAGAGTCGCCAGCTGTCGCTACTGCGAAAATCGGCGCCGACTGACAGAAGAGTCGCCACCGTGCGTTATTTATCCCAAAGGAGGGAAAGGAAACGCTCGAAGTAAACCTAACGCAAAGACGGGAAAAGGTATGGTCATCGCAACCAAAACCTGGATTCGGGAGTCGGTTACGCAAGGGGAAGGTATTAGCACCCCTCACGTCCATCGTACTCGATGGGATCCACGCTTGCTTGGTTTGTACGGATTACACTTCTATCTAAACTAAAGGATGAGGTCTGAAAAGAAAAGAAAAGATGACTCGGCAAAGCATCGCACTTTATGCCTACGTATTCCCGTCTGGAACGAGAAATCAGAGTCAACGTAGTTTGCCTAACTACGGGGGAAAGGGTGAAGGTTGCTCGCTAGGATATCGCATCCTATGCCTACGTACTTCCACACGGCATGGAAGATCAGAGCAAACGTAGTTCGGGCTACGCACGACACAAGCTGTTCAAGTGTCTTTTATGAAAAAATCTCACCTTAAACAAGGGTTTTCTTATTGCGAAAAGGTTGATGTTTGTTCAAATCTTTTGACGGAAGAAATGAATTAATCTTTGTTATAACATTTATTAGTGTTTTTCTGTTGTTTTGAAGGAAGAAGAGATGACACTCTAAAAATCCTAGGGTTGAAAAAGGGAATAAAATCTACCCTAATGTTATCATGCATGGGTTAACACCTAATGTCTATCATGCTCCTCTCTTGCGCAGAGAAAAAACAGAGATCCTAAGGGAATAGACGGAAACAGAAACAACAGATATATACAATAAAGCAATAAAAATGCATGGATGCAACAATACAAGCGAGGCAAGGGAGTCCCACTCAACCTCGAACCTAGAAAACAATAGGCAAAAGTGAACAGGATTCACTTTCAACCCAGCAAGTTAAACAGCAAACAATACAGTCCGGGAAATTCACACAATACATCAAAATTAAAACAGCTAAAAGCTCAACAGCAAAGCAGTCTTCATCAGCATCTGACTTCATCTTCAGGCTTCAAGCAATCATCAGTCTTCTATCTTTAATCTTCCAGTGGCTTTTCTTCAAGTCCTAACCTCCAAGCTGAGGAATCAATCACAAGAATAAACTGGGTGTTAAGCAATTAGTTGACCACCAAGGGTGGCAAACAGACTGCCATCAACACAAAGAAGGTTTCTCTCAAGAGTTCTATCCCTTAGACAGTAGCACCAAGCCTTCCAAAGGAAGGGGGTGAATGTATCCGAGAGACTCTGCATCACAGAGAAGGATGGAGGTAATCAAGACCTTCCACGTTTGAGAATCAAGTTTGCTACTCTAGAGCTCTGCCTAACTCCTAGATCCTACAAACATCCACAGCTGCCAGCAAGAGATACTCCTCATCAACTCTGGAAGTTGATCTTCAGTCTCTGATCTTCAAATGGGCTTCAACATCACAGGCTTCAGCTCTCCCAAGTCCCAAACAAACCCAATACCCCACACAGACAAAAATAATAACCCTAAAGAGGGCACACCATACAAATCAATCAAATACAGCAGTATACTAGTAGCAGTAGGGGAATCCTAATATTTTCTAAGGGATCTACCTTATACCCATAACCCCTATAGTCCCATACCCCAAAAATCAAATGAAAATTCCTAAAAGAATTAATCTATTTCACCTATGCTCATTTAAAACCCTAATTTTCACCATGTTATTCACACCTAATCAAATCACCTAAGATTAAATTCTAAAATTGTGAATTAAATCCTATGTACAAGTTGAAGTCCTATACTAATCAAACTAAAAAGAATGGATTAAAAATACTAAAGCGTCTATTCAAACTAAAATCACCAAATTTAAGTATCAAACTAAACTTAATAAAATGCTATTTACAAGAAAAATACACACAAAAAATAGTAAAATAAAATAAAATGTCAATTTTATTATGGGATATTTTTCTAGACAGAATTATTGACCTACCACAAAAAGAAGGAATTAAAAATATCAAATTTTCCATTTTTTATGATTTTTTAAAGATGAGAAAAATATTAAAGAAATTAAAAACACAAAATATGAATTAAAAGGGGAGGGGGTCTGAATAGCATACACGCCTAGTTATAATTGCTGATGGGCCAGGGAAATGGGGTGCGGATATCAATTGCACTAAGGCCCAGTCACTAATTAGAAACGAAATAAAAACAAAAAAGAGAGAAGGGCGCGTGGGGGTGTATCTGAGTAACTTTTCACGCGTAATTTCCAATTGGGCCTGATGGTGGGTGTGCGAATAGAAGTCTGATGCTGAGCCCATGCTTTTGATTCAAGTAAAACGGTGCGTTTGGCGTTAGAAGCTCCCTCCATTTCCAGATTCAAATGTTAGCCACACGATGAAGTTAATGAGTCAACAAATTGAAACAATCCAACAGCTAGTGCATCGTCTTCTCCAAATCAGACCTAGGGTTTGCAGAATTCATAGCCATGCACGAACCTTCAAGTCCCTCGTTCTCTCTCCTCCCTCAACCAAACGCCACGACCGTAAGACCAAAACTACTCTACTCTTCACCCTCTACAAGATCCTAACCCTAGATTTCTCTGAAACTCATCCTAAAATGAAATACGATGGGTAGAAGTTCTGGACACACTTGAATTGCACTGGTATGCATGGTTAAGATTCTTGCTGAAACTATGCTAGGATGATCTAGAGACTATGGTGAGTATTCTGAGCCAAAAATCTAACATTGTCTCGCCCTAATTCAGGAGTTATAGATCAAGAAAGTTTCATCACCATGAATCCAACTATCTCCAATGGCCATAACAGATGGGGTATATGTTCATCTTCCTAACCCTAACCATCTTACACCAATGATCTAACCTAGCAACACCTAATTATAGAGATAGGAAAGAAAACACTAACCTGCTTAGCAGCTATGGCAGAGGTAGTTACAGGTGGATTCAATGCTTGTAACCCTTCGAGGATGATCTTTGATTGAGGAGAATCTTTCTGTTTGCAACAATAGTGATGATGAGTACTTGGATTGTGAGATTCGAATCTGCTATGAATCTTGCAATTTCAAACCCTAGAGCTTCAATCTTCCATGGACATGCCTCTGAGCTTGCTTGCTCCCACTCACAATCTTCAATGGATGATGGATGAAGAGAAAGAATGATCAGAATTGGTGTATATTGGAGAATTTCACACTTTCTTACAATGGAAGCAACAATGGAATTCTCTCTTCTCTCTCCCTATTTTCACCAACCCTTTGCACCAATGGATTCATTTCATTATATAGATGAGGATGGACAGATCTAGAAGCTTGTAGAATGATCTTAGAGGATTCTAGAAAGGGGTGGAAAGTTCATGGAATTCTCATGTAATGATACTTTGAACCATCTCATATCTTACTTGCATCCTTTGTATATTTGTGTCAAAATCTCCTCTCATGAGTTATTGACATGGTGTGTGTGAAAAAACCAATCTCCTTGCCTTGAAATTTCACTTATGTTGAGTTTTACAAGGGTGCCTTAATATGCAAGTAACAAAAATACAAAGCAAGTCCAAAATTTAACCCCTAACTCAAAAACGTGGCTGAACCAATGTCTCTAAAATGATGTTTGGAATCAATTTGGTATATTGGATGACCCATTTTGGATTTGTAGATCTCTCAAACCAATTTTTCATTTCAACTTTTTCAACTTATATGCCTTTTTTAGGTCATTTTTCACCAACTTTGGTCAAGTCTCATTCCATGCATTTCCAAACTTTCATGACTTCTTTTCTAGACTTAAAATGGCATTTTGAGCAACTTTTATGTTGTGAAGTTTTTCATTTGAAGCTCCCTTGTATGAGTTTTAGGCATAGGCTAAGAATGACCTGTAATCCTCAGATGACCAAAATACCCTTTGCTTGCCAAGACCATAAGTAGAGTTCCACAAATCATATTAAGGAATACCATACCATTCTAGAAATATAAGACAATAAGTAACAACTCTTATGTTGGCCAAGAATCCATTTGAAATATCCTTGAAGGTCAAAAGTTGCTTGGAAGACAGACAACTTTCACAGACAAATTTCAGTGCCCTCAGATGACTTGTAACTTGCAAGAGCTATAACTTGAGTTCTACAAATCATCTTGATGACTTCCACCACTCAAATTAAATCTATGAAGATACTCTACAAGTTTCATGTGGACCAATAATTCATATGAAGCTTGCATCTTGAGTTACACTGCTTTGAAGTTTGACCTAAATCAGGGGATTTTACACTGAAACCCTAATTTAGTAACTCCAGTTCTCCTTGACTCCTCTTGATTTTTCTTTAGCACAACATCATATCCATATCCATATAGCAAATAATGAATCCCACATTCTTCAAATGCTCCTTGATGCCCCTTCAAAACACTTCTTTGACCTAGTGTTGACCTGGTGTTGACCCTAGTTGACTGACTTCAACTGAGGCTCTTGCAATCATTCCAATGACTTGGTTCTTCTTCAAAATGACTCTCTAGACTCTTCATAACATTCATACACACCTCATGCTCTTGGCTCATAGCACCCACACCCTCTGATGATCCCCCAACTAGCCTCAAGATAGGAGAGAATTCCCTGATCCACCTGGCAATTCTTCAAAGCTCAAATTCTTCTCTGATGACCTGAGTAGTCTTGATTATGAATGAAACCCTTGAATATACCTCTTGAGATAAGAATAGCACTTTGATCCCCTGTTAAGGTAGCTTGCCTATGCAATGCAATGCAGATGAATATACTATGTACATGATGACAATGCAAGTGACTATGCAATTGAAACATAAACCTAGGTTAGAAAAGGTTGGGCAAATTTTGGGGTGCAACAATATGTCTTGGAGGATTATGGAATATTTGGATATTTCCGCCTTGTTCTAAATATTTCTTGTGGGTGCTACCTTGTTGTTGCATATCCGTTTGAGCAGTTGTTGTATGTGTTGGAATTTTTCTAATAATGTGATATTTCCCTTTTATGCCACGTTGCAAATGTACTCTGATGAAATTTTGAGCTTGTGCCTAAATGATTTAATTGTTTATTTTGGGGGTATAGAAAGGGGGTGTTACATTAAGTGGTATCAGAGCCAATGTTGAGTCAGTTGTATTTGTCTCGCTATTTTGTTGGTTGAACGGTTGTTTGACCTTGTTGTTATTTTTGGGAATGATTAGAATATGGCTGGTCGTAATGACAACGCGATGGTTGCGGCATTGGAAGCTATGGCTCGAGCGGTGCAGGGTGCGTCGAATGTGAATGCTAACGATGAGTTTAGAAAGAATCAGCCGCCGGTGTTCAAAGGAAGGTTTGATCCGGACGGTGCTCAGATTTGGCTGAAGGAGGTCGAGAGGATCTTCAGAGTTATGAATTGCGCTGAGGGGAACAAGGTGAGACTTGGATCTCACATGCTGAGAGAAGAAGCCGATGACTGGTGGGTCGGCATAAGACAAATTCTTGAAGTTGATGATGAGGAAATAACTTGGGATTTGTTCCGCACTGAATTTTTGAGGAAGTATTATCCGGAGAGTGTGAAGGGAAAGAAGGAAATGGAGTTTCTAGAATTGAAACAAGGGAACATGTCCGTGGTTGACTACACGGCTAAGTTTACGGAGTTGGTGAAATTCCATCCTCACTATGATGCAGTGACGGCGGAATTTTCCAAGTGTACTAAGTACGAGAACGGCTTGCGCCCAGAGATCAAGCAAGCTGTGGGATATCAGAGGATTCAAAGATTTTCAGACTTAACCAAATGCTGTAGAATTTTCGAAGAAGATAGTAGAGCTCGTTTTACTCACTATAAGAGTTTGAATGAGAAGCGAGGGAAGCAACTAGTAAGGAGTGGGCCTTATGTGACGCCTGCTGATAAAGGCAAGCATAGGGAACACTTTATCAAGAAATCCGGAGGAGGAAGTTCTGGTCCCGTTAAGTGCTATAGGTGCGGCGACATGGGGCACAAGTCTTTTGAGTGTAAGAAGGCTGGGGAAAAGTGTGCTAACTGTGGTGGTCTCGGTCATGCTACAACTGAATGTAGAAGGAATGTGATTAAGTGTTTTAACTGTGGGGAGGTTGGTCATATTAGTGTAAAGTGTACTAAGGTAAAGCAAGCTCCTTCAAGCGGAAAGGTATTTGCATTAGCGGGTGCAGACACTACTAATGAGGATCGGTTGATTAAAGGTACATGCTTTATTAATAATATGCCTTTAGTTGCTATTATTGATACCGGAGCGACTCATTCGTTTATTTCTTTCGAGTGCGCTGAGCATTTGGATTTGTGTTTTTCTTCTTGTGGTGGTGATATGGTTATTGAGACGCCCGCTTCGGGGTTGGTAACTACATCTTCGGTATGTTTGAGTTGTCCCTTGACCATGTATGGTAAGGACTTTATTATGGACTTGGTGTGTTTGCCATTAGAAGGACTAGATGTGATTTTGGGTATGAATTGGTTGCAGTATAATAGAGTTTATATTGATTGTTATCACAAGTTGGTGAAGGTTCCATCTTTGGGAGATGAGGAGGAAGAGAGTTTCCTATCCGCTAAAGAGTTGAAGAAACTTTTGGCGGATGAAGCTCAAGTGTTCTGTTTGTTTGCGTCGCTGTCGGTAGAGAATAAGGTTGAATTGGATTTGGTTCCAGTGGTATGTGACTTTCCAGAAGTATTTCCGGAGGACATTACGGATGTACCGCCGGAAAGGGAAGTTGAGTTTTTGATTGATCTAGTTCCCGGTATTAGACCGATTTCGATGGCAACGTATCGTATGTCGGCATCGGAGTTGGTAGAGTTGAAGAAACAATTGAATGATTTATTGGAAAAGAGATTTGTTAGGCCGAGTGTTTCTCCTTGGGGTGTGCCGGTAATGTTGGTAAAGAAGAAAAATGGGAGCATGCGGTTGTGTATTGATTATCGGCAGTTGAGTAAGGTGACTATTAAGAATAAGTATCCGCTTCCCAGAATTGATGATTTGATGGACCAATTGGTTGGTGCCCGTGTTTTTAGTAAGATTTATTTGAGGTCAGGTTATCACCAGATTCGTGTTAAAGAAGAAGATATTCAAAAGACGGCTTTTAGGACATGGTATGGTCATTATGAATTTTCTGTGATGCCATTCGGAGTTTCTAATGCGTCGGGTGTGTTTATGGAATATATGAATCGTATCTTTCATGAGCAGTTGGATTGTTTCGTAGTTGTGTTTATTGACGACATTTTGATTTACTCTAAGTCTCAAGAAGAGCATGAAGAGCATCTGCGAGTTGTGTTGCAAGTTTTGAAGGAGAAGCAATTGTATGCTAAGTTATCCAAGTGCGAGTTTTGGCTATCGGAAGTGAGTTTTCTTGGGCATGTTATTTCTGGTAATGGTATTTGTGTTGATCCGTCCAAGATTGATGCGATAATGCAATGGGAGGCTCCTAAGTCGGTTACGGAGATCCGAAGCTTTTTGGGCTTGGCCGGTTATTATCGGAGGTTTATTGAGGGATTTTCGAAGTTGGCACTTCCGTTGACTCAGTTGACTTTTAAGGGAAAGACTTTTGTTTGGGACATTAATTGTGAGAAGAGTTTTGTTGAACTTAAGAGACGGTTGACAACGGCGCCGGTTTTGATTTTGCCAAATCCGACGGAATCGTTTGTGGTTTATTGTGATGCTTCTTTGTCCGGTTTGGGTGGTGTTTTGATGCAAGACGGTAAAGTTGTGGCTTATGCTTCAAGGCAATTGAGAGTGCATGAGAAGAATTATCCTACGCATGATTTGGAATTGGCGGCCGTGGTCTTTGTTTTGAAAATTTGGAGGCATTATCTCTATGGTGCGAGATTTGAAGTTTTTAGCGACCACAAGAGTTTGAAGTATTTATTTGAACAAAAGGAATTGAATATGAGGCAAAGGAGGTGGTTAGATTTTTTGAAGGATTATGACTTTGGTTTGAATTACCATCCGGGTAAGGCAAATGTTGTGGCCGATGCTTTGAGCCGGAAGTTAGTGCATATGTCTACATTGATGGTGAGAGAATGGGAACTTTTAGAGAATTTTAGAGATTTGAGTTTGGTTTGTGAAATGACGCCGAGAAGTGTGAAACTTGGTATGTTGCATGTTACGAATGATTTTCTTGCTACCGTTCGTGAAAATCAAAAGTTTGATTTGAAATTTGTGGATTTGATGATGAATGAGAATGAGGACTTTAAAGTTGATAATTTTGGAGTCTTGAGATTCCGTAGTCGTATTTGTATTCCCGACGATATGGATTTGAGAAAGATGATATTGGAGGAAGGACACCGGAGTAATTTGAGTATTCATCCGGGTGCGAATAAGATGTATCAAGATTTGTAGAAAATCTTTTGGTGGTCCGGATTGAAGAGGGATGTAGCTCGGTTTGTGTATTCGTGTTTGACTTGCCAGAAGTCTAAGGTGGAACATCAGAAGCCTAGCGGTTTGATGCAACCGTTGGATATTCCGGAATGGAAATGGGATAGTATATCAATGGATTTTGTTACGGGTTTACCAAATACGCAAAGAGGTCACAATGCTATTTGGGTGATTGTTGATAGGCTTACTAAATCTGCTCACTTTATTCCGATTGATATTGGTTATCCTTTGGAAAAGTTAGCCGAGATTTATATTCGGGTGATTGTGAAGTTGCATGGAGTTCCCAAGAGTATCGTGTCGGATAGAGATCCTAGATTTACTTCGAGATTTTGGGAAAGTTTGCAAGAGGCTTTAGGTTCTAAGTTGAGATTGAGTTCGGCGTATCATCCACAGACGGATGGCCAAACTGAGAGGACGATTCAATCGTTGGAGGACTTGTTGCGTGCTTGTGTGCTCGAGCAAGGTGGTGTTTGGGATAGCTTTTTGGCATTGATTGAGTTCACTTACAACAACAGTTTTCATGCAAGTATTGGTATGGCACCATTTGAGGCTTTGTATGGTCGGAGATGTCGAACACCTTTGTGTTGGCATGAAACCGAAGAGAGATCGGTAGTTGGACCGGAAATGGTACAACAAACGACGGAGAAGGTGAAGTTTATTCGGGAGAAGATGAAAGCTTCTCAGAATAGGCAAAAGAGTTATCATGACAAGAGAAGGAAGGATCTTAAATTTCAAGAAGGTGACCATGTGTTTTTGAGAGTTACACCGGTTACGGGTGTGGGTCGTGCTTTGAAGTCGAAGAAGTTGACTTCTCGTTTTATCAGTCCGTATCAAATTATTGCACGAGTTGGTGCGGTGGCTTATCGTGTGGCGTTGCCTCCGAATCTTTCGAATTTGCATGATGTGTTCCATGTTTCGCAACTTCGGAAGTATGTTCTAGATCTGTCACATGTGATTCCTATGGATGAGGTGGAGGTAAGAGATAATCTTACGGTTGAGGTTTTACCGGTTATGATTTTGGACCGCGAAGTTAAGAACCTAAGAGACAAGGATATTTCGCTTGTAAAAGTAGCATGGGGAGGTGCTGCGGAAGGCAATATGACTTGGGAATTGGAGAGTAAGATGCGTGAGTCGCATCCTGAGCTGTTCGAATCAGGTAATATTTTCGAGGACGAAAATTCCTAAGTGGGGGAGAGTTGTAACGTCCCGATTCCGATTTCCTTTATTCTGAGTCCTTTTAATTTAATTGATTGAATTATTATTTTAAATATAGGATTTATGTGTTTAATATGTTATGTGTGCATATTGTTTTGGGCAAAATAGGTTGGAGGGTATTTTGGGCATTAGTGATTATGCTAAGTGGATATTTTTATGAGAATTGATTAATTAGTGTGTGGAAAGAATTTGAGAGGAAAGAAATAGAATTATGAGATAAGAGAGGAAAAGAGAAAAGATAGTAACATAGAAAGAAAAACAAGAGAAAGAAAGAGGAGAAGAGAAAGTGGAGAGAAAATGAGAGGAAAACCTAGAACTTCAAGAAATCATCACCAAAGCTTTCGATTGATCGGGTAAGGGTGTGAAACTTTATTATTCTATCAATGTGTATAATCATGTATGATTTTGTTGGATTGTTTTGGATTGTTGGTAGTTTTTCTACACTTTCCATTTTAGGTTGAATTTGGTTTAATCGGGAGGAATCGTTGTTTAACGGTTAGAATCGTGATTAGATGATGTAGGTTAGACGATATATGTTAGACTAAGGCTACTAGAACAAACTTTGGATTTGATCGGGTGATTTTGGTGAGTTTGGAGGTGCTGGAGCAGAACTGAATGTTGTTGTTCGCAGGCGACTCGCTAGCAGCTCGCTAGGCAAGCACGCAGCGAACTCTCGCTAGCAGCTCGCTAGGCGAGCATGCAGCGAACGGTCCCAGACTTGGGACAATGAGATCCTGATGTCCCTCGCTGGCAGCGAAGGGAGTAGCGAGGAGCTCGCTGGAGGTTCGTTGTGGCGAACGGGGTAGCGAACGAGGTCTGTAGCCTCTGTTCTTGCTCGCTAGCAGTTCGTTAGGCGAGGAGGTAGCGAACGCTCGCTAGCAGCTCGCTAGGTGAGCATGTAGGGAACGTAGCAGGATGAATTTTTCCTTGTTACGTGGTGCTGTCGTGGCTTGGAGTTTCAGTTGCGATCGACCCTTCTTTGATTTAATAGCTTATATGCTGGTTTGTGATGTACTGTGGGTAGCCGTATGGCGTGAATCCTAGATTATGATTTGTGGCCGTTTGGGCACTTATGTGCATTGTTTAGCTTGATTAAAAATTTATGATGCTTGTATGAATATATGCTATGAATGTGTAGAATGCATGAGTATGTTTGCAAACATGTGTGCATTTCAAGAGTGTCATGAGTCATGTTGCATATGAAGCATCATCGTATGCATTTCTTGTGTCGATTGATTCCTCGGTGAATCTGCAGAACCTCGTGTGCCCTTGTGGGGTGTGAGCGATGGTTAATTATTGATCCCCCGGTGGATTTGCAGAACCTCGTATGTTGCGATGGTTATTTTGATTCCGCGTAGAATCTGCAGAACCTCGTGTGCCCATGTGGGGTGTGAGCGATGGTTATTTGGTTCTTCAATTGAACCTGCTGAAATGAGTCGGTACCGCATTTGCATCTACATAGAGTCGTGTGTCGGTCTCTATGTGTTGCATGTTGACATCTTGCATGGTGTATGGTGAATAAACATAATTGTAAATGTTTATATGAATTATTGATGATTGGCATGATTGGTATGCTTGAAGACACATGTATGTGTGAATATATGTATATGTATGTTTTGTGTGTTTATGAACTGATATAAACACTGTTGACGCATATTGTATATGCATGGTGTTCTATTTGTAAATAGATAATGTGAATACATTGCAATGTACGGTATGACGAGGTGAGTGGCGGTGAGAATGCGAAAGACGTATATTGGATATTATGTATATATATGTTTATATGCATTGTTTTTATGATATCGTTTCTCACCCTTCTGTGGTTTCTTTTAATGCTCTATGAGGCATTGCAGATTAGATTGCTGGAGGTATTTTTGTGAAGCGTGGTTTCTTTCCCTTTTTGGTCGGTCGACTCTGATATGTAGCACCGGGTAGATAGGAATTATTTTGATTTTTTTTTTGATACATCTGTGTTTGTATCTGCTGATGATATGTTTTGTAAACATGATGAATGAATATTTGTATATGTGAACATATATCTTGGAGGATTATGGAATATTTGGATATTTCCCCCTTGTTCTAAATATTTCTTGTGGGTGCTACCCTGTTGTTGCATATCCGTTTGAGCAGGTGTTGTATGTGTTGGAATTTTTCTGATAATGTGATATTTCCCTTTTATGCCACGTTGCAAATGTACTCTGATGAAATTTTGAGCTTGTGCCTAAATGATTTAATTGTTTATTTTGGGGGTATAGAAAGGGGGTGTTACAATATTCAGAAGACGGCGTTTAGGACTCGATATGGACATTATGAGTATGCAGTAATGCCTTTCAGAGTGTCTAATGCGTCGGGAGTGTTCATGGAGTATATGAACCGTATCTTCCATTCTTATTTGGATCAGTTTATTGTCGTGTTCATTGATGATATACTAATTTATTCTGAGTCTGAGGAAGAGCATGCAGAACATTTGAGGATTGCTTTGCAAGTGTTAAAGGATAACAAGTTGTTTGCTAAGTTATCGAAGTGTGAGTTCTGGTTGAAGACGGTGAGTTTCTTGGGACATGTTATTTCTTGTGATGGTGTTTCAGTAGACCCTTCGAAAGTTAGTGCGGTTTTACAGTGGGAACCGCCGAAGACGGTAACTGAGGTTAGAAGCTTTTTAGGTTTGGCAGGTTATTACCGAAGATTTATTGAAGGCTTTTCCAGTTTGGCGTTGCCATTGACTCAGTTGACGAGGAAAGACCAAGTGTTTGTGTGGGATGCTGCTTGTGAAGAGAGTTTTGAAGAGCTGAAAAAGAGATTGACTTCAGCGCCGATGTTGGTGTTACCGAATCCGAGTGAGCCTTTTGTGGTGTATTGTGATGCGTCTAAGATGGGATTAGGCGGAGTTCTTATGCAGAATGAAAAAGTGGTAGCTTATGCTTCGCGGCAACTGAGGGTGCATGAACGGAATTATCCTACTCATGAGCTTGAATTGGCTGCGGTGGTTTTTGTTTTGAAGATCTGGAGACACTATTTGTATGGTTCGAGGTTTGAGGTGTTCAGTGATCACAAGAGTTTGAAGTATCTGTTTGATCAGAAAGAGTTGAATATGAGGCAGAGAAGATGGTTGGAATTCCTGAAAGATTATGATTTTAGTTTAAGTTATCACCCAGGAAAAGCGAATGTGGTTGCGGATGCCTTGAGCAGGAAAGCGATTCATATGTCAGCTTTGATGGTGAAAGAGATGGAGCTTATTGAGCAGTTCCGGGATTTGAGCATGGTTTGTGAGTTTATGGCAGATGGTGTGATGTTGGGTAAATTGCAAGTGAAGAATGATTTCTTGGATATGATTAGAGAACACCAGAAGTTGGATGTGAAACTTGTGGATTTGATGCGAGGAGCCGAAGGTGACTCCGGTAGTGATTTCCAGTTGGATGGTGCTGGTGTGTTGAGGTTTCGGGGCAGAATTTGTGCGCCGGATAATGATGAGCTGAAGAAGTCAATTTTGGACGAAGGGCATCGTAGTAGCCTGAGTGTTCATCCAGGAGCTACGAAGATGTATCAGGACTTGAAAAAGTTGTTTTGGTGGTCGGTCATGAAGAGGGATATTGCTCGTTATGTTTATGCTTGTTTGATATGTCAGAAATCGAAGGTGGAGCATCAGAGACCTTCTGGGATGATGCAACTGTTAGAGATTCTGGTTTGGAAATGGGATAGTATCTCCATGGGTTTTGTTACAGGTTTTCCGAATACGGCGAGAGGATTCGATACAATTTGGGTAATTGTGGATCGGTTTACGAAGTCTGCACACTTTGTGTCGATTAGTATCAGCTTTCTCTTGGAGAAGCTGGTTGAAACTTATATTCGGATGATTGTGAAGCTACACGGTGTACCGTCGAGTATTGTGTCAGATAGAGATCTGAGGTTCACTTCTGTATTTTGGAAGAGTTTGCAGGAAGCTTTGGGTATCGAGTTGAAGCTGAGTTCAGCTTATCATCCGCAGACTGATGGACAGTCAGAGAGGACTATTCAGACTTTAGAGGTGTTGTTGTGGGCTTGTGTTTTAGAGAAAGGTGGTACGTGGGATACCCATTTGCCTTTGGTTGAGTTCACGTACAACAATAGTTACCATTCCAGTATCGGGATGGCACCGTTTGAAGCTCTTTATGGTAGGAGGTGCAGGACTCCACTGTGTTGGTATGAGTCAGGTGAGAGTGTTGTGTTGGGACCAGAGTTGGTGCAGCAGACTACTGAGACAGTTCAGATGATCCGCGAGAAGATGAAAGCATCTCAAGATCGGCAGAAGAGTTATCATGATAACCGTAGGAAGGAGTTGGAATTCAGTGAGGATGAACATGTATTTTTGAGGGTTAACCCAGTGACTGGTGTAGAACGTGCATTGAAGTCCAAGAAGCTGATCCGAAGTTTATCGGGCCGTATCATATTTTGCAGAGGATTGGTGTTGTGGCGTATAGGGTGGCGTTGCCGCCGGAGCTTTCGAATTTGCATGACGTATTTCATGTGTCGCAACTTCGGAAGTATGTACCTGATCCATCACATGTGATTCAGCGAGATGAAGTCCAAGTTAGAGAGAATCTAACTGTGGAGACGTTGCCTTGAGGATCGAGGATCGCAAAATGAAGCGACTCAGAGGGAAAAAGATACCTTTGGTGAGAGTGGCTTGGGGAGGTGCTGAGGAGGCAGTGTGACCTGGGAATTGGAGAGAAAGATGCGGGGAGCGTATCCAGAGCTGTTTCCATCAGGTATTTTCGGGGACGAAAATAATTAAAGTGGGGGAGAGTTGTAACGCCCATTTTAATTATTTTTATTTTCGGTGTTATTTTCATTCTCGGCGTGCTTGCGTGGATTTTTGTTGAGGAATAAAGTTCCATAATATTAGAAAACTATGATTGATAATAATAATAATAATAATAATAATGATATGATGATTAATAGTGTTAATACTATTATTATTGGTATTATTATTATTGTTGGCATATTTAAAAATATTATTGGAAGGGTTGAAAATTAAAAGAAAAATAAGTTTATTATTATTAATTGGATTTTTGGAATTAAAGAATTATGAGAATATTATTTAATTGGAATAAAAGTGGGTTAATTGGGAGGAGGGGCATGTTTGGCAATTGACATCAGAATTGGAAGAAGAGGAACACGCATGAGCTGAGGAACACGGTTGAAGCATCAAGAGCAAGAACGATCAAGAGCGGGAAAGAGTGCATCAAGGCTACGGATTGTGAAGCTCCTTCATCATCAAAACGAATTCGAGGTAGGGGGAATATATCGGTTAAATGGTATCTACATGAATAATTGGTAGGAAGGGGAAATCCCTAACCCCATGAGTAAATATGTTTGCATGTTGATGATGAATTGCATGATGAGTTGATGATATTTCATGTACTAATTCGGTTTTACATCGTTGATGTTTGTGTTGAACTGTTGCATGCTGAATTTGATGGTTAATTGATGAATTGGGGGTTTTGGAGTTGAATGTGGTTCTGAGTCGAGAGTGAATTGATCGGCTAGAGTCGATGTTTCATCGGGTGGATTGGACACTAATTGGGTAAAACAATTGTAGAATAATGAGTTAGTGAGGATGGTGTGATTTTTGGAAAGGATTGGTGTGGAGGGGTTGCTGCTGTTTCTGAGTAGCAGAGTTTATTTTTCTGAATACGCAGGTATTCGCTGGGCGAGTGAGGGGGCGAGCCTTCGCCAGGCGAACTGGGCAGCGAATGCTGCCAGTAGCCTCTGTTTGGTTTCGCCGAGCGAGTGGTCAGCGAGTGTTCGCTGCGGGGGCTTTGCCAGGCGAATGCGCCAGCGAGTCCGACATCAGTTGTGTTTTGGCTGCTGTTCTGTGCTGATTTCTTTGTGGGTTTGGAATCTTGTTGATCATGTTTTGGTGATGAGCTTATTGGGTGAGCTGTGGTGAATGTATGTAGGGTGTCGGGACGTGATTCTGTGATATCCGCGTGGTTATGATATTGCATGGGTGTATGTTATGATGGATGACTGTGATGATGAGTGAGATATCTTTGATATATGATAAATTGTGATCAGTAGGATCGTTACGCATCGAGTGCGTTGTGGTGATGTGTTATGATGAATGGATCCGTAGGATCGATACGCTTGATATGTGTTGTGTTTGTATGTTGTGTGATTAAGTGGATCAGTAGGATCGATGCACCTGGTGTGCTTGTGTGTATATGCATTATATGATGTGATGGATCAGTAGGATCGTGTGCACTGTGTGTTGTGTGGTTATGCATAGTGTCTTGCATAGCATGTGGACGTGAGGTATGATTTACTCACGTGCTCCAGGTGGGGAGCGTGGACGTGGTGTGTGATACACTCACGTGCTCCAGGTGGGGAGCATGGACGTGGTGTGTGATACACTCACGTGCTCCAAGTGGGGAGCGTGGACGTGGTGTGTGATACACTCACGTGCTCCAAGTGGGGAGCGTGGACGGGATTTGGATCGTTGCTCGGATGGAGTGTATGCGATCACCCGTGTTCCAAGTGGGGAATGTTGGTAGGGATAGATCGTTGCTCGGATGGAGTGTATGTGATCTATCCTGAGATTTGTTTATATGGGCTCAGGAGGAGTGTGGTAGGGATAGATCGTTGCTCGGATGGAGTGTATGTGATCTATCCTGAGTTGAGTCGGTACCACATATTGTCGAGTGCATGTGTTGCATTGTTGTTTGTGTGTGTTGTGATTGTTGATGATGGGACAATAGGTCCGGATATGTTGTATGTGAAATAAGGATTTATTGTTTTCTGCCTTTTATTTCATGAACATTTATACCATTAATTTGATCGTGAATTCTCATCCCTTCGTTGTTGTTGTGGTTTGTGCTTCTTCAGAAGTGCAGACAATCTAGATGTTTAGCTAGCTGGATTGTGGCGTCGTCGTAGAATTGCTCTGATACGTAACACCGGGGCTCTTTGGGAGTTTTATTGTTTCTTGTTGATTACGGGTGCCCACGTGGCGTATCTGAATTTTTGTGGGATATGTGATGACATTATGTATGTTTTGGGAAGATGGCCGATTGTTGTATATGAAGATGTTGATGATATGGATGATGTATATATGATATGTGTTATGACAGACTAGTTCTTTTTCCGCTGCAATTTTGCTGAATATTATTTTGAAAAAAGGATTTGTGGAATTTTGTTGAAAATTATGACATCCCGTTGTGGGAAAACTCTGATATGCGCTTATTTTAATTGTTTATTTCTATTTTGGGGAAACGGGGTGTTACACAAGGGGTGAAACAATGCCAAGATTCAAAAAGTAACAGGTTTCATGTTAACACATAAATGCCACAAAGGACAATGGCAAGTAGCAATTTTAATGAAATATGAACATATCAAGCTGGAGACAGTCATGCCACATAAATCTAATGAAAACATTAGCTGATGCAAAATCATAGTGCCAAACATTCATGATTCAAGGTAACAAGGATCCCATGTTAACAAACACAAGGCAAAGCTCAAAGCAATATAAGGCACACCGATCATATCAACGGGCAAGTATCAAGCACAAAGCCTATGTCATAGTAGTTACAATCATCAAAACATCAAAAATAGGCATTGGTCCTCATTATTCCAATGAGTCATTCCAACAACCTTGGCAAGTTAAATGAAGTAGAAACACTCACAAGCATGTTCAAAATGTATTAAGGACCAAGTTTAAACACACACATGATCTCAAAAAATCGTAGAACCAAAAAAGGCCTATGAGTTGAAAATGAACATGATTTTGAGAAATGGTAAGAACAGAATTTTGTAGAACCAAAACCAAACCAGATTTCAACAATGAAAACATCACATGGATCTAATATGTAAGGGTTTCCACATCAAAATGTTAACAAACAGGTTCATGGCATGAAGATTGGTAATGCAACAGAAGCAAGTTGATATAAACACAACCAAACAGCATTTACTTCAAAACATTTGCAACAGTTATGAATTAAAGACCCCCTAGAGTTAACACATGACTTAGGTACAATAATACATCATGAAATGGCCAACAAACGCTTAAACATGATATGATCAAGGCAGATACAAAAACTGGTAGATTTGCACATAAGCTACATTTTGCATTCAAACGCCAAAATGTCAAGTATGTTTATGACAGAAATAAAAAGGATAGTAACCACTAACCTTTTGTAGACCTCCAAGAAAGCTTGTTGCAATATGGAATGCCTTGAGAAAACTCCAGCTGTTGTCCAACTCTGCTTTAATGAAAACACCCCTTGCTTGCACTTGAAGGAACTTGTGACAAATCTCAAAATAAATGAGGATGAGGTTGTTCTATGTTATGGATAGTTGGGACATCATATATTAAAGGTGTATGGATGGTTAGAATGATTAAAGCAGGTCTGGACATAGGTTTGCTTGATTTTGAGTATGAAGTCAAACTTTCCTTGGTTGAAAGTTGACTTTTGGGAAAATGGAGTTTTTGAGTGGTTTGAGAGTATGAACACCTCCCACACATCATTTGTGGATTGTGTGGAGGGTTTTTGGTGGTTTTGGTTAAGTGAAAATGATTTTGGTGGTTGTTTTGCTCAAGACAGATTTTTGAGGCTTTTTGAGGTTATTTTCTTCACTTGTAAGAAAAGGCAAAAAAAGTATGAGAGTAATGAGTTTCTCTTGGTTGTAGAGTGCTCTGGTGTAAGGAGTAACATAGAGGGAGCTTCTATTTATATGAAAAATGAAGGGTGAGGACAGATTTGTAACTTGGCACTTTTGGAGGGAGTTTGAAAAAGTAACTTGCTTGATATTTTGATGCAGCTGTAAATTCAGATATTTGGCTCAAGCTGATGCATTGCTCAAGTGGCATGAATGACATAATAGTGATTGGAGTGGCTAGGCAGTAGGAGGGTTGTTTGCTGCAAGTGTGCCATAAAGTTTCTCTTTCTTCCCTTTCTTTAATTAAAATAATCCCACTTGCCTCCAACTTGCAAGTCTCACTAAACCTCCTCATTTTCTGCATTTCTTCTCCTCATATCCCCTAAATATCAGATAGAAATATGATCCAAGGGCTGAGAATAGCTCAAGTGATCAAAAGGTGAGTTTGTGAAAGATTGAAAGTGTTGGACTCAAGTGTTGAAACCTCATCTTGTTAAATTCATAACTCTCAGCTCATAAGGGCTACGGAGGAGTTCTAATACATTTTGGAAAGCCCTCATGTAGCTATACAACTTTCATGTTTTCATGAGTTTCATATTCCCAAAGGAACTTGGCCAAGAAAACCTCTCAAAGTTGCTGAAAAACAAGCCTAAAAGTGAAATAACTTAGAATTTTCCTAAGTTACTTTTCCCTCTTGTAATGAATTTGGTCATAACTCCAAATCTATGCATTTTCTGCTCATGGACCACTGTGGGACTTTTGTAGGACTTGTCAAGATATTTCCAATGAGCTTTGAACCAACTCAAATGGATATGTGGTTAAGGAGTTATGGTCTTGCCCCTTTCAAAACCCTAATTCCCGATTTTTGCGATTACTCCCCAATCCTTGATCCAAT
The DNA here is from genome assembly GCA_963859935.3 of Lathyrus sativus. Lineage (NCBI taxonomy): Eukaryota > Viridiplantae > Streptophyta > Magnoliopsida > Fabales > Fabaceae > Lathyrus > Lathyrus sativus. The sequence goes on along the minus strand of OZ012738.1, from coordinate 114,099,797 downwards.
GGTCATGAAACTTCATGGGTGGGTGAAATATGTCATTAGTAACATTTTTTATTACCACCTTGAGGTCAAATTCCTTATGAGTGAAGAGTTGACTTTTCGGTCAACCGAACGATCGATCGGTGACTACCGAGTCAACTGTTGGTGCTTCGGGTCTTTTGAGGCCTTGAAAATTCTTGAATAGACTTTACCAAGCCATATGAACTTTATGGACCATTATCCCACCATTGTAACACCTTTTTAAATCAAAAGTCAAACCGCAGTTGACTTTTCCTGCTCGAAAACCCTAATCGGGTATCCTGAACTACACTGTTCTCAATCTTTGAGTGACAACCTCAAATTGGATTCATACTTTACCCCACTTAGTATCCTTGATCTTGTTTCATGAGGAATCAATCCAATACATTAACTGATTAACTCTCGAAGCCTCGATTTTCGGCTGTACGGAACCCTGATTCTTGTATCTTAACAAAGACAAACTTGAAATGGGTTAAGGTTAGATAATCAAATGAATATGATCCTAAAATGATGATGAAGATCTAAGGGGTCAAATTTTGGGGTATGACAACCACCTTTAAAGATCAACACTTGACTTTACTTCAGTTAAAACTTCTAATGTACTCAATTTTTCCAACTTGTGTTCACTGACTAAATTCCTTCTTTCATAAATTATCAAACATTTAAAACAACTTTACAATCCATCAATCAATATCCTTATTAATCCCACTTGATTTGTTACTATACACTGTAATCATTTACACCCGATGCTTTATCTCTTCCATATTATACCTATAAAGTGACACCCTTAGAACGAGATTACCTTACTTTCATTCTTACAAGAAACTATCCCTCTGATTACTATTAAGTTGACTGAACTCTTTCATCTATCACCTTCCACTGCACGACTCTGATTCTAACAGTGGAACACTTCGAACTCTTAAGCATTACCTGATAGCTAACAGTCTTCGTAGAAGCACGATTATCCACCGGAGCGCCTACTAACCAAATGGTATAAGAACCTTACTGACATTCACTAGTGGGATAACTTCCTTGCTAACACACAACCACTTAGTATAAGGTCAACATTTCCCAGACGATAGATACACATGAGTTATGTGACTACCATCATAAATATATACAACCTTCAAAATTGTCCTGAGCTCGAAGCAATTCATCCAAAAATGGTTTAACAACTTTCGATTCTGGTTATCATTTTCCATATCAAAACTTTTTATGGTATTCTGAGTCATTTAAGGTTTCCATTGACATGAGACCTCAACCAATAACAAAACAATGCCATAATGGAACTTCAATCCTTCACGAGTCAACACTACCAAAACTTAAGTCAAACAGGACGTAACTGCGAGTTTCTATACCACTCGTTGATTCACACACAACGCTTCTTACACCTTTGGAGATTACATTACACATCTTACTAAAATCCACCTATCTCCATCATCTTGTCCCATATACGATCCAAATCACATGCTTAACTTCAGAATGTCTGATTCTCACTCTTGCTTGGAAGGATAAATTTCAAATCCCTTCAATTGGATAAGGTACAACTGCACACATCCAGTACCACTCTCATGAAGTTTACTTCCAACACCCTGTATCCGGATTTACTGTCCAGATGACACACCTTGACTATCTACTTACACCTTCCTAACGAACATAAGAAATATCAAATTGTTCTCTACAAGATCACCGCTTAGTAAGTCTCTTCCAACTTCACCCTTCATGATTTTCAGTATCATAATAGTGATACATCTAAGGTTGAGTCATACTGAGTATGGTTTACCAGATTGTCTCCCCAACGTCAAACTCCATTGACAACTACATTGATGATCATTATTTAACACCCTTCCCGAAATTATAATTTCCAAAACTACCAATCTAGCTTTCCTTAAATTGCATTTCATCATCAACTCGCATAATATTTACCAACCATTATAGTCAACTTAAGGTAATATAGAACAAGGCTAAAACATGCATATGAAACACTCCAACCAGCAGACAAGGAAATTTCCCAAAGTTCTGTCACGATCGCCCGACAAGCAGGAAGTGAGGTAGCTCACTTTCTGTTTGCCAAAGCTCGCCTAGCGACGCTAGAAGAAATTCATAAGATGATGGAATTCAAGGGGTTTTCTTAACCATAAACTCATACTTGATTCACTCAAAAGCAACATCAACATACAACCACTACCTGGTACCATACTTGTCATGAACAAACCTCATTAAGTATACAACCTCCTTCTCTCGCTTGATTCCTTGGTGAGAATCTAGACAACAAACTTTCATAGTCTAACAAAAGGTATATCAGAATACTTTGATCATTCACAATTACGGGAAATTCTTCCACTCTTGACAACCAAGATAATACGCCTTCCTGAAGAACCTTGACATCTTCCAAAAGTTCATTGTCTGGAATCCTTTTCCCATCCACTACCCATTGCACCATACACTACACCGAAACCATTTACTGAAGAACTAGCAACCAACAAATCTCATCAACCACTTACAAAACTGCTCGGTATAATCCATTCCACAACTTACACTTAGTCTCATTCTAAGTATTGATTTGTTCATCGTTGCTTACCACATTCTTACTTCTTAGAACACAATACCCATTGCTCCACAAAGAGTGTGTTACTTCGCATCCATCTGAAAACTAGGAACCCATTACGTACACTCATGACCACAATGGCTACTACTACATGTCTCATAATACCAACTTGTAACTTCTTCCACTCCACTTCTACTTGAAAATCTACATAAGTGGACAGCCATTAATGAAATACCCTTATCTTAGTCTTGATGAAAACTTGGGTACTCCATTGTACATCCGTCCAAAATATATCTTATTACCACTTTTCCATTACAACGTAGACACCATCCCCTTTCTAATCCAACTTTTTTTCAACACATCCTTTAGTAATCCAACATTTCCACAACGTACTTCCACTAACACCAAATTTCAGACAAATATTATGAACCCTATCTCCCCTCCAAGACTGAATATACTTGATTTATCTTCTAACCTTCGTCTAGTACACACATGTTTCACTTGGGACATATAGTTATATCCTCAATTTTCTTCTCACTCCTCACCACTACCTTAGATTCTTAGAATGATGTTAGACATCCTTATCTTTCACGCTTTCAACCATTGGGAAGATACCATTCTTAACTTACTCCCTAAAGTATTATCGTCCTTCCAATATGTTCTAGTGACCTTAGAACCTAACACTGATGAACTACCTCATTTTCAGACCTTATGTTGTACACTCCACAAAACATCCTTTCTTCCTTACTGAATGGGATTACTTAAGAATTTTGTCCATACCAGTGGCCAATCCAATTCTACTAGCGAATCTGCATGTTCCTCATAACTCCAACAACCCACCCGATGGAAATCCCAAACTTCTGATTCCATCAGCACTACAGGATTGCTCAAACCATACACTACTCTTCAATTCTATATCACCTAAATCACGACTTATACTAAGACTTCAAATGAGTTGACCGAATCTCCTTACTTCTAACCCTTGGCTTGAGCCTACCCTCAAGGCACCAATTCCGACAACACTTCAGAGTCCTCGTGGTCTCTCAACCATGATTCTACCTACCACACACATATCATTAGCTTGATCAGGACCAATATTACATACAATGGTATTAAGGATCATGTCGACAAGACACACTCATAAGGCAAGAATAGATTTACTTATGATGTTTCAAGGCTAGGTCGAAGATACGACCTACTCTGATACCAATTGTAAAGCATTATATAATATATGTCTAGAATAGTATCACACAAGAGTTACTATCTGGTACTGACACCATCATAAGTGCCTATTGCCATGATTTATATACTTAACCATTTCACATAACATAAAAGAACAACAATGGTACAAGATATATAAACTGCCAAACAATAACATCTAAGATCTGAGTACAATATCCATCATTATACACGATACATAATACATAGCGGAAAACATAATCTAAGCTTCTCTTGAAACATCCATGCATAACTCCACTTGTAAACTAAACCTGCAAACAAAATACCTGAAAAACAATAACAATAATGGGGTGAGATAATAATTTCAGTGAGTTCCCTTATCTTATAGGTTCACTCGGCTCTACAAGGTTCTAATCAATCCCTATCTCAATTTAAAAGGGAAAAGGATAAGACTTAAATTCACATAGCTCACAACGTATGGAAACGTGTCTCTTGAGTTCATCAACTCAAACAATCACTAATCAGAAACCATACCAAGGTAACATTTCCCACCGCCTCACCTATGTCTAGGACTTTTAATATGGGTTACGGATCCTTGTATCTACTTTAACATACGAAATGGATTTGGATTCAAGGTTCTTCCCACATGAATCATCACTTCCCATGGGACCTCTCCCATCTCAAGTCTCTTACTCGTAGGCTCCATTCGTACACACGGGATAAATGAATGGATTCGGATCAAAGTTATTGCTACATGAATCATCACTTCCCATGGGACCTCTCCTATATCAAGTCTCTTACCCGTAGGCTCAATTCATTTAAGGGAACTCCTGTCAAAGTACTAATGCGTACATCCCAAAGGATCTCTACATAAGCATCAACTCTTGGGACAACATCCACAAAGGTTATTTCCAACTATGTGATAAAACACAACACAACATGATAGTATTCGACAATCACAAGGGAAAACATTTACCTTGAACATAAAGCAACACAAAACCACACATGTTCCATACAAAGCTCTCCTCACAACTAGACAACTACTTGTCAATGATGCACACCAAGGCATTATTGCACAAGCATTGCCATCTATGTTATCCAGCATGTCCTAATCACCTTACTAATTCATTCCATTAATTAATATCAAGGGTTTCCTCACCATTATTATAGTCTTTTAAGCATGTTATCACACAATCAAAACAATCACAAGATACAACAATGATCCAAGCATAGACTATGAAATACACCAGATAGGAAAAACAACAATATATAGCATACAATTCATAAATGTGCATATTGTTATTCTACACCAAGAATACTTGTTTAATATATGATCTCACAATAGATAGGTATTTCGGAGCCAAACCCCTCACCAAATAGGACTTTCAGAACAAAGGTCCCTCACCAAATATCAAACCACTCACATGTTCATCATTACAACACTAGGTGTTCTTCTTCACTCTCCCACAATAAATTCAATTCATTTCTACATTATAATTCAAACATCTATATCCATATTTAGCATACCCATTAGCATGTCACAATAATTCTTAGGCATATTCAAGTAGTTATACACAATCAAGTCAAACATAATCAACATAAGTACTTCACATACAACATTATGGCATGTGAATCATTACTACCCTCTACCAAGCATCCTTGGCGGGTTCATGTTCTATAATCACCATTTAATAATACATTGGGTTATCTTTCCAATGCTTCAAATCTCATATCAATCGAGTTCTCGATTCTTGAATTATGGTGGAAACATGAATCATATTATTCAGATTCATTTCAATTCCATTTTTATTCTATAAATTAATGGCATATATACATGTTTCTACTTCCCTATCACATAGAGCATTGAAGTAGCTTTTAAACGTTTTCGGCTGTGTGTCAAAGGGAGTTACAAAACTTAAGTTATGCCATGAACCGTGCTGAGGAAATACGTGAATCTTCCAGCCACACTCTACACTGGGAAACAGAGGGGTTGCACTAGCAGTGCCTGGAAGTGCTCAGGGTTGCACGTAGCGCCCTCACAACATGAATTTCATCAGTTCCCAACTCTAAGAAATAACAACCTCATAGTTTCACCGTTTATTTACAACATGAACATGAAATCAATCCAACAACAACATAGAATCAAGAACAATAACAATTTATCATGGAATCACACAATCCTAATTCCCAATCATGAAATCTCCCTCCCCAAAGCTAATGCTATCTAAGGAACTCACCTCTTGAAGATGATGTAGTTTGGTGAAAAAGATGATGAATAGTGATGATGATGATGAAGATGAGATGATGGTGGTGAGGAAGATGATGAACCTATGGCTTTTCCTTCTTCTTCCTTCCTCACTCTTCCTTCCTCTTCTTCTTTCTCTTTCTCTTTCTCTTATTCACGTTTTTCCTTCCTTTCCTTTCTTGTTTTCTTTCCTTCTTTTCTTTCTGATAACTCTTTTCTCTTTCTTTACCCATTTTTTCTTCTTTATACCACATACACATATATAATATAATATGCAATATGTGTGGTTAGGATTAAAAGTTGGTAATAAAATATCTCAATTGATATTTTGTCTTCTAGTACCAATTGACTAAATATTAATGTTACTAAAATATCCTCTCTTACACTTATTAATATTGGTCTGTCTCCTTTATTATTAATTGATTTCTTCAGAGTTCACTAGTTGCTCTATTGGTCCCAACTAATAATATTTAGAGCACTTAGGAGTTTCAGTTATTCCAATTAATAAAAGATAGAGTACATGGGAACTCAATTAATCTCAATTGATACCGACTTGAGCATTTAAAGGAATATGGGATATTACATTAGTACATTTAAATTATCTATACGTTAGTTTAATATAATGCAAACACTTACAATTTTATGGCTCAATTTTAGAGCTCAACTTTATTCTTGTAAGCAAAAGTAATGGGATTGATTTTCTCACCTTTAGTGCTGAAGAAACGTCTTTTAAGAAATTCAGAAATGAAGTTTTAATTTTGGAAGTCTCGTGCATATTGAAACACTTCATAAATAAGTCACTCTAATTTTACTAAAAATTAAGAGAATTTCTTTCCCAACCTATAGGGTGGAAAAACATCCTCTGAAAAATTCAAAATATCTTTCAAATTTCAGAGATGCATCTCCGAGCGCATCTTATCTTAAATCAAAATGTTAATTGATTTGGAGATGCATCTCTGTAATATTTTAAAACATACACCATTTATCCATTTTGAAAGGCATTTAACACGTTCATTATTTCGGAGATACATCTCTGTAACCTATCAGAATAATGCATTTCATGTCTTGTTTATGTTTATTCAAATGATGATTTATAAACATTATGTACCATGTTATGTGATGAGATTTAAATCATGCAATGGATATGCAAAAAATGTCATATATAAATCCAAATGGCCCAAAAATGACATATATAAATAAAGTCAAAATACACGATAAAGTAGCATGAAGTGAAAATAATATTCAATCCATAGTGAATCCAAAGTATAACAACTATATACTACTGTAATAATGTAAATGTCATACTATATCTCCTTTGCCTCCTCTGACTCCACAGGTTCCTCGGCCTTCAATACCCTCTGTCCTCCAGCATTATCTTCGATACATCAACGCCTCTTATGCCTCCGCCGTGATGGCATCTAAGACCTGCCTCACATCAAACCCATCAGGGAAGATACCTCTATCAATGTCTGTCTGCGCAATCTCCACTATACGACAACATCTAGGCAAGACATCATGAGCATGATCTATTGTGTCTGCTCCTCCTCTAGTATCTTCTGATGAGATGGCCTCAACGGATCTCCTGGAGCAGCCTGCACCATATAAGAATTTGACACCTTAAAGAACCACCTGATGTACCCATTGGCGCAGCTTCAATCACTCTCAACCATGGTACCCTGTGCCTCCTTCGATACCAGATGAATCTCATAACCATCAATCATGGCATCCATATGTCTATGTTTCAAAGCAGGATGAGCAGAGAAAACAAGGTGTCTGGGAATGATCTAAGTGTAGCTGAACTGCCGTATCATGTGCTCTGGAAGATGAGGAGTAGTGAGATGCGATTTACATGCCAACCATCCCGAATATAGCACTATGTCGTCAAATGGACGCGCCTCATGATAACGCGAAATCATATCGTTTATTTGGCTTGATTTACATGCATTTACTTGTGACTATTGTTAATTTATCTTGATTTATATTCTATCATATGGTTAATTTACTTTGTTTTGCAGATTGTGGAGAATTTGGATTAAAGAAAGAATAGAAGAAGAAATGGAAGGAAAAGAAAGAAGAAAGAAAGAAATTGAGAAGAAAAACAGAAAGTACAGATTTTGTGCGTGTGACACTCGTCACAGCTTCCTCACGCTCGTCACGAGCATCACGGTCGTCACAAGACCATCACGGTCGTCACGTTCAACACGACCGTCACAAGACCATGACGACCGTCACGAGCCAAGTATCAGAATAAAACAGAAGTCTGCACGACCCTCAACTTAATTTCTTCCTGCACTTTCTCCACTCACTGCCCACTACAGGAAGTTACTCACACTCCCTCCATAACTCACCCATGATCTCTAGAAGTTGAGAAATGAAAGATCTCCTATAAATAGGCCAGAGATTCACAGAACCAAGGGGTGGATTCTATGTCCCGAAGAGCTGCCAAAGTTATATTGAAGCTATTTTTCTTGTTTCTTTTATTTTCTTCCTTTTTTTCCTTTAGTTCAGACATTGTAATTTCTTTCTGCAATTTTATTTCGCCAAATTAGAATCCTGCCGACATTGTGGAGGACTACTCTTCAATTTTAATACTACTTTCCAGGTTCTTATTAATTGAATTATTACTTTATTTTCCGTCATAATGCATACTTTATTATTGTGTTGTTTATGTTTATTTCCATTTGCATTAATTATCATGTCTAGCTAAATTAGTTTTATCGGTATGTAATCGAATTAGTAGGATGGGATTCGATAATACCCGGTGTACCTTTCCTTTTTCAAACAATCTTTCTGGCCGTAGTTTTTAATCAAAATCTTCTAAATAAACCTTCGTCGTGAAAGCGAGAAATTATTTACAGTAGTTTTGCCACGAAAGTGAGAAATTCATTTAGGCACGAGCCGGCACACGAAAGCTGGGGTTCAAACCGGATAGTAAGAACTAGGCATTGATTTTAAACACAGCGAAAGCACTTTAAAAGAAATCAGAATTTATTTGTTTTCAAAAAGTTGTTTTAACCCCGAATGGGACTGCGAGAGCGTACATTCCGCCTTAGAATTATGACCCGAGTCAACAACCATCGTGAGGAAAAGGTCTTTAAACGAGTAGTTTCTCCTGAAAAGTGTTTGCAAAGACCAAAAAGCATCGGCGACCTGTCGAATCCCCGAAAACTAAAGCATTACATACCGATATCCCTTTACCGCTCTTCCTTAAACCAATAATCTTTATTTCTGTTGTATTTAATTTCATTCGCATTTAACTTTCCTAATTCCATTAGCCTTAGCTTTACGTCGTGACAATAGATAACGGTAGGTTGACATTGGTCTTTGTGGGTTCGACAAATCTTTTATATTACTTCGATATTTCCGTGCACTTGCGGACGCATCAAGTTTTTGGCGCTGTTGCCAGGGACCAACAGTCAATATTGTGATTTTGTTGTTGCATAGTATAGACTAAGGCACTCTTATCTAAATCACTATGTATAACCCATATTTCCCTTATAACTATCACCCCCAATATTTTGAGGAACCACAAGATCCGCCTAGATCTGACCTCGAAATATTATTAGAAGATTTCAATACGACGCGTTCTCCCCCAGAGTCCCTCTACCATGACCACTCCCAATATTGTGAGGAACCGTAGGATTTCGATACATCCAACCTCGAACTATTACTAGAAGAATTCGATGCGACACTTACTCACTCTAGGATAGAATCTATGATGGAGCGCTTTGTGGAGACACAAACTCTCCAAAATGAAGATTTTAGAAAACAACATCTCCAGATTAATGAAAATCTTAAGCAGATGAGCGTTATAGTTGATTCCCTTGCGATCCACAGCAAGGCTTTGGAGAATCAAACCTCCATGCTTACACTAACACCTCTAGGACCCTTCCCTGAGAGACATGTGAATGTTTTAATAACCATTAATGAAGAACAAATAGAAAATCCTAGGAGAGTGATAATGAGTATGAGGAGAGTTTTGGTAAGAAAAGCATAATTATTGAGAAAGATCCACCGACACCACCCGAAAGGGAGGTTGTCGAAGAGGTAGAAGCACCTATTGTTGCTCCTCCTCCCTATACCCCACCTATTTATTTCCCATAAAGGACTGTGGAAGCTAAGGTAGACTCCCAATCCAAAACATATGTGGAGGTATTGGAAAATATCCACACCAACACACCTTTGTCTAAGGTCCTTCATAAGAAAAGAAAATTCGAGGACCATGAAACTAGGGTCATCATTACTGTTAAAAGGGTAAGATTAACTTTTGAGGTGGTGGATGAAATAACTAAGCCCAAATTTGAAAAACTGATACTCAGGATAGATCCAGAACCACCACCACAAGTTCAAAACAATGAACCACCCTACATAAGAAAGAAAAGAAAAGGTGAGAGATATGAGAGATGGCTTGATAAGTGGCCATGGAAACCGAAGACTATTCAAAGTTCGATCGAAGAACCATTCTTAAAAGAACCACCATGAGTACTTGCACTCCTTGGTCGTCGAGCTATCGACGTTAAACAAAGCGTTGTGTGGGAGGCAACCCACAAAGTCTTTATTTTAACTAGCTTGTTTAAATTTGCAGAAAATAAAGAAATGTATCGCTTGTTACGCTTTAGTTATATCAAGAGCAGGATCAAAGAGGATTTAGCACGCAGTAGCAGTCATGCAGGTTCTATCTTCCTCTTACTAAAATATTGAGGACAATGTTTGGTTTAAGTGTGGGGGAGGAACTCTACCGCTTTCACTTTATCGCTTTTTTGTTTGATTTATTGTTTTTATCTATTTTTAACGTTATGTCAAAGTCTTTGCATGCGCTGTCGAGTCTTTATGCGTGGTTTTCGCTTGTTCAATTTCCCCATAATTTCAAAACTTCAAAATTTTAACCTCCAACAATTTTTGCTTCGATTCACGACATGGTATTCTGAGAGTATATAGCCTGTTCAGGCTATGTTAGAAAAACTTGGGAAAGTTTTGATAAAATTGATATCATCCTGACACCCTTAACCCCCTAAATGTGCAAAATCAATCTGAGTACCCATTATGCCGAAACCTTAAAGCTCCAGTTTCTTTTAGTAATCCCTGAGTAGTTTATTTAAGCAGTCAGCACCATCCTAAACACACTAAGTAAGAAACCGATGCAAATAAGTGTATGATCTCTAGTTTAAAATGAGAAATTAAGAAAGAAAAAAAATTATGAATAAAAAGACATGTTCCTTCTAAGTTAGGTGCTCCTCACCCGATCACTTAGCCCAACGGTACAAACTCTTTAAGTTCAATTGATGCTTAAGCATACTTGCAGAAAAAATGAAATAACAATGAGATCATAGTCACTAACAGGTTTACTTGCCATGAATGTGTACGGGATAACGGGCTTAATGTGATTGCACTATAATAAAATGGGGTGAAAAGAGAGCATGAGATATAGGTTGAGCTATAATGGCATGATTCAGATTAGTTTGCATAAGTAGGGAGTTTTTGAAATTGTGTCGTTACGGTATCCTTGGTATTGATATTTAGTACCTATCAATCTAACATTAGCCTAGCATCCACGTATGATTAGAGTCTCATCGTGTCTTTGTTTCGAACTATGCTTATTTCTTTTTACCGTGTTGGTTGGTTGCTTGAGGACAAGCAATGGTTTAAGTGTGGGGGTGTTTGATAACGCGAAATCATATCGTTTATTTGGCTTGATTTACATGCATTTATTTGTGACTATTGTTAATTTATCTTGATTTATATTCTATCATACGGTTAATTTACTTTGTTTTGCAGATTGTGGAGAATTTGGATTAAAGAAAGAATAGAAGAAGAAATGGAAGGAAAAGAAAGAAGAAAGAAATTGAGAAGAAAAACAGAAAGTATAGATTGTGTGCGTGCGACGCTCGTCACGAGCATCACGGTCATCACAAGACCATCACGGTCGTCACGTTCAACACGACCGTCACAAGACCATGACGACTGTCACGAGCCAAGTATCAGAATAAAACAGAAGTCTGCACGACCCTCAACTAAATTTCTTCCTGCACTTTCTCCACTCACTGCCCACTATAGGAAGTTACTCCCACTCACCCATGATCTCTGGAAGTTGAGAAATGAAAGATCTCCTATAAATAGGCCAGAGATTCACAAAACCAGGGGGTGGATTCTACATCCCGAAGGGCTGCAAAGTTATATTGAAGCTATTTTTCTTGTTTCTTTTATTTTCTTCCTTTTTTTCCTTTAGTTCAGACATTGTAATTTCTTTCTGCAATTTTATTTTGCCAAATTAGAATCCTGCCGATATTGTGGAGGACTACTCTTCAATTTCAGTACTACTTTCCAGGTTCTTATTAATTGAATTATTACTTTATTTTCCGTCATAATGCATACTTTATTATTGTGTTGTTTGTGTTTATTTCCATTTGCATTAATTATCATGTCTAGCTAAATTAGTTTTATCGGTATGTAATCGAATTAGTAGGATGGGATTCGATAATACCCGGTGTACCTTTCCTTTTTCAAACAATCTTTCTGGCCGTAGTTTTTAATCAAAATCTTCTAAATAAACCTTCATCGTGAAAGCGAGAAATTATTTACAGTAGTTTTGCCACGAAAGTGAGAAATTCATTAAGGCACGAGCCGGCACACGAAAACTGGGGTTCAAACCGGATAGTAAGAACTAGGCATTGATTTTAAACACATCGAAAGCGCTTTAAAAGAAATCAGAATTTATTTGTTTTCAAAAAGCACTTTTAACCCCGAATGGGATTGCGAGAGCGTACATTCCGCCTTAGAATTATGACCCGAGTCAACAACCATCGTGAGGCAAAGGTCTTTAAACGAGTATTTTCTCCTGAAAAGTGTTTGCAAAGACCAAAAAGCACCGGCGACCTGTCGAATCCCCGAAAACTAAAGCATTACATACCAATATCCCTTTACCGCTCTTCCTTAAACCAATAATCTTTATTTCCGTTGTATTTAATTTCATTCGCATTTAAATTTCCTAATTCCATTAGTCTTAGCTTTACGCTGCAATAATAGATAACGGTAGGTTGACATTGGTCTCTGTGGGTTCGACAAATCTTTTATATTACTTCGATATTTTTGTGCACTTGCTGACGCATCACCTCACAGGGATCGACATAGCTGTTGAAGTGCATGTCCTCGGCAACCAAGGGGTCAAGATACATTTTGAACAGTTATATTGCCTAGTTCCCTCTGAGTGGGAAAAATGCATAAGCACACATCATATCCTTAGTGTAAGTTGGCACACCCGTCCATCCGGAGATGTGCGGTAAGTGCTGGAGGATTCAAGCCTGAAAAGTGTTGGAACACACAAATCATCAATAATGGTGTTGCAAAGATGAAATGGAAAGGACACAGAAATATTAAAAGGCCAATAAATATTACTATCAGTAGTGTGATGCTGCTTGTGACCTATTTCATCTTCCAGCTATAACTCTATGATAAATTCGAGTACAAGTAGAACAAACAAAAGGTCAGCCAGTTGTACTCATGGATCTGCTCAAAGTCCTTTAAATTCTGTAGGTAGACAACATCTATATGAGTGGCACTCTTGTTCACAAAAATCACAGTGCCAACCAAATATAGTAGGTATGCTCTTATAGAATATGTTGTATGGAGCCTCACCTGCTCATCATCACCTCTAGCCTGTTTTGCTCTAAGAATCTCATATGTATATACCTTTTTAAGGAATTTAAACCTAGCATGAGCCCCTCTGGTTTTCTCCATCTATGCCATTGCATCCTCTGGGTCAACTCTCAGATGGTTTACCATTAATTTGAGTGCCTCATCTTTTCTAATCCTCCCATGATCTAGAAGTTTCCCCCTGATCGAAAGATGCAGCAAACACGACACATTGTCGAGTGCGATAGACATCTCACCAAGCGAGAGATGAAATGACGAGGTCTCGATGTGCCATCTCTCTAGGAATGCATTAATAATCATGTGGTTGACCGTAATATAACTGGTCATACATAACTCCTTCATCCCGAATAGGGAAAAAACTGCCCGAAACCACTCTTTATTTGGCTGAGGCAAGCCGGTAATCTTCCTCCCGTGGTTAATAATCTCTAGCAGATCATGGTCCTGCAGAAAAATAAATCAATGTTAGAAAATTGTAATATATTAATAAACATAAATTAAAAAGAATGAATCCAACTAATGTTACCTCTCTGTCTCAGATATGTCTGACAATATGGTCTAGGTATAGAGGCAGTAGTGACAACTCTACACGGCCTCCTCCAAATGCCTAAGGTGGCTCTGGCTCATCATCTTCAACATCCTCACCATCCAGATGTGGCACTGGCTCAGCAACATCAGCAGATGGAGGTGGCATTGGCTCATAAGTATCTTCTATCGGAGGTGACACTGATGCCCCCGGTACCATTGGTGACTCGAGTATCTTTAGCGCCCGAATAGGTAAAACCTGGAGCCTGCGGGAGGATGGAGGGAGTGATGTGTAAGTAGGTGAAATCTGTATCCTACAGGAAGAAGAAGATGGAAAAGCATGAGGAAAAGTATAAGCCCTAAAAGTATATGCCTCTGCATGGCCATAGTGAACAAAAGCCTTCAAAACTTAACTCTTCTCCCGTAACATTGATGCATGTTGTGCAATCCTTATGTGCCTCAGTCTATCGTGTTTATTGATTATAATGTATGTAGTTAAACAAAAAAATTAGTAAAAGAAACACTACAAGCTGAAAAATAAAATAAAAACAGAGAATTTCTGGAGATGCATCTCTAGTTACTGAGAAACTAAACGTTGAAAAATTCTAGAGATGCATCTCCGAAATTTTCTACAACTTTTCAGGTCATCAATGGAGGCAATGCAGACATGCAAACCTAAAAAATGGTTTGATAATGATTTTCAACAAACAAACATGTATCACAGTATGTATAAACTAACATTCTTGCATTTCTTACATAAATAATCATTTTCAACTCATTTACACAAAAAAACTCAAAAAACTTATCAAAACATCAAAAGCTTATAAATTTAGACTTTGTTTTAGTGTTGGATGTTTTCTCCGATGTCCTTAATATTGATTGAAGATCCTTTGAGTTTGTTTGTTTGATTTTGGACTTGGTTGATGGAATTTTTTTTGAGAGTTTGATAAAGTTTTTTTAGAAACGAGGAAGGAGAAGGGCTCTAGCGCGATTTAAGCTCCAATACCTTCCGAAGATGCATCTCTGAAATACGTATGAAGATGCATCTCTGAAATATTTAAATGTTAAATCAAAATCTATGAACTTAGGGTGCGTCCAAAGATGCATCTTCGAAATCTCGGGGCATTTTAGGGTTTTTACGTGGTGCCTAAGTAATATATAGGGTGCATTAAGAAATTCACAAAATTAATACGGAAGTTAACCTATGTATCGATGGAAGGAATAGTCTGTAGGTTAAGTTTTGGACTATCATATTGGACACTTTTTAAACTCATAATAATGTGTTTTTTTCAAAAATCAATGGATATTACGGAAGTTAACTTCCATATTAACCCTCACGATAATAACTTTTCCTCATGGACAATACTTTTGCTATAAATTTGACATATTTTAATAAACCTTATATAATTCAATCAAACCATAAATTAATCACAGAATACTACATGTAATTCAATCAAAATATCATATATTAATTCAAAATGCAAATCATACATTGTTCACAAAATACAAAGATAAAGCCAACTGCTAGGTATATCTGACCCCCTGATTCCTCCTCTGCCTCCTGTATTACAAGGCATTTTGTGTCTCGACTATCATGGCCTATATAGTGGACCTCTCAAGAGTGCCTTCCTGAAAATCTCCTCTCTATGTACCTACTATCCCAATAGCCACAATATGTTGACATGTAGGTAATACATCAACGATATGATTTATCATAGTTTGCTTCTCCTCTATTATCTTTTGATGAGTTGGCATGGGTGGCTCTCCCTCTGCATTCGATATCCTGTAAGGATGTGACACTCTGAAAAATCATTGAATATAGTTGAATGCAGAACTCCATGGATAAGAAGTTGACACACTGCATACACCCTCTAGGATCAGATGGTCAAGGTACTCTGCAAATATCTCATCAACATCTATGTGACGGACTGTGGAAAGAGAAGCAACAATGGGGGCTCTAGGAATACTTTGCAGATACTTGAATTGGCGAATGAATCACTCTAGTAGATGTTGATACATTAATTGTGACCCACAAGCCAGTCATCCAGGATAAAAGGATATCTCATTGAATGAGCGTGTATCTCGGTGATTCTCTCTGAGTGGGATGAAGGAACAAGCATGTGGCAGAGCCTCGTTGTAGTCATCCACATATTCCCAGTTGGAGAGGCATGGAAATGCTGGAGGATTCATGCCTAAAAATGGTTCAGATGAAACATTAGTAACAACGTAACACAAGTGTAATGAAATATTAGTACCAGTAAAGGTGCAAATATATTACTTTAAATAGAGTTTTTCTTGTTGTCATATGTCTAGTCTTCGATAAATAAATGTTGCCTAACTTAGAATTGAGGTAAACCAAATAAGAAGCCCCCCAATTGTACTCATTAATCCTTTTCAAGCCAATGAAGTATCTTAGGTAGACGACATCAACATACTATGAACTTTTTTCCATGAATATGGACGTGCCAACAAAATACAAGAGGTATGACTTCAATGTACATACTATGTGATGTGTTACCTGTGCATCATTACCATCAGCCTCAACTACTGCATTTAAGTGGTATCTATACTACCTCTATAGAAATCCAAATCTGACATGACATTATTTGGTGTCATCCATCTCAATTGTAGAGGTAAACCAAGTGTCACCTAACTTAGAGTATAGATAAACCAAACAAGAAGCCCCTCAATTGTACTCATTAATCATCTCAAAGTCAATGAAGTATTTCAGGTAGATCACATCGACATAGTATGCACTTTTTTTCACGAATGTGGGTGTACCAATAAGATACAAGAGGTATGACCTCAATGCACGTACTATATGATGTGTTACATGTGCATCATCACCATCAGCCTCAACAACCGCATCCAAATGGTATCTATACAGCCTCTCTAGAAACCCAAACCTAACATGACATCCTCTAGTGTCATCCATCTCCTGTTAAGCATGACTAGGGCCAACTCCTAAATATTTCACCATCATATCAAGTATCTCAAGTCTAGTGAGTTTGAAGTGGTTTAAAAATATCCCTATGATGGAAAGATATAGGAGGGATAACATATCATCAATTGTGATGGACATTTCACCGATCGAAAGATGGAATGAAAAAGTCTCTAAGTCTCATCTCTCAATGAAAGGAGATAACAACCCATGGTTAAAAATAAATATACTTAATCCTGGATAAACCTTGCAACCCAGATAGTTGCCTGACATTTGTAAACCATGATTCATCAGGCTGCGGAAGTTTCGCAGTCTTCCTACTAAGATTGATCATTTCAACGACTCATAATGTTGTAAAAAAATACATCACTGTCAGAATGTTTAAAAGAATAAATACATATTTATTTTACCTCTTCATCCCATATGTGTTTGGAAACATGGTCTGTTTACAAATAAAACAGTTAGGCGTCTGAGAGACCTCTTGGATAAACATCTAGAACGACAGTAGCAGGTTGGATTTCTAGGGCATCAGGGTAGTAGTATGAGGCTCATGTCTTCGAGAGGACAATGTCAGAGACAACTCTGGAAGCCAATGGTTCAACATCAAATGAAGTGGCACCAATGGTTGGACAAGAGGGTCTAATTCTTTTTCTTCAAATGGAAGCATGTTGGATCACTCTACCATGCCTCAATCAATGTATGTTGTTAGACATATTACACCATAAAAATCATATTACAATCAAAGTCAATCCCAAGGGACATAACATCCAGAATTAAAAAAAATGCAAAACAACAAAATTGGAAAGTCAACTTCTGCATTGCAAAACTCCAAAAACCGGAAGTCATCTTTTGTATCCTCCCGAAACCTGAAAAATCAGAAACAAAGCAAGCCCAAATGCTCTAACTGCAAACTACACAAAATTTACATGTCTGTCTCACTAAATAACCTATTATGCGTCCTAATGTAATATAAACAACCTATGTTTAACTTCAAACTACTTCATTGAAACAAGAAAGAAAGAAAATGAAAAACTTAATGAATTTGAGAAGTCGACGATTTTTTATTGAATGGAGTAAAGTAGGGGGTTGATTGATGTATTTACCTTGAATGCAATGCAATAGACGTAGCGAAAAAACTTAAAAAACAATAGAAATAGAGTTTGCTCACAAGCTCTATTTTAGATTTTGAGTAAACTTTATAAAATAAAATGAATGAAAAATGAAAGTTTGACACGTTATATGAATCAAACGCGTATGAAACTTAATTTCCTTAAAAAATACAATACTTAATCTCCATATATATTCATCTAAGTTCTAGGTTGGGCTGAAACTTGACTTTGATTGCTTAAAAGCGCATTCTTAGAAGCATTATTGATTTTTTTCCTAGACGCACACTCTCTAAGTATAGTTTACATAGGCGACAATTTATGTATTCCTGAGTTTCACAAATTTGTTTAGGGTTAATCTTTACTATCTAATTCTTTGCAATCCATACATAAAAAAAAAAATTTAAGAAAACAAAAATCTTTGCCATCCAATTAGATGTATCATTCTTGTTCTTTACTCTCTCCGTTCCACAATAAGTGATCTGGTTGACCATTTCACACATATTAAGAACAATGAATAATTGAAAGAGAGAGAATAATATTTTTACTAAAATACTCTTATCATGTATTAAAAATGATGAAAATAATATTAATTAAAGTATAAAATTAAAAAAATTGTATTGGAAATCAAAATAGATCATTTATTTTGGGACACTCTTTTATTCCAAATAAACCACTAATTATGGGACAAAGGAATTAATACACTTCTAATACCCTGTGCATGGAATTGATCAAATCTAAGTATGATAAGACACTTCTATATATCTCCAGTACCACCCAACAAGATAGCATTTCAGAAGTACACAAGATAAACATTAATGTTCAGCTATTTATTTATATTTTGGGAACATTCATTCATTAAAAAAAAACTAGTCTAAATTTATGTTGATGATTATAAAAAGCTATAGCAGAACATGATTTTCATAGGTTAAATCATCATTTAATAATTACTGGTATCAATCAGAGGTAAATCATCATTTAATAATTACTGGTATCAATCAGAGGTAAAATTGCCATTAAAGAAAATATAACAGGTGTTCTGCTAGAGCTGTTCAAGACATGATTTGAAATAAAACAAAGTGAAAAAGACTCGAAAATAGAGTGAAAATTCAGACATCGTCTAAACATTGCTCCGGGGCAGAACCAGCCACGTTTACGTTGGTCTCTTTGGTCTCTTCTTCTTCTCCATTGGTTGCAGAAGTTCCTTGTGACTTGGCTTTCTCCATCACTTCTCCTGGTGGTGGATGGTCAAACTTGCATGTTGCACCAAACTTGCATGTGCTGGTTTTTAAATAATATGGGCAGAGCTCAACGTCCTTCAAAGATATCAAACAAAAAAGTTAAAGTATGTTAATACTCAATAGTATCATGAATATGAATTCACTAGTATCATGAATATCTGATAGAAATTTGAGGCAAGTTAAGTTGATTATGCTACTAAAAACTGAAGCTAATGAATACAATGCCAATGCACAAGAGCCACTTCCTTTGGCACATTGTTTGAACACTCTACTCATGCAGTTTAACAATCAGCATCTACTAAGAATGACTAGAAAACCTTCTACCACATGCAGTAAATGACAAACTGAGTTATAATGCACTTTTTCAAAAATACAAAATCAATTTATTAATGTAAATTCTTAGAATTTGAGTTGGGCTTAATTTAGACTACCATCTTAGAATTTAAATTGGACATAACTCAACTTTATAAAATCAACTTATAAGGTGAAAATCGTTCTCACTTATAAACTCATTAAGACCTTATCTCATTCAATGTGGGACTATTGACACACCTCCATTACGCCCATAAATGGACATCTGGAGCTTGACCCTAGTGGCCTCCTCCACATGCAGTACATGACAAACCAAGTAATCATGCACTACTTCAAAAATACAAAATCAATTCATTAATGGAAATCCATAATCAGGCGTTTTCTCATCCAATGTGAGACTCTTAACACACCTCCATCATGCTCATAAATGGACATATGGAGTGTGACCCAACTGGCCTGATAGTGAAAGCCTAATAAGGAGTGACCCAACTGGCCTGATAGTGAAAGCCTAATAAGGAGTGACCCAACGGATCTTGGACAAGCTCTGAAATACCAACTTAGAATTTAGGCTTGACCTAATTCAACCTTACAAATCGGTTTTCAGGTGAAGATTGCTCACTTATAAACTTATATTTGGACCTTATCTCATCCAACGTGAAACTCTTCACAGAAATAAAATGCAAATAATTTGCAATTTTGTAGCGTGTGCATGTGAAGACCATCAGACATACCTCTCTTCTTGGTAACCCTGCAGGAGTGAGTTTAACATTTGATTGCAGTTTTGACAGCGATGATGTTGAACGGTCAACAGGATGATGGTACTTGCATCTTTCCCCAAATTTACATATGCCGGTTTTCATAAAGAACTACATGTCATATCATTAAATAAAAATGTAAAAGGAAATTAGATAGTGGCTTTGCATGTAGAGAGTTGAGCAAATAATATAAGCTTGGATACACAGATAGATTGCCAAGCAGAAACAGAGCCCCTGGCTCCCAATGTTTTTCACCTAATTGACCCAAGCAGAGCAGTAAAAGCAATACATACAAGGCACACCTAATAGATATTGATTGATGAATTATAATGATATCACTGGAACAAAAGGAAAGTACGTACATCACATTCAATCATTCCAGGGCGCTGAGGATAGATACTCTCTGTCATTCCCACCTGAGCCTGTAAAACAAATAGCCACATGAGATGCATTAGACTTTAAGTATGTTCAATGTATGATAAGTCTTGGAAACAAATTTACAGTAACACAAGAATAGAAACTTTTCTAAGCCGAGGGTTGTCGATGGCAGATAGCGGTCCATGGCGGAGAGCCAAAATCCCACCATACCAGCTGCTTTGCGGCACCGTTATAGTGGATTATGGCAGAAAAACCTGCAATATCGGCCGATATTTACCATTGCGGCGAGCCCAAAACCGCCATGCATATTCGCCATAGTGGCCATGGCGCCGCAATTTGATAACACTTTAGCCAATAACATTCATTTGTTTTAAATAACCACCCATACCCCACAAGAATGAGCATAAAATGTTTGATTACTCTCAAAATTTGGGTTGGGCCTAACTCATCCCTACAAAACCGGCTTGAAGGGTGATGATTGTCCCTACTTATAAAGACATGTTCATGCCATATATTGTCCGATGTGGGACTCTTAACAATTACATTATTTGCAATTAGTACCAGTATATTCTCTCTGAGATAAGTAAAGTAAAAACTTCTACATTACCATTGGATTTGAAAGCCTTGGATCAAAAGCTTGATAAAAAGATGCAGCTGGATTAATAACTCCAATGTTAAGATTAGCAGCAGCTGAGGATGCAAAAGCAGATGGGGCCAATGCAGACATAGCTGGATTAATTGCTGCACCAAAGTAAAAACATATGAAATGATTGTTTAAGAAACATGAAAAAGTGTCAACATCCAACGCCATACATACCATTCATGTCGGGATGATTGTAGCGACAACTGACACCGAACTTGCAACTGATTAATACAAGAACAGGTAAAGAATAGTAAGGACATTTAATCCATAAATACGTCTGTTAACAACTTAAGCATTAACCAATTAAACAGATTAATATTTCCACTTCAAGAAAAAGAACCATCAATATTTACCTTCCAGTTTTCATGTAGAATGGACAATCCACTTCCCCCTGTTAGCAGAGATGTTAGCAGAGATTTCAACAGTGGAAAACAATGTTTAGGCAATGTTGACGTTATGTGTTATGCAACAGAGAATAGTAAACCACAAAGAACTTAAAAGAAAACTAATACCTGTCTCACAGGAAGCCCTTTGCTATTATGCAACAGCGGAGAAATAAGAGACTTAGTTGGTTGTGCATCTCCTATTGCCCCGTCAAACACAGCAGAATTTGTTTGTGTCTGCTCAACGGTACGGCTCAATTCATCAGAGGACTGAATCTGGATATCCTTCGGGTGATGGAATTTGCATGCAACACCATATTTACATTTTCCAGTTTTCAAGTAGAACTGCATAAATATATAAAAGAAGTAAGCCATATACAAATGATGTCTCAAGTATTCATACATAAGATAAAGAACAACAACACACTCTACTCAACGTACACTCTTCTATTGTTTGAAATTCAAATGGATTCTACTAAATCATGTAGGCTCCACACAAATTTAATGGAAACCATATGAATTTCAATCAATAAAAGAGTGAGTTGCTAGCATAATCAAAGATAAATATCTAACCGCACAAGGGGGCTCTAGTGGCCTCTCGGGTAAGCCAGAAATATCAGCATTTTCAGATGGAACATTTGGATGATTAAATTTGCACTTTGAACCAAACTTGCACTTTTGAGTTTTCAGAAAGAACTGCAATGTATTTTGACCCAAAACGAATTAGAAATGAATCAAATGATCAAATGCATTGGAAGGAAAGAGAGCAATATAAATTCTACTCACTGGACAATCTGGCTCTCCAGGTCTCTCGGGAAGCGTTTCACTTGGAACATTGTTTGGAACCTAAATCAGTTAAAAATAAACAATGTGTATCATAACAAATCAGTAAACCTATTTTCTATAGAAGAATTCAAATCTCTAGGTGATTATAATTCATTTTTTGCAACCGAAACAGATTGGCAGAAGATGCATATCAGGAAAGATAAGAATGACAAGAAACACAGGTAATATAAGCTAATATATGAATTAACTGGAACACAGTCATCCTATCATAAGATTTAACAGAACCTCTACACACACCCTAAATTTCATTGGGCATTGGATACTACTAGAACAAAAATATATTGACAAGTTTCATAGAAAAAATATTATTCTTATACAGTTGACTACATTCACCATTGCATAGACAGATATATGCTAAGTTACTTAACTTCAAATTAGTGAAATAGTTGTAAGCAATCATGTGACACCTTAAAGAAACAGCTTCATTAATAAAAAAAGCTTTGTTGAAAGTGAAGAAATAAAAAAGAGAGTAGCATTATGACAGAGTTTAAATAGTATCACTCGCAGCTCCCAAGTCATCTGCTCTTATTCCAGTTGACAGAAACCCAGATATCATAGTATGTTCTGCTGAATTTAAAAATACAAAGATCCTTCACTTCCACTGATATTACTGGATTACCAATACATTTCCTGAATGAGACAGGTTCCTAAATATCACTCGGCTCTGTGAAAGAAGAAGGAAACAAAATACAGTGAAGGAAAGAAGATGAGGCAAGAAAATGCAGTGCTCTAAAAAAACTGTAACACCCTTTCCCATAATGAGGGGATTCCCTATCAAACCCTAAGAATTATTGAAAATATGTTGGGAAATTAAATTGTTTTACACTTGCAAAGATATTTCCTTTACAATTGGCATTCCCAGTAAATTTCTACAAGCTCTGTATAAGTATTAGGATGCTGTATATTATACTTCATAATATACATTCTTTCAGTGGAAACATGGTGTTCCCGAGAAACAAGAATCATAATTTGACAGGTCAAGTGCAACAGAAGTATACTAAACTAAATCATGGAGTGATAAGGTTGTTCAAGGGGAGGAATATAAGGGCTACAGATATGAAGGATTATGGGTTCAACTCCCCCACTAACATTTCTACAACTACTTTATATACTCTAATTAAAAAAAAAACTTGGGCTACCAGTAAATTGATGTGGGTAAAAAAAATATTCCAAGAATAGAAAATTTGAGGAAGTAATACAGACACAACGCAACTGATGTGATAACCAAAATGCTTTGCACATTGAATCCAACTTAGTTTTTAATGAGAGGACCTAACATAATGCGGACTGCCATTTTATCAAAGAGTGGGTCTTGTCAAGAATTGATTTCTTCTAGCTTTGTTAACTTACAAACGTGAGTCTTCACTCAATATTCAGTTTCTCAAAACCCACCAAGCCAGTTAAATGTTTAAATCTATAATAAGTTTGAGGCAAGAAATTTGTATGCTCTTGGGGAAAAACGTTGAGATACTATAGTTAGTTAGTTGTTTTCAATATTATTAGCTAGTATGTTGTCGTACTACAGATACTATTGTAATAGACATGTCTGCTACTTTTTATTAGATTATAGTTCATTAATACTTCTACAGTTTAGGGCGACAATATACATAGAAATTAAGATGTTTATTATGAATATACATATAAAAACGTTAAGAAATAGAATTGTTCAAACTAGTATATAATATAAAATAATAAATTCATGTTGCAATAAGCAATAGTAAATGTACTATACAATAAAAATATATTTTTCATAGGCATAAATAATAACAATAGTCACCTCTTTCCAATCTGGGATTCCACCATCAGGAACCCAAATAGGATGATCAAACTTGCAGCTCTCTCCGAATTTACAGGTTCTTGTTAGCATATAGTGGGCACAATCCCTCTCTCCGGGCCTGTGAGGATAAATAGACAAAGTGCTTCCGGTTTCGTATCTAGGGCGCTTGGCCAGTGAGTTTGTAGTGTACCAAGCTTCGTTTTGCCCAATTGTACTCAAAATGGTTGGATGGTAGAGCGCTATAGTACATAATTGAAGTGTATATATACAGGGAAACCAAAGCAAATGTATAATGTTACTTTATAAGTTTGACTAAGAAAATAATTTTGACAAAGAGCATAAGCTTAGTAATTATAAAAAATGTATTTCATTTAAAAACTGAAATTACTAAAGTTCATTAAGGTTGTATAAAAACTTAAAGTATATGTGTCACAATTATATCAAAATAATATATATAAATATGGTGTATAAACCAACATAATCTAGAAAATATGTAAAATAGCAAGACCGTGCATTGGTTAGAAAGTAACGAAACACTCAAATAAGAAGGCAACTCTAGAAGTTGTTTTTTTCTGTCGCTATTACTGTCAATTTTCACAACTTCTCATCACCTAGCTCTCATCAAATTTAAATCACCACACACCTTCTATGGGTCTATATCTTTCGCTATCTGCTAATGTTCTACCCCGACAACAAATTCTCACTGTGCAATTTGCTCTAGAGCTATAGAGTAACAAAACTTGAACAAAATAGTTTCTGCTTTGCAATATGATATTTAGTAAAAGTATAATTAAATTGTGGCTATAGCACTATGTAGTAGCGGAATTTGAACAAACTGTTATTTACTGCGATCTGTAATCAACAACACTTCTAAGTACTACATAAACCCCCGCCTAAGCCAGTGGCACTAGAGTCATAATCATAGAAAATTAAATTAGAAACATTCAAAGTACATATAAAAATGAAAAGGTTAACTAGTTAATATACAATAACCAATTCACACACAGAGAATTCCAGATTTACACCATGTAGCATCAGTGGCAGATCTTAACCTTATATATATTATTATTTCCAAATATATACACCAAGCATTTATTGATTCATTAACTTCAATTTAAAACAAGATCTAACTCCAAAACCGTTCCAACAATCACTCATCAAACTAAAAGAAGAAAACATCAAAACCTAAAAGATTCTAATCTAAACATCATCATCATTCGCATCACTTATATTCAACAAACATGAAGTAAAAAGAGTGGAAGAAACAAACTAACTAACCGTCAGAAGATCGTTTAAGACCGAGGGAAGCAGAGGCAATATTCGCGGC
Organism: Lathyrus sativus; assembly: GCA_963859935.3. NCBI lineage: Eukaryota > Viridiplantae > Streptophyta > Magnoliopsida > Fabales > Fabaceae > Lathyrus > Lathyrus sativus. Next base: position 114,073,929 of record OZ012738.1, on the reverse strand, counting down.
GGTGAAAGCGGAGGCCCAAGGGTTAGTATGAGCAAGGAAATTAGCAGTTGAAGAAGACGAGATTCTAGAAGAAACACCAGGCGGAGCAATGTCGATGGCGGCGGCAGCGGCGGCTGCTTCGGCGGTGCGACGATAGTGAGCGAGGAACATAGTATCCGGGTTGTAAAATCGGGCCGGGGAAGTGGATGGGGCTCCGGATACAGTGTAGTTTGTAGGGCTGTAAGAAGCGTAGATGCGATTTTCCATTTAATTTAGAAGAAGAATGAGAAAAGGATGTGAGTGTCACGCGAAATGGGCTCGGTTCGTATCTGTTGAGTCAAAACTCATAGGAGAAACATGAGAATGATTGCAGCAAATAATGCTTTTTTTATTTTAGGCTTCTTAAATACTGATACTGGATTTTGTTTCGCTCGCTTAATTATCCATTTTTCGTTGTTTTTTTATTCCAAATTTAATTTTTTCTTTTTACTATTCTTAGTTTTCCTTTTTAGTTTGGAAAATATAAAGGGTTTTTTTTTAAATGAAGTTTTAATTGAAGCATACTTAATCATTCCAATTTTGTTAAAAGTAATTGAAATTTCAATTGAAGCACGGTAATTACCTCAGTTTTGTAATCATTGTTATCCAAACTATCATGTCAAAATAGACTATTATAGGTATATTATTATGCAGGACTAATATGTGTGAGTGATCTTTAAAATGTCTAAATATATACTATTTGAGTTTTAAGAGTGAAATTGGGTAAAAAAATATTTAAGGTTTAAATAGTTTATTGGTTTCCGTAAATTATCGAATTTTTAAATTTGAGTTTTAAGAGTGAAATTGGGTGAATAATATTTAAGGTTTAAATAGTTTATTGGTTCCTGTATTTTGTTTTTTTTTTTCTAAGTTTTTATATATCACTTTGTGTTGACGTTAGTTTTTAGAATTAGATTTCTGTTAAAAAAATTGACTAGACTAACGGTGCACACGTGAAATTGTTTTATATTTTTTTGTGGTGAATACGTGGAAATTCTAGTGGATGGACCTTGAAAAAGAGGACTAAATTCAAATAAACCACTATTTTGTATTTCTTCTTCTTCTTCGTCACTTCTTCCTCTCTTCAAATCTTCAAAATCTAGTGCAGATTCAACCATGACAACATCATCTGTAGGTAATTTCTCTGAGTCTCAAATCTCAGTTTGTAGTTGCAATAAAGTTATGAGAATGTTCATTTCAAATTCAACTGAAAACCCTAAAAGAAGATTTTATAAGTGTTCTAATTCGGGATTAGGTTGCAAGCTATTCATATGGGATGATGAACTTGAACGCAACACATCAGCTGAACACAAAAACTCAATCAAATGCAATTACTCAGAGGTAGTTCAGGAGTTAGGTTGCATCATTAAAGATCTTGAAGCTAGGGGAAAAAAGAAGATGAAATTGAAGTTGGAAAACAAAAGGAAGAAGGACAAAATGTTTAAGCTTTTGTTGACTCTTTCATGGTGTTTGTTCTTTGCTTACCAGAAATGGTAGTTGTTTTCATGTTCATGGAGTCTGTAATTTTTTTGGTTCAGTCCCTAGAAGAAAGATAGTTGTTGAATTTCGTCCCTGTAAGGCTTCATTATGAAATGAATCAGAACCAACGAAATTTTTTATTTTCGTCTCTATATGTTTTTAGCTTCTTGTTTTGCATCCCTCTTTCTTAATGATTTGTTTGTATTACATCCATGTTTGTTAATGATTTGTTTGTATGTCATTCTTGTATTACATGTGTTTACTTAATATTGTAGAACATAAATACATATGAAGTTTCCTCAAAATACAACAAAGAGACACCATACATAAATCATAAAGATGTCTCAGAATTACACAACGTCAAAAGACATATAATTTTGTCTCAAAGTACAGTAAATACACACCATACATAAACCATAATGATGTTATATGTCTCAAAATTATATAAAGTCAAATGACATATACTTTTGTCTCAAAATACAATAAAGGCACACCAAACGTAGGCAAAAGGCGTCAAAATACACCATAATAAGATGCTTGTGGATCCTTGTCCATAATCATAGGTTGTAGTGGATTACTTCCTTCTCCTTTCAGGTTTTTGCATCTAACGCCATTGTCCTTGTCCTTGTCCCATTTTTGTTTTCTTTGGTTTTTCCAGGACAAACAAATCAGAGCATTAATAACATATCAATGACATTAATAACATATGCAAAGTTACAACAAGTTCAATACCTTTCATTTTTTTGCTTCAAGGTCAAAAAGGTAAGAAACCACCTCCATGACTCCTTTGCTTCAGTTTCACATACACCAAAAGCTATAGGATAGTATTGGTCATTTGGATATCAAAGAAATCATCCAACCCAATAACCCTCTCATCCTCACTACCATCAAATGATAAACCATCAACTTCAAAGTCATTATCATCATTGTCCTCAATGTCCTCACTATTCTCATTTATATCACATACTTCAACTTGTTCAACATCACCAACATTAGCTTCTTCAACATCACCAACAGTAGCTTCTTCAACTTGTTCAACACCTGCAACATTATCTTCTTCAACTTGTTCAACACCAACAACAACTTCTTCAACTTGTTTAACACTACCAAAATTACTTACTTCAATATTTTCAACACCACCACATCATTACCTACTTCAACATTTTCAACACCACCAACATCATTACCTACTTCATCTTGTTCAACATCATCTTCTTGAAAATCACTTACATCAACTTCTTGTGCATTGCATATACCTTTATGCTCAACATATATGTGCACTGCACATTTTATTTCCATGGCATATTGATATACCTAGGGGTGACAATGAACCAAACCAACTCGAAAATTGTTCAGAACTCAGTTCAACAATTAAATCATTGAATTAGGTTCATGAACCAAATGAGTTGAATATGAGTAAAAATTAAGTTCGTTAACTAAATGAGTTGAACTTGGATTATACATAGTTCGACTTGCTAGGTTAATGAGTCAAATCGATTATATATGAAAATAATTATATTGTCTTTAAGAGTAGGTTTAAATGCTTACTCCAAATCTTACCCTATATTTTCTTTCAAATGTATCTCTTGAAAGATGTATAGTTTTTGAATTAGTAAATTTTTGAGATAAAGTTAAATTCCAATCTGATAACTTTTATTTTATTTCAATATTTTATTTATAAAAAAAATATTCATTTAAAAGGTCAAATATATAAAAAGAAATTATATACTTTTAAAAAATGGCTTTTAAACCCGTGAAGCAAGCGAACTGAACTTAATGATATGAACCAAATGAGTTGAATCGAGTTGTTCGTGAACTTATAACAAGTTGAGTTTGAGCCTTAAAAAGTTCATGTCAAACTCTAACCGAGATTTGAGCTGAACCAATTTTTAATGAGTCGAGCCGAGTTGAGGCGAGTTCTACTCAACTCGACTCATTTCCAGCCTTAGACATACCTTATCAACATTTGTATCACTAACCATTCTACTTTACCTATCAGCATCACCGTTATACCACCATAACCAATACTCAGAATGCTCAAGCTCAATTAACTCTTTCATGACACCTATTGCTTCAAATAAGCTCCACCTATCAAATCTATCTTTGTAATGAAAAATCAAACTGAACTCCATAACATGCAAGTTTCAAGAAGACACAATGAACAGAGCTAACTCACTGATACAATGAAAAAAGAAGATATAATAGATGAGATTGAGTTCCAAATATACGATTGTGTTATTTGGTCATGAAATTATCATTTTGTCATCTTCGTTCCTTCCTTCGTCTCCTCCCTCGCCACAAGTTTCAGTTTCTTTTTTCTTATACAAAACTATAATTTACAGGGACTAAAAGTTTCAGTTTCTTTTTTCTTATACAAAACTCTAATTTACAAGGACTAAAAGCAAAAGTTAATTTCTGAACACTATTACATTTTTCGTGGGAAATTAAGGAATATCCATGTATGTATGTTGTTAAATAAAAAACAGACATAAAACAATTTCATGTGTGCACCGTTAATCCAATTGATTTTTTTAACATAAATCTAACCCTAGTGACTACCGCCAACACAAAAGTGAGATATAAGGACTCAGACTAAAAAAAAGATACATGGATCAAACTCAAAAACTCTCTAGGTTGCAAGGACCAAAAGACTATTTAAGCCATTTTTTAATTACTAATTGACATGAAATTAAAAAGAAACGTGAGTTATATCGTTAAGGCAACGTAGTAAATAGTTGTACAGTGAAATGATACGGGTTCGAACTCGTTGTCACACCCTAATTTTTGACCATAAGATCCCACCTCTTTGTGCATCATCTTGCATGACATCCTTAGGTCATACAGTCTTCGTGTGCATGCTTGTTATAACTAACCAGTTTGTGCAGGGGCGATAATTTCAAGTATAGCTTCTCACAATCAAGCATTTCAGGGCATGACCTTTGAGCCTGATTCAAAGTTGGTCTTAGGGTTTCTATTTGATCTAAGCCTCACTGCTAGAACTTTTTCTTGTTCTTGATCCATCCTGGGATCATTTGCTTTGAGGACATCTTGGGTGGATTCTTGTGACTATATTTCTTTAAAGTCAAGGTTGGGCATTGGTTTCTCATAGCTCAAGGGGACCTCAAGATCAAGAAAATAGGGGGTACTATTAATGAGAATACTTGGAACTAGGTTTTGTTTCCTCTCAAGATTATTTCTTCGTCAAGAGAGGCTTGTTAAGACAAGAGATTCATTCAAGTCATGGTGCAAAAGGTGAAGTTGCGAGTTCATTGTGATCAAGGCCTTATTGCTTTCTCAATTACTTGTTACTTTAAAACGTAAGTATCTAAATTTCAAATATAAAAAATTGCAATAACTTTGGCATAATGGCATCCAAGTTTAATCGAGTTCAATTTCAAGATTTTAAGATTCACTTCCTTCACAAAATTCAAGAACAAAACTTAAAGTTAAAGAAGGTTCAAAGTTTTAAAGGCTTGCAATATTTATTCAAAGTATATCACGATTCTTGTTTCAAGTTACTAATTCAATGAAACTTTTCAAAGAGCATTGTTTGTTGAAAATGAAATTTGTGTGTCATTACAAACTAATACAAAGTCTTTTTCATATTCAATATCCAAATGGGTGAATATCCAAATGGGATTATGCAATAAACATCAAGAGTTACAAATTCAAAGGAGCTGTCTGGCATAATAGCATTCCCACGTGATCAAGTTAAGGAAGAACAAGTCTCATCAAAATTTTATTCCAAAATTCAAGGATCAAAATATAAGTTGGTTCTTTATAAAGTTCACATGTTTTGCATATTCATTACAAACAATTTCAAGTTTCAACATCCTTTCCATATTCAAGATTTAATTCACAAAGTACAAAAGTTAAAATCACCCCTGCAAGGCCAATAAGACTGACATTGCTCATTGAAAAAGATATATCAAATCATACAATGATGAATTTAACCAAAATTAACCAAGAGGGAAGATTGTTAGGGACTTTTTTTGTGTGTCGCGTGGGGATGATTAAACTTGTCCTATGTTGCCATTAGATGTAATTATCCTAATGCATACAGGATAGACAAAACAAAGGCCATTTATAATGTAAGGAAATATCAAGCAACAACCTAGCAGCGTGTTACCAAACATGCAATGCACCACTTCCAATATTACAAAGGATCTTGAAACCAAAATCAAAAAAATAGGACTCCTAGTTTTGCTTACATACATAAATTATGTGAGATATACTTATATCTCAGTGCACTTCTCATAAAAGGCTTGAAAACCGAAACCACAACGACGTTTGTAAGAAATATTGCAGAAAGTATAATTTGTCCAAAACCCAGCCGGTTCACCACCTCTATCAGTACCAACGCCAAATTTGAAGTTAAAAGTCAAAATCATTTGCAGAACAAATTTGAAGAAGGCGACCTTGCTCCTTGAGGATCAACACATGGTCCTTGATTCACTTGCACAATCAGCTTCAAGAACTTCTTCATTGTTGTCGACAAAGCAAAATCTGAAAGAAATATGAAGAATATAAAGTGCTAGCAGCCATACAATTATGAGAAGGAAACCATATGAAGCATATGCAATTAAGAGCAGCCACCAATTTCTAAAACTTGTCTCAGAAATAATCAAGCAAGAAATAACAGCATGTTACCGACATAATCAGACATGACTCCAACATAGAAATAACATGATCACCATCATCAATAACATTCCTTACAAAATCAAGCAAGAGATCAAATTGAAAAGGAAAATATCAAAGGCAGTGAGACATGTCCGAAACAAATTAATTTTATTTCCAAAGCAGGTTTCGACAAGTTACCGCTATTTAATTTTGAAAACAATGTTTCGAATTGGACGGAGCCTATAAAAGGAGAAGATCCAAATTCACACGAGAGACCCACATTCAGCAATGTATATCCCCTTCATAATAAAAAACTCAAAACGACATAATCACAAAAACTCAGAACAGTATACACCAGAATTTCGCAAGCATCATCATCATATACCCTCAACAATTCATAACAGCGGCGGAAAAAGTCGTCACATACGCTCGAAACAAACACAACAGGGATTGAATAGAAAAGCCAAAGCAATGCTATAACAACAAGGGCGACAAGAACATAGATACACATAAACGAAAGCATAAATTGAGCAACAACACACGTAGCAGAGCATCATCAATAACAACAACTACATGCGCAAAAGCGAGAAGAAAAGTTCACAAATAGCAACAACATTCACAAAGCATGGAAATAAAAAACGAGAATTAGAATCTTACCTTCAACCAATTTTCCAGGTGATTTCTTTGTTTCAATTTCTTTCCAATTTCTTAGTTTATGTCAGTAATTTGCGAGTCGAAACCGAGTTGATTCTTTGGAGTTTGGGCTTCGAGGGAGTTGATTTGAAAGGTGAGAAAAGTTCTTTCGCTGCCGCTGTCATAGAGTCATGGCGCGGCAGGAATGGTTATTCCCGGAAGCCAGAGTTCTTAAGAGGGAGAGACTCACAATATCGGAAGGGAGAGACACGACATCGAGAGAGAGAGAGAGGAGTTGGTTGAGAGTGTGAATTGATTTTTTTTCCTTTCCAATTCTTGTTTTTAACTTGATATGATGATGTTGGGTCGGGAAGTAGGTAGGGTACCGACCCAATTTTTGTTTTTTTTAAAAAATTTTTATGAATCTTCATGGGCTGTTGAGTTAAAGCCCACCAACCTTTTTTTTCCTAAGAAAAAGGACACTTTTTTTTACACCCTTTTTGTTTTTTTTATTTAGTTTAATTTTAATTTTTAGAGTTTTGGTTTAATCTATATGTCGATTTTAATTTAGGTTTAGAATTAATTTTGATTAACCTTTCATTAGTCTTTATTAGGATTTTTAGTTAAACTCCGGTTGATATCTTGTTAGAATTTCTTAGTAAGACTCTTTGAATTTCTTTTGCCATGACGCTTTTGATTATCTGCATCATGACGTATGATTGACTTTATAGTCATACGTATTGTATTTTCATTTGCATCATTTACCCCTTTACTCGATCCTTATTTTCCCTCATGTCCCCTAATGTCGATCAATTTAATATAAATCCTTATATCCTTAGGATAGGTTACCTTAGGATTTCAACTTTAGACAACTTACAAATTAAATCTCATTCTTAGAATTAGACACTAATCATCCCTAGTAGAGATATAATTCTCCTACCCCATAATATAGTTGAGAAAGATGTAGTTTTTTTTCCGCTTGAGAGAGATATGTGGCATACTCGTAGATTTTACATCCAAGTTAGAGCCCTTCTCTCAATGTGAAACAAATGTCCAATCTTCCACATGTTTGTGGTGGTTTAAGTTGAGTATTCTCCTTAAGATGACGACTTATATCTTCTTCTAAAATCAATCAACAACTTTGTTTACCCCTCGAGAGGAACTAAGAATGCTCTGATTCCATTCCCGTTAGGATACGCAGACACAAGATGCGATGTCTTGGCGAGCATACTGTTGCACCCTAAAATTTGACCAACTGATTCTCCTATCTGACTCATGGTTTAATTTCATATTCACAGCTCAGATGTATGATTTTTGTGCACAAGCAGGGGATATCAGAGTTTACAGCTTGATTTTTGTCTATCAGATAGGGCAGATCCAGTCCAGATTATCGGGGTTTTATTTTCAGGAAATTGTGCGCTCCTCGGTGATTTTTAGCTTGCACAGTGATTTTAAGGATATTCTGATGCCCGGGGATCTCTGTTCGATTCGATCTGGTCTCGTGTGCGCTTTTATGGGGATCATTTGCATTCATCTGCATTTTTTAGGGTTTAATAGGCTTTTGTGAATTTTTGATAGGCTTTATAGATTTTTCTGGAATTTAAATAGGGTTTTTTTGAATATTTTAATAGCTTAATCCTTTTTTTAGAATTTTATAGAATATTTTAAATAGATTTTAATCATTTGTAGAATTTTTAATAGAGTTTAAATAGCTTTTATCTTTTTTTAGAATATTAGTGAATTTTTCTTAGCATATTAAATAGAATAATAAAATTAGGATTAATAGGTTTAATTGTTTTTTAAGTCATTTTTAAAATTTTGTGTAGATTTTAAAATAGGTTTTAATATTTTTAGATAATATAGAAAATAATATAGTTTTCTTTTATTAATAATAGGTTTAATTGTTTTTAAATCATTTTTAGAATTTTAATAGAAAATTAGATTGATTTAGAGTTAATTAGACTATTAATCACTTTTTAGAGTTTAATTAGGTTAATTGTCTTTTTAGATTTAATTAGGATAGATTAATGTTAGTTAGAATTAATTGCAGGTTTATTAGTTCAGTTAATTAGTTTTAATATTGTTTTGCAGTTTTTTTTTGATTTTTTCATGTTGAGTTCGTTGGGCCCAATTGGGGAGGCCCAGTATTGCTGTTTTTGTCCAGAAAAATGATCAGCAAGTCCAAAAAATGTCCAGCGCAGACCAGAAACTTCCAGAAAGTGCCAGATTTTCTCAGTGTAATAAATAGCGACACGTGTTGCAAACGAAAGGGCCCCACGTTTTTTGCACTAATCACGCCACGCGTTCCCACGTACCCACTCCCAGACTCTCACACGTGGTCCACACCTGTCCCCACCAATCTCTCTCTCTGCGCATGCGCGCCACCTGTCCTCCCCACATCACTCACCGGAGATTCACCAGAACACCACCGGCGGCCATGCATCAGCCCTAACTGCACACCGCCGGCCACCGTCAACCAACTCCGGCCACCACCTGAACCACCAAAATCTCCAGAATCCTCAGATCTTCTTCTTCCTCCCCAGATCTCCTCCGTCACCTTCGTAATCCCTTCGCCGGAAACTTCATCCATTTTTTCCCAGAAACACATCAATCTTCAACCTCTTCCCCAGAATCCATCCAATCCTCTCCTCTTTCTTCTCCGTTCTTCATCCACCACTCAAATCACCAACAACCTTCCTACAAATTTTCCCAGAATTTAATCAAATCTTCATCAAATTTTCCAGAATCATCCTCAGACATTCGTTCATCTTCAAGTAATAAACCCAGAAAACGTTATCTGCGTTCAATCTTCAAGTAATAAACCCAGAAAACGTCATCTGCGTTCAATCCTCAAGGAACATCTCCAGAAATTTCCAGCAAGATCTCAACGCGAATCCCAAACCGAACGTCTTCAAGGATTACTTCAACGAACGTCAATAGTTCACTGTGTCGTTCATACATCAAGCCAGGTATGGCGTTCTTCCACTCATCGCTGCTAATTGTTGAATGTAGGCTCTTATTAAGATTCACGGTTGGTGCGTGGTTTAAGACTAGGTCTTGAGTAGTGATTTCTTGTGAGGGATTGAGGTGTTTGGGTGAGGATTTGTTTCGTTTAGGGTTTGTTGGATTGATTGAGTTGCAGAGAGAGTGGGTTGAGGGAGACGAATGGAGGAGCGGCTAGGGTTAGAGAGTGAACAGTACCAGAGCATTTGGGGGATGATTTAGGTTTTGTTAACTGAGTTGTGGACTAGGGTTTGGCTATTGGGTTCAAAGCCCAAGCGTTTTACTAACGCACACCCCATCAATTGCTAATTCCCCCCCTGGCGTGTGGATCTGAATAATTAGGATCTGGGCCTTAGGCCCTATTGCTTTCTGCACCCCCTTGTTTAAGCCCATCATAATAAAAACAACTGAAATAAGCTGCTAATAGCACCCCCATATGTTTTTTTTTGCTTCTGATTGTTTGATTTCAAGTCTGGGCCTGCGCCTATTTGCTATCTGCACTCCCCAATGTGAGGGCCCATCCAGTAATAACCTGATTGCTTTGCTGATAGTACCCCCCAGCTTTGTTTCAATTTTATAATAATTTCTTTTATTTTTGCATATCAAATGATTCATAGAAAAATGTAAATAATTGTTTTTCTAATAATTCTTTTTTCATCCATTTCATGAAAATGTTAAGAAAATTAAATAAAAATAAAAATGACACTTTATTTTTGTTTTTGTTATTTTTGTGCATATTTTCCATTTTAATTGATGTGTTTTTAATATTTTCAATGCATGCATATCATTAGAAAATTCATAAAAAAGGGTAGATTTAGTCAAATAATTCCGTTCTTTTTTCTGTGGACTCGTAATTCAGTGTAGAATTTTATAATACAGAAATATTAGCTTAATCACGCATTTTCATTTTAATTGCATTTTTTCACTGTTATTGATGTTGAATAAATTGGTCTGTGGATACGCCTGTGTTGCTGATTTTAGTTCTTTCATCAGGTGTTGATTTTTGTTTTGATTTTTCAGTATGTTACCCTAGAGCCATGCAGGTCTCCCATTAGATTTTTGATAGATTTTTGTAGGGTATTCTGATAGGATTTGTCTGAGCCTGAAGATAGGAGAAGTCTTGATGACTTCTGACTTTGAAGTTCAACTGTGGTTGAACTTCAGAGATAGTCTCCTGTGGTTTGTTGGCCTGTGGTTTCTTCTTGAAGGTGGGAGCTGATGGAAGTCCTGTTGGAGCTTGCAGAGAGGCAGTGGATTGAGGCTTAGTCTAGGAGCTTGTTGTCTGTTTGTGAGGTTCGAGATCCTGAAGTTTGAAAGGAGTTTATGGTACTTTCCTGAGGAAGGCACTATGAATGACTTTCATCCTTTCTTCTCACCTCTTTCGTAAGTATCCAATGATGTCGGAGCCGACTTGTGAGTTTAATTTCTCCTGAGGAGGAATGTAAACTGATCACATGTTGTTGAGCCACATGGGATACGATTCCTAAGTGGAAGCCCCCTAGTACTTTCCTGAGGAAGGTCCTATGGGTCTATTCACTTAGTTCCATTAGTTTGTCTAGGATTTCTCAAGTATCCAGTGATGTTGGAGCCAACTTGTGAGTTTAATTTCTCCTGAGGAGAAATGTAGACTGATCACAGTTGTTGAGCCACGTAGGGTACGATTCCTAAGTGTCAGCCTCCTAGTACTTTCCTGAGGAAGGTCCTATGAGCCTGCTCACTTAGTTCCCCTAGTGCATATAGGTATTTCTCAAGTATCCCGTGATGCCGGAGCCTTCATGTGAGTTTAATTTCTCCTGAGGAGGAATGTAAACTGATCACAGTTGTCGAGCCGCATAGGATATGACTCCTGAGTAGTAACCTCCTGATACTTTCCTGAGGAAGGCACTATGAGCTTGTCTGCTTAGCTTCCTTTCTCTGGTAAGCTTGTTCTGAAGCTTGGAGACTGGGATTGATTCCTCTTGCTTAGGGTTTTGATTAGATTGTTGCTTAGATCTTTTGCTTAGGGTATTGTATAGAGTTTTGTTTAGAGCTAGATTAGGAGCTTGTTTCAGGTTTGTTAGAGGCCCTGCTCAGGGTTAGTCTCTTTGTGTTGTTTGATTTGTATGATGTTATGTTGCATTAGACTTAGGTATTCATCTAGACAGTTCTGAATAGGTGCATCTTAGAAGTAGACTTTGTGTGCATGAGAAGTTGAGGTGGTCCTCCTTCTGCTTGTTTGTTATTGCGTGGCTTTGCTTGTTGGTATTTGGTAGAGCTGAGCTCCCTTGCCTCTGTGGTTTGCGGCCTTCGCGCCTTGTTTGTTTAGTTGTTGCATTCATGCATATTCTCAGTATTCCTTTACTGTGCAGTTTCTTGTTTAGTCCTGTTGCCATGATCCCTTAGGAGCTCTGACTTCTCCGCTGCGGAGTTGTTATGATAGACATTAGGATGGTCAACCAGGTGATAGCAGTAGATAGATTCCCCTGTTTCTCAGCTATAGTTCTAGGGTTTCCCTTTCCTTTCTGTAGGAGCTTTTGAGTAGCTTGATCCGTAGTTAGCTGAACTACAGCTGCTCTGATTCTTCGTTCCAGACGAAGATATGTAGGCATAGGATGCGATATCCTAGCGAGCACACTAACAACTAACCTTTGTTCTCTCGCGGCTGAGCGATCGAGACTTTCCCGCTAACGACTAATTGTTGTCCCTTTCTCTTGCCCGAGCGCATTTGAGACCAGATCGTATTTGTAGGTTCCCGAGCCTTAGAGACCAGTTTGTTTTCTCACTGCTGTGTGAGAGCCCCTGTTTACCCGTAGTTAGCCGAACTACGTTTGCTCTGATCTTTCATTCCAGATGAAAGTACGTAGGCACAGGACGCGATGTCCTGGCGAGCAACCTTTTCCCCGTTTAGACGTAGGAAGTCGAACTACGTTGACTCTGACTTTCCCATTGCACGAGGGAATACGTAGGCCCAGAACACCGTATGTTCTGTCGAGTCCTGTCCTTTCATTTTCTTTTCAGACCAGCCATTAGCGTAGATAGATAACACACCCTTTTACCTATAAACACCAAGCGTGGATCCCATCGAGTACGATGGACGTGAGGGGTGCTAATACCTTCCCCTTGCGTAACCGACTCCCGAATCCAGGTTTTGGTTGCGATGACCATACCTTTTTCCCGTCTTTGCGAGGTTTACTTCGAGCGTTTCCTTTCCCGCTCTGAGGGATAAATAACGCACGGTGGCGACTCTCCTGTCAAGCCGGCGCCGATTTTCGCAGTAGCGACAGTTGGCGACTCTGCTGGGGACTTATAGCATCTAGGGACTTTTCCCATCCCTTATGCTGGGACCGTTTCCCATCCCCTACGCGAGTCAATCCTAGCGCTTGGGTGTTTATTGGTTGGGTGTTGTGCATATTGTGTTTTACTCTTCTGCACTTTACTTTTCTGTACCTTTACCTTTCCGCGTTTATTTTCCAGCATTATATTATCATGATTATTGCTGTGGGCAAAGGGAGGTTACTGTGAGTGAAAAGCCGGACCTGGGCTTGAGTACGCACCTAGATATAGTTGCGGAGAAGTAGTAGACGAACCTGTCTGCTGAGCAGGCACAGTTCCCTACGAAAATCTGCGCTCAGACGAGATTCTTGCAGAGGTGCTCCTTTCCGGTCCTGAGGATCTGAGGGGAGTCCAGACGTGAGGGTTGTCGACTCTGGGAACCGATCATTTGGAAGTCAGCTAAGTGAGGCCTCTTCATGACTTGATGATGCCACTCCTTCTGGGAATCGTATCGTCACTCATGAAAGTCTGTGACGCTGATAACCGCATAGGATGCCGTACCTTTGTCCGTGGATTAGGTCTATCCTACCTGTGAGAGGGACTGGGCTATTGCAGGAAAACTGGCCTTCAGAAACCATGATTCAGTAGTTATCAGATGGTGTTCTTGATTCATCTCCAGGTGTGTTGTCTGGGGCAGATGGGTTTCTTATCTGAGGTTGAGGCTATTATCAGATGGTATTCTCGTCAGATACAGAGGTTCAGATGGTTTTCTTACCAGGGGATTGATATTTTGAGTATCAGATGGTAGTTATTGGCATGAGATTCTGGTGACCGTGTTGGTTTTCTGTTCTTGATCACAGAGATATTCCTCTTCAGGCTACAGCATAGCCCCTATGTTCGCAGATTGCATTATTTATCATATTGCATCATTGCATTACCATCTGCATTCGACTAACGTGTGTGTATTGCAGGTACATATTTTCCCTTCCAGTTCTGGTGTTTGTTCCTAGCAAGACATGGAAAACCTGAAGAGAGTATTGCCCTACAAGTTTCCGTCGCCGAATATCAGTCTATTGTTAGAGTTGATTGCTATTGCTAAGAAGAGGGGAATGGGTGACTTCAGAAAGAGATATGGGAGGATTCTGACCTACGTTTATCAGCCATCTGCCTACGAGACCAGCGGCATCTATACTTTGTTACAGTTCTACGACGCGGAGCTCAGGTGTTTTGTATTCCCCGACTTTGTTTTGGCTCCTACCCTGGAGGAGTACTCTGCACTTCTGGATATACCGATCCGTGAGCAAATGCCTTTTTATCGTACGGACGCTGAGCCTAAGCTGGCTGAGCTTTCTGCCATCCTGTGCTTGAAAGAGTCTGAGCTGTCTGGGAAGATGATCAGAAGAGGAGACGTATGGGGATTTCCGTTGGATGTCTTAGTGGAGAAGGCCCGAGAATATGCCCAGAAGGGTAACTGGGGTGTTTTTGACGTTATCCTTGCTGTATGTGTGTATGGCATCGTGTTGTTCCCGAACATTCCTGATTTTGTTGATTCAGATGCCTTCTATATTTTGGCTGCGGGAAACCCAGTTCCTATTTTGCTGGGGGATATCCACCATTCAACTCATTATCAGAATGAAAAGCGACGAGGAAGGAATGTGTCTTGTTGTGTCCCTCTCCTATGCAGGTGGTTCACAAGTCATATGCCTAAGTCAGGCCCGTTTGTCACCTCTATCAATTCTCTAGGATGGCCCGAGCGCTTGATGGGATTAACTGTTGAGAACGTGGTATGGACCAATAAAGAGGTATTTGGAGCTGAAGTCATACTCAAAGGCGAAGGATTCCCGAATGTTCCGTTAATAGGAAGGAAAGGTTGTGTCAACTATAACCCCTCCTTATTGATCAAGCAATTTGGGTACATACCTCAAGGAGCGCCAAAGCCTGAGGAGATACAGGAATCTCTGTATCTCACAGGAGCAATAGGGAAAGAAATGCTGACCAAACTTGAGAAAGCCTGGAAAAACTTGCACAAGAGAGGGAAGCTTTCAGGTAGCAGAGGGGATACTCGAGTTCCTAGCCCATATGCAGAATGGATTCGTGAGCGAGCTGTGAAGTTCCTTATGCCGTATCCAGCGGTTCAGCCATTACATCCTCCGGTAGAGGAGCCTACCACTGTGGACATGCAGGTTCACAAGCAACTGATGGCGGAGAAAGAAGAGCTAGCCAAGGCTAAAGAGGCTTTAGAGCAGGAGAATGCCCAGCTTCGGCATGAAAAGATTGAAACAGGATATATTTCTAAGCAACAGGATGAAACTCTGAAACATCTGAAGACTTCGCTATTGGAATTGACTGAAACCAAGAAGCGTCTGGAGCTAGATGTAGATTCAGTTAGTAGTGTGTTGGCCACCAAGAAGCAAGAGCTGGAAAGGGCCTACACAAAGCTAGCCAAGTTCAGAGAACACTGGGATCTCACTATGACCAAGCGCAAGGAGCGAGAAGAAGAGCTGAAGACACAGATTGCTCAGTTAGAAGAACAGGTCAAGGTGAAGAACGAAGAGCTTGAAGAAGAAGCCTGTCGCCGATACGAGGCCGAGCGCAAGCTGACAGATGCCATGAAGAACTTGGAAGATTTCCAGCATAGAGCAGATGCCAAGAGACCCAAACCTGGGGATGGTGCTAATGATAAGGCTTGGGAAGACTTTGTCAGAGACATCCAAGGGACAGTCAGGAAGAGGGATCGACTGATAGAAGGTTTGATTTATCAACCAGATCATGCAGAGACAAAGAAGATGGTCGAGGACTTCCGCAACCGTACCCGTATTTGATTTCTCTCTTGTATTCTGTATGTTGAGATCACCACCAGGCATGTTGGCTGGGATCCTCTCTGTCATATCAGCTGTATGGAGCATAGTTATGCAACTTCTTGACAAGACTGTTATTTCTGATCAATATATGAGGGTTTTTCCAAATATTGTCTTTATGGTTTATCTCGTCTTGCTACCACTGACACTGGAATTGGAGGGAAAATGTCTCCAATGCACACATGCACGTTAGCATTTTTATATTTCTGTTTGCATAAATCATACTGCATAGCATTTCTCTAGCAGGTCAGAGCACTTATCCAACCTTTGTTTTCACCAGAAAGTGATTCTCGGGGAATTGTTTGAGGCAAGAGTAGAGTGCTGAAGACGACCAAGGGGCTGAAGCAGATTTGAGCAGAATCCAGCAGTGTAGTCAGTTACAGGTAATCGATAGCTATGTCTGAAGGCGATTTCCAGTCTCCTAACACTCTGGCAGGGTTTGCCACGGCGCCCAACCATCAGTATGATTCTATGGAAGACTTCCCGCAAGCGAACAATCTTACTGCAGCCCAAGCTGTGCAGCCTGCTGTTGAGAACAGAGATCGGCATGAGCAGTTTCTTGCCCGAAATGAACGTTATCCTCCTGTTAATAATCAATGTGTCGCTTTCCCTGCGATGAATTACCGAAGAGACATTCCAGTGACCGGGTTAGTAGATCCAAGAGCTCTTGACGATGGTAGAAGAGTCCGAGTGTTGGAAGAGCAAATGAAAGCCCTAGAAGCGAAGGATGCTGTTAACCTGGATGCCGTGGCCATGTGTTTGGTTCCTGACCTAGTGTTGCCGTACAAGTTCAAAGTGCCGGAATTTGAAAAATACACAGGAGATAGCTGCCCGAAGTTGCATCTGATGATGTTCTGTCGAAGGATGACTTCGTTTGTGCGAAATGACAAATTGATGATCCATTGCTTCCAGTACAGCCTGACTGGGGCATCGTTGAGATGGTATGTGCAATTAGAGAGTAATCAGATTCGATCATGGGTGGATTTAGCCAGAGCTTTCATGAAGCAGTACGATTACAACTTGGATTTGACTCCTAGTCTTGTAGATCTGCAAGAATTGTCTCAGGCAGAGAATGAATCATTCAGAGCGTATTTGCGAAGATGGAAAGAATTGTCTGCTAGTGTTCAACCACCGCTTCCGGAAAGAGAACTGGTTGACATCTTCTTGGGTACTCTGAAAGGCCATTATTTTGACAAATTGTTCAGTTGCACAAACTTTGTGGGCCTGATGAGGCTGGGAGAGATTGTTGAGAGAGGACTCAGGAGTGGAAAGTTTCGAGGTGTTCCTTACGTCCCAGTTAATAAGATTGAGTCAGCTGTCAGTTCTCAAGAAGAATGGGAAGGAGATGACGCCACCTCAGAATCTCTAGCATCTCAGGATCAGTTTTCGGACACTTCAAGTCAACGATCATCTTATCGCCGATCGCGTCAGCATGCTCCACGAAGACCAAGGAAACCTGAAAGGCAGTTTACTCAGCTACCGGTGTCGTACAGTCAGTTGTTGCCAGATCTGGTCAGAAGTGGATTGATAGTGCCGAAGGAGACTAAGCCGGTGATTCCACCGTATCCTCCAGGTTTTAATGCCAGCGCCCGCTGTGAGTATCATGTTGGGGCACAGGGGCATTCAACAAATGATTGTAAGGTGCTTAGAAGTCAGATTCAAGATCTGTTAGACTCTAGCCGTATTTGCATCACGCCTCAGGGTTTTGTTCAGATTAATGATTTTCCATCTTCCAGTTGTGGGGGTTCGTCAGTTAATGTCATGGAAGACTTCACAGGAAGTGTGTGCTCCGAAGATTGTCAATCGGAGAGTTCAGTTGAATATGGGGGAAGCTTCTAGAGGTTTCTATGCCAGGGGTCGCATCTGTTTTCTTTGCTTAATCCATTTAGCTTTTGTGCACTAGTGTCTGCCGACCACCACCAGGATTGTTGGCTGGGGTCGTTATATTCATACTCATTTGTGCTTACCTGCTGATTTTGTTGGCTGTACATGTGTGGGAGATGTTCGTCTGTATGCTTATAGCTTGAGTTTCTCTTTGTCTCGTTGTGAATATGTGTTTGCTTTCTGCGCTGCATTATGATTTAACAGGTATATCAGAACCGTGGGCCTTATTTCCTCATCGTCCAGTTTATTGCAGGAATTCCTTCAGAGAAATGGAACAGAATCAGTTTGAATCGATTGAAGTCCAAAGCCAGCTGGGGCAGATGATGAGAGACATGCAAGAAATGCGTCTGGAGCAGAAGATTCTCAAAGAGGAGAACAGTCAGCTGAAGACCCAAATGAGTTTGATCATGGAGGTAGTCAAGAATGTGCTTAGAAAAGAGGACGATCAACTATTCGAAGCCGTAATGAAGAAGCTCGCACCACCTGTGCATGTGGAACCTGAGCAGCAGCAACAGAGGATACATCCGGCTCAGCGGAAGATCCAGGAAGGAAAGCCAAGGAGAATATTTGAGGCACCACCTATGACCTATGCTAAGCTCTTGCAGACCTTATTGAGGTTTAACCTGGTTGAGAAAAGAACGTTGGAACCACCAACGAAAGCATTTCCTCAAGGATACGACGCCAGCAAGCAATGTGAATTTCATTCCGGGGCATTCGGACACGACATCGAGGGTTGTCATGCTTTTAAACACAATGTTCAAGACCTGATTGACTCGCACGATATTGAATTCACGCCGGGCGGCGTAGCGGTGCATATTACTCCTGTCTCAGTCGATGCTAAGATGACAGATGTTTCTAAAGCTGCAGTGGGTCAGAAGCGTATCTTGGACTCCATGGTGTCAGAATCTCCAGGCCCACAACTGTTGCCTATTCCTGGGGCAGATCTAAGAAAGAAAATGGTTAAGCATAAGGAGAGCGTTCAGTACATTGAAGGTCAAGAAACCGATGTTGCATTTGCTACGAAGGGTGTTCAAGGGTCAGCCCGATACCAGCAGCAGCAGCCTCAGCAGGGGGCACAGCAAGCTCAGCGAAGATTCCAGGGTAATAAGCCGAGAAGGGTGTTTGAGAAGCCTCCCTCAACATATGCCGAGTTGTTGCAGACATTGTTGAGACTGAATCTGGTAGAAAGAAGAACTCTGGCACCGATAACGGGAGCTCCCCCGTTTGGTTATGATGCAAGCAAGCACTGTGAGTTTCATTCTGGAGCCCCGGGTCACGATATAGAAGGTTGCCATGCTTTTAAGCACCAAGTGCAGGATTTGCTTGATAGTGCAGCAATCAGCTTCGGGCCAAGAGATCCTAGAATCATCTGAATGACGGAGGAAGGGCTCTATAATTTGGTTGAGTCGTTGAAAGCAGATCAGGACAGCATCAAATTGCCTCTAATAAAGATGGCTGGTTCAGCAGCAAGGCAGATGCAGAAGCCCGGTTCTCAGAAGCTAGCATATTTTCTCTGTTTTAGCTTGTCATTTCTTTACATTTGTAGTTGCTTTCCTGTTTGAATTTGTAAACTTGTTTGTAAAACTCGTTGTTTTCATTACAATTGATGATAATGAAATAAATATGCATGTTTTGATTGAATCCAGTTGTGTTCACTAACTGTTTTTTGCAAATGTCCAACGTTTGGTTAAGAAGAATTTGGGGAGGATGACGAAAATGACCGACATGCAAATTCCGATTGTATGCTTTTGAAATTAAACCTGCTGATGATGTACAGGCATTGCTTCAAATCCCTAAACACCGGAGATATAAGGATGATAATCCCTTGTCAACCCCTTTGAGCCTTGTAGTAGGAGTTCTTTCTGAAAACGAAAAAACCTCAATCATAACCTGGGGCAGGGTAGGTGTTAGCTAATTTGACCGAGCGTCCAAATTGCAAAAGGAATGTCCGTTCGAGGATCAATCACACCCCTAGAGGTCGTGCCTAAAAAACCACAATGGTTCAATCAAGAGTGGGACAGCCACATCATTTCCCAAAGAGTCAGACAACCAGTGTCACACGACTTGTTCGAAAAAAAAAAAGAAAAATGAAAAAAGAATCAAAAGCCCGCTAAGTCCAGAAAACTTCAAAGCAAATGACTTAGGCAAAAATGAGGGCATCCCGCTGGACTTAAAAAAATCAAAAGAAACTCAAAAGGAGTCAGTCCAGGCAAAAGTTAGGGATATGAAAAGAAAAAGATGAAAAGGATCAAAAGAAAAATCCTCGATGGAAATACGAGTCGTGTGACCTCAAGTGTCAAAGACGAAAAGTGAGTGGCTGTCACTCCAAAATCCAAAAGTTTCTCGAACTATCATTCCCATTTTTTTCAACCTCTGAGAGGTGAGCGCTAAGGTCAAATTAGCTGAACGTAGGATGGGAGAACATCAAGGAGAATGGGTGGGTTAGAAATAAACTTTGAGCCTTTATCCTTTCCTTCAAAACCGTGAACCTGACCACATTACAACTTTCAAAAGTCCTAATTGAAGCAGGTTGTTTCGAAAGCATACTCCGGTAAAGGTCGCGTCGATTCTGACTCCTAAAAAGGTTCCTCTTACCATGTGGATACTGATGTTGATAAATGTTTTGTGCATTATACGCCATAAGCTGTTTTTCCTTTTCCCAGTGAACAGATTGGATGTCAAAGCTGTCATATGTGTTGCATTAATACATCTTTTATGCAGAACAACTTGTTTTACTTGCGAGTAAGCGCTGGACAGCAGAAAAGTTTCCTACAGTGGAAAGTATGGTCAAGGTAGAATGCAGAATACCCAAATGTTCCGAGAGCAGGGGCAAGCTATTATTGTGATCCCCAGTCAGGTCAGCTTTTCGAAGTCAGTTATCCTGGGACAGTCAGGTTGAGGTTTGGTGAATACGTCGTAGTCAGGAGGTACTACTCTGAATTAGATAATCAAGGGCAAGGTCATTGCAGTCAGGGGCAGACCATCTTAAGCGCACAGAAGTTACTCGAGAAGCATTCAAGGTGAGGTATCTCTCAGAAGTTCAGAACGCTGAGACATGTTATATCAGGCCATCAGGGCTCAGATTTGCAGATCTCCTTTCAAGGACTATCCCCACAGATGTCCTGTAAGCTGGGGTATATCAGAAGCAAAAGGATTGTTGTTCTCCGTACCTACAGGGTCATTCAGAATTATTCGAGCAGATGCAGTCGATTTTCGAGAGCGAGAGGAATGCGGGAAGTCGTGTCACTATTCCCTGACTCTTCACTAAAAGTCTGTGCATTCAGGAAGAATGTTTTCCAGCGTCAGTTGTACCTGACCCAGCAAGATAGCTTAAAAGCTCAAATCCATGTTTGCGATTACTGTGAAGCCCATCTGTGTTGGCGCATCAATTTCCAGATCCAAGCTGCATCAGCATGTGGAGGACTCCCTCCATTTTCTCCAGCAAAGACCAATTTGTCATTGGCACGGGTAAGCTATCCCCAGAGGAGTCTAATCATATTCAGCACATCTACTATTTCACATCGGAGTTATATACCCCAGCAGGGTATTACTTCATCGATGGTGTTCGGTTAAGTCCTCAATATCCCCAGCGGAGTTGATTTCACTCTCCCAGCATTTATTTTGCTGGGTTAATTCAGTGATATCCAGTTTATCCCCAGCAAAGTTGGCCTCGCCTGCAGCATTTATTTTGCTGAAGTGGTTTTCTGTACCCGGCCTTCTCCGACAGCTCGAGGCTGCATTAGCATATTGCATGCATCATATTTGCATCATACTTGCATATCATTGTCAAAATGCGTAGCATTTCTATCCAGAATGGAGCATTACGCTGTAGAAAGATTAAAGCATTTGCACATGCATACGAAGCATAAGTCAGGTTTTCTATCAGCCTCATATGGCGCGTGAATTACTCTGTGATCAGTTCAGGGACATTTATCCCGCAGCAGTATTCAGACGATTCAGCAGAATATTTGTATCAGATCTTATGATAGTTGCGCTTTGATCAAGCAGTCATCTGATATCGACAGACTTTTCTTCCCGTCAATTCATATTGACGATGTGTTCCTCCAATAAGTGGATTTCTCCGTCTAGCATTAGACGTCTTGAGTACGAATGTGGTTTTCTTTCCGTCTATCCATAAACGATGTGAAGTTGTGGGTGATCACAGTGGGGCTTCAAGAAGGGGTTTCCCCAGGACGTGCTTTTCTTCCCGTCTATCAGTAGACGATGTGAAGTTTTGATGGATTTTCAATAAGGTTCAAAACAGAGCTTTTCTAGCAAGTGGCTTTTCTTTCCGTCTACCAGTAGACGATGTGAAGTTTCGAGTTACTATTCAGCGGGTTTCTTATTGCCAGATCATACAAATGATGAGGTGTTTCCCCAGCGAGTCTTCTCCGGCTATCCTTAGTTGTTGAGGGGTTTCAAAATGATTTTGAATGTTGGTTCTCTTTCTGTTTATTGGATGAGATGACGTTTCAAGGGGGAACTGTTCTGACCATCAATCCTTATTGATGTCGAGGCTCTTCGAAGAATGTGCAGTTTTCGTGATTGTCGATTCTTATTGACGACATGGTTCCTTAAAAGGTGGTTTTTCTTACCGTCAGTCCATACTGATGATGTGGCCCCTTTAAGGATATTGATCTTTTTCATCAATTCCCGTAGACAGAAGGATTCTGAAATTCAAAGGATGGTGTTGAATTGCGTTATGGTGTCTTTCCGTCTACTCTTAGACGATGCAAGTACAAAGATTATTTCTTCCCGTCTATCCTTAGACGATGTGAGTACGTGATAAGGCTTTGTTCCCGTCTACCCTTAGACGATGTGAATTGATTTGTTCATCAATCAGGATGATGCCGTCTACCCTTAGACGATGTGTGTATGGAGATTAAGAATTTGATCCCGTCTTTCCTTAGACGATGTGAATTCAGAGATTATTACTTTCCGTCTATCCTTAGACGATGTGAATTTGGAGATTATGGTGACTTTCCGTCTATCCTTAGACGATGTGTGTATAGAGATTAATGAATTTCTTGCCGTCTACCCTTAGACGATGTGAATATTGATTTGTTTGTCAATCAGGATGATCCCGTCTACCCTTAGACGATGTGAATTGATTTGTTCATCAATCAGGATGATGCCGTCTACCCTTAGACGATGTGAATATAGAGATTATGAATTCCTTCCCGTCTATCCTTAGACGATGTGAATTGATTTGTTCATCAATCAGGATGATGCCGTCTACCCTTAGACGATGTGAATTTGGAGATTGTTGCATCCCGTCTACTCTTAGACGATGAGAATTGATTTGTCATCAATCAGGATGATCCCGTCTACTCTTAGCCGATGTGAATATTGATTTGATCAGGATGATGCCGTCTACCCTTAGACGATGCAGATTTGGAGATTATTTCTTCCCGTCTATCCTTAGACGATGTGAATTGGGAGATTAGTGTTGTTTTTCCGTCTATCATTAGACGAGGTGAGTATTCAATCAGGGTGTCTTCCCGTCCATCTTTGGGCGATGTGAGTATATTTCTCTTCCTGACTATCAGTAGGCAATGTGAAAGAATCAGGTATGTTGTTGTAGCCCTCAGGGTTTGTTACATAGGGTATCACAAGCAACGGGTATTCAAGTCAGGGGTTCTTTATCAGATGATTAATCAGTTTGGTGCCGCAATGACTGGACTCGGTTTTCTGGACTTTATTCTCCAAGCAGCTTACAGTATATGCTCGCGGTTGGCAAATTTTCGGGTTTCATTTGTATTCAACCGTCTCGTACCTCTGAATGTTTAAAGGCTGAGCGCTCTTCAAACCCTTCAGGTCCAAGTCGCTTGAATAGGGGCAGCTGTTGCACCCTAAAATTTGACCAACTGATTCTCCTATCTGACTCATGGTTTAATTTCATATTCACAGCTCAGATGTATGATTTTTGTGCACAAGCAGGGGATATCAGAGTTTACAGCTTGATTTTTGTCTATCAGATAGGGCAGATCCAGTCCAGATTATCGGGGTTTTATTTTCAGGAAATTGTGCGCTCCTCGGTGATTTTTAGCTTGCACAGTGATTTTAAGGATATTCTGATGCCTGGGGATCTCTGTTCGATTCGATCTGGTCTCGTGTGCGCTTTTATGGGGATCATTTGCATTCATCTGCATTTTTTAGGGTTTAATAGGCTTTTGTGAATTTTTGATAGGCTTTATAGATTTTTCTGGAATTTAAATAGGGTTTTTTTGAATATTTTAATAGCTTAATCCTTTTTTTAGAATTTTATAGAATATTTTAAATAGATTTTAATCATTTGTAGAATTTTTAATAGAGTTTAAATAGCTTTTATCTTTTTTTAGAATATTAGTGAATTTTTCTTAGCATATTAAATAGAATAATAAAATTAGGATTAATAGGTTTAATTGTTTTTTAAGTCATTTTTAAAATTTTGTGTAGATTTTAAAATAGGTTTTAATATTTTTAGATAATATAGAAAATAATATAGTTTTCTTTTATTAATAATAGGTTTAATTGTTTTTAAATCATTTTTAGAATTTTAATAGAAAATTAGATTGATTTAGATATAATTAGACTATTAATCACTTTTTAGAGTTTAATTAGGTTAATTGTCTTTTTAGATTTAATTAGGATAGATTAATGTTAGTTAGAATTAATTGCAGGTTTATTAGTTCAGTTAATTAGTTTTAATATTGTTTTGCAGTTTTTTTTTGATTTTTTCATGTTGAGTTCGTTGGGCCCAATTGGGGAGGCCCAGTATTGCTGTTTTTGTCCAGAAAAATGATCAGCAAGTCCAAAAAATGTCCAGCGCAGACCAGAAACTTCCAGAAAGTGCCAGATTTTCTCAGTGTAATAAATAGCGACACGTGTTGCAAACGAAAGGGCCCCACGTTTTTTGCACTAATCACGCCACGCGTTCCCACGTACCCACTCCCAGACTCTCACACGTGGTCCACACCTGTCCCCACCAATCTCTCTCTCTGCGCATGCGCGCCACCTGTCCTCCCCACATCACTCACCGGAGATTCACCAGAACACCACCGGCGGCCATGCATCAGCCCTAACTGCACACCGCCGGCCACCGTCAACCAACTCCGGCCACCACCTGAACCACCAAAATCTCCAGAATCCTCAGATCTTCTTCTTCCTCCCCAGATCTCCTCCGTCACCTTCGTAATCCCTTCGCCGGAAAATTCATAGGCACGCCGGAAACTTCATCCATTTTTTCCCAGAAACACATCAATCTTCAACCTCTTCCCCAGAATCCATCCAATCCTCTCCTCTTTCTTCTCCGTTCTTCATCCACCACTCAAATCACCAACAACCTTCCTACAAATTTTCCCAGAATTTAATCAAATCTTCATCAAATTTTCCAGAATCATCCTCAGACATTCGTTCATCTTCAAGTAATAAACCCAGAAAACGTTATCTGCGTTCAATCTTCAAGTAATAAACCCAGAAAACGTCATCTGCGTTCAATCCTCAAGGAACGTCTCCAGAAATTTCCAGCAAGATCTCAACGCGAATCCCAAACCGAACGTCTTCAAGGATTACTTCAACGAACGTCAATAGTTCACTGTGTCGTTCATACATCAAGCCAGGTATGGCGTTCTTCCACTCATCGCTGCTAATTGTTGAATGTAGGCTCTTATTAAGATTCACGGTTGGTGCGTGGTTTAAGACTAGGTCTTGAGTAGTGATTTCTTGTGAGGGATTGAGGTGTTTGGGTGAGGATTTGTTTCGTTTAGGGTTTGTTGGATTGATTGAGTTGCAGAGAGAGTGGGTTGAGGGAGACGAATGGAGGAGCGGCTAGGGTTAGAGAGTGAACAGTACCAGAGCATTTGGGGGATGATTTAGGTTTTGTTAACTGAGTTGTGGACTAGGGTTTGGCTATTGGGTTCAAAGCCCAAGCGTTTTACTAACGCACACCCCATCAATTGCTAATTCCCCCCCTGGCGTGTGGATCTGAATAATTAGGATCTGGGCCTTAGGCCCTATTGCTTTCTGCACCCCCTTGTTTAAGCCCATCATAATAAAAACAACTGAAATAAGCTGCTAATAGCACCCCCATATGTTTTTTTTTGCTTCTGATTGTTTGATTTCAAGTCTGGGCCTGCGCCTATTTGCTATCTGCACTCCCCAATGTGAGGGCCCATCCAGTAATAACCTGATTGCTTTGCTGATAGTACCCCCCAGCTTTGTTTCAATTTTATAATAATTTCTTTTATTTTTGCATATCAAATGATTCATAGAAAAATGTAAATAATTGTTTTTCTAATAATTCTTTTTTCATCCATTTCATGAAAATGTTAAGAAAATTAAATAAAAATAAAAATGACACTTTATTTTTGTTTTTGTTATTTTTGTGCATATTTTCCATTTTAATTGATGTGTTTTTAATATTTTCAATGCATGCATATCATTAGAAAATTCATAAAAAAGGGTAGATTTAGTCAAATAATTCCGTTCTTTTTTCTGTGGACTCGTAATTCAGTGTAGAATTTTATAATACAGAAATATTAGCTTAATCACGCATTTTCATTTTAATTGCATTTTTTCACTGTTATTGATGTTGAATAAATTGGTCTGTGGATACGCCTGTGTTGCTGATTTTAGTTCTTTCATCAGGTGTTGATTTTTGTTTTGATTTTTCAGTATGTTACCCTAGAGCCATGCAGGTCTCCCATTAGATTTTTGATAGATTTTTGTAGGGTATTCTGATAGGATTTGTCTGAGCCTGAAGATAGGAGAAGTCTTGATGACTTCTGACTTTGAAGTTCAACTGTGGTTGAACTTCAGAGATAGTCTCCTGTGGTTTGTTGGCCTGTGGTTTCTTCTTGAAGGTGGGAGCTGATGGAAGTCCTGTTGGAGCTTGCAGAGAGGCAGTGGATTGAGGCTTAGTCTAGGAGCTTGTTGTCTGTTTGTGAGGTTCGAGATCCTGAAGTTTGAAAGGAGTTTATGGTACTTTCCTGAGGAAGGCACTATGAATGACTTTCATCCTTTCTTCTCACCTCTTTCGTAAGTATCCAATGATGTCGGAGCCGACTTGTGAGTTTAATTTCTCCTGAGGAGGAATGTAAACTGATCACATGTTGTTGAGCCACATGGGATACGATTCCTAAGTGGAAGCCCCCTAGTACTTTCCTGAGGAAGGTCCTATGGGTCTATTCACTTAGTTCCATTAGTTTGTCTAGGATTTCTCAAGTATCCAGTGATGTTGGAGCCAACTTGTGAGTTTAATTTCTCCTGAGGAGAAATGTAGACTGATCACAGTTGTTGAGCCACGTAGGGTACGATTCCTAAGTGTCAGCCTCCTAGTACTTTCCTGAGGAAGGTCCTATGAGCCTGCTCACTTAGTTCCCCTAGTGCATATAGGTATTTCTCAAGTATCCCGTGATGCCGGAGCCTTCATGTGAGTTTAATTTCTCCTGAGGAGGAATGTAAACTGATCACAGTTGTCGAGCCGCATAGGATATGACTCCTGAGTAGTAACCTCCTGATACTTTCCTGAGGAAGGCACTATGAGCTTGTCTGCTTAGCTTCCTTTCTCTGGTAAGCTTGTTCTGAAGCTTGGAGACTGGGATTGATTCCTCTTGCTTAGGGTTTTGATTAGATTGTTGCTTAGATCTTTTGCTTAGGGTATTGTATAGAGTTTTGTTTAGAGCTAGATTAGGAGCTTGTTTCAGGTTTGTTAGAGGCCCTGCTCAGGGTTAGTCTCTTTGTGTTGTTTGATTTGTATGATGTTATGTTGCATTAGACTTAGGTATTCATCTAGACAGTTCTGAATAGGTGCATCTTAGAAGTAGACTTTGTGTGCATGAGAAGTTGAGGTGGTCCTCCTTCTGCTTGTTTGTTATTGCGTGGCTTTGCTTGTTGGTATTTGGTAGAGCTGAGCTCCCTTGCCTCTGTGGTTTGCGGCCTTCGCGCCTTGTTTGTTTAGTTGTTGCATTCATGCATATTCTCAGTATTCCTTTACTGTGCAGTTTCTTGTTTAGTCCTGTTGCCATGATCCCTTAGGAGCTCTGACTTCTCCGCTGCGGAGTTGTTATGATAGACATTAGGATGGTCAACCAGGTGATAGCAGTAGATAGATTCCCCTGTTTCTCAGCTATAGTTCTAGGGTTTCCCTTTCCTTTCTGTAGGAGCTTTTGAGTAGCTTGATCCGTAGTTAGCTGAACTACAGCTGCTCTGATTCTTCGTTCCAGACGAAGATATGTAGGCATAGGATGCGATATCCTAGCGAGCACACTAACAACTAACCTTTGTTCTCTCGCGGCTGAGCGATCGAGACTTTCCCGCTAACGACTAATTGTTGTCCCTTTCTCTTGCCCGAGCGCATTTGAGACCAGATCGTATTTGTAGGTTCCCGAGCCTTAGAGACCAGTTTGTTTTCTCACTGCTGTGTGAGAGCCCCTGTTTACCCGTAGTTAGCCGAACTACGTTTGCTCTGATCTTTCATTCCAGATGAAAGTACGTAGGCACAGGACGCGATGTCCTGGCGAGCAACCTTTTCCCCGTTTAGACGTAGGAAGTCGAACTACGTTGACTCTGACTTTCCCATTGCACGAGGGAATACGTAGGCCCAGAACACCGTATGTTCTGTCGAGTCCTGTCCTTTCATTTTCTTTTCAGACCAGCCATTAGCGTAGATAGATAACACACCCTTTTACCTATAAACACCAAGCGTGGATCCCATCGAGTACGATGGACGTGAGGGGTGCTAATACCTTCCCCTTGCGTAACCGACTCCCGAATCCAGGTTTTGGTTGCGATGACCATACCTTTTTCCCGTCTTTGCGAGGTTTACTTCGAGCGTTTCCTTTCCCGCTCTGAGGGATAAATAACGCACGGTGGCGACTCTCCTGTCAAGCCGGCGCCGATTTTCGCAGTAGCGACACATACTTAGAAATAACACCTTAGGTCTCTCCCCTTTACCTCTTCACTCTTTAGCATACAAATAACAAATAACACAATAAAACAAAAGGTTCTTGTAGAGTACTACAGATATTTAGGATGCTAGCACCTTCCCTAGGTATAACCAACCCTCTCTCTCTCTCTCTCTCTCTCTCTCTCTCTCTCTCTCTCTCTCTCTCTGTGTGTGTGTGTGTGTGTGTGTGTGTGTGTGTGTGTTTGTGTGTGTGTGTTGGATCTTAAGGTTTAATGTACTAAGGTGTTAAATATGATGTTGGTGAAATAATAACAACCAATTCACTAACCGATAAATACATGAAAACTTTAATGAAATATTTTATTTTAGTTTAATATAAACACAAATATATACAATATTTCAAACCCATTTATTTTCCTTAGCCATGACAGAATTAACATCACACATTTGATCTTTTAATTGATAATAAAGTTATATGATGTGCAAAGTTGAAACTCTAAATTATCTAATAAAGATGAGTGTGTGCAGATTCGGTTATAGAGGAGATTAGAAAGGGAAAAAATGATGATGGGGTGATAAGAGAAGAAAATCTAATGTATTTAATGTATAATAGTATTTGTGTATTTGTGTATTTAATGTATAATAGTATTTATAAAGACAAATTTTATATTGAAATTTCAATGAGAATTAAATTGTTTGATGTTAAAATAATTTAAAGACAATATAATATATAATTGATATTCTCGTTAGAAGTTGTTCTAATATGAAACTCAGGTTCACAATTGACAATGGCAAACTTTTGGATGATCGCTTGATGTAACACCCCTAATTCGATTAAAGTATTTATTGAATTATTAAGAATTTTTATTTAATTATTTGATGTTTGATGTGTCTTTAAATAAAAGTATATTATTATATGTTGTTGGGTGTACTGACAATGTTAGGGTGTGGAGAGAATCTAGTAGCTTGAGAGAATAAATTAGAAAATAGTTATGATAATTATAATTTTAATTATTATTGAAAATAAAATATAAAAAATTGTGAAACAGGAGTTTTGAGCCATTTATGTGAATTGAGAAAAATATATGGCAAGAGGAGAGAAACTAGTAATAAGTTGGGCAATAGCTATAATTTTAGAAAATATGGAGAACCATATAAATTCTAAAAGTTGAGGGAAAGTTAGGTTTAAAAGAATCTAACTGCACATAAAAACAAGAGGCAAAAAGAAAAGGTTTTTGAGAAGGCGAGCTAAGTTTAAGAGGAGGAATTCATAGAAATTGTTTAATTCATTATTGTTGCATAAAATTTAAGGTAAGGGGGGAGAAAGGATTTTTATGGGTCTTTTAACATAAAATGATAAAGAAGATAGACCTTTACTCTCATTGGGGATTGTGTAAATTATGTTTTATTGTGTTGTTGTTGTATGATTTTTTAGTTCTCTATTTAGTGATCTGTGTGCATTCTTATATTTTGATTCAATACATATGTTGATACCTTTGATAAAACAAGGTTAATATGATAAGCATGTTATGTCATGTTCTTGAATACCTTGTTTAAAGTTAGGAATACCTATTTATTTTTGTATTTCTATTTTGCCGGGTAATTGTGTGATGGGTAATTGTGTGATGATTCGTGTTTGTGACCTTTGGGACGAAATTTACTAATAATAATTAAATCATGGTATATACCTATTTGGAGTATGATAGGTGCGTTGGAATTAGATTAATAACGAAATATACATGCTCAAGAAATTATAATATATAATTTAGACGTAGAAATCAAGCATGTATAAAATTAAAGGATCGATTGATTGATTTTAAGAATACCTGGATCCATTGAGAAAAATGCCTTTGACGGTAATCCTAAACCCAGAAATTGTTGGCTTTTGTGGTTCTTTATCAACCGGTACTCCTTATGCCTCAAATTCTCTTCAGATGGAGAGAAGAAATAATTGGCTTGTTGTCCGGTATGGTCAATTAGGATTCCCATTATTCCCAAATGGACCATCGTGACATCCACTCATATTTGAGTCTATACCCAATTATTTAATTAATTAATTAATTAATTAAATAATTCATAAATAAAATCTAAATAGCCTTTTTAACATTATTTGATCACTTAATTATTTAAAGGCACTTAATTGATAAAATAGCTAATATAGTAAATAAATATATTTGGCCACATAATTATTGGAATATTAATATATTACTATTATTATTAAAATATTCCAACAATCTCTCACTTGGTCAATATATCTTAATGATTATATCATAATTCTTTAGGTGCGCATCCGAATGCTATTTTTCTTTAGATTTCAACTTTACAATCTGGTCCACCTCATACATCAATAATGGGATCACCGCAACTGTCATCACTAATATATAATGTGACGGAACCCCGATGACTACCACATCAACATACTTGATGACATAGATCGATATTGGTGAGTGGCATGGAAATTTCATGCAATGTGATATCTAAATCATGCATATTTCCAACTGGTCCTACTGAAGTCTTTAGTGAGATCAAACTGAAGTTCCTTAGATGCAATTCAAAGTTACAATATTTTCACATAACAAAAAACTTGATATTTTTATAACAATAATATCTCATAAGTTTTTATTTCTGCAGAAAATTAAACATAACATAAAGTTTGTACCAAAATAAAATTAAAACATAGAACATAAAAAAAATTAAGGAAAAAACCCCACTAATCTAAGGCAGTCTCAAAACGAGGACCCATATGAGCAACATGCCCATAAAAAGTCTTAGGTGTTAAACCTTTGGTTAGTGGATCAGCTAGCATTAAATTTGTCCCTATATGTTCTATCAAAATTTTTTTCTCCTGAACTCTTTCTTTCACAACAAGATACTTGATATCAATAAATTTTGATTTTGTAGAACTCATATCGTTGTTGGAGTATAGCACTTTTGCACTATTGTCACAATAAATCTTCAGGCCTTTCAATGCTTCCAATAATGTGCAGGCTTGTGACAAAGTTCTGCAGCCAAATTGCATGATTTGATACCTCAAAGCAAGCCACAAACCCCGCTTCCATGGTGGAAGGAGCCACTAAATTTTGTTTGGAAGACTTCTAGGAGACGGCTCCTCCAGCCAAGAGAAAGATGTAACCAGATGTGGAACGTCTGCTATCTGGGCATCTAGCAAAATCTGAGTCAGAATACTCAATAATCTCCAAGTTATCTGACTTTTGATAAGTGAGCATGAAGTCTCTTGTTCTCTTCAGGTAGCGCATTACACGCTTTACTACTATCTAGTGCTGCATACCAGGGTTGCTTAGATTTCTACCAAGAACTCCTACATTGAATGTTAAGTCGGGACGGGTGCAAACTTGAGCATACATAAGACTTCCCACTACTAAATCATATGAAACCTTATGTATATCTTGCTTTTTAAGATTCGTAGTGGGGCATTGTTTGAGATAAAACTTGTCTCCTTTAGCAATAGGTATATCTCCTGATTTACTATCTTTCATGGAGAATCTATCCAGAACTATATTAATATAGCTCCTTTGTGACAATTCTAAAATACCTCAAGAACGGTCTCTAAGTATTTGAATTCCTAAGACAAAGGAGGCGTCCCCAAGATATTTCATCTTAAATTTATTTGTGAAAAATCTCTTGGTTTTGTGTAATAAGCCTATATTGTTGTTTGCCAAAAGGATATCATCTACATATAGTACCAAGAAAACAAATTTACTCCTACTGAACTTTTGGTATACACAGTTATCAACCGGATTAGCCTCAAAACCAAATGAGGATATTACTTGATGAAATTTGTAATACCATTGACGGGAAGCCTATTTAAGGTTGTAGATGGATTTCTTGAGTTTGGAAGCCATAGACTTTGGGTCTCCTGTCACAAAGTTTTCTGGTTGCACCATATATATTGTCTATTCAATGTTTCCATTTAGAAAATGCAGTCTTTACATCCATGTGATGCAATTCTAAATCAAAATGAGCTACCAATGCCATCACGATCCTAAGAGAGTCCTTCAAAGAAACTGGAGAG
This sequence comes from Lathyrus sativus, assembly GCA_963859935.3. Lineage (NCBI taxonomy): Eukaryota > Viridiplantae > Streptophyta > Magnoliopsida > Fabales > Fabaceae > Lathyrus > Lathyrus sativus. Next base: position 114,041,261 of record OZ012738.1, on the reverse strand, counting down.
AAAGTCTCTTCATAATCAATTCCTTCCTTTTAAGTAAAGCCTTTTGCAACAAGACGAGCTTTATATCTCTCAATGTTACACTTTAAATCCCTTTTGGTTTTAAATATCCATTTACAACCAATGGGTTTCATTCCTTCAGGTGATTTAACGAGATCCCAAACATCATTGTTAGCCATCGACTTTATCTCATCCTTCATGGCATCAACCCACTTAAGAGAGTTTGGACTTTGCATAGCTTGACTAAAGTTGATAGGATCTTCCTCAAGCAAACCAATACCATCCTCACGTTCCTGAAGAAATACAACATAATCATCTGAAATTGCACTCTTCCTCTCTCTAGTGGATCTTCTTAATGGTGGCTTTTGAGGTTGTTGAGTTTGAACTATAGGTGGTGCTTAAGGAAGAAACTCAGTATTGTCTTGTTCTTGAGGAATGTTAGGAATAACATCATTTTTTATATCATGATCTGTTTCAGGAACAAAGATAGATATAAAGACTTGATCATTTTAAAAAACAGTTTCTTCATAAAAGACAACACTCTTTATGCTTCCTTCCCCTCCAAACTCTACATCCTCAAGGAATTTTGCATTTCCCATTTCAAAAAAATTTGTAGTGATAGGATTGTAAAACTTATACCCGTAAGAGCGTTCAGGGTATCCAATAAAATAATAACTAACTGTCTTTGCATCCAACTTACCTTCATGAGGCTTATAAGGCCTCGCTTTAGCTGGACATCCCCAAATGTGCAAGTGTCTAATGATGGACTTTTTTCCAGTCCAGAGCTCATAAGGGGTCTTAGCTACTACTTTACTAGGTACTCTATTAAGAATATAAACTGCGGTCTTTAATGCTTCTCCCCAAAATGGAGAAGAATGATTAATCATACTTCTTACCATGTCCTTAAGAATCTTTTTTCGTCGTTCTGCAACTCCATTCATGCTGGGTTTTCCCGACATTGTGTATTGCGGAACAATTCCACACTCATCGAGGAAAAGTGTGGATGTTATTCCCCTGATCCATCATACCTACCATAGTATTCACCACCATGGTCGGATTTAATAGCTTTTATTTTCTTTCCAAGTTGAAGTTCGACTTCAGCTTTGAATTACTTGAACACGTCCAAAGATTGAGATTTCTCATGAATCAAATACAGGTAGCCATACCTAACGTAATCATTTATGAACTTAATAAAATACCATTGTCCATTCCAAGAACCTAAAGGGAAAAGACCACATGTATCAGTATAAATTAGTTCTAAGACATCTTTAGCTCTTTCAATATGAAAATTCCTCTTGTTTGTCTGCTTATCCTTGATACACTAAATACAAACTTGAAAGTCCGACAAATTAAGGGATCTAAGAATACTGTCTGACATAAGCCTCTGAATTCTTTGTTTAGGTATATGTCCTAACCGCTTATGCCATAAAATGGCATAATTCTCATTTAATTTTCGTTTTGTACCATGTGACTCTATTTGCATTATTTTGTTATAAGGAAATTCAATATCAAGCATATAAAGATTATCATTCAAAGAACCGTAACCAACAACATTTGAATCATATGAGAGGCTAAATTCATTATTTCCAAACGAACAAGTATAACTTGATTTGTTCAAAATAGAAAGAGAAATTAAATTCCGTCTAATAGACGGTGCAACAAAAGTCTCAATCAAATCCAAATGAAAACCGGTCTTTAATAATAATCTAAAAGTCCCTATAGCCTCTACTGCAACTTTATTGCCATCGCCCACATAGATGAATCTTTCAGCATCACTTGGCGGACGACTCCACATGCAACCCCTTCTTTTCACGCCATGCGGAATACTTGGAACACTCTTTCTTCATGTGTCCAACCATTTTGTAAAAGAAGCAAGTGGTCTCCTTAGTTTGTTCCTTTGCCTTCTCTTTTTGAGAAAAATTTCCCGCAGGTTTCTTTTGGATTCTCAGTAATTGTTATGGAACGCTCTTCCCTTAGGGATAAGTCTAAGTCCTACATCCAAGAATGATCTCACCATCTTCTTTTCAAGACTTGAAGTTCATCTCACTCACCATAGGGATAAAGTTCATGTAAGCAACAAAATTTAAAGCAGTAGCATCGACATCTGGATCGATTGAAAAGAACAACAATCATACAACCTTAGTAGGCATGTCAAATAGACATGAACAATATTGTTTATATGCAAATTAAATAAGACCTGAACAAGATACCAAAAACACCATCAATTCCCAATCTTTGACTGCAAGATTTAACTGTAAGTGGTACTCTCACGCAATGATCAAATATTAGTAATAAGTCCTATCAGTTAATGAACGTCTTTGACATCAATAATCAACCACATGGATAAACTTAAAAACTACTACATATTTACCATCATAAGTATGTAATTATTCGGTCATACCGTGTCTTCCTTTTGGCTGACCAT